>OX456526.1:97931974-98531974 GCA_949748255.1 Eustalomyia histrio
AATTTTTGGTCGATAATATATCAAATGAAGCTCTTTCTTGCTCTCCGGGGCTTAGTTAAGGAGAAACTCTATTTAAACTTTTTATAACTTAAAAAATAAATATAATTAATACAAAATTTAAATTTATCAATTTTTTGGACGGTAATCTATCAAATGCAGTTCTTTTTCGCTCTTCGGGGCTTAGTTAAGCAGAAACCTCTATTTAAACTTTTTATAACTTATACAAAAAACATAATTAATACAAAATTTAAATTTTTCAAATTTTTTAGAAAATACGAATTGTTGATCGATAATATATCAAATTAAGTTAATTTTTCGCTCTGCGGGGCTTAGATAAGCGAAAACTCGATTTAAACTTTTTATAACTTAAAAAAGTGAAGTGACTGGAGTGAAAGGAAGTGAGTGGAGTGAGTTGAGTGGAAGTGAGTGAAGGTGAGTGGAAGTGAGTGGAGTGAGAGGAAAGTGAGTGAAAGTGGGTGGTGTGAGTGGAAGTGAGTGGAAGTGAGTGGACTAAGTGGAAGTGAACAAAAGTGAGTGGAAGCGAGTGGAAGTGAGTGGAAGTGAGTGGAAGTGAGTGGTGGGAGTGGAAGTGAGTGGAAGTGAGTTGAAGTGGGTGAGAGTGAGTGGAGTAGTGAGTGGAAGTGAGTTGAAGTGGGTGAGAGTGAGTGGAGTAGTGAGTGGAAGTGAGTGAAAGTGAGTAGAAGTGAGAGGAAGTGAGTGGAGTGAGTGGAAGTGAGTGGAAGTGAGTGGAAGTGAGTAGAAGTGAGAGGAAGTGATTGGATGGAGTGGAAGTGAGTGGAAGTGGGTGGAAGTGAGTGGAAGTGGGTGGAAGTGAGCAAAAGTGAGTGGAAATGAGTGGAAGTGAGTGGAAATGAGTGGGAGTGAGTGGAAATGAGTTGAAGTGAGTGGTTGGAGTGGAAGTGAGTGGAAGTGAGTTGAAGTGGGTGAGAGTGAGTGGAAGTGAGTTGAAGTGGGTGAAAGTGAGTGGAGTAGTGAGTGGAAGTGAGTGGAAGTGTGTGGAAGTGGGTGAAACTAAATTAAAGTGAGTGGAGTAGTTAGTGGAACTGAGTGCAAGTGGGTGGAGCGTGTGGAAGTGAGTGGTAGTGAGTGGAAGTGAGTGGAGTGAGTGGAGTGAGTGGAAGTGAGTGAAAAAGAGTGAAAGTGAGCGGAAGTGAGTGGAAATGAGTGGGAGTGAGTGGAAGTGCGTGGAAGTGAGTGGAAGTGAGTGGAAGTGAGTGGAAGTGAGTGGAAGTGAGTGGAAGTGAGTGGAAGTGAGTGGAAGTGAGTTGAAGTGGGTGAGAGTGAGTGGAGTAGGGAGTGGAAGTGCGTGGAAGTGGGTGAAACTGAGTTAAAGTGAGTGGAGTAGTGAGTGGAACTGAGTGGAAATGAGTGAAGTGTGTGGAAGTGAGTGGAAGTGAGTGGAAGTGAGTGGAAGTGAGTGGACGTGAGTGGAGTGAGTGGAAGTGAGTGGAAGTGAGTGGAATTTAGTGGAAGTGAGTGGAAGTGAGTGGAAGTGAGTGGAAGTGAGTGGAATGTGAGTGGAAGTTAGTGGAGTAGTGAGTGGAAGTGAGTGGAATGAAGCTCTTTTTTGCTCTCCAGGGCTTAGTTAAGGAGAAAACTCTGTTTAAAATTTTTATAACTTACAAAAAAAATATAATTAATACAAAATTTAATTTTTTCAATATTTTAGAAAATGCGAATTTGTGGACGATAATATATCAAAAGAAGCTCTTTTTTCGCTCTCGAGGGCTTAGATAAAGAGAAGCTCTATTTAAACTTTTTATAACTTAAAAAATAAACATAATTAATACAAAATTGAAATTTTTAATTTTTTTTAGAAAATACTAATTTTTGGACGGTTATTTATCAAATGCAGTTTTTTTTTCGCTCTTCGGGGCTAAGTTAAGCAGAAAACTCTATTTAAACTTTTTATAACTTAAACAAAAAACATAATTAATACAAAATTTAAATTTTTCAATTTTTTTAGAAAATACGAATTTTTGGACGATAATTTATCAAATGCAGCTCTTTTTCGCTCGTCGGGGCTTAGTTAAGCAGAAAAATCTTATTAAACTTTTTATAACTTAAAAAAAAATAATTAATACAAAATTTAAATTTTTAAAATTTTTTAGAAAATAAGAATTGTTGGTTCATAATATATCAAATTAAGCTATTTTTTCGCTTTCCGGGGCTTAGATAAGGATAAAACTCTATTTAAACCTTTTTTAACTTAAAAATTAAAAAAATAATACAGTCATTACATTATTTAGAAAATACGAATTTTTGGTCGATAATATATCAAATGAAGCTCTTTCTTGCTCTCCATGGCCTAGTTAAGGAGAAACTCTATTTAAACTTTTTATAACTGAAAAAATAAATATAATTAATACAAAATTGAAATTTTTCAATTTTTTTAGAATATACGAATTTTTGGACGGTAATTTATCAAATGAAGTTCTTTTTCGCTCTTCGCGGCTTAGTTAAGCAGAAACCTCTATTTAAACTTTTTATAACTTATACAAAAAACATAATTAATACAAAATTTAAATTTTTCAAATTTTTGAGAAAATAAAAATTAAACAATAATACAGTCATTACATTATTTAGAAAATACGAATTTTTGGTCGATAATATATCAAATGAAGCTCTTTCTTGCTCTCCGGGGCGTAGTTAAGGAGAAACTCTATTTAAACTTTTTATAACTTAAAAACTAAATATAATTAATACAAAATTGAAATTTTTAAATTTTTTTAGAAAATACGAATTTTTGGACGGTAATTTATCAAATGCATTTTTTTTTCGCTCTTTGCAGCTTAGTTAAGCAGAAACCTCTATTTAAACTTTTTATAACTTATACAAAAAACATAATTAATACAAAATTTAAATTTTTCAAATTTTTTAGAAAATACGAATTGTTGCTCGATAATATATCAAATTAAGTTAATTTTTCGCTCTCCGGGGCTTAGATAAGGAGAAAACTCGATTTAAACTTTTTATAACTTAAAAAAGTGAAGTGAGTGGAGTGAGAGGAAGTGAGTGGAGTGAGTTGAGTGGAAGTGAGTGAAGGTGAGTGGAAGTGAGTGGAAGTGAGTGGAAGTGAGTGGAAGTGAGTGGAAGTGGGTGGAAGTGGGTGGAAGTGGGTGGAGTGAGTGGAGTGAGTGGAGTGAGTGGAGTGAGTGGAGTGAGTGGAGTGAGTGGAGTGAGTGGAGTGAGTGGAGTGAGTGGAGTGAGTGGAGTGAGTGGAGTGAGTGGAGTGAGTGGAGTGAGTGGAGTGAGTGGAAGTGAGTGGAAGTGAGTGGAAGTGAGTGGAGTGAGTGGAGTGAGTGGAAGTGAGTGAAAGTGAGTGGAAGTGAGTGGAAATGAGTGGAAGTGAGTTGGAGTGAGTTGTAGTGAGCGAAGGTGAGTGGAAGTGAGTGGAAGTGAGTGGAAGTGAGTGCAAGTAAGTGGAAGTGAGTGGAGTGAGTGGAGTGAGTGGAGTGAGTGGAAGTGAGTGGAAGTGAGTGGAAGTGTGTGGAAGTGAGTGGAAGTGAGTGGAAGTGAGTGGAAGTGAGTGGAGTGAGTGGAGTGAGTGGAAGTGAGTGGAAGTGAGTGGAGTGAGTGGAAGTGAGTGGAGTGAGTGGAAGTGAGTGGAAGTGAGTGGAAGTGAACAAAAGTGAGTGGAAGCGAGTGGAAGTGAGTTGAAGTGGGTGAGAGTGAGTGGAGTAGTGAGTGGAAGTGAGTTCAAGTGGGTGAGAGTGAGTGGAGTAGTGACTGGAAGTGAGTGAAAGTGAGTAGAAGTGAAAGGAAGTGAGTGAAGTGAGTGGAAGTGAGTGGAAGTGAGTAGAAGTGAGAGGAAGTGAGTGGAAATGAGTGGGAGTGAGTGGGAGTGAGTGGAAGTGAGTGGAAGTGAGTGGAAATGAGTTGGAGTGAGTGGAAATGAGTTGAAGTGAGTGGTGGGAGTGGTGGGAGTGGAAGTGAGTGGAAGTGAGTTGAAGTGGGTGAGAGTGAGTGGAGTAGTGAGTGGAAGTGAGTTGAAGTGTGTGAGAGTGAGTGGAGTAGTGAGTGGAAGTGAGTGGAAGTGAGTGGAAGTGCGTGGAAGTGGGTGAAACTGAGTTAAAGTGAGTGGAGTAGTTATGGAACTGAGTGCAAGTGGGTGGAGCGTGTGGAAGTGAGTGGAAGTGAGTGAAAGTGAGTGGAGTGAGTGGAGTGAGTGGAAGTGAGTGGAAGTGAGTGGAAGTGAGTGAAAGTGAGTGGAAGTGAGTGGAGTGAGTGGAAGTGAGTGGAGTGAGTGGAAGTGAGTGGAGTGAGTGGAAGTGAGTAGAAGTGAGTGGAAGTGAGTGAAAGTGAGTGGAAGTGAGTGGAAATGAGTGAAAATGAGTTGAAATGAGTGGTGGGAGTGGAAGTGAGTAAAAGTGAGTGGAAGTGAGTGGAAATGAGTTGAAATGAGTGGTGGGAGTGGAAGTGAGTGGAAGTGAGTTGCAGTGGGTGAGAGTGAGTGGAGTATTGAGTGGACGTGAGTTGAAGTGGGTGAGAGTGAATGGAGTAGTGAGCGGAAGTGAGTGGAAGTGTGTGGAAGTGGGTGAAACTAAATTAAAGTGAGTGGAGTAGTTAGTGGAACTGAGTGCAAGTGGGTGGAGCGTGTGGAAGTGAGTGGAAGTGAGTGGAGTGAGTGGAGTGAGTGGAAGTGAGTGGAAGTGAGTGGAGTGAGTGGAAATGAGTGGGAGTGAGTGGGAGTGAGTGGAAATGAGTGGAAGTGAGTTGGAGTGAGCGAAGGTGAGTGGAGTGAGTGGAAGTGAGTGGAAGTGAGTGGAAGTGAGTGGAAGTGAGTGGAAGTGAGTGGAAGTGAGTGGAAGTGAGTGGAAGTGAGTGGAAGTGAGTGGAAGTGAGTGGAAGTGAGTGGAAGTGAGTGGAGTGAGTGGAGCGTGTGGAAGTGACTGGAAGTGAGTGGAGTGAGTGGAGTGAGTGACAGTGAGTGGAGTGAGTGGAAGTGAGTGAAAGTGAGTGGAAGTGAGTGGAAATGAGTGGGAGTGAGTGGAAGTGAGTGGAAGTGAGTGAAAGTGAGTGGAAGTGAGTGGAAGTGAGTGGAAATGAGAGAAAATGAGTTGAAATGAGTGGTGGGAGTGGAAGTGAGTGGAAGTGAGTTGCAGTGGGTGAGAGTGAGTGGAGTATTGAGTGGACGTGAGTTGAAGTGGGTGAGAGTGAGTGGAGTAGTGAGTGGAAGTGAGTGGAAGTGTGTGGAAGTGGGTGAAACTAAATTAAAGTGAGTGGAGTAGTTAGTGGAACTGAGTGCAAGTGGGTGGAGCGTGTGGAAGTGAGTGGAAGTGAGTGGAGTGAGTGGAGTGAGTGGAAGTGAGTGGAAGTGAGTGGAGTGAGTGGAAGTGAGTGAAATTGAGTGAAAGTGAGTGAAAGTGAGTGGAAGTGAGTGGAAATGAGTGGGAGTGAGTGGGAGTGAGTGGAAGTTAGTGGAAGTGAGTGAAAGTGAGTGGAAGTGAGTGGAGTAGTGAGTGGAAGTGAGTGGAAGTGAGTTGGAGTGAGCGAAGGTGAGTGGAGAGAGTGGAAGTGAGTGGAAGTGAGTGGAAGTGAGTGAAAGTGAGTGGAAGTGAGTGGAAGTGAGTGGAAGTGAGTGGAAATGAGTGAAAATGAGTTGAAATGAGTGGTGGGAGTGGAAGTGAGTGGAAGTGAGTTGCAGTGGGTGAGAGTGAGTGGAGTATTGAGTGGACGTGAGTTGAAGTGGGTGAGAGTGAGTGGAGTAGTGGGTGGAAGTGAGTGGAAGTGTGTGGAAGTGGGTGAAACTAAATTAAAGTGAGTGGAGTAGTTAGTGGAACTGAGTGCAAGTGGGTGGAGCGTGTGGAAGTGAGTGGAAGTGAGTGGAGTGAGTGGAGTGAGTGGAAGTGAGTGGAAGTGAGTGGAGTGAGTGGAAGTGAGTGAAATTGAGTGAAAGTGAGTGAAAGTGAGTGGAAGTGAGTGGAGTAGTGAGTGGAAGTGAGTGGAAGTGAGTTGGAGTGAGCGAAGGTGAGTGGAGAGAGTGGAAGTGAGTGGAGTGAGTGGAAGTGGGTGAAACTGAAACTTTCACCCACTTCAACTCACTTCCACTCACTACTCCACACACTCTCACCCACTTCAACTCACTTCCACTCCCACCACTCACTTCAACTCATTTCCAGTCACTCCCACTCATTTCCACTCATTTCCACTCACTTTTGCTCACTTCCACCGACTTCCACTCACTTCCACTCCATCCACTCACTTCCTCTCACTTCTACTCACTTCCACTCACTTCCACTCACTCCACTCACTTCCTCTCACTTCTACTCACTTTCACTCACTTCCACTCACTACTCCACTCAGTCTCACCCACTTCAACTCACTTCCACTCACTACTCCACTCACTCTCGCCCACTTCAACTCACTTCCACTCACTTCCACTCCCACCACTCCATCCACTCACTTCCTCTCACTTCTACTCACTTCCACTCACTTCCATTCACTTCCACTCACTTCCACACACTTCCACACACTTCCACTCACTCCACTCACGTCCACTCACTTCCACTCACTTCCACTCACTTCCACTCACTTCCACTCACTTCCACTCACTTCCACTCACTTCCACTCACTTCCACTCACTTCCACTCACTTCCACTCACTTCCACTCACTTCCACTCACTTCCACTCACTTCCACTCACCCCACTCACTTCCACTCACTCCACTCACTTCCACTCACTTCCACTCACTTCCACTCACTTCCACTCACTTCCACACGCTCCACCCACTTGCACTCAGTTCCACTAACTACTCCACTCACTTTAACTCAGTTTCACCCACTTCCACGCACTTCCACTCACTTCCACTCACTACTCCACTCACTCTCACCCACTTCAACTCACTTCCACTCCCACCACTCCCACCACTCCCACCACTCACTTCAACTCATTTCCACTCACTCCCACTCATTTCCACTCACTTCCACTCATTTCCACTCACTTTTGCTCACTTCCACCCACTTCCACTCCCACCACTCACTTCCTCTCACTTCTACTCACTTCCACTTACTTCCACTCCAACACTCACTTCCACTTACTTCCAGTCACTTCCACTCGCTTCCACTCACTTTTGTTCACTTCCACTCACTTCCACTCACTCCACTCACTTCCACTCACTTCCACTCACTCCACTCACTTCCACTCACTTCCACTAACTTCCACTCACTTCCACTCACTTCCACTCACTTCCACTCACTTCCACTCACTTCCACTTACTTCCAGTCACTTCCACTCGCTTCCACTCACTTTTGTTCACTTCCACTCACTTCCACTCACTCCACTCACTTCCACTCACTTCCACTCACTTCCACTCACTCCACTCACTTCCACTCACTTCCACTAACTTCCACTCACTTCCACTCACTTCCACTCACTTCCACTCACTTCCACTCACTTCCACTCACTTCCACTCACTCCACTCACTTCCACTTACTTCCACTCACTTCCACTCACTCCACTCACCTTCGCTCACTCCAACTCACTTCCACTCATTTCCATTCACTCCCACTCATTTCCACTCACTTCCACTCACTTCCACTCACTCCACTCACTTCCACTCACTTCCACTCACTACACGCACTCCACTCACTTCCACTCACTTCCACTCACTTCCACTCACCTTCACTCACCTTCACTCACCTTCACTCACCTTCACTCACTTCCACTCAACTCACTCCACTCACTTCCTCTCACTCCACTCACTTCACTTTTTTAAGTTATAAAAAGTTTAAATAGAGTTTTCTCCTTATCTAAGCCCCGGAGAGCGAAAAATTAACTTAATTTGATATAATATCGAGCAACAATTCGTATTTTCTAAAAAATTTGAAAAATTTAAATTTTGTATTAATTATGTTTTTTGTATAAGTTATAAAAAGTTTAAATAGAGGTTTCTGCTTAACTAAGCCCCGAAGAGCGAAAAAGAACTGCATTTGATAAATTATCGTCCAAAAATTCGTATTTTCTAAAAAAAATTGAAAAATTTAAATTTTGTATTAATTATGTTTTGTGTTTAAGTTATAAAAAATTTAAATAGAGTTTTCTGCTTAACTAAGCCCCGAAGAGCGAAAAAAACTGCATTTGATAAATAACCGTCCAAAAATTCGTATTTTCTAAAAAAATTGAAAAATTTCAATTTTGTATTAATTATATTTATTTTTTAAGTTATAAAAAGTTTAAATAGAGCTTCTCTTTATCTAAGCCCCCGAGAGCGAAAAAAGAGCTTCTTTTGATATATTATCGTCCACAAATTCGCATTTTCTAAAAAATTTAAAAAATTAAATTTTGTATTAATAATATTTTTTTTTTGTAAGTTATAAAAAGTTTAAACAGAGTTTTCTCCTTAACTAGGCCCCGGAGAGCAAAAAAGAGCTTCATTCCACTCACTACTCCATTAACTTCCACTCACATTCCACTCACTTCCACTCACTTCCACTCACTTCCACTAACTTCCACTCACTTCCACTCACTTCCACTCACTCCACTCACGTCCACTCACTTCCACTCACTTCCACTCACTTCCACACACTTCACTCATTTCCACTCAGCTCCACTCACTACTCCACTCACTTTAACTCAGTTTCACCCACTTCCACGCACTTCCACTCACTACTCCACTCACTCTCAACCACTTCAACTCACTTCCACTCACTTCCAGTCACTACTCCACTCAGTCTCACCCACTTCAACTCACTTCCACTCCCACCACTCACTTCCACTCATTTCCATTCACTTTCACTCACTTTCACTCACTTTCACCCACTTTCACCCACTTTACTCACTTCCACTCACTTCCACTCACTTCCACTCACTTCCACTCACTTCCACCCAATTCCATTCACTTCCACTCACTCCACTCACCTTCGCTCACTCCAACTCACTTCCACTCAGTACTCCACTCACTCTCACCCACTTCAACTCACTTCCAGTCACTACTCCACTCAGTCTCACCCACTTCAACTCACTTCCACTCACTTCCACTCCCACCACTCACTTCAACTTATTTCCACTCACTTCCACTCACTTCCGCTCACTACTCCACTCACTCTCACCCACTTCAACTCACTACTCCACTCACTCTCACCCACTTCAACTCACTTCCACTCACTTCCACTCCCACCACTCACTTCCACTCACTTTAACTCACTTTCACCAACTTTCACTCACACCACTCACTTCCACTCACTTCCACTCACTTCCACTCATTTCCACTCACTCCCACTCATTTCCACTCACTTCCGCTCACTTTCACTCACTTTCACTCACTTCCACTCACTTCCACCCACTTTCACTCACTCCACTCACTTCCACTCACTTCCACTCACTTCCACTCACTCCACTCACTTCCACTCACTTCCACTCACTTCCACTCACTTCCACTCACTTCCACTCACTTCCACCCACTTTCACTCACTCCACTCACTTCCACTCACTTCCACTCACTCCACTCACTCCACTCACTCCACTCACCACTCACTCCACTCACTTCCACTCACTCCACTCACTTCCACTCACTTCCACTCACTTCCACTCACTTCCACTCACTTCCACTCACTTCCACTCACTTCCACTCACTTCCACTCACTTCCACTCACTTCCACTCACTTCCACTCACTTCCACGCACTTCCACTCACTCCCACTCATTTCCACTCACTTCCGCTCACTTTCACTCACTTTCACTCACTTCACTCACTTCACTCACTCCACTCACTTCCACTTACTCCACTTACTCCACTCACTCCACTCACTCCACTCACTCCACTCACTCCACTCACTTCCACTCACTTCTACTCACTTCCACTCACTTCCACTCACTTCCACTCACTTCCACTCACTTCCACTCACTTCCACACGCTCCACCCACTTGCACTAAGTTCCACTAACTACTCCACTCACTTTAATTTAGTTTCACCCACTTCCACACACTTCCACTCACTTCCACGCACTACTCCACTCACTTTCACCCACTTCAACTCACTTCCACTCACTACTCCACTCACTCTCACCCACTTCAACTCACTTCCACTCACTACCACTCCCACCACTCACTTCAACTCATTTCCACTCACTCCCACTTATTTCCACTCACTTCCACTCATTTCCACTCACTTTTGCTCACTCCACCCACTTCCACTCACTTCCACTCCATCCACTCCCTTCCACTTACTTCCACTCACTTCCACTTACTTCCACTCACTTCCACTCACTCCACTCACTTCCACTCACTTCCACTCACACCACCCATTTTCACTCACTTCCACTCACTTTTGCTCACTTCCACTCCCACTCAACTCACTTTCCTCTAACTCCACTCACTTCCACTCACCTTCACTCACTTCCACTGAACTCACTCCACTCACTTCCTTTCACTCCAGTCACTTCACTTTTTTATTTTAAGTTATAAAAAGTTTAAATCGAGTTTTCTCCTTATCTAAGCCCCGGAGAGCGAAAAATTAACTTAATATGATATATTATCGATCAACAATTCGTATTTTCTAAAAAATTTGAAAAATTTAAATTTTGTATTAATTATGTTTTTTGTATAAGTTATAAAAAGTTTAAATAGAGGTTTCTGCTTAACTAAGCCCCGAAGAGCGAAAAAGAACTGCATTTGATAGATTACCGTCCAAAAATTCGTATTTTCTAAAAAAATTGATAAATTTCAATTTTGTATTAATTATATTTATTTTTTAAGTTATAAAAAGTTTAAATAGAGTTTCTCCTTAACTAAGCCCCGGAGAGCAAGAAAGAGCTTCATTTGATATATATCGACCAAAAATTCGTATATTCTAAATAATGTAATGACTGTATTATTTATAATTTAGCTATTTTTTCGCTTCCGGGGCTTAGATAAGGATAAAACTCGATTTGTACCTTTTATAACTTAAAAATGAAAAAATAACACAGTCATTACATTTTTTAGAAAATATAAAGTTTTGGTCGATAATATATCAAATGAAGCTCTTTCTTGCTCTCCGTGGCTTAGTTAAGGAGAAACTCTATTTAAACTTTTTATAACTTAAAAAAGTGAAGTGAGTGGAAGTGAGAGGAAGTGAGTGGAGTGAGTTGAGTGGAAGTGGGTGGAAGTGAGCAAAAGTGAGTGGAAGCGAGTGGAAGTGAGTGGAAGTGAGTGGAAGTGAGTGGAAGTGAGTGGAAGTGAGTGGAAGTGAGTGGAAGTGAGTGGAAGTGAGTGGAAGTGAGTGGAAGTGAGTGGAAGTGAGTGGAAGTGAGTGGAAGTGAGTGGAAGTGAGTGAAAGTGAGTGGAAGTGAGTGGAAGTGAGTGGAAGTGAGTGGAAGTGAGTGGAGTGAGTGGAAGTGAGTGGAGTGAGTGGAAGTGAGTGGAAGTGAGTGGAGTGAGTGGAAGTGAGTGGAAGTGAGCGAAAGTGAGTGGAAGTGAGTGGCAGTTAGTGGAAGTGAGTTGGAGTGAGCGAAGGTGAGTGGAGTGAGTGGAAGTGAGTGGAAGTGATTGAAAGTGGGTGAAAGTGAGTGAAAGTGGGTGAAAGTTAGTGAAAGTGAGTGGAAATGAGTGGAAGTGAGTGGAAGTGAGTGGAAATGAGTGGAAGTGAGTGGTGGGAGTGGAAGTGAGTTGAAGTGGGTGAGAGTGAGTGGAGTAGTGAGTGGAAGTCAATTCAAGTGGGTGAGAGTGAGTTCATAATATATCAAATTAAGCTATTTTTTTCGCTTACCGGGGCTTAGATAAGGAGAAAACTCGATTTAAACCTTTTATTACTTAAAAATTAAAAAATAATACAGTCATTACATTATTTAGAAAATACGAATTTTTGGTCGATAATATATCAAATGAAGCTCTTTCTTGCTCTCCGGGGCTTAGTTAAGGAGAAACTCTATTTAAACTTTTTATAACTTAAAAAATAAATATAATTAATACAAAATTTAAATTTATCAATTTTTTGGACGGTAATCTATCAAATGCAGTTCTTTTTCGCTCTTCGGGGCTTAGTTAAGCAGAAACCTCTATTTAAACTTTTTATAACTTATACAAAAAACATAATTAATACAAAATTTAAATTTTTCAAATTTTTTAGAAAATACGAATTGTTGCTCGATAATATATCAAATTAAGTTAATTTTTCGCTCTCCGGGGCTTAGATAAGGAGAAAACTCGATTTAAACTTTTTATAACTTAAAAAAGTGAAGTGAGTGGAGTGAGAGGAAGTGAGTGGAGTGAGTTGAGTGGAAGTGAGTGAAGGTGAGTGGAAGTGAGTGGAAGTGAGTGGAAGTGAGTGGAAGTGAGTGGAAGTGAGTGGAAGTGAGTGGAAGTGGGTGGAAGTGGGTGGAAGTGGGTGGAAGTGAGTGGAGTGAGTGGAGTGAGTGGAGTGAGTGGAGTGAGTGGAGTGAGTGGAGTGAGTGGAGTGAGTGGAGTGAGTGGAGTGAGTGGAAGTGAGTGGAAGTGAGTGGAAGTGAGTGGAGTGAGTGGAGTGAGTGGAAGTGAGTGAAAGTGAGTGGAAGTGAGTGGAAATGAGTGGAAGTGAGTTGGAGTGAGTTGTAGTGAGCGAAGGTGAGTGGAGTGAGTGGAAGTGAGTGGAGTGAGTGGCAGTGAGTGGAGTGAGTGGAAGTGAGTGGAAGTGAGTGGAAGTGAACAAAAGTGAGTGGAAGCGAGTGGAAGTGAGTTGAAGTGGGTGAGAGTGAGTGGAGTAGTGAGTGGAAGTGAGTTCAAGTGGGTGAGAGTGAGTGGAGTAGTGACTGGAAGTGAGTGAAAGTGAGTAGAAGTGAAAGGAAGTGAGTGAAGTGAGTGGAAGTGAGTGGAAGTGAGTAGAAGTGAGAGGAAGTGAGTGGAAATGAGTGGGAGTGAGTGGGAGTGAGTGGAAGTGAGTGGAAGTGAGTGGAAATGAGTTGGAGTGAGTGGAAATGAGTTGAAGTGAGTGGTGGGAGTGGAAGTGAGTGGAAGTGAGTTGAAGTGGGTGAGAGTGAGTGGAGTAGTGAGTGGAAGTGAGTTGAAGTGGGTGAGAGTGAGTGGAGTAGTGAGTGGAAGTGAGTGGAAGTGAGTGGAAGTGCGTGGAAGTGGGTGAAACTGAGTTAAAGTGAGTGGAGTAGTTATGGAACTGAGTGCAAGTGGGTGGAGCGTGTGGAAGTGAGTGGAAGTGAGTGAAAGTGAGTGGAGTGAGTGGAGTGAGTGGAAGTGAGTGGAAGTGAGTGGAAGTGAGTGGAAGTGAGTGAAAGTGAGTGGAAGTGAGTGGAGTGAGTGGAAGTGAGTGGAGTGAGTGGAAGTGAGTAGAAGTGAGTGGAAGTGAGTGAAAGTGAGTGGAAGTGAGTGGAAATGAGTGAAAATGAGTTGAAATGAGTGGTGGGAGTGGAAGTGAGTAAAAGTGAGTGGAAGTGAGTGGAAATGAGTTGAAATGAGTGGTGGGAGTGGAAGTGAGTGGAAGTGAGTTGCAGTGGGTGAGAGTGAGTGGAGTATTGAGTGGACGTGAGTTGAAGTGGGTGAGAGTGAGTGGAGTAGTGAGTGGAAGTGAGTGGAAGTGTGTGGAAGTGGGTGAAACTAAATTAAAGTGAGTGGAGTAGTTAGTGGAACTGAGTGCAAGTGGGTGGAGCGTGTGGAAGTGAGTGGAAGTGAGTGGAGTGAGTGGAGTGAGTGGAAGTGAGTGGAAGTGAGTGGAGTGAGTGGAAATGAGTGGGAGTGAGTGGGAGTGAGTGGAAATGAGTGGAAGTGAGTTGGAGTGAGCGAAGGTGAGTGGAGTGAGTGGAAGTGAGTGGAAGTGAGTGGAAGTGAGTGGAAGTGAGTGGAAGTGAGTGAAAGTGAGTGGAGTGAGTGGAGCGTGTGGAAGTGAGTGGAGTGAGTGGAGTGAGTGACAGTGAGTGGAGTGAGTGGAAGTGAGTGAAAGTGAGTGGAAGTGAGTGGAAATGAGTGGGAGTGAGTGGGAGTGAGTGGAAATGAGTGGAAGTGAGTTGGAGTGAGCGAAGGTGAGTGGAGTGAGTGGAAGTGTGTGGAAGTGAGTGAAAGTGGGTGAAAGTGGGTGAAAGTGAGTGGAAATGAGTGGAAGTGAGTGGAAGTGAGTGGAAGTGAGTGAAAGTGAGTGGAAGTGAGTGGAAGTGAGTGGAAATGAGTGAAAATGAGTTGAAATGAGTGGTGGGAGTGGAAGTGAGTGGAAGTGAGTTGCAGTGGGTGAGAGTGAGTGGAGTATTGAGTGGACGTGAGTTGAAGTGGGTGAGAGTGAGTGGAGTAGTGAGTGGAAGTGAGTGGAAGTGTGTGGAAGTGGGTGAAACTAAATTAAAGTGAGTGGAGTAGTTAGTGGAACTGAGTGCAAGTGGGTGGAGCGTGTGGAAGTGAGTGGAAGTGAGTGGAGTGAGTGGAGTGAGTGGAAGTGAGTGGAAGTGAGTGGAGTGAGTGGAAGTGAGTGAAATTGAGTGAAAGTGAGTGAAAGTGAGTGGAAGTGAGTGGAAATGAGTGGGAGTGAGTGGGAGTGAGTGGAAGTTAGTGGAAGTGAGTGAAAGTGAGTGGAAGTGAGTGGAGTAGTGAGTGGAAGTGAGTGGAAGTGAGTTGGAGTGAGCGAAGGTGAGTGGAGAGAGTGGAAGTGAGTGGAAGTGAGTGGAAGTGAGTGGAAGTGAGTGAAAGTGAGTGGAAGTGAGTGGAAGTGAGTGGAAATGAGTGAAAATGAGTTGAAATGAGTGGTGGGAGTGGAAGTGAGTGGAAGTGAGTTGCAGTGGGTGAGAGTGAGTGGAGTATTGAGTGGACGTGAGTTGAAGTGGGTGAGAGTGAGTGGAGTAGTGAGTGGAAGTGAGTGGAAGTGTGTGGAAGTGGGTGAAACTAAATTAAAGTGAGTGGAGTAGTTAGTGGAACTGAGTGCAAGTGGGTGGAGCGTGTGGAAGTGAGTGGAAGTGAGTGGAGTGAGTGGAGTGAGTGGAAGTGAGTGGAAGTGAGTGGAGTGAGTGGAAGTGAGTGAAATTGAGTGAAAGTGAGTGAAAGTGAGTGGAAGTGAGTGGAAATGAGTGGGAGTGAGTGGGAGTGAGTGGAAGTTAGTGGAAGTGAGTGAAAGTGAGTGGAAGTGAGTGGAGTATTGAGTGGAAGTGAGTGGAAGTGAGTTGGAGTGAGCGAAGGTGAGTGGAGAGAGTGGAAGTGAGTGGAAGTGAGTGGAGTGAGTGGAAGTGGGTGAAACTGAGTGGAAGTGAGTGGAAGTGAGTGGAAGTGAGTGGAGTGAGTGGAAGTGAGTAGAAGTGAGTGGAAGTGTGTGGAAGTGTGTGGAAGTGAGTGAAAGTGGGTGAATGTGGGTGAAAGTGAGTGGAAATGAGTGGAAGTGAGTGGAAGTGAACAAAAGTGAGTGGAAGCGAGTGGAAGTGAGTGGAAGTGAGTGGTGGGAGTGGAAGTGAGTGGAAGTGAGTTGAAGTGAGTGAGAGTGAGTGGAGTAGTGAGTGGAAGTGAGTTGAAGTGGGTGAGAGTGAGTGGAGTAGTGAGTGGAAGTGAGTGAAAGTGAGTAGAAGTGAGAGGAAGTGAGTGGAGTGAGTGGAGTGAGTGGAAGTGAGTGGAAGTGAGTGGAAGTGAGTAGAAGTGAGAGGAAGTGATTGGATGGAGTGGAAGTGAGTCGAAGTGGGTGGAAGTGAGTGGAAGTGGGTGGAAGTGAGCAAAAGTGAGTGGAAATGAGTGGAAGTGAGTGGAAATGAGGGGGAGTGAGTGGAAATGAGTTGAAGTGAGTGGTTGGAGTGGAAGTGAGTGGAAGTGAGTTGAAGTGGGTGAGAGTGAGTGGAAGTGAGTTGAAGTGGGTGAAAGTGAGTGGAGTAGTGAGTGGAAGTGAGTGGAAGTGTGTGGAAGTGGGTGAAACTAAATTAAAGTGAGTGGAGTAGTTAGTGGAACTGAGTGCAAGTGGGTGGAGCGTGTGGAAGTGAGTGGTAGTGAGTGGAAGTGAGTGGAGTGAGTGGAGTGAGTGGAGTGAGTGGAGTGAGTGGAAGTGAGTGGAAGTGAGTGGAGTGAGTGGAAGTGAGTGAAAGTGAGTGAAAGTGAGCGGAAGTGAGTGGAAATGAGTGGGAGTGAGTAGAAGTGCGTGGAAGTGAGTGGAAGTGAGTGGAAGTGAGTGGAAGTGAGTGGAAGTGAGTTGAAGTGGGTGAGAGTGAGTGGAGTAGGGATTGGAAGTGCGTGGAAGTGGGTGAAACTGAGTTAAAGTGAGTGGAGTAGTGAGTGGAACTGAGTGGAAATGAGTGAAGTGTGTGGAAGTGAGTGGAAGTGAGTGGAAGTGAGTGGAAGTGAGTGGAAGTGAGTGGACGTGAGTGGAGTGAGTGGAAGTGAGTGGAAGTGAGTGGAATTTAGTGGAAGTGAGTGGAAGTGAGTGGAAGTGAGTGGAATGTGAGTGGAAGTTAGTGGAGTAGTGAGTGGAAGTGAGTGGAATGAAGCTCTTTTTTGCTCTCCAGGGCTTAGTTAAGGAGAAAACTCTGTTTAAAATTTTTATAACTTACAAAAAAAATATAATTAATACAAAATTTAATTTTTTCAATTTTTTAGAAAATGCGAATTTGTGGACGATAATATATCAAAAGAAGCTCTTTTTTCGCTCTCGGGGGCTTAGATAAAGAGAAGCTCTATTTAAACTTTTTATAACTTAAAAAATAAACATAATTAATACAAAATTGAAATTTTTAATTTTTTTTTAGAAAATACTAATTTTTGGACGGTTATTTATCAAATGCAGTTTTTTTTCGCTTTCCGGGGCTTAGATAAGGATAAAACTCTATTTAAACCTTTTATAACTTAAAAATTAAAAAAATAATACAGTCATTACATTATTTAGAAAATACGAATTTTTGGTCGATAATATATCAAATGAAGCTCTTTCTTGCTCTCCATGGCTTAGTTAAGGAGAAACTCTATTTAAACTTTTTATAACTTAAAAAATAAATATAATTAATACAAAATTGAAATTTTTCAATTTTTTTAGAAAATACGAATTTTTGGACGGTAATTTATCAAATGCAGTTCTTTTTCGCTCTTCGCGGCTTAGTTAAGCAGAAACCTCTATTTAAACTTTTTATAACTTATACAAAAAACATAATTAATACAAAATTAAAATTTTTCAAATTTTTTAGAAAATAAAAATTAAACAATAATACAGTCATTACATTATTTAGAAAATACGAATTTTTGGTCGATAATATATCAAATGAAGCTCTTTCTTGCTCTTCGGGGCGTAGTTAAGGAGAAACTCTATTTAAACTTTTTATAACTTAAAAACTAAATATAATTAATACAAAATTGAAATTTTTCAATTTTTTTAGAAAATACGAATTTTTGGACGGTAATTTATCAAATGCATTTTTTTTTCGCTCTTTGCAGCTTAGTTAAGCAGAAACCTCTATTTAAACTTTTTATAACTTATACAAAAAACATAATTAATACAAAATTTAAATTTTTCAAATTTTTTAGAAAATACGAATTGTTGCTCGATAATATATCAAATTAAGTTAATTTTTCGCTCTCCGGGGCTTAGATAAGGAGAAAACTCGATTTAAACTTTTTATAACTTAAAAAAGTGAAGTGAGTGGAGTGAGAGGAAGTGAGTGGAGTGAGTTGAGTGGAAGTGAGTGAAGGTGAGTGGAAGTGAGTGGAAGTGAGTGGAAGTGAGTGGAAGTGGGTGGAAGTGGGTGGAAGTGAGTGGAGTGAGTGTAGTGAGTGTAGTGAGTGGAGTGAGTGGAGTGAGTGGAGTGAGTGGAGTGAGTGGAAGTGCGTGGAAGTGAGTGGAAGTGAGTGGAGTGAGTGGAAGTGAGTGAAAGTGAGTGGAAGTGAGTGGAAATGAGTGGAAGTGAGTTGGAGTGAGTTGTAGTGAGCGAAGGTGAGTGGAGTGAGTGGAAGTGAGTGGAAGTGAGTGCAAGTAAGTGGAAGTGAGTGGAGTGAGTGGAGTGAGTGGAGTGAGTGGAGTGAGTGGAGTGAGTGGAAGTGAGTGGAAGTGAGTGGAAGTGAGTGGAAGTGACTGGAGTGAGTGGAAGTGAGTGGAAGTGAGTGGAGTGAGTGGAAGTGAGTGGAGTGAGTGGAAGTGAGTGGAAGTGAGTGGAAGTGAACAAAAGTGAGTGGAAGCGAGTGGAAGTGAGTTGAAGTGGGTGAGAGTGAGTGGAGTAGTGAGTGGAAGTGAGTTGAAGTGGGTGAGAGTGAGTGGAGTAGTGACTGGAAGTGAGTGAAAGTGAGTAGAAGTGAAAGGAAGTGAGTGAAGTGAGTGGAAGTGAGTGGAAGTGAGTAGAAGTGAGAGGAAGTGAGTGGAAATGAGTGGGAGTGAGTGGGAGTGAGTGGAAGTGAGTGGAAGTGAGTGGAAATGAGTTAGAGTGAGTGGAAATGAGTTGAAGTGAGTGGTGGGAGTGGTGGGAGTGGAAGTGAGTGGAAGTGAGTTGAAGTGGGTGAGAGTGAGTGGAGTAGTGAGTGGAAGTGAGTTGAAGTGCGTGGAAGTGGGTGAGAGTGAGTGGAGTAGTGAGTGGAAGTGAGTGGAAGTGCGTGGAAGTGGGTGAAACTGAGTTAAAGTGAGTGGTGTAGTTATGGAACTGAGTGCAAGTGGGTGGAGCGTGTGGAAGTGAGTGGAAGTGAGTGGAGTGAGTGGAGTGAGTGGAAGTGAGTGGAAGTGAGTGGAAGTGAGTGGAAGTGAGTGGAAGTGAGTGGAAGTGAGTGGAAGTGAGTGGAAGTGTGTGGAAGTGGGTGAAACTAAATTAAAGTGAGTGGAGTAGTTAGTGGAACTGAGTGCAAGTGGGTGGAGCGTGTGGAAGTGAGTGGAAGTGAGTGGAGTGAGTGGAAGTGAGTGAAAGTGAGTGGAAGTGAGTGGAAGTGAGTGGAAATGAGTGGGAGTGAGTGGGAGTGAGTGGAAATGAGTGGAAGTGAGTTGGAGTGAGCGAAGGTGAGTGGAGTGAGTGGAAGTGAGTGGAAGTGAGTGGAAGTGAGTGGAAGTGAGTGGAAGTGAGTGAAAGTGAGTGGAAGTGAGTGGAAGTGAGTGGAAGTGAGTGGAAGTGAGTGGAAGTGAGTGGAAGTGAGTGGAAATGAGTGGAAATGAGTTGAAATGAGTGGTGGGAGTGGAAGTGAGTTGCAGTGGGTGAGAGTGAGTGGAGTATTGAGTGGACGTGAGTTGAAGTGGGTGAGAGTGAGTGGAGTAGTGAGTGGAAGTGTGTGGAAGTGGGTGAAACTAAATTAAAGTGAGTGGAGTAGTTAGTGGAACTGAGTGCAAGTGGGTGGAGCGTGTGGAAGTGAGTGGAGTGAGTGGAGTGAGTGGAAGTGAGTGGAAGTGAGTGGAGTGAGTGGAAGTGAATGAAATTGAGTGAAAGTGAGTGAAAGTGAGTGGAAGTGAGTGGAAATGAGTGGGAGTGAGTGGGAGTGAGTGGAAGTGAGTGGAAGTGAGTGAAAGTGAGTGGAAGTGAGTGGAGTAGTGAGTGGAAGTGAGTGGAAGTGAGTTGGAGTGAGCGAAGGTGAGTGGAAGTGAGTGGAAGTGAGTGGAGTGAGTGGAAGTGGGTGAAACTGAGTGGAAGTGAGTGGAAGTGAGTGGAAGTGAGTGGAGTGAGTGGAAGTGAGTAGAAGTGAGTGGAAGTGTGTGGAAGTGAGTGAAAGTGGGAGAAAGTGGGTGAAAGTGAGTGGAAATGAGTGGAAGTGAGTGGAAGTGAGTGGAAGTGAGTGGAAGTGAGTGGAAGTGAGTGGAAGTGAGTGGTGTGAGTGAAAGTTGGTGAAAGTGAGTGGAAATGAGTGGAAATGAGTGGAAGTGAGTGGAGTAGTGAGTGGAAGTGAGTGAAAGTGAGTGGAAGTGAGTGGAAATGAGTGGAAATGAGTTGGAGTGTGCGAAGGTGAGTGGAGTAAGTGGAAGTGAGTAGAAGTGAGTGAAAGTGAGTGGAAGTGAGTGGAAATGAGTGGGAGTGCGTGGGAGTGAGTGGGAGTGAGTGGGAGTGAGTGGAAATGAGTGGAAGTGAGTTGGAGTGAGCGAAGGTGAGTGGAGTGAGTGGAACTGAGTGGAAGTGAGTGGAAGTGAGTGGAAGTGAGTGGAGTAAGTGGAGTGAGTGGAGTGAGTGGAGTGAGTGGAGTGAGTGGAAGTGAGTGGAAGTGAGTGGAGTGAGTGGAAGTGAGTGAAAGTGAGTGGAAGTGAGTGGAAATGAGTGGAAGTGAGTTGGAGTGAGCGAAGGTGAGTGGAGTGAGTGGAAGTGAGTGGAAGTGAGTGGAAGTAAGTGGAAGTGAGTGGAAGTAAGTGGAAGTGAGTGGAGTGAGTGGAAGTGAGTGGAAGTGAGTGGAAGTGAGTGGAAGTGAGTGGAAGTGAGTGGAAGTGAGTGGAAGTGAGTGGAAGTGAGTGGAAGTGAGTGGAGTGAGTGGAAGTGAGTGGAGTGAGTGGAAGTGAGTGGAAGTGAACTAAAGTGTGAGGAAGCGAGTGGAAGTGAATGGAAGTAAGTGGAAGTGAGTGGTGGGAGTGGAAGTGAGTGGAAGTGAGTTGAAGTGGGTGAGAGTGAGTGGAGTAGTGAGTGGAAGTGAGTGGAAGTGAGTGGAAATGAGTGGAAGTGAGTGGAAGTGAGTGGAAGTGAGTGGAAGTGAGTGGAAGTGAGTGGAAGTGAGTGGAAGTGTGTGGAAGTGAGTGAAAGTGGGTGAAAGTGGGTGAAAGTGAGTGGAAATGAGTGGAAGTGAGTGGAAGTGAGTGGAAGTGAGTGGAGTGAGTGGAGTGAGTGGAAGTGAGTGGAAGTGAGTGGAAGTGAGTGGAAGTGAGTGGAAGTGAGTGGAAGTGAGTGGAAGTGAGTGGAAGTGTGTGGAAGTGAGTGAAAGTGGGTGAAAGTGGGTAAAAGTAAGTGGATATGAGTGGAAGTGAGTGGAAATGAGTGGAAATGAGTGGAAGTGAGTGGAGTAGTGAGTGGAAGTGAGTTGAAGTGGGTGAGAGTGAGTGGAGTAGTTAGTGGAAGTGAGTGGAAGTGAGTTGGAGTGAGCGAAGGTGAGTGGAAGTGAGTAGAAGTGAGAGGAAGTGAGTGGAGTGAGTGGAAGTGAGCAAAAGTGAGTGGAAGTGAGCAAAAGTGAGTGGACGGGATTGGAAGTGAGTGGAAATCAGTGGAAGTGAGTGGAAATGAGTGGAAGTGAGTGGAAATGAGTTGAAGTGAGTGGTGGGAGTGGAATTGAGTGGAAGTGGGTGAGAGTGAGTGGAGTAGTGAGTGGAAGTGAGTTGAAGTGGGTGAGAGTGAGTGGAAGTGAGTTGAAGTGGGTGAGAGAAAAGTGAGTGGAAGTGAGTGGATGTGAGTGGAAGTGAGTTGAAGTGGGTGAGAGTGAGTGGAGTAGTGAGTGGAAGTGAGTTGAAGTGGGTGAGAGTGAGTGGAGTAGTGAGTGGAAGTGAGTGAAAGTGAGTAGAAGTGAGAGGAAGTGAGTGGAGTGAGTGGAAGTGAGTGGAAGTGAGTGGAAGTCAGTAGAAGTGAGAGGAAGTGAGTGGAAGTGAGTGGAAGTGGGTGGAAGTGAGCAAAAGTGAGTGGAAATGAGTGGAAGTGAGTGGAAATGAGTGGGAGTGAGTGGAAATGAGTTGAAGTGAGTGGTGGGAGTGGAAGTGAGTGGAAGTGAGTTGAAGTGGGTTAGAGTGAGTGGAGTAGTGAGTGGAAGTGAGTTGAAGTGGGTGAGAGTGAGTGGAGTAGTGAGTGGAAGTGAGTGGAAGTGAGTGGAAGTGAGTGGAAGTGCGTGGAAGTGGGTAAAACTGAGTTAAAGTGAGTGGAGTAGTTAATGGAACTGAGTGCAAGTGGGTGGAGCGTGTGGAAGTTAGTGGAACTGAGTGGAAGTGAGTGGAAGTGAGTGGAAGTGAGTGGAGTAAGTGGAAGTGAGTGGAAGTGAGTGGACTTAAGTGGAAGTGAGTTGAAGTGAGTGGAAGTGAGTGGAAGTGAGTGGAAGTGAGTGGAAGTGAGTGGAAGTGAGTGGAAGTGAGTGGAAGTGAGTGGAAGTGAGTGGAGGTGAGTGGAAGTGAGTGGAAGTGAGTGGAAGTGAGTGGAAGTGAGTGGAAGTGAGTGGAAGTGACTGGAAGTTTGTGGGAGTGAGTGAAAGTGGGTGAAAGTGAGTGGAAATGAGTGGAAGTGAGTGGAAGTGAGTGGAAGTGAGTGGAAGTGAGTGGAAGTGAGTGGAAGTGAGTGGTGTGAGTGAAAGTGGGTGAAAGTGAGTGACAGTGAGTGAAAATGAGTGGAAATGAGTGGAGGTGTGTGGTGGGAGTGGAAGTGAGTTGAATTGGGTGAGAGTGAGTGGAGTAGTGAGTGGAAGTGAGTTGAACTGGGTGAGAGTGAGTGGAGTAGTGTGTGGAAGTGAGTGGAAGTGAGTGGAAGTGAGTGGAAGTGCGTGGAAGTGGGTGAAACTGAGTTAAAGTGAGTGGAGTAGTGAGTGGAACTGAGTGCAAGTGGGTGGAGTGAGTGGAAGTGTGTGGAAGTGAGTTTAAGTGAGTGGAAGTGAGTGGACGTGAGTGGAGTGAGTGGAAGTGTGTGGAAGTGAGTGGAAGTGAGTGGAAGTGAGTGGAAGTGAGTTGGAGTGAGCGAAGGTGAGTGGAGTGAGTGGAAGTGAGTTGAAGTGGGTGAGAGTGAGTGCAGTAGTGAGTGGAGTAGTGAGTGGAAGTGAGTTGAACTGAGTTGAAGTGAGTGGAAGTGTGTGGAAGTGAGTGAAAGTGGGTGAAAGTGGGTGAAAGTGAGTGGAAATGAGTGGAAGTGAGTGGAAGTGAGTGGAAGTGAGTGGAAGTGAGTGGAGTGAGTGGAGTGAGTGGAAGTGAGTGGAAGTGAGTGGAAGTGAGTGGAAGTGAGTGGAAGTGAGTGGAAGTGAGTGGAAGTGAGTGGAAGTGTGTGGAAGTGAGTGAAAGTGGGTGAAAGTGGGTAAAAGTAAGTGGATATGAGTGGAAGTGAGTGGAAATGAGTGGAAATGAGTGGAAGTGAGTGGAGTAGTGAGTGGAAGTGAGTTGAAGTGGGTGAGAGTGAGTGGAGTAGTTAGTGGAAGTGAGTGGAAGTGAGTTGGAGTGAGCGAAGGTGAGTGGAAGTGAGTAGAAGTGAGAGGAAGTGAGTGGAGTGAGTGGAAGTGAGCAAAAGTGAGTGGAAGTGAGCAAAAGTGAGTGGACGGGATTGGAAGTGAGTGGAAATCAGTGGAAGTGAGTGGAAATGAGTGGAAGTGAGTGGAAATGAGTTGAAGTGAGTGGTGGGAGTGGAATTGAGTGGAAGTGGGTGAGAGTGAGTGGAGTAGTGAGTGGAAGTGAGTTGAAGTGGGTGAGAGTGAGTGGAAGTGAGTTGAAGTGGGTGAGAGAAAAGTGAGTGGAAGTGAGTGGATGTGAGTGGAAGTGAGTTGAAGTGGGTGAGAGTGAGTGGAGTAGTGAGTGGAAGTGAGTTGAAGTGGGTGAGAGTGAGTGGAGTAGTGAGTGGAAGTGAGTGAAAGTGAGTAGAAGTGAGAGGAAGTGAGTGGAGTGAGTGGAAGTGAGTGGAAGTGAGTGGAAGTCAGTAGAAGTGAGAGGAAGTGAGTGGAAGTGAGTGGAAGTGGGTGGAAGTGAGCAAAAGTGAGTGGAAATGAGTGGAAGTGAGTGGAAATGAGTGGGAGTGAGTGGAAATGAGTTGAAGTGAGTGGTGGGAGTGGAAGTGAGTGGAAGTGAGTTGAAGTGGGTTAGAGTGAGTGGAGTAGTGAGTGGAAGTGAGTTGAAGTGGGTGAGAGTGAGTGGAGTAGTGAGTGGAAGTGAGTGGAAGTGAGTGGAAGTGCGTGGAAGTGGGTAAAACTGAGTTAAAGTGAGTGGAGTAGTTAATGGAACTGAGTGCAAGTGGGTGGAGCGTGTGGAAGTTAGTGGAACTGAGTGGAAGTGAGTGGAAGTGAGTGGAAGTGAGTGGAGTGAGTGGAGTAAGTGGAAGTGAGTGGAAGTGAGTGGACTTAAGTGGAAGTGAGTTGAAGTGAGTGGAAGTGAGTGGAAGTGAGTGGAAGTGAGTGGAAGTGAGTGGAGTGAGTGGAAGTGAGTGGAAGTGAGTGGAGGTGAGTGGAAGTGAGTGGAAGTGAGTGGAAGTGAGTGGAAGTGAGTGGAAGTGACTGGAAGTTTGTGGGAGTGAGTGAAAGTGGGTGAAAGTGAGTGGAAATGAGTGGAAGTGAGTGGAAGTGAGTGGAAGTGAGTGGAAGTGAGTGGAAGTGAGTGGAAGTGAGTGGTGTGAGTGAAAGTGGGTGAAAGTGAGTGACAGTGAGTGAAAATGAGTGGAAATGAGTGGAGGTGTGTGGTGGGAGTGGAAGTGAGTTGAATTGGGTGAGAGTGAGTGGAGTAGTGAGTGGAAGTGAGTTGAACTGGGTGAGAGTGAGTGGAGTAGTGTGTGGAAGTGAGTGGAAGTGAGTGGAAGTGAGTGGAAGTGCGTGGAAGTGGGTGAAACTGAGTTAAAGTGAGTGGAGTAGTGAGTGGAACTGAGTGCAAGTGGGTGGAGTGAGTGGAAGTGTGTGGAAGTGAGTTTAAGTGAGTGGAAGTGAGTGGACGTGAGTGGAGTGAGTGGAAGTGTGTGGAAGTGAGTGGAAGTGAGTGGAAGTGAGTGAAAGTGAGTGGAAGTGAGTGGAAGTGAGTGGAAGTGAGTGGAAGTGAGTGGAAGTGAGTGGAAGTGAGTGGAAATGAGTGGAAGTGAGTGGAAGTGAGTGGAAGTGCGTGGAAGTGGGTGAAACTGAGTTAAAGTGAGTGGAGTAGTGAGTGGAACTGAGTGCAAGTGGGTGGAGTGAGTGGAAGTGTGTGGAAGTGAGTTTAAGTGAGTGGAAGTGAGTGGACGTGAGTGGAGTGAGTGGAAGTGAGTGGAAGTGAGTGGAAGTGAGTGGAAGTGAGTGGAAGTGAGTGAAAGTGAGTGGAAGTGAGTGGAAGTGAGTGGAAGTGAGTGGAAGTGAGTGGAAGTGAGTGGAAGTGAGTGGAAATGAGTGGAAATGAGTTGAAATGAGTGGTGGGAGTGGAAGTGAGTTGCAGTGGGTGAGAGTGAGTGGAGTATTGAGTGGACGTGAGTTGAAGTGGGTGAGAGTGAGTGGAGTAGTGAGTGGAAGTGTGTGGAAGTGGGTGAAACTAAATTAAAGTGAGTGGAGTAGTTAGTGGAACTGAGTGCAAGTGGGTGGAGCGTGTGGAAGTGAGTGGAGTGAGTGGAGTGAGTGGAAGTGAGTGGAAGTGAGTGGAGTGAGTGGAAGTGAATGAAATTGAGTGAAAGTGAGTGAAAGTGAGTGGAAGTGAGTGGAAATGAGTGGGAGTGAGTGGGAGTGAGTGGAAGTGAGTGGAAGTGAGTGAAAGTGAGTGGAAGTGAGTGGAGTAGTGAGTGGAAGTGAGTGGAAGTGAGTTGGAGTGAGCGAAGGTGAGTGGAAGTGAGTGGAAGTGAGTGGAGTGAGTGGAAGTGGGTGAAACTGAGTGGAAGTGAGTGGAAGTGAGTGGAAGTGAGTGGAGTGAGTGGAAGTGAGTAGAAGTGAGTGGAAGTGTGTGGAAGTGAGTGAAAGTGGGTGAAAGTGGGTGAAAGTGAGTGGAAATGAGTGGAAGTGAGTGGAAGTGAGTGGAAGTGAGTGGAAGTGAGTGGAAGTGAGTGGAAGTGAGTGGTGTGAGTGAAAGTTGGTGAAAGTGAGTGGAAATGAGTGGAAATGAGTGGAAGTGAGTGGAGTAGTGAGTGGAAGTGAGTGAAAGTGAGTGGAAGTGAGTGGAAATGAGTGGAAATGAGTTGGAGTGTGCGAAGGTGAGTGGAGTAAGTGGAAGTGAGTAGAAGTGAGTGAAAGTGAGTGGAAGTGAGTGGAAATGAGTGGGAGTGCGTGGGAGTGAGTGGGAGTGAGTGGGAGTGAGTGGAAATGAGTGGAAGTGAGTTGGAGTGAGCGAAGGTGAGTGGAGTGAGTGGAACTGAGTGGAAGTGAGTGGAAGTGAGTGGAAGTGAGTGGAGTAAGTGGAGTGAGTGGAGTGAGTGGAGTGAGTGGAGTGAGTGGAAGTGAGTGGAAGTGAGTGGAGTGAGTGGAAGTGAGTGAAAGTGAGTGGAAGTGAGTGGAAATGAGTGGAAGTGAGTTGGAGTGAGCGAAGGTGAGTGGAGTGAGTGGAAGTGAGTGGAAGTGAGTGGAAGTAAGTGGAAGTGAGTGGAAGTAAGTGGAAGTGAGTGGAGTGAGTGGAAGTGAGTGGAAGTGAGTGGAAGTGAGTGGAAGTGAGTGGAAGTGAGTGGAAGTGAGTGGAAGTGAGTGGAGTGAGTGGAAGTGAGTGGAGTGAGTGGAAGTGAGTGGAAGTGAACTAAAGTGTGAGGAAGCGAGTGGAAGTGAATGGAAGTAAGTGGAAGTGAGTGGTGGGAGTGGAAGTGAGTGGAAGTGAGTGGAAGTGAGTGGAAGTGAGTTGAAGTGGGTGAGAGTGAGTGGAGTAGTGAGTGGAAGTGAGTGGAAGTGAGTGGAAATGAGTGGAAGTGAGTGGAAGTGAGTGGAAGTGAGTGGAAGTGAGTGGAAGTGAGTGGAAGTGAGTGGAAGTGTGTGGAAGTGAGTGAAAGTGGGTGAAAGTGAGTGGAAATGAGTGGAAGTGAGTGGAAGTGAGTGGAAGTGAGTGGAGTGAGTGGAGTGAGTGGAAGTGAGTGGAAGTGAGTGGAAGTGAGTGGAAGTGAGTGGAAGTGAGTGGAAGTGAGTGGAAGTGAGTGGAAGTGTGTGGAAGTGAGTGAAAGTGGGTGAAAGTGGGTAAAAGTAAGTGGATATGAGTGGAAGTGAGTGGAAATGAGTGGAAATGAGTGGAAGTGAGTGGAGTAGTGAGTGGAAGTGAGTTGAAGTGGGTGAGAGTGAGTGGAGTAGTTAGTGGAAGTGAGTGGAAGTGAGTTGGAGTGAGCGAAGGTGAGTGGAAGTGAGTAGAAGTGAGAGGAAGTGAGTGGAGTGAGTGGAAGTGAGCAAAAGTGAGTGGAAGTGAGCAAAAGTGAGTGGACGGGATTGGAAGTGAGTGGAAATCAGTGGAAGTGAGTGGAAATGAGTGGAAGTGAGTGGAAATGAGTTGAAGTGAGTGGTGGGAGTGGAATTGAGTGGAAGTGGGTGAGAGTGAGTGGAGTAGTGAGTGGAAGTGAGTTGAAGTGGGTGAGAGTGAGTGGAAGTGAGTTGAAGTGGGTGAGAGAAAAGTGAGTGGAAGTGAGTGGATGTGAGTGGAAGTGAGTTGAAGTGGGTGAGAGTGAGTGGAGTAGTGAGTGGAAGTGAGTTGAAGTGGGTGAGAGTGAGTGGAGTAGTGAGTGGAAGTGAGTGAAAGTGAGTAGAAGTGAGAGGAAGTGAGTGGAGTGAGTGGAAGTGAGTGGAAGTGAGTGGAAGTCAGTAGAAGTGAGAGGAAGTGAGTGGAAGTGAGTGGAAGTGGGTGGAAGTGAGCAAAAGTGAGTGGAAATGAGTGGAAGTGAGTGGAAATGAGTGGGAGTGAGTGGAAATGAGTTGAAGTGAGTGGTGGGAGTGGAAGTGAGTGGAAGTGAGTTGAAGTGGGTTAGAGTGAGTGGAGTAGTGAGTGGAAGTGAGTTGAAGTGGGTGAGAGTGAGTGGAGTAGTGAGTGGAAGTGAGTGGAAGTGAGTGGAAGTGAGTGGAAGTGCGTGGAAGTGGGTAAAACTGAGTTAAAGTGAGTGGAGTAGTTAATGGAACTGAGTGCAAGTGGGTGGAGCGTGTGGAAGTTAGTGGAACTGAGTGGAAGTGAGTGGAAGTGAGTGGAAGTGAGTGGAGTAAGTGGAAGTGAGTGGAAGTGAGTGGACTTAAGTGGAAGTGAGTTGAAGTGAGTGGAAGTGAGTGGAAGTGAGTGGAAGTGAGTGGAAGTGAGTGGAAGTGAGTGGAAGTGAGTGGAAGTGAGTGGAGGTGAGTGGAAGTGAGTGGAAGCGAGTGGAAGTGAGTGGAAGTGAGTGGAAGTGAGTGGAAGTGACTGGAAGTTTGTGGGAGTGAGTGAAAGTGGGTGAAAGTGAGTGGAAATGAGTGGAAGTGAGTGGAAGTGAGTGGAAGTGAGTGGAAGTGAGTGGAAGTGAGTGGAAGTGAGTGGTGTGAGTGAAAGTGGGTGAAAGTGAGTGACAGTGAGTGAAAATGAGTGGAAATGAGTGGAGGTGTGTGGTGGGAGTGGAAGTGAGTTGAATTGGGTGAGA
Organism: Eustalomyia histrio; assembly: GCA_949748255.1. Classification (NCBI taxonomy): domain Eukaryota; kingdom Metazoa; phylum Arthropoda; class Insecta; order Diptera; family Anthomyiidae; genus Eustalomyia; species Eustalomyia histrio. Next base: position 97,959,945 of record OX456526.1, read on the forward strand.
GTGAGTGGAGTAGTGAGTGGAAGTGAGTTGAACTGGGTGAGAGTGAGTGGAGTAGTGTGTGGAAGTGAGTGGAAGTGAGTGGAAGTGAGTGGAAGTGCGTGGAAGTGGGTGAAACTGAGTTAAAGTGAGTGGAGTAGTGAGTGGAACTGAGTGCAAGTGGGTGGAGTGAGTGGAAGTGTGTGGAAGTGAGTTTAAGTGAGTGGAAGTGAGTGGACGTGAGTGGAGTGAGTGGAAGTGTGTGGAAGTGAGTGGAAGTGAGTGGAAGTGAGTGGAAGTGAGTTGGAGTGAGCGAAGGTGAGTGGAGTGAGTGGAAGTGAGTTGAAGTGGGTGAGAGTGAGTGCAGTAGTGAGTGGAGTAGTGAGTGGAAGTGAGTTGAACTGAGTTGAAGTGAGTGGAAGTGTGTGGAAGTGAGTGAAAGTGGGTGAAAGTGGGTGAAAGTGAGTGGAAATGAGTGGAAGTGAGTGGAAGTGAGTGGAAGTGAGTGGAAGTGAGTGGAGTGAGTGGAGTGAGTGGAAGTGAGTGGAAGTGAGTGGAAGTGAGTGGAAGTGAGTGGAAGTGAGTGGAAGTGAGTGGAAGTGAGTGGAAGTGTGTGGAAGTGAGTGAAAGTGGGTGAAAGTGGGTAAAAGTAAGTGGATATGAGTGGAAGTGAGTGGAAATGAGTGGAAATGAGTGGAAGTGAGTGGAGTAGTGAGTGGAAGTGAGTTGAAGTGGGTGAGAGTGAGTGGAGTAGTTAGTGGAAGTGAGTGGAAGTGAGTTGGAGTGAGCGAAGGTGAGTGGAAGTGAGTAGAAGTGAGAGGAAGTGAGTGGAGTGAGTGGAAGTGAGCAAAAGTGAGTGGAAGTGAGCAAAAGTGAGTGGACGGGATTGGAAGTGAGTGGAAATCAGTGGAAGTGAGTGGAAATGAGTGGAAGTGAGTGGAAATGAGTTGAAGTGAGTGGTGGGAGTGGAATTGAGTGGAAGTGGGTGAGAGTGAGTGGAGTAGTGAGTGGAAGTGAGTTGAAGTGGGTGAGAGTGAGTGGAAGTGAGTTGAAGTGGGTGAGAGAAAAGTGAGTGGAAGTGAGTGGATGTGAGTGGAAGTGAGTTGAAGTGGGTGAGAGTGAGTGGAGTAGTGAGTGGAAGTGAGTTGAAGTGGGTGAGAGTGAGTGGAGTAGTGAGTGGAAGTGAGTGAAAGTGAGTAGAAGTGAGAGGAAGTGAGTGGAGTGAGTGGAAGTGAGTGGAAGTGAGTGGAAGTCAGTAGAAGTGAGAGGAAGTGAGTGGAAGTGAGTGGAAGTGGGTGGAAGTGAGCAAAAGTGAGTGGAAATGAGTGGAAGTGAGTGGAAATGAGTGGGAGTGAGTGGAAATGAGTTGAAGTGAGTGGTGGGAGTGGAAGTGAGTGGAAGTGAGTTGAAGTGGGTTAGAGTGAGTGGAGTAGTGAGTGGAAGTGAGTTGAAGTGGGTGAGAGTGAGTGGAGTAGTGAGTGGAAGTGAGTGGAAGTGAGTGGAAGTGCGTGGAAGTGGGTAAAACTGAGTTAAAGTGAGTGGAGTAGTTAATGGAACTGAGTGCAAGTGGGTGGAGCGTGTGGAAGTTAGTGGAACTGAGTGGAAGTGAGTGGAAGTGAGTGGAAGTGAGTGGAGTAAGTGGAAGTGAGTGGAAGTGAGTGGACTTAAGTGGAAGTGAGTTGAAGTGAGTGGAAGTGAGTGGAAGTGAGTGGAAGTGAGTGGAAGTGAGTGGAGTGAGTGGAAGTGAGTGGAAGTGAGTGGAGGTGAGTGGAAGTGAGTGGAAGTGAGTGGAAGTGAGTGGAAGTGAGTGGAAGTGACTGGAAGTTTGTGGGAGTGAGTGAAAGTGGGTGAAAGTGAGTGGAAATGAGTGGAAGTGAGTGGAAGTGAGTGGAAGTGAGTGGAAGTGAGTGGAAGTGAGTGGAAGTGAGTGGTGTGAGTGAAAGTGGGTGAAAGTGAGTGACAGTGAGTGAAAATGAGTGGAAATGAGTGGAGGTGTGTGGTGGGAGTGGAAGTGAGTTGAATTGGGTGAGAGTGAGTGGAGTAGTGAGTGGAAGTGAGTTGAACTGGGTGAGAGTGAGTGGAGTAGTGTGTGGAAGTGAGTGGAAGTGAGTGGAAGTGAGTGGAAGTGCGTGGAAGTGGGTGAAACTGAGTTAAAGTGAGTGGAGTAGTGAGTGGAACTGAGTGCAAGTGGGTGGAGTGAGTGGAAGTGTGTGGAAGTGAGTTTAAGTGAGTGGAAGTGAGTGGACGTGAGTGGAGTGAGTGGAAGTGTGTGGAAGTGAGTGGAAGTGAGTGGAAGTGAGTGGAAGTGAGTTGGAGTGAGCGAAGGTGAGTGGAGTGAGTGGAAGTGAGTTGAAGTGGGTGAGAGTGAGTGCAGTAGTGAGTGGAGTAGTGAGTGGAAGTGAGTTGAACTGAGTTGAAGTGAGTGGAAGTGAGTGGAAGTGAGTGGACGTGAGTGGAGTGAGTGGAAGTGAGTGGAGTAGTGTGTGGAAGTGAGTGGAAGTGAGTGGAAGTGCGTGGAAGTGGGTGAAACTGAGTTAAAGTGAGTGGAGTAGTGAGTGGAACTGAGTGCAAGTGGGTGGAGTGTGTGGAAGTGAGTGGAAGTGAGTGGAAGTGAGTGGACGTGAGTGGAGTGAGTGGAAGTGAGTGGAAGTGTGTGGAAGTGAGTGGAAGTGAGTGGAAGTGAGTAGAAGTGAGTGGAAGTGAGTGGAAGTGAGAGAAAGTGAATGGAAGTGAGTGGAATGTGAGTGGAAGTTAGTGGAGTAGTGAGTGGAATGAAGCTCTTTTTTGCTCTCGGGGGCTTAGACAAAGAGAAACTCTATTTAAACTTTTTATAACTTAAAAAATAAATACAACTAATACAAAATTGAAATTTTTAATTTTTTTTAGAAAATACGAATTTTTGGACGGTAATTTATCAAATGCATTTCTTTTTCGCTCTTCGGGGCTTAGTTAAGCAGAAAACTCTATTTAAACTTTTTATAACTTAAACAAAAAACATAATTAATACAAAATTTAAATTTTTCAATTTTTTTAGAAAATACGAATTTTTGGACAATAATTTATCAAATGCAACTCTTTTTCGCTCTTCGGGGCTTAGTTAAGCAGAAAACTCTATTTAAACTTTTTATAACTTAAAAAAGTGAAGTGAGTGGAAGTGAGTGGAGTGAGAGGAAGTGAGTGGCGCGAGTTGAGTGGAAGTTAGTGGAAGTGGGTGGAAGTGAGCAAAACTGAGTGGAAGCGAGTTGAAGTGAGTGGAAGTGAGTGGAAGTGAGTGGAAGTAAGTGGAAGTGAGTGGAAGTGAGTGGAAGTGAGTGGAAGTGAGTGGAAGTGAGTGGAAGTGAGTGGAAGTGAGTGGAAGTGAGTGGAAGTGAGTGGAAGTGAGTGGAAGTGAGTGGAAGTGAGTGGAAGTGAGTGGAAGTGAGTGGAAGTGAGTGGAAGTGAGTGGAAGTGAGCGAAAGTGAGTGGAAGCGAGTGGAAGTGAGCGAAAGTGGAGTGAGTGGAAGTGAGTGGAAATGAGTGGAAATGAGTGGAAGTGAGTGGAAGTGAGTTGGAGTGAGTTGGAGTGAGCGAAGGTGAGTGGAGTGAGTGGAAGTGATTGAAAGTGAGTGAAAGTGTGCAAGTGGGTGGAGCGTGTGGAAGTGAGTGGAACTGAGTGGAAGTAAGTGGAAGTGAGTGGAAGTGAGTGGAAGTGAGTGGAGGTGAGTGAAAGTGGGTGAAAGTGAGTGACAGTGAGTGAAAATGAGTGGAAATGAGTGGAGGTGTGTGGTGGGAGTGGAAGTGAGTTGAAGTGGGTGAGAGTGAGTGGAAGTGAGTTGAACTGGGTGAGAGTGAGTGGAGTAGTGTGTGGAAGTGAGTGGAAGTGAGTGGAAGTGAGTGAGTGGAGTAAGTGGAAGTGAGTGGAAGTGAGTGGACTTGAGTGGAAGTGAGTTGAAGTGAGTGGAAGTGAGTGGAAGTGAGTGGAAGTGAGTGGAAGTGAGTGGAAGTGAGTGGAGGTGAGTGGAAGTGAGTGGAAGTGAGTGGAAGTGAGTGGAAGTGAGTGGAAGTGAGTGGAAGTGAGTGGAAGTGACTGGAATTTTGTGGAAGTGACTGGAAGTTTGTGGGAGTGACTGGAAGTTTGTGTGAGTGAGTGAAAGTGGGTGAAAGTGAGTGGAAATGAGTGGAAATGAGTGGAAGTGAGTGGAAGTGAGTGGAAGTGAGTGGAAGTGAGTGGAAGTGAGTGGAAGTGAGTGGAAGTGAGTGGAAGTGAGTGGTGTGAGTGAAAGTGGGTGAAAGTGAGTGACAGTGAGTGAAAATGAGTGGAAATGAGTGGAGGTGTGTGGTGGGAGTGGAAGTGAGTTGAAGTGGGTGAGAGTGAGTGGAAGTGAGTTGAACTGGGTGAGAGTGAGTGGAGTAGTGTGTGGAAGTGAGTGGAAGTGAGTGGAAGTGAGTGGAAGTGAGTGGAAGTGAGTGGAAGTGAGTGGAAGTGCGTGGAAGTGGGTGAAACTGAGTTAAAGTGAGTGGAACTGAGTGCAAGTGGGTGGAGTGAGTGGAGGTGTGTGGAAGTGAGTGGAAGTGAGTGGAAGTGAGTGGAAGTGAGTGGAAGTGAGTGGAAGTGAGTGGAAGTGAGTGAAAGTGAGTGGTGTGAGTGAAAGTGGGTGAAAGTGAGTGACAGTGAGTGAAAATGAGTGGAAATGAGTGGAGGTGTGTGGTGGGAGTGGAAGTGAGTTGAAGTGGGTGAGAGTGAGTGGAAGTGAGTTGAACTGGGTGAGAGTGAGTGGAGTAGTGTGTGGAAGTCAGTGGAAGTGAGTGGAAGTGAGTGGAAGTGAGTGGAAGTGAGTGGAAGTGCGTGGAAGTGGGTGAAACTGAGTTAAAGTGAGTGGAGTAGAGAGTGGAACTGAGTGCAAGTGGGTGGAGTGAGTGGAAGTGTGTGGAAGTGAGTGGAAGTGAGTGGAAGTGAGTGGACGTGAGTGGAGTGAGTGGAAGTGTGTGGAAGTGAGTGGAAGTGAGTGGAAGTGAGTGGAAGTGAGTTGGAGTGAGCGAAGGTGAGTGGAGTGAGTGGAAGTGAGTTGAAGTGGGTGAGAGTGAGTGGAGTAGTGAGTGGAGTAGTGAGTGGAAGTGAGTTGAACGGAGTTGAAGTGAGTGGAAGTGAGTGGAAGTGAGTGGACGTGAGTGGAGTGAGTGGAAGTGAGTGGAGTAGTGTGTGGAAGTGAGTGGAAGTGAGTGGAAGTGCGTGGAAGTGGGTGAAACTGAGTTAAAGTGAGTGGAGTAGTGAGTGGAACTGAGTGCAAGTGGGTGGAGTGTGTGGAAGTGAGTGGAAGTGAGTGGAAGTGAGTGGAAGTGAGTGGACGTGAGTGGAGTGAGTGGAAGTGAGTGGAAGTTAGTGGAAGTGAGTGGAAGTGAGTGGAAGTGAGTAGAAGTGAGTGGAAGTGAGTGGAAGTGAGTGGAAGTGAGAGGAAGTGAATGGAAGTGAGTGGAATGTGAGTGAATTGAGTGGAAGTTAGTGGAGTAGTGAGTGGAATGAAGCTCTTTTTTGCTCTCGGGGGCTTAGACAAAGAGAAACTCTATTTAAACTTTTTATAACTTAAAAAATAAATACAACTAATACAAAATTGAAATTTTTAATTTTTTTTAGAAAATACGAATTTTTGGACGGTAATTTATCAAATGCATTTCTTTTTCGCTCTTCGGGGCTTAGTTAAGCAGAAAACTCTATTTAAACTTTTTATAACTTAAACAAAAAACATAATTAATACAAAATTTAAATTTTTCAATTTTTTTAGAAAATACGGATTTTTGGACAATAATTTATCAAATGCAACTCTTTTTCGCTCTTCGGGGCTTAGTTAAGCAGAAAACTCTATTTAAACTTTTTATAACTTAAAAAAAATAATTAATACAAAATTAAAATTTTTCAAATTTTTTAGAAGATACGAATTGTTGGTTCATAATATATCAAATTAAACTATTTTTTCGCTTTTTATATCTTAAAAATGAAAAAATAACACAGTCAATACATTTTTTAGAAAATACGAAGTTTCGGTCGATAATATATCAAATGAAGCTCTTTCTTGCTCTCCGGGGCTTAGTTAAGGAGAAACTCTATTTAAACTTTTTATAACTTAAAAAAGTGAAGTGAGTGGAAGTGAGAGGAGTGAGAGGAAGTGAGTGGCGCGAGTTGAGTGGAAGTTAGTGGAAGTGGGTGGAAGTGAGCAAAACTGAGTGGAAGCGAGTGGAAGTGAGTTGATGTGAGTGGAAGTGAGTGGAAGTGAGTGGAAGTGAGTGGAAGTGAGTGGAAGTGAGTGGAAGTGAGTGGAAGTGAGTGAAAGTCGGTGATAGTGAGTGAAAGTGAATGGAAATGAGTGGAAGTGAGTGGTGGGAGTGGAAGTGAGTTGAATTGGGTGAGAGTGAGTGGAGTAGTGAGTGGAAGTGAGTGGAAGTGAGTGGAAGTGAGTGGAAGTGAGTGGAAGTGAGTGGAAGTGAGTGGAAGTGAGTGGAAGTGAGTGGAAGTGAGTGGAAGTGAGTGAAAGTGAGTGGAAGTGAGTGGAAGTGAGTGGAAGTGAGTGGAAGTGAGTGAAAGTCGGTGATAGTGAGTGAAAGTGAATGGAAATGAGTGGAAGTGAGTGGTGGGAGTGGAAGTGAGTTGAAGTGGGTGAGAGTTAGTGGAGTAGTGAGTGGAAGTGAGTGGAAGTGAGTGGAAGTGAGTGGAAGTGAGAGGAAGTGAGTGGAAGTGAGTGGAAGTGAGTGGAAGTGAGTGGAAGTGAGTGGAAGTGAGTGGAAGTGAGTGGAAGTGAGTGGAAGTGAGTGGAAGTGAGTGGAAGTGAGTGGAAGTGAGTGGAAGTGAGTGAAAGTGGGTGATAGTGAGTGAAAGTGAATGGAAATGAGTGGAAGTGAGTGGTGGGAGTGGAAGTGAGTTGAAGTGGGTGAGACTGAGTGGAGTAGTGAGTGGAAGTGAGTGGAAGTGAGTTGAAGTGAGTGGAGTACTGAGTGGAAGTGAGTTGGAGTGAGCGAAGGTGAGTGGAGTAAGCGGAAGTGAGTAGAAGTGAGAGGAAGTGATTGGAGTGAGTGGAAGTGAATGGAAGTGGGTAATAGTGAGCAAAAGTGAGTGGAAGCGAGTGGAAGTGAGTGGAAATGAGTGGAAATGAGTGGAAGTGAGTGGAAGTGAGTGGAAGTGAGTGGAAGTGAGTGGAAGTGAGTGAAAGTCGGTGATAGTGAGTGAAAGTGAATGGAAATGAGTGGAAGTGAGTGGTGGGAGTGGAAGTGAGTTGAAGTGGGTGAGAGTGAGTGGAGTAGTGAGTGGAAGTGAGTGGAAGTGAGTGGAAGTGAGTGGAAGTGAGTGGAAGTGAGTGGAAGTGAGTGGAAGTGAGTGGAAGTGAGTGGAAGTGAGTGGAAGTGAGTGAAAGTGAGTGGAAGTGAGTGGAAGTGAGTGGAAGTGAGTGGAAGTGAGTGGAAGTGAGTGGAAGTGGGTGGAAGTGGGTGAAACTGAGTTAAAGTGAGTGGAGTAGTGAGTGGAACTGAGTGCAAGTGGGTGGAGTGAGTGGAAGTGTGTGGAAGTGAGTGGAAGTGAGTGGAAGTGAGTGGAAGTGAGTGGAAGTGAGTGGACGTGAGTGGAGTGAGTGGAAGTGTGTGGAAGTGAGTGGAAGTGAGTGGAAGTGAGTTGGAGTGAGCGAAGGTGAGTGGAGTGAGTGGAAGTGAGTTGAAGTGGGTGAGTGGAGTAGTGAGTGGAGCAGTGAGTGGAGCAGTGAGTGGAAGTGAGTTGAAGTGAGTTGAAGTGAGTGGAAGTGAGTGGAAGTGAGTGGACGTGAGTGGAAGTGAGTGGAGTAGTGTGTGGAAGTGAGTGGAAGTGAGTGCAAGTGGGTGGAGTGTGTGGAAGTGAGTGGAAGTGAGTGGACGTGAGTGGAGTGAGTGGAAGTGAGTGGAAGTGAGTGGAAGTGAGAGGAAGTGAATGGAAGTGAGTGGAATGTGAGTGGAAGTGAGTGGAAGTTAGTGGAGTAGTGAGTGGAATGAAACTCTTTTTTGCTCTCGGGGGCTTAGACAAAGAGAAACTCTATTTAAACTTTTTATAACTTAAAAAATAAATACAGCTAATACAAAATTGAAATTTTTAATTTTTTTTAGAAAATACGAATTTTCGGACGGTAATTTATCAAATGCAGTTCTTTTTCGCTCTTCGGGGCTTAGCTAAGCAGAAAACTCTATTTTAACTTTTTATAACTTAAACAAAAAACATAATTAATACAAAATTTAAATTTTTCAATTTTTTTAGAAAATACGAATTTTTGGACAATAATTTATCAAATGCAACTCTTTTTCGCTCTTCGGGGCTTAGTTAAGCAGAAAACTCTATTTAAACTTTTTATAACTTAAAAAAAAATAATTAATACAAAATTAAAATTTTTCAAATTTTTTAGAAGATACGAATTGTTGGTTCATAATATATCAAATTAAACAATTTTTTCGCTTTTTATATCTTAAAAATGAAAAAATAACACAGTCAATACATTTTTTAGAAAATACGAAGTTTCGGTCGATAATATATCAAATGAAGCTCTTTCTTGCTCTCCGGGGCTTAGTTAAGGAGAAACTCTATTTAAACTTTTTATAACTTAAAAAAGTGAAGTGAGTGGAAGTGAGTGGAGTGAGAGGAAGTGAGTGGCGCGATTTGAGTGGAAGTTAGTGGAAGTGGGTGGAAGTGAGCAAAACTGAGTGGAAGCGAGTGGAAGTGAGCGAAAGTGAGTGGAAGTGAGTGGAAGTGAGTGGAAGTGAGTGGAAGTGAGTAGAAGTGAGTGGAAGTGAGTGGTAGTGAGTGGAAGTGAGTGGAAGTGAGTGGAAGTGAGTGGAAGTGAGTGGAAGTGAGTGGAAGTGAGTGGAAGTGAGTGGAAGTGAGTGGAAGTGAGTGGAAGTGAGTGGAAGTGAGTGGAAGTGAGTGGAAGTGAGTGGAAGTGAGTGGAAGTGAGTGAAAGTGGGTGATAGTGAGTGAAAGTGAATGGAAATGAGTGGAAGTGAGTGGTGGGAGTGGAAGTGAGTTGAAGTGGGTGAGAGTGAGTGGAGTAGTGAGTGGAAGTGAGTTGAAGTGGGTGGAGTACTGAGTGGAAGTGAGTTGGAGTGAGCGAAGGTGAGTGGAGTGAGCGGAAGTGAGTAGAAGTGAGAGGAAGTGATTGGAGTGAGTGGCAGTGAATGGAAGTGGGTAATAGTGAGCAAAAGTGAGTGGAAGCGAGTGGAAGTGAGTGGAAATGAGTGGAAATGAGTGGAAGTGAGTGGAAGTGAGTGGAAGTGAGTGGAAGTGAGTGGAAGTGAGTGAAAGTGGGTGATAGTGAGTGAAAGTGAATGGAAATGAGTGGAAGTGAGTGGTGGGAGTGGAAGTGAGTTGAAGTGGGTGAGAGTGAGTGGAGTAGTGAGTGGAAGTGAGTGGAAGTGAGTTGAAGTGGGTGAGAGTGAGTGGAGTACTGAGTGGAAGTGAGTTGGAGTGAGCGAAGGTGAGTGGAGTGAGTGGAAGTGAGTGGAAGTGATTGAAAGTGGGTGAAAGTAAATGAAAGTGGGTGAAAGTTAGTGAAAGTGAGTGGAAATGAGTGGAAATGAGTGGAAGTGAGTGGAAGTGAGTGGAAGTGAGTGGAAGTGAGTGAAAGTGAGTGAAAGTGAGTGAAAGTGAATGGAAATGAGTGGAAGTGAGTGGTGGGAGTGGATGTGAGTTGAAGTGGGTGAGAGTGAGTGGAGTACTGAGTGGAAGTGAGTTGGAGTGAGCGAAGGTGAGTGGAGTGAGTGGAAGTGAGTAGAAGTGAGAGGAAGTGATTGGAGTGAGTGGAAGTGAATGGAAGTGGGTGATAGTGAGCAAAAGTGAGTGGAAGCGAGTGGAAGTGAGTGGAAGTGAGTGGAAATGAGTGGAAGTTGGTGAAACTGAGTTAAAGTGAGTGGAGTAGTGAGTGGAACTGAGTGGAAGTGAGTGAAGTGAGTGAAGTGAGTGGAAGTGAGTGGAAGTGAGTTGAAGTGGGTGAGAGTGAGTGGAGTAGTGAGTGGAAGTGAGTGGAAGTGCGTGGAAGTTGGTGAAACTGAGTTAAAGTGAGTGGAGTAGTGAGTGGAACTGAGTGGAAGTGAGTGAAGTGAGTGAAGAGAGTGGAAGTGAGTGGAAGTGAGTGGACGTGAGTGGAGTGAGTGGAAGTGAGTGGAAGTGAGTTGAAGTGGTTGAGAGTGAGTGGAGTAGTGAGTGGAAGTGAGTGGAAGTGAGTGGAAGTGAGTGGATGTGAATGGAAGTGGGTGGAAGTGAGCAAAAGTGAGTGGAAGCGAGTGGAAGTGAGTGGAAGTGAGTGGAAGTGAGTGGAAATGAGTGGAAGTGAGTGGAAATAAGTTGAAGTGAGTGGTGGGAGTGGAAGTGAGTTGAAGTGGGTGAGACTGAGTGGAGTAGTGACTGGAAGTGAGTTGAAGTGGGTGAGAGTGAGTTGGAGTACTGAGTGGAAGTGAGTTGGAGTGAGCGAAGGTGAGTGGAGTGAGTGGAAGTGAGTGGAAGTGAGTAGAAGTGAGAGGAAGTGAGTGGAGTGAGTGGAAGTGAATGGCAGTGGGTGGAAGTGAGCAAAAGTGTGTGGAAGCGAGTGGAAGTGAGTGGAAGTGAGTGGAAATGAGTGGAAGTGAGTGGAAATAAGTTGAAGTGAGTTGTGGGAGTGGAAGTGAGTTGAAGTGGGTGAGACTGAGTGGAGTAGTGACTGGAAGTGAGTGGAAGTGAGTTGAAGTGGGTGAGAGTGAGTGGAGTAGTGAGTGGAAGTGCGTGGAAGTGGGTGAAACTGAGTTAAAGTGAGTGGAGTAGTGAGTGGAACTGAGTGGAAATGAGTGAAGTGTGTGGAAGGAGTGGAAGTGAGTGGACGTGAGTGGAGTGAGTGGAAGTGAGTGGAAGTGAGTGGAAGTTAGTGGAAGTTAGTGGAAGTGAGTGGAAGTGAGTGGAAGTGAGTGGAATGTGAGTGGAAGTTAGTGGAGTAGTGAGTGGAAGTGAGTGAAAGTCGGTGATAGTGAGTGAAAGTGAATGGAAATGAGTGGAAGTGAGTGGTGGGAGTGGAAGTGAGTTGAAGTGGGTGAGAGTGAGTGGAGTAGTGAGTGGAAGTGAGTGGAAGTGAGTGGAAGTGAGTGGAAGTGAGTGGAAGTGAGAGGAAGTGAGTGGAAGTGAGTGGAAGTGAGTGGAAGTGAGTGGAAGTGAGTGGAAGTGAGTGGAAGTGAGTGGAAGTGAGTGGAAGTGAGTGGAAGTGAGTGGAAGTGAGTGGAAGTGAGTGGAAGTGAGTGGAAGTGAGTGAAAGTGGGTGATAGTGAGTGAAAGTGAATGGAAATGAGTGGAAGTGAGTGGTGGGAGTGGAAGTGAGTTGAAGTGGGTGAGAGTGAGTGGAGTAGTGAGTGGAAGTGAGTGGAAGTGAGTTGAAGTGAGTGGAGTACTGAGTGGAAGTGAGTTGGAGTGAGCGAAGGTGAGTGGAGTAAGCGGAAGTGAGTAGAAGTGAGAGGAAGTGATTGGAGTGAGTGGAAGTGAATGGAAGTGGGTAATAGTGAGCAAAAGTGAGTGGAAGCGAGTGGAAGTGAGTGGAAATGAGTGGAAGTGAGTGGAAGTGAGTGGAAGTGAGTGGAAGTGAGTGGAAGTGAGTGAAAGTCGGTGATAGTGAGTGAAAGTGAATGGAAATGAGTGGAAGTGAGTGGTGGGAGTGGAAGTGAGTTGAAGTGGGTGAGAGTGAGTGGAGTAGTGAGTGGAAGTGAGTGGAAGTGAGTGGAAGTGAGTGGAAGTGAGTGGAAGTGAGTGGAAGTGAGTGGAAGTGAGTGGAAGTGAGTGGAAGTGAGTGGAAGTGAGTGGAAGTGAGTGGAAGTGAGTGAAAGTGAGTGGAAGTGAGTGGAAGTGAGTGGAAGTGAGTGGAAGTGAGTGGAAGTGAGTGGAAGTGCGTGGAAGTGGGTGAAACTGAGTTAAAGTGAGTGGAGTAGTGAGTGGAACTGAGTGCAAGTGGGTGGAGTGAGTGGAAGTGTGTGGAAGTGAGTGGAAGTGAGTGGAAGTGAGTGGAAGTGAGTGGAAGTGAGTGGAAGTGAGTGGACGTGAGTGGAGTGAGTGGAAGTGTGTGGAAGTGAGTGGAAGTGAGTGGAAGTGAGTTGGAGTGAGCGAAGGTGAGTGGAGTGAGTGGAAGTGAGTTGAAGTGGGTGAGTGGAGTAGTGAGTGGAGCAGTGAGTGGAGCAGTGAGTGGAAGTGAGTTGAAGTGAGTTGAAGTGAGTGGAAGTGAGTGGAAGTGAGTGGACGTGAGTGGAAGTGAGTGGAGTAGTGTGTGGAAGTGAGTGGAAGTGAGTGCAAGTGGGTGGAGTGTGTGGAAGTGAGTGGAAGTGAGTGGACGTGAGTGGAGTGAGTGGAAGTGAGTGGAAGTGAGTGGAAGTGAGAGGAAGTGAATGGAAGTGAGTGGAATGTGAGTGGAAGTGAGTGGAAGTTAGTGGAGTAGTGAGTGGAATGAAACTCTTTTTTGCTCTCGGGGGCTTAGACAAAGAGAAACTCTATTTAAACTTTTTATAACTTAAAAAATAAATACAGCTAATACAAAATTGAAATTTTTAATTTTTTTTAGAAAATACGAATTTTCGGACGGTAATTTATCAAATGCAGTTCTTTTTCGCTCTTCGGGGCTTAGCTAAGCAGAAAACTCTATTTTAACTTTTTATAACTTAAACAAAAAACATAATTAATACAAAATTTAAATTTTTCAATTTTTTTAGAAAATACGAATTTTTGGACAATAATTTATCAAATGCAACTCTTTTTCGCTCTTCGGGGCTTAGTTAAGCAGAAAACTCTATTTAAACTTTTTATAACTTAAAAAAAAATAATTAATACAAAATTAAAATTTTTCAAATTTTTTAGAAGATACGAATTGTTGGTTCATAATATATCAAATTAAACTATTTTTTCGCTTTTTATATCTTAAAAATGAAAAAATAACACAGTCAATACATTTTTTAGAAAATACGAAGTTTCGGTCGATAATATATCAAATGAAGCTCTTTCTTGCTCTCCGGGGCTTAGTTAAGGAGAAACTCTATTTAAACTTTTTATAACTTAAAAAAGTGAAGTGAGTGGAAGTGAGTGGAGTGAGAGGAAGTGAGTGGCGCGATTTGAGTGGAAGTTAGTGGAAGTGGGTGGAAGTGAGCAAAACTGAGTGGAAGCGAGTGGAAGTGAGCGAAAGTGAGTGGAAGTGAGTGGAAGTGAGTGGAAGTGAGTGGAAGTGAGTAGAAGTGAGTGGAAGTGAGTGGTAGTGAGTGGAAGTGAGTGGAAGTGAGTGGAAGTGAGTGGAAGTGAGTGGAAGTGAGTGGAAGTGAGTGGAAGTGAGTGGAAGTGAGTGGAAGTGAGTGGAAGTGAGTGGAAGTGAGTGGAAGTGAGTGAAAGTGGGTGATAGTGAGTGAAAGTGAATGGAAATGAGTGGAAGTGAGTGGTGGGAGTGGAAGTGAGTTGAAGTGGGTGAGAGTGAGTGGAGTAGTGAGTGGAAGTGAGTTGAAGTGGGTGGAGTACTGAGTGGAAGTGAGTTGGAGTGAGCGAAGGTGAGTGGAGTGAGCGGAAGTGAGTAGAAGTGAGAGGAAGTGATTGGAGTGAGTGGCAGTGAATGGAAGTGGGTAATAGTGAGCAAAAGTGAGTGGAAGCGAGTGGAAGTGAGTGGAAATGAGTGGAAATGAGTGGAAGTGAGTGGAAGTGAGTGGAAGTGAGTGGAAGTGAGTGGAAGTGAGTGAAAGTGGGTGATAGTGAGTGAAAGTGAATGGAAATGAGTGGAAGTGAGTGGTGGGAGTGGAAGTGAGTTGAAGTGGGTGAGAGTGAGTGGAGTAGTGAGTGGAAGTGAGTGGAAGTGAGTTGAAGTGGGTGAGAGTGAGTGGAGTACTGAGTGGAAGTGAGTTGGAGTGAGCGAAGGTGAGTGGAGTGAGTGGAAGTGAGTGGAAGTGATTGAAAGTGGGTGAAAGTAAATGAAAGTGGGTGAAAGTTAGTGAAAGTGAGTGGAAATGAGTGGAAATGAGTGGAAGTGAGTGGAAGTGAGTGGAAGTGAGTGGAAGTGAGTGGAAGTGAGTGAAAGTGAGTGAAAGTGAGTGAAAGTGAATGGAAATGAGTGGAAGTGAGTGGTGGGAGTGGATGTGAGTTGAAGTGGGTGAGAGTGAGTGGAGTACTGAGTGGAAGTGAGTTGGAGTGAGCGAAGGTGAGTGGAGTGAGTGGAAGTGAGTAGAAGTGAGAGGAAGTGATTGGAGTGAGTGGAAGTGAATGGAAGTGGGTGATAGTGAGCAAAAGTGAGTGGAAGCGAGTGGAAGTGAGTGGAAGTGAGTGGAAATGAGTGGAAGTTGGTGAAACTGAGTTAAAGTGAGTGGAGTAGTGAGTGGAACTGAGTGGAAGTGAGTGAAGTGAGTGAAGTGAGTGGAAGTGAGTTGAAGTGGGTGAGAGTGAGTGGAGTAGTGAGTGGAAGTGAGTGGAAGTGCGTGGAAGTTGGTGAAACTGAGTTAAAGTGAGTGGAGTAGTGAGTGGAACTGAGTGGAAGTGAGTGAAGTGAGTGGAAGTGAGTGGAAGTGAGTGGACGTGAGTGGAGTGAGTGGAAGTGAGTGGAAGTGAGTTGAAGTGGTTGAGAGTGAGTGGAGTAGTGAGTGGAAGTGAGTGGAAGTGAGTGGAAGTGAGTGGATGTGAATGGAAGTGGGTGGAAGTGAGCAAAAGTGAGTGGAAGCGAGTGGAAGTGAGTGGAAGTGAGTGGAAGCGAGTGGAAGTGAGTGGAAGTGAGTGGAAGTGAGTGGAAATGAGTGGAAGTGAGTGGAAATAAGTTGAAGTGAGTGGTGGGAGTGGAAGTGAGTTGAAGTGGGTGAGACTGAGTGGAGTAGTGACTGGAAGTGAGTTGAAGTGGGTGAGAGTGAGTTGGAGTACTGAGTGGAAGTGAGTTGGAGTGAGCGAAGGTGAGTGGAGTGAGTGGAAGTGAGTGGAAGTGAGTAGAAGTGAGAGGAAGTGAGTGGAGTGAGTGGAAGTGAATGGCAGTGGGTGGAAGTGAGCAAAAGTGTGTGGAAGCGAGTGGAAGTGAGTGGAAGTGAGTGGAAATGAGTGGAAGTGAGTGGAAATAAGTTGAAGTGAGTTGTGGGAGTGGAAGTGAGTTGAAGTGGGTGAGACTGAGTGGAGTAGTGACTGGAAGTGAGTGGAAGTGAGTTGAAGTGGGTGAGAGTGAGTGGAGTAGTGAGTGGAAGTGCGTGGAAGTGGGTGAAACTGAGTTAAAGTGAGTGGAGTAGTGAGTGGAACTGAGTGGAAATGAGTGAAGTGTGTGGAAGGAGTGGAAGTGAGTGGACGTGAGTGGAGTGAGTGGAAGTGAGTGGAAGTGAGTGGAAGTTAGTGGAAGTTAGTGGAAGTGAGTGGAAGTGAGTGGAAGTGAGTGGAATGTGAGTGGAAGTTAGTGGAGTAGTGAGTGGAAGTGAGTGGAATGAAGCTCTTTTTTGCTCTCCGGGGCTTAGTTAAGGAGAAAACTCTGTTTAAACTTTTTATAACTTGCAAAAAAAATATAATTAATACAAAATTTAATTTTTTTCAATTTTTTAGAAAATGCGAATTTGTGGACGATAATATATCAAAAAAAAAGCTCTTTTTTCGCTCTCGGGGGCTTAGATAAAGAGAAGCTCTATTTAAACTTTTTATAACTTAAAAAATAAAAATAATTAATACAAAATTGAAATTTTTAAATTTTTTTAGAAAATACGAATTTTTGGACGGTAGTGAGTTGAAGTGGGTGAGAGTGAGTGGAGTAGTGAGTGGAAGTGAGTGGAACTGAGTGGAGTGAGTGGAAGTGAGTGGAAGTGAACAAAAGTGAGTGGAAGCGAGTGGAAGTGACTGGAAGTAAGTGGAAGTGAGTGGTGGGAGTGGAAGTGAGTGGAAGTGAGTTGAAGTGGGTGAGAGTGAGTGGAGTAGTGAGTGGAAGTGAGTTGAAGTGGGTGAGAGTGAGTGGAGTAGTGACTGGAAGTGAGTGAAAGTGAGTAGAAGTGAAAGGTAGTGAGTGGAGTGAGTGGAAGTGAGTGGAAGTGAGTAGAAGTAAGAGGAAGTGAGTGGAGGGAGTGGAAGTGAGTGGAAGTGAGCAAAAGTGAGTGGAAATGAGTGGAAGTGAGTGGAAATGAGTGGGAGTGAGTGGAAATGAGTTGAAGTGAGTGGTGGGAGTGGTGGGAGTGGAAGTGAGTGGAAGTGAGTTGAAGTGGGTGAGAGTGAGTGGAAGTGAGTGGAAGTGCGTGGAAGTGGGTGAAACTGAGTTAAAGTGAGTGGAGTAGTTAGTGGAACTGAGTGCAAGTGAGTGGAAGAGAGCAAAAGTGAGTGGAAGTGAGTGGAAATGAGTGGAAGTGAGTGGAAGTGAGTGGAAGTGAGTGGAATTGAGTGGAAGTGTGTGGAAGTGAGTGAAAGTGGGTAAAAGTGGGTAAAAGTGAGTGGAAATGAGTGGAAGTGAGTGGAAATGAGTGGAAATGAGTGGAAGTGAGTGGAAGTGAGTGGAGTAGTGAGTGGAAGTGAGTTGAAGTGGGTGAGAGTGAGTGGAGTAGTGAGTGGAAGTGAGTTGGAGTGAGCGAAGGTGAGTGGAGTGAGTGGAAGTGAGTGGAGTGAGTGGAAGTGAGCAAAAGTGAGTGGAAGTGAGCAAAAGTGAGTGGAAGTGAGTGTAAATGAGTGGAAGTGAGTGGAAGTGAGTGGAAGTGAGTGGAAGTGAATGGAAGTGGGTAATAGTGAGCAAAAGTGAGTGGAAGCGAGTGGAAGTGAGTGGAAATGAGTGGAAATGAGTGGAAGTGAGTGGAAGTGAGTGGAAGTGAGTGGAAGTGAGTGGAAGTGAGTGGAAGTGAGTGGAAGTGAGTGAAAGTGGGTGATAGTGAGTGAAAGTGAATGGAAATGAGTGGAAGTGAGTGGTGGGAGTGGAAGTGAGTTGAAGTGGGTGAGAGTGAGTGGAGTAGTGAGTGGAAGTGAGTGGAAGTGAGTGGAAGTGAGTGGAAGTGAGTGGAAGTGCGTGGAAGTGGGTGAAACTGAGTTAAAGTGAGTGGAGTAGTGAGTGGAACTGAGTGCAAGTGGGTGGAGTGGGTGGAGTGAGTGGAAGTGTGTGGAAGTGAGTGGAAGTGAGTGGAAGTGAGTGGAAGTGAGTGGAAGTGAGTGGAAGTGAGTGGAAGTGAGTGGAAGTGGGTGGACGTGAGCGGAGTGAGTGGAAGTGTGTGGAAGTGAGTGGAAGTGAGTGGAAGTGAGTTGGAGTGAGCGAAGGTGAGTGGAGTGAGTGGAAGTGAGTTGAAGTGGGTGAGTGGAGTAGTGAGTGGAGTAGTGAGTGGAAGTGAGTTGAAGTGAGTTGAAGTGAGTGGAAGTGAGTGGAAGTGAGTGGAAGTGAGTGGAGTAGTGTGTGGAAGTGAGTGGAAGTGAGTGGAAGTGCGTGGAAGTGGGTGAAACTGAGTTAAAGTGAGTGGAGTAGTGAGTGGAACTGAGTGCAAGTGGGTGGAGTGTGTGGAAGTGAGTGGAAGTGAGTGTTCGTGAGGGGAGTGAGTAGAAGTGAGTGGAAGTGAGTGGAAGTGAGTGGAAGTGAGTGGAAGTGAGGAGAAGTGAGTGGAAGTGAGTGGAAGTGAGTGGAAGTGAGAGGAAGTGAATGGAAGTGAGTGGAATGTGAGTGGAAGTGAGTGGAAGTTAGTGGAGTAGTGAGTGGAATGAAGCTCTTTTTTGCTCTCGGGGCTTAGATAAAGAGAAGCTCTATTTAAACTTTTTATAACTTAAAAAATAAAAATAATTAATACAAAATTGAAATTTTTCAATTTTTTTAGAAAATACGAATTTTTGGACGGTAGTGAGTTGAAGTGGGTGAGAGTGAGTGGAGTAGTGAGTGGAAGTGAGTTGGAGTGAGCGAAGGTGAGTGGAGTGAGTGGAAGTGAGTAGAAGTGAGAGGAAGTGAGTGGAGTGAGTGGAAGTGAGCAAAAGTGAGTGGAAGTGAGCAAAAGTGAGTGGAAGTGAGCAAAAGTGAGTGGAAATGAGTGGAAGTGAGTGGAAATGAGTGGGAGTGAGTGGAAATGAGTTGAAGTGAGTGGTGGGAGTGGTGGGAGTGGAAGTGAGTGGAAGTGAGTTGAAGTGGGTGAGAGTGAGTGGAAGTGAGTGGAAGTGCGTGGAAGTGGGTGAAACTGAGTTAAAGTGAGTGGAGTAGTTAGTGGAACTGAGTGCAAGTGAGTGGAAGAGAGCAAAAGTGAGTGGAAGTGAGTGGAAATGAGTGGAAGTGAGTGGAAGTGAGTGGAAGTGAGTGGAATTGAGTGGAAGTGTGTGGAAGTGAGTGAAAGTGGGTAAAAGTGGGTAAAAGTGAGTGGAAATGAGTGGAAGTGAGTGGAAATGAGTGGAAATGAGTGGAAGTGAGTGGAAGTGAGTGGAGTAGTGAGTGGAAGTGAGTTGAAGTGGGTGAGAGTGAGTGGAGTAGTGAGTGGAAGTGAGTTGGAGTGAGCGAAGGTGAGTGGAGTGAGTGGAAGTGAGTGGAGTGAGTGGAAGTGAGCAAAAGTGAGTGGAAGTGAGCAAAAGTGAGTGGAAGTGAGTGTAAATGAGTGGAAGTGAGTGGAAGTGAGTGGAAGTGAGTGGAAGTGAATGGAAGTGGGTAATAGTGAGCAAAAGTGAGTGGAAGCGAGTGGAAGTGAGTGGAAATGAGTGGAAATGAGTGGAAGTGAGTGGAAGTGAGTGGAAGTGAGTGGAAGTGAGTGGAAGTGAGTGGAAGTGAGTGGAAGTGAGTGGAAGTGAGTGAAAGTGGGTGATAGTGAGTGAAAGTGAATGGAAATGAGTGGAAGTGAGTGGTGGGAGTGGAAGTGAGTTGAAGTGGGTGAGAGTGAGTGGATTAGTGAGTGGAAGTGAGTGGAAGTGAGTGGAAGTGAGTGGAAGTGAGTGGAAGTGCGTGGAAGTGGGTGAAACTGAGTTAAAGTGAGTGGAGTAGTGAGTGGAACTGAGTGCAAGTGGGTGGAGTGAGTGGAAGTGTGTGGAAGTGAGTGGAAGTGAGTGGAAGTGAGTGGAAGTGAGTGGAAGTGAGTGGAAGTGAGTGGAAGTGGGTGGACGTGAGCGGAGTGAGTGGAAGTGTGTGGAAGTGAGTGGAAGTGAGTGGAAGTGAGTTGGAGTGAGCGAAGGTGAGTGGAGTGAGTGGAAGTGAGTTGAAGTGGGTGAGTGGAGTAGTGAGTGGAGTAGTGAGTGGAAGTGAGTTGAAGTGAGTTGAAGTGAGTGGAAGTGAGTGGAAGTGAGTGGAAGTGAGTGGAGTAGTGTGTGGAAGTGAGTGGAAGTGAGTGGAAGTGAGTGGAAGTGCGTGGAAGTGGGTGAAACTGAGTTAAAGTGAGTGGAGTAGTGAGTGGAACTGAGTGCAAGTGGGTGGAGTGTGTGGAAGTGAGTGGAAGTGAGTGTTCGTGAGGGGAGTGAGTGGAAGTGAGTGGAAGTGAGTGGAAGTGAGTGGAAGTGAGTGGAAGTGAGTGGAAGTGAGGAGAAGTGAGTGGAAGTGAGTGGAAGTGAGTGGAAGTGAGAGGAAGTGAATGGAAGTGAGTGGAATGTGAGTGGAAGTGAGTGGAAGTTAGTGGAGTAGTGAGTGGAATGAAGCTCTTTTTTGCTCTCGGGGCTTAGATAAAGAGAAGCTCTATTTAAACTTTTTATAACTTAAAAAATAAAAATAATTAATACAAAATTGAAATTTTTCAATTTTTTTAGAAAATACGAATTTTTGGACGGTAGTGAGTTGAAGTGGGTGAGAGTGAGTGGAGTAGTGAGTGGAAGTGAGTTGGAGTGAGCGAAGGTGAGTGGAGTGAGTGGAAGTGTGTAGAAGTGAGAGGAAGTGAGTGGAGTGAGTGGAAGTGAGCAAAAGTGAGTGGAAGTGAGCAAAAGTGAGTGGAAGTGAGCAAAAGTGAGTGGAAGTGAGTGGAAATGAGTGGAAGTGAGTGGAAGTGAGTGGAAGTGAGTGGAAGTGAGTGGAAGTGAGTGGAAGTGAGTGGAAGTGAGTGGAGTGAGTGGAAGTGAGTGGAAGTGAATGGAAGTGAGTGGAAGTGAGTGGAAGTGAGTGGAAGTGAGTGGAGTGAGTGGAGTGGGTGAGAGAAAAGTGAGTGGAAGTGAGTTGAAGTGGGTGAGAGTGAGTGGAGTAGTGAGTGGAAGTGAGTTGAAGTGGGTGAGAGTGAGTGGAGTAGTGAGTGGAAGTGAGTGAAAGTGAGTAGAAGTGAGAGGAAGTGAGTGGAGTGAGTGGAAGTGAGTGGAAGTCAGTAGAAGTGAGAGGAAGTGAGTGGAAGTGGGTGGAAGTGAGCAAAAGTGAGTGGAAGTGAGCAAAAGTGAGTGGAAGTGAGTGGAAGTGAGTGGAAGTGAATGGAAGTGGGTGGAAGTGAGCAAAAGTGAGTGGAAGCGAGTGGAAGTGAGTGGAAATGAGTGGAAGTGAGTGGAAATGAGTGGGGGTGAGTGGAAATGAGTTGAAGTGAGTGGTGGGAGTGGAAGTGAGTGGAAGTGAGTTGAAGTGGGTGAGAGTGAGTGGAGTAGTGAGTGGAAGTGAGTTGAAGTGGGTGAGAGTGAGTGGAGTAGTGAGTGGAAGTGAGTGGAAGTGAGTGGAAGTGCGTGGAAGTGGGTGAAACTGAGTTAAAGTGAGTTGAGTAGTTAGTGGAACTGAGTGCAAGAGGGTGGAGCGTGTGGAAGTGAGTGGAACTAAGTGTAAGTGAGTGGAGTGAGTGGAGTAAGTGGAAGTGAGTGGAAGTGAGTGGAAGTGAGTGGACTTGAGTGGAAGTGAGTGGACTTGAGTGGAAGTGAGTTGAAGTGAGTGGAAGTGAGTGGAAGTGACTGGAAGTTTGTGGAAGTGAGTGAAAGTGGGTGAAAGTGAGTGGAAATGAGTGGAAGTGAGTGGAAGTGAGTGGAAGTGAGTGAAAGTGAGTGGAAGTGAGTGGTGTGAGTGAAAGTGAGTGACAGTGAGTGAAAATGAGTGGAAATGAGTGGAGGTGTGTGGTAGGAGTGGAAGTGAGTTGAAGTGGGTGAGAGTGAGTGGAGTAGTGAGTGGAAGTGAGTTGAACTGGGTGAGAGTGAGTGGAGTAGTGTGTGGAAGTGAGTGGAAGTGAGTGGAAGTGAGTGGAAGTGAGTGGAAGTGAGTGGAAGTGAGTGGAAGAGCGTGGAAGTGGGTGAAACTGAGTTAAAGTGAGTGGAGTAGTGAGTGGAACTGAGTGCAAGTGGGTGGAGTGAGTGGAAGTGTGTGGAAGTGAGTGGAAGTGAGTGGAAGTGAGTGGAAGTGAGTGGAAGTGAGTGGAAGTGAGTGGAAGTGAGTGGAAGTGAGTGGACGTGAGTGGAAGTGTGTGGAAGTGAGTGGAAGTGAGTTGGAGTGAGCGAAGGTGAGTGGAGTGAGTGGAAGTGAGTTGAAGTGGGTGAGTGGAGTAGTGAGTGGAGTAGTGAGTGGCAGTGAGTTGAAGTGAGTTGAAGTGAGTGGAAGTGAGTGGAAGTGAGTGGACGTGAGTGGAAGTGAGTGGAGTAGTGTGTGGAAGTGAGTGGAAGTGAGTGGAAGTGCGTGGAAGTGGGTGAAACTGAGTTAAAGTGAGTGGAGTAGTGAGTGGAACTGAGTGCAAGTGGGTGGAGTGTGTGGAAGTGAGTGGAAGTGAGTGGACGTGAGTGGAGTGAGTGGAAGTGAGTGGAAATGAGTGGAAGTGAGTGGAAGTGAGTGGAAGTGAGTGGAAGTGAGGAGAAGTGAGTGGAAGTGAGTGGAAGTGAGTGGAAGTGAGAGGAAGTGAATGGAAGTGAGTGGAATGTGAGTGGAAGTTAGTGGAAGTTAGTGGAGTAGTGAGTGGAATGAAGCTCTTTTTTGCTCTCGGGGGCTTAGACAAAGAGAAACTCTATTTAAACTTTTTATAACTTAAAAAATAAATACAACTAATACAAAATTGAAATTTTTAATTCTTTTTAGAAAATACGAATTTTTGGACGGTAATTTATCAAATACAGTTCTTTTTCGCTCTTCGGGGCTTAGTTAAGCAGAAAACTCTATTTTAACTTTTTATAACTTAAACAAAAAACATAATTAATACAAAATTTAAATTTTTCAATTTTTTTAGAAAATACGAATTTTTGGACAATAATTTATCAAATGCAACTCTTTTTCGCTCTTCGGGGCTTAGTTAAGCGGAAAACTCTATTTAAACTTTTTATAACTTAAAAAAAATAATTAATACAAAATTAAAATTTTTCAAATTTTTTAGAAGATACGAATTGTTGGTTCATAATATATCAAATTAAACTATTTTTTCGCTTTTTATATCTTAAAAATGAAAAAATAACACAGTCAATACATTTTTTAGAAAATACGAAGTTTCGGTCGATAATATATCAAATGAAGCTCTTTCTTGCTCTCCGGGGCTTAGTTAA
The DNA here is from genome assembly GCA_949748255.1 of Eustalomyia histrio. Taxonomy (NCBI): domain Eukaryota; kingdom Metazoa; phylum Arthropoda; class Insecta; order Diptera; family Anthomyiidae; genus Eustalomyia; species Eustalomyia histrio. The sequence continues at coordinate 97,982,212 of OX456526.1, forward strand.
GGAGAAACTCTATTTAAACTTTTTATAACTTAAAAAAGTGAAGTGAGTGGAAGTGAGTGGAGTGAGAGGAAGTGAGTGGCGCGATTTGAGTGGAAGTTAGTGGAAGTGGGTGGAAGTGAGCAAAACTGAGTGGAAGCGAGTGGAAGTGAGCGAAAGTGAGTGGAAGTGAGTGGAAGTGAGTGGAAGTGAGTAGAAGTGAGTGGAAGTGAGTGGAAGTGAGTGGAAGTGAGTGGAAGTGAGTGGAAGTGAGTGGAAGTGAATGGAAGTGAGTGGAAGTGAGTGGAAGTGAGTGGAAGTGAGTGGAAGTGAGCGAAAGTGAGTGGAAATGAGTGGAAGTGAGTGGAAATGAGTGGGAGTGAGTGGAAATGAGTTGAAGTGAGTGGTGGGAGTGGAAGTGAGTGGAAGTGAGTTGAAGTGGGTGAGAGTGAGTGGAGTAGTGAGTGGAAGTGAGTTGAAGTGGGTGAGAGTGAGTGGAAGTGAGTGGAAGTGCGTGGAAGTGGGTGAAATTGAGTTAAAGTGAGTGGAGTAGTTAGTGGAACTGAGTGCAAGTGAGTGGAGTGAGTGGAAGAGAGCAAAAGTGAGTGGAAGTGAGTGGAAATGAGTGGAAGTGAGTGGAAGTGAGTGGAAGTGAGTGGAAGTGAGTGGAAGTGAGTGGAAGTGAGTGGAAGTGTGTGGAAGTGAGTGAAAGTGGGTAAAAGTGGGTAAAAGTGAGTGGAAATGAGTGGAAATGAGTGGAAGTGAGTGGAAATGAGTGGAAATGAGTGGAAGTGAGTGGAAGTGAGTGGAGTAGTGAGTGGAAGTGAGTTGAAGTGGGTGAGAGTGAGTGGAGTAGTGAGTGGAAGTGAGTTGGAGTGAGCGAAGGTGAGTGGAGTGAGTGGAAGTGAGTAGAAGTGAGAGGAAGTGAGTGGAGTGAGTGTAAGTGAGCAAAAGTGAGTGGAAGTGAGTGGAAGTGAGTGGAAGTGAGTGGAAGTGAGTGGAGTGAGTGGAAGTGAGTGGAAGTGAGTGGAAGTGAGTGGAAGTGAGTGGAAGTGAGTGGAAGTGAGTGGAAGTGAGTGGAAGTGCGTGGAAGTGGGTGAAACTGAGTTAAAATGAGTGGAGTAGTTAGTGGAACTGAGTGCAAGTGAGTGGAGTGAGTGGAAGAGAGTGGAAGTGAGTGGAAGTGAGTGGAAGTGAGTGGAAATGAGTGGAAGTGAGTGGAAGTGAGTGGAAGTGAGTGGAAGTGAGTGGAAGTGAGTGGAAGTGAGTGGAAGTGAGTTGAAGTGGGTGAGAGTGAGTGGAGTAGTGAGTGGAAGTGAGTTGAAGTGGGTGAGAGTGAGTGGAAGTGAGTGGAAGTGCGTGGAAGTGGGTGAAACTGAGTTAAAGTGAGTGGAGTAGTTAGTGGAACTGAGTGCAAGTGAGTGGAGTTAGTGGAAGAGAGCAAAAGTGAGTGGAAGTGAGTGGAAATGAGTGGAAGTGAGTGGAAGTGAGTGGAAGTGAGTGGAAGTGAGTGGAAGTGAGTGGAAGTGAGTGGAAGTGCGTGGAAGTGGGTGAAACTGAGTTAAAGTGAGTGGAGTAGTTAGTGGAACTAAGTGCAAGTGAGTGGAGTGAGTGGAAGAGAGTGGAAGTGAGTGGAAGTGAGTGGAAGTGAGTGGAAATGAGTGGAAGTGAGTGGAAGTGAGTGGAAGTGAGTGGAAGTGAGTGGAAGTGAGTGGAAGTGAGTTGAAGTGGGTGAGAGTGAGTGGAGTAGTGAGTGGAAGTGAGTTGAAGTGGGTGAGAGTGAGTGGAGTAGTGAGTGGAAGTGAGTGGAAGTGCGTGGAAGTGGGTGAAACTGAGTTAAAATGAGTGGAGTAGTTAGTGGAACTGGGTGCAAGTGGGTGGAGCGTGTGGAAGTGAGTGGAACTGAGTGTAAGTGAGTGGAGTGAGTGGAGTGAGTGGAGTAAGTGGAAGTGAGTGGAAGTGAGTGGTCTTGAGTGGAAGTGAGTTGAAGTGAGTGGAAGTGAGTGGATGTGAGTGGAAGTGAGTGGAAGTGAGTGGAAGTGACTGGAAGTTTGTGGAAGTGAGTTAAAGTGAGTGGAGTAGTTAGTGGAACTGAGTGCAAGTGGGTAGAGCGTGTGGAAGTGAGTGGAACTGAGTGTAAGTGAGTGGAGTGAGTGGAGTAAGTGGAAGTGAGTGGAAGTGAGTGGAAGTGATTGGACTTGAGTGGAAGTGAGTGGACTTGAGTGGACGTGAGTTGAAGTGAGTGGAAGTGAGTGGAAGTGAGTGGAAGTGAGTGGAAGTGAGTGGAAGTGACTGGAAGTTTGTGGAAGTGAGTGAAAGTGGGTGAAAGTGAGTGGAAATGAGTGGAAGTGAGTGGAAGTGAGTGGAAGTGAGTGGAAGTGAGTGGAAGTGAGTGAAAGTGAGTGGAAGTGAGTGGTGTGAGTGAAAGTGAGTGACAGTGAGTGAAAATGAGTGGAAATGAGTGGAGGTGTGTGGTAGGAGTGGAAGTGAGTTGAAGTGGGTGAGAGTGAGTGGAGTAGTGAGTGGAAGTGAGTTGAACTGGGTGAGAGTGAGTGGAGTAGTGTGTGGAAGTGAGTGGAAGTGAGTGGAAGTGAGTGGAAGTGCGTGGAAGTGGGTGAAACTGAGTTAAAGTGAGTGGAGTAGTGAGTGGAACTGAGTGCAAGTGGGTGGAGTGAGTGGAAGTGTGTGGAAGTGAGTGGAAGTGAGTGGAAGTGAGTGGAAGTGAGTGGAAGTGAGTGGAAGTGCGTGGACATGAGTATAAGTGTGTGGAAGTGAGTGGAAGTGAGTGGAAGTGAGTTGGAGTGAGCGAAGGTGAGTGGAGTGAGTGGAAGTGAGTTGAAGTGGGTGAGTGGAGTAGTGAGTGGAGTAGTGAGTGGAAGTGAGTTGAAGTGAGTTGAAGTGAGTGGAAGTGAGTGGAAGGGAGTGGACGTGAGTGGAAGTGAGTGGAGTAGTGTGTGGAAGTGAGTGGAAGTGAGTGGAAGTGAGTGGAAGTGCGTGGAAGTGGGTGAAACTGAGTTAAAGTGAGTGGAGTAGTGAGTGGAACTGAGTGCAAGTGGGTGGAGTGTGTGGAAGTGAGTGGAAGTGAGTGGACGTGAGTGGAGTGAGTGGAAGTGAGTGGAAGTGAGTGGAAGTGAGTGGAAGTGAGTGGAAGTGAGTGGAAGTGAGGAGAAGTGAGTGGAAGTGTGTGGAAGTGAGTGGAAGTGAGAGGAAGTGAATGGAAGTGAGTGGAATGTGAGTGGAAGTGAGTGGAAGTTAGTGGAGTAGTGAGTGGAATGAAGCTCTTTTTTGCTCTCGGGGGCTTAGACAAAGAGAAACTCTATTTAAACTTTTTATAACTTAAAAAATAAATACAACTAATACAAAATTGAAATATTTAATTTTTTTAGAAAATACGAATTTTTGGACGGTAATTTATCAAATGCAGTTCTTTTTCGCTCTTCGGGGCTTAGTTAAGCAGAAAACTCTATTTTAACTTTTTATAACTTAAACAAAAAACATAATTAATACAAAATTTAAATTTTTCAATTTTTTTAGAAAATACGAAGTTTCGGTCGATAATATATCAAATGAAGCTCTTTCTTGCTCTCCGGGGCTTAGTTAAGGAGAAACTCTATTTAAACTTTTTATAACTTAAAAAAGTGAAGTGAGTGGAAGTGAGTGGAAGTGAGTGGAGTGAGAGGAAGTGAGTGTCGCGATTTGAGTGGAAGTTAGTGGAAGTGGGTGGAAGTGAGCAAAACTGAGTGGAAGCGAGTGGATGTGAGCGAAAGTGAGTGGAAGTGAGTGGAAGTGAGTGGAAGTGAGTAGAAGTGAGTGGAAGTGAGTGGAAGTGAGTGGAAGTGAGTGGAAGTGAGTGGAAGTGAGTGGAAGTGAGTGGAAGTGAGTGGAAGTGAGTGGAAGTGAGTGGAAGTGAGTGGAAGTGAGTGGAAGTGAGTGGAAGTGAGTGGAAGTGAGTGGAAGTGAGTGGAAGTGAGTGGAAGTGAGTGGAAGTGAGCGAAAGTGAGTGGAAATGAGTGGAAGTGAGTGGAAATGAGTGGGAGTGAGTGGAAATGAGTTGAAGTGAGTGGTGGGAGTGGTGGGAGTGGAAGTGAGTGGAAGTGAGTTGAAGTGGGTGAGAGTGAGTGGAGTAGTGAGTGGAAGTGAGTTGAAGTGGGTGAGAGTGAGTGGAAGTGCGTGGAAGTGGGTGAAACTGAGTTAAAATGAGTGGAGTAGTTAGTGGAACTGAGTGCAAGTGAGTGGAAGAGAGCAAAAGTGAGTGGAAGTGAGTGGAAATGAGTGGAAGTGAGTGGAAGTGAGTGGAAGTGAGTGGAAGTGAGTGGAAGTGAGTGGAAGTGAGTGGAAGTGAGTGGAAGTGAGTGAAAGTGAGTGGAAGTGAGTGGAAGTGAGTGGAAGTGTGTGGAAGTGAGTGAAAGTGGGTAAAAGTGGGTAAAAGTGAGTGGAAATGAGTGGAAGTGAGTGGAAATGAGTGGAAATGAGTGGAAGTGAGTGGAAGTGAGTGGAGTAGTGAGTGGAAGTGAGTTGAAGTGGGTGAGAGTGAGTGGAGTAGTGAGTGGAAGTGAGTTGGAGTGAGCGAAGGTGAGTGGAGTGAGTGGAAGTGAGTAGAAGTGAGAGGAAGTGAGTGGAGTGAGTGGAAATGAGTGGAAGTGAGTGGAAGTGAGTGGAAGTGAGTGGAAGTGAGTGGAGTGAGTGGAGTGAGTGGAAGTGAGTGGAAGTGAGTGGAAGTGAGTGGAGTGAGTGGAGTGAGTGGAAGTGAGTGGAAGTGAGTGGAAGTGAGTGGAAGTGAGTGGAAGTGAGTGGAAGTGAGTGGAAGTGAGTGGAGTGAGTGGAAGTGAGTGGAAGTGAGTGGAAGTGAGTGGAAGTGAGTGGAAGTGAGTGGAAGTGAGTGGAAGTGAGTGGAAGTGAGTGGAAGTGAGTGGAAGTGAGTGGAAGTGAGTGGAAGTGTGTGGAAGTGAGTGAAAGTGGGTAAAAGTGGGTAAAAGTGAGTGGAAATGAGTGGAAGTGAGTGGAAATGAGTGGAAATGAGTGGAAGTGAGTGGAGTAGTGAGTGGAAGTGAGTGGAGTAGTGAGTGGAAGTGAGTTGAAGTGGGTGAGAGTGAGTGGAAGTGAGTTGGAGTGAGCGAAGGTGAGTGGAGTGAGTGGAAGTGAGTAGAAGTGAGAGGAAGTGAGTGGAGTGAGTGGAAGTGAGCAAAAGTGAGTGGAAGTGAGCAAAAGTGAGTGGAAGGGATTGGAAGTGAGTGGAAGTGAGTGGAAATCAGTGGAAGTGAGTGGAAATGAGTGGAAGTGAGTGGAAATGAGTTGAAGTGAGTGGTGGGAGTGGAAGTGGGTGAGACTGAGTGGAGTAGTGAGTGGAAGTGAGTTGAAGTGGGTGAGAGTGAGTGGAAGTGAGTTGAAGTGGGTGAGAGAAAAGTGAGTGGAAGTGAGTTGAAGTGGGTGAGAGTGAGTGGAGTAGTGAGTGGAAGTGAGTTGAAGTGGGTGAGAGTGAGTGGAGTAGTGAGTGGAAGTGAGTGAAAGTGAGTAGAAGTGAGAGGAAGTGAGTGGAGTGAGTGGAAGTCAGTAGAAGTGAGAGGAAGTGAGTGGAAGTGGGTGGAAGTGAGCAAAAGTGAGTGGAAGTGAGCAAAAGTGAGTGGAAGTGAGTGGAAGTGAATGGAAGTGGGTGGAAGTGAGCAAAAGTGAGTGGAAGCGAGTGGAAGTGAGTGGAAATGAGTGGAAGTGAGTGGAAATGAGTGGGGGTGAGTGGAAATGAGTTGAAGTGAGTGGTGGGAGTGGAAGTGAGTGGAAGTGAGTTGAAGTGGGTGAGAGTGAGTGGAGTAGTGAGTGGAAGTGAGTTGAAGTGGGTGAGAGTGAGTGGAGTAGTGAGTGGAAGTGAGTGGAAGTGCGTGGAAGTGCGTGGAAGTGGGTGAAACTGAGTTAAAATGAGTGGAGTAGTTAGTGGAACTGAGTGCAAGTGGGTGGAGCGTGTGGAAGTGAGTGGAACTGAGTGTAAGTGAGTGGAGTGAGTGGAGTAAGTGGAAGTGAGTGGAAGTGAGTGGACTTGAGTGGAGTTGAGTGGAAGTGAGTGGAAGTGAGTGGAAGTGAGTGGAAGTGAGTGGAAGTGAGTGGAAGTGAGTGGAAGTGACTGGAAGTTTGTGGAAGTGAGTGAAAGTGGGTGAAAGTGAGTGGAAATGAGTGGAAGTGAGTGGAAGTGAGTGGAAGTGAGTGGAAGTGAGTGGAAGTGAGTGGAAGTGAGTGGAAGTGAGTGGAAGTGCGTGGAAGTGGGTGAAACTGAGTTAAAGTGAGTGGAAGTGTGTGGAAGTGAGTGAAAGTGAGTGGAAGTGAGTGGAAGTGAGTGGAAGTGAGTGGACGTGAGTGGAGTGAGTGGAAGTGTGTGGAAGTGAGTGGAAGTGAGTGGAAGTGAGTTGGAGTGAGCGAAGGTGAGTGGAGTGAGTGGAAGTGAGTTGAAGTGGGTGAGTGGAGTAGTGAGTGGAAGTGAGTTGAAGTGAGTTGAAGTGAGTGGAAGTGAGTGGAAGTGAGTGGACGTGAGTGGAAGTGAGTGGAGTAGTGTGTGGAAGTGAGTGGAAGTGAGTGGAAGTGCGTGGAAGTGGGTGAAACTGAGTTAAAGTGAGTGGAGTAGTGAGTGGAAGTGAGTGCAAGTGGGTGGAGTGTGTGGAAGTGAGTGGAAGTGAGTGGACGTGAGTGGAGTGAGTGGAAGTGAGTGGAAGTGAGTGGAAGTGAGTGGAAGTGAGTGGAAGTGAGTGGAAGTGAGTGGAAGTGAGTGGAAGTGAGTGGAAGTGAGTGGAAGTGAGTGAAAGTGAGTGGAAGTGAGTGGTGTGAGTGAAAGTGAGTGACAGTGAGTGGAAGTGAGTGGAAGTGACTGGAAGTTTGTGGAAGTGAGTGAAAGTGGGTGAAAGTGAGTGGAAATGAGTGGAAGTGAGTGGAAGTGAGTGGAAGTGAGTGGAAGTGAGTGGAAGTGAGTGGAAGTGAGTGGAAGTGCGTGGAAGTGGGTGAAACTGAGTTAAAGTGAGTGGAGTAGTGAGTGGAACTGAGTGCAAGTGGGTGGAGTGTGTGGAAGTGAGTGGAAGTGAGTGGAAGTGCGTGGAAGTGGGTGAAACTGAGTTAAAGTGAGTGGAGTAGTGAGTGGAACTGAGTGCAAGTGGGTGGAGTGTGTGGAAGTGAGTGGAAGTGAGTGGACGTGAGTGGAGTGAGTGGAAGTGAGTGGAAATGAGTGGAAGTGAGTGGAAGTGAGTGGAAGTGAGTGGAAGTGAGGAGAAGTGAGTGGAAGTGAGTGGAAGTGAGTGGAAGTGAGAGGAAGTGAATGGAAGTGAGTGGAATGTGAGTGGAAGTTAGTGGAAGTTAGTGGAGTAGTGAGTGGAATGAAGCTCTTTTTTGCTCTCGGGGGCTTAGACAAAGAGAAACTCTATTTAAACTTTTTATAACTTAAAAAATAAATACAACTAATACAAAATTGAAATTTTTAATTCTTTTTAGAAAATACGAATTTTTGGACGGTAATTTATCAAATGCAGTTCTTTTTCGCTCTTCGGGGCTTAGTTAAGCAGAAAACTCTATTTTAACTTTTTATAACTTAAACAAAAAACATAATTAATACAAAATTTAAATTTTTCAATTTTTTTAGAAAATACGAATTTTTGGACAATAATTTATCAAATGCAACTCTTTTTCGCTCTTCGGGGCTTAGTTAAGCAGAAAACTCTATTTAAACTTTTTATAACTTAAAAAAAATAATTAATACAAAATTAAAATTTTTCAAATTTTTTAGAAGATACGAATTGTTGGTTCATAATATATCAAATTAAACTATTTTTTCGCTTTTTATATCTTAAAAATGAAAAAATAACACAGTCAATACATTTTTTAGAAAATACGAAGTTTCGGTCGATAATATATCAAATGAAGCTCTTTCTTGCTCTCCGGGGCTTAGTTAAGGAGAAACTCTATTTAAACTTTTTATAACTTAAAAAAGTGAAGTGAGTGGAAGTGAGTGGAGTGAGAGGAAGTGAGTGGCGCGATTTGAGTGGAAGTTAGTGGAAGTGGGTGGAAGTGAGCAAAACTGAGTGGAAGCGAGTGGAAGTGAGCGAAAGTGAGTGGAAGTGAGTGGAAGTGAGTGGAAGTGAGTAGAAGTGAGTGGAAGTGAGTGGAAGTGAGTGGAAGTGAGTGGAAGTGAGTGGAAGTGAGTGGAAGTGAGTGGAAGTGAGTGGAAGTGAGTGGAAGTGAGTGGAAGTGAGTGGAAGTGAGTGGAAGTGAGTGGAAGTGAGCGAAGGTGAGTGGAGTGAGTGGAAGTGATTGAAAGTTGGTGAAAGTGAGTGAAAGTGGGAGTGGAGAGGAAGTGAGTGGCGCGATTTGAGTGGAAGTTAGTGGAAGTGGGTGGAAGTGAGCAAAACTGAGTGGAAGCGAGTGGAAGTGAGCGAAAGTGAGTGGAAGTGAGTGGAAGTGAGTGGAAGTGAGTGGAAGTGAGTGGAAGTGAGTGGAAGTGAGTGGAAGTGAGTGGAAGTGAGTGGAAGTGAGTGGAAGTGAGTGGAAGTGAGCGAAGGTGAGTGGAGTGAGTGGAAGTGATTGAAAGTTGGTGAAAGTGATTGAAAGTTGGTGAAAGTGAGTGAAAGTGGGTGAAAGTTAGTGAAAGGGAGTGGAAATGAGTGGAAATGAGTGGAAATGAGTGGAAGTGAGTGGAAGTGAGTGGAAGTGAGTGAAAGTGGGTGAAAGTTAGTGAAAGTGGGTGGAAATGAGTGGAAATGAGTGGAAATGAGTGGAAGTGAGTGGAAGTGAGTGGAAGTGAGTGAAAGTGGGTGAAAGTTAGTGAAAGTGGGTGGAAATGAGTGGAAATGAGTGGAAATGAGTGGAAGTGAGTGGAAGTGAGTGGAAGTGAGTGGAAGTGAGTGGAAGTGAGTGGAAGTGAGTGGAAGTGGGTGATAGTGAGTGAAAGTGAATGGAAATGAGTGGAAGTGAGTGGTGGGAGTGGAAGTGAGTTGAAGTGGGTGAGAGTGAGTGGAGTAGTGAGTGGAAGTGAGTTGAAGTGGGTGAGAGTGAGTGGAGTACTAAGTGGAAGTGAGTTGGAGTGAGCGAAGGTGAGTGGAGTGAGCGGAAGTGAGTAGAAGTGAGAGGAAGTGATTGGAGTGAGTGGAAGTGAATGGAAGTGGGTGATAGTGAGCAAAAGTGAGTGGAAGCGAGTGGAAGTGAGTGGAAATGAGTGGAAATGAGTGGAAATGAGTGGAAGTGAGTGGAAGTGAGTGGAAGTGAGTGAAAGTGGGTGATAGTGAGTGAAAGTGAATGGAAATGAGTGGAAGTGAGTGGTGGGAGTGGAAGTGAGTTGAAGTGGGTGAGAGTGAGTGGAGTAGTGAGTGGAAGTGAGTGGAAGTGAGTTGAAGTGGGTGAGAGTGAGTGGAGTACTGAGTGGAAGTGAGTTGGAGTGAGCGAAGGTGAGTGGAATGAGTGGAAGTGAGTGGAAGTGATTGAAAGTGGGTGAAAGTAAGTGAAAGTGGGTGAAAGTTAGTGAAAGTGAGTGGAAATGAGTGGAAATGAGTGGAAGTGAGTGGAAGTGAGTGGAAGTGAGTGAAAGTGAGTTGAAGTGGGTGAGAGTGAGTGGAGTACTGAGTAGAAGTGAGTTGGAGTGAGCGAAGGTGAGTGGAGTGAGTGGAGTGAGTGGAAGTGAGTAGAAGTGAGAGGAAGTGATTGGAGTGAGTGGAAGTGAGTGGTGGGAGTGGATGTGAGTTGAAGTGGGTGAGAGTGAGTGGAGTAGTGAGTGGAGTAGTGAGTGGAAGTGAGTGGAAGTGAGTTGAAGTGGGTGAGAGTGAGTGGAGTACTGAGTGGAAGTGAGTTGGAGTGAGCGAAGGTGAGTGGAGTGAGTGGAGTGAGTGGAAGTGAGTAGAAGTGAGAGGAAGTGATTGGAGTGAGTGGAAGTGAATGGCAGTGGGTGGAATGTGAGTGGAAGTTAGTGGAGTAGTGAGTGGAAGTGCGTGGAAGTTGGTGAATCTGAGTTAAAGTGAGTGGAGTAGTGAGTGGAACTGAGTGGAAGTGAGTGAAGTGAGTGAAGTGAGTGGAAGTGAGTGGAAGTGAGTGGACGTGAGTGGAGTGAGTGGAAGTGAGTGGAAGTGAGTGGAAGTGAGTGGAAGTGAATGGAAGTGGGTGGAAGTGAGCAAAAGTGAGTGGAAGCGAGTGGAAGCGAGTGGAAGCGAGTGGAAGTGAGTGGAAGTGAGTGGAAGCGAGTGGAAGTGAGTGGAAGTGAGTGGAAGTGAGTGGAAATGAGTGGAAGTGAGTGGAAATAAGTTGAAGTGAGTGGTGGGAGTGGAAGTGAGTTGAAGTGGGTGAGACTGAGTGGAGTAGTGACTGGAAGTGAGTTGAAGTGGGTGAGAGTGAGTTGGAGTACTGAGTGGAAGTGAGTTGGAGTGAGCGAAGGTGAGTGGAGTGAGTGTAAGTGAGTGGAAGTGAGTAGAAGTGAGAGGAAGTGATTGGAGTGAGTGGAAGTGAATGGCAGTGGGTGGAATGTGAGTGGAAGTTAGTGGAGTAGTGAGTGGAAGTGAGTGGAATGAAGCTCTTTTTTGCTCTCCGGGGCTTAGTTAAGGAGAAAACTCTGTTTAAACTTTTTATAACTTACAAAAAAAATATAAATAATACAAAATTTAATTTTTTTCAATTTTTTAGAAAATGCGAATTTGTGGACGATAATATATCAAACGAAGCTCTTTTTTCGCTCTCGGGGGCTTAGATAAAGAGAAGCTCTATTTAAACTTTTTATAACTTAAAAAATAAAAATAATTAATACAAAATTGAAATATTTCAATTTTTTTAGAAAATACGAATTTTTGGACGGTAGTGAGTTGAAGTGGGTGAGAGTGAGTGGAGTAGTGAGTGGAAGTGAGTGGAAGTGCGTGGAAGTGGGTGAAACTGAGTTAAAGTGAGTGGAGTAGTGAGTGGAAGTGAGTGGAAGTGAGTTGAATGTGAGTGGAAGTTAGTGGAGTAGTGGAAGTGAGTGGAATGAAGCTCTTTTTTGCTCTCCGGGGCTTAGTTAAGGAGAAAACTCTGTTTAAACTTTTTATAACTTACAAAAAAAAATATAATTAAGTGAGTGAGTGGAAGTGAGTGAAAGTGAGTGAAAGTGAGTGGAAGTGAGTGGAAGTGAGTGGAAGTGAGTGGAAGTGAGTGGAAATGAGTGGAAGTGAGTGGAAGTGAGTTGAAGTGGGTGAGAGTGAGTGGAGTAGTGAGTGGAAGTGCGTGGAAGTGGGTGAGAGTGAGTGGAGTACTGAGTGGAAGTGAGTTGGAGTGAGCGAAGGTGAGTGGAGTGAGTGGAAGTGAGTGGAAGTGAGTGGAAGTGAGTTGAAGTGGGTGAGAGTGAGTGGAGTAGTGAGTGGAAGTGCGTGGAAGTGGGTGAAACTGAGTTAAAGTGAGTGGAGTAGTGAGTGGAACTGAGTGGAAATGAGTGAAGTGTGTGGAAGTGAGTGGAAGTGAGTGGACGTGAGTGGAGTGAGTGGAAGTGAGTGGAAGTGAGTGGAAGTTAGTGGAAGTTAGTGGAAGTGAGTGGAAGTGAGTGGAAGTGAGTGGAATGTGAGTGGAAGTTAGTGGAGTAGTGAGTGGAAGTGAGTGGAATGAAGCTCTTTTTTGCTCTCCGGGGCTTAGTTAAGGAAAAAAATCTGTTTAAACTTTTTATAACTTACAAAAAAAATATAATTAATACAAAATTTAATTTTTTTCAATTTTTTAGAAAATGCGAATTTGTGGACGATAATATATCAAAAGAAGCTCTTTTTTCGCTCTCGGGGGCTTAGATAAAGAGAAGCTCTATTTAAACTTTTTATAACTTAAAAAATAAAAATAATTAATACAAAATTGAAATTTTTCAATTTTTTTAGAAAATACGAATTTTTGGACGGTAGTGAGTTGAAGTGGGTGAGAGTGAGTGGAGTAGTGTGTGGAAGTGAGTGGAAGTGCGTGGAAGTGGGTGGAGTGAGTGGAAGTGAGAGGAAGTGAGTGGAGTGAGTGGAAGTGAGTGGAAGTGAGTGGAAGTGAGTGGAAGTGAGTGGAAGTGAGTGGAGTGAGTGGAGTGAGTGGAAGTGAGTGGAGTGAGTGGAGTGAGTGGAAGTGAGTGGAAGTGAGTGGAAGTGAGTGGAAGTGAGTGGAGTGAGTGGAGTGAGTGGAAGTGAGTGGAAGTGAGTGGAAGTGAGTGGAAGTGAGTGGAAATGAGTGGAAGTGAGTGGAAGTGAGTGGAAGTGAGTGGAAGTGAGTGGAGTGAGTGGAAGTGAGTGGAAGTGAGTGGAGTGAGTGGAGTGAGTGGAAGTGAGTGGAAGTGAGTGGAAGTGAGTGGAAGTGAGTGGAAGTGAGTGGAAGTGAGTGGAAGTGAGTGGAAGTGAGTGGAAGTGAGTGGAAGTGAGTGGAAGTGAGTGGAGTGAGTGGAGTGAGTGGAAGTGAGTGGAAGTGAGTGGAAGTGAGTGGAAGTGAGTGGAAGTGAGTGGAAGTGAGTGGAAGTGTGTGGAAGTGAGTGGAGTGAGTGGAGTGAGTGGAAGTGAGTGGAAGTGAGTGGAAGTGAGTGGAAGTGAGTGGAAGTGAGTGGAAGTGAGTGGAAGTGAGTGGAAGTGAGTGGAGTGAGTGGAGTGAGTGGAAGTGAGTGGAAGTGAGTGGAAGTGAGTGGAAGTGAGTGGAAGTGAGTGGAAGTGAGTGGAGTGAGTGGAGTGAGTGGAAGTGAGTGGAAGTGAGTGGAAGTGAGTGGAAGTGAGTGGAAGTGAGTGGAAGTGAGTGGAAGTGTGTGGAAGTGAGTGGAGTGAGTGGAGTGAGTGGAAGTGAGTGGAAGTGAGTGGAAGTGAGTGGAAGTGAGTGGAAGTGAGTGGAAGTGAGTGGAAGTGAGTGGAAGTGAGTGGAAGTGAGTGGAAGTGAGTGGAAGTGAGTGGAAGTGAGTGGAAGTGAGTGGAGTGAGTGGAGTGAGTGGAAGTGAGTGGAAGTGAGTGGAAGTGAGTGGAAGTGAGTGGAAGTGAGTGGAAGTGAGTGGAAGTGAGTGGAAGTGTGTGGAAGTGAGTGGAGTGAGTGGAGTGAGTGGAAGTGAGTGGAAGTGAGTGGAAGTGAGTGGAAGTGAGTGGAAGTGAGTGGAAGTGAGTGGAAGTGAGTGGAGTGAGTGGAGTGAGTGGAAGTGAGTGGAAGTGAGTGGAAGTGAGTGGAAGTGAGTGGAAGTGAGCAAAAGTGAGTGGAAGTGAGCAAAAGTGAGTGGAAGTGAGTGGAAATGAGTGGAAGTGAGTGGAAGTGAGTGGAAGTGAGTGGAAGTGAGTGGAGTGAGTGGAGTGAGTGGAGTGAGTGGAAGTGAGTGGAAGTGAGTGGAAGTGAGTGGAAGTGAGTGGAAGTGAGTGGAAGTGAGTGGAAGTGAGTGGAAGTGAGTGGAAGTGAGTGGAAGTGAGTGGAAGTGAGTGGAGTGAGTGGAGTGAGTGGAAGTGAGTGGAAGTGAGTGGAAGTGAGTGGAAGTGAGTGGAAGTGAGTGGAAGTGAGTGGAAGTGAGTGGAAGTGTGTGGAAGTGAGTGAAAGTGGGTAAAAGTGGGTAAAAGTGAGTGGAAATGAGTGGAAGTGAGTGGAAGTTAGTGGAAGTTAGTGGAAGTGAGTGGAAGTGAGTTGAATGTGAGTGGAAGTTAGTGGAGTAGTGAGTGGAAGTGAGTGGAATGAAGCTCTTTTTTGCTCTCCGGGGCTTAGTTAAGGAGAAAACTCTGTTTAAACTGAAGTGAGTGGAAGTGAGTGGAAGTGAGTGGATGTGAGTGGATGTGAGTGGATGTGAGTGGAAGTGAGTGAAGGTGAGTGGAAGTGAGTGGAGTGAGAGGAAGTGAGTTGAGTGGAAGTGAGCAAAAGTGAGTGGAAGCGAGTGGAAGTGTGTAGAAGTGAGTAGAAGTGAGTGGAAGTGAGTAAAAGTGGGTGGAGTGAGTGGAAGTGAGTGAAGTGAGTGGAAGTGAGTGGAAGTGAGTGGAAGTGAGTGGAAGTGAGTGGTAGTGAGTGGAAGTGAGTGGTAGTGATTGGAAGTGAGTGGAAGTGAGTGGAAGTGGGTGGAAGTGAGTGGAAGTGAGTGGAAGTGAGTGGAGTGAGTGGAAGTGAGTGGAAGTGAGTGGAAGTGAACAAAAATGAGTGGAAGCGAGTGGAAGTGAGTGGATGTGAGTGGAAGTGAGTTGAAGTGGGTGAGAGTGAGTGGAGTAGTGAGTGGAAGTGAGTTGAAGTGGGTGAGAGTGAGTGGAGTAGTGAGTGGAAGTGAGTGAAAGTGAGTAGAAGTGAGAGGAACTGAGTGGTGGGAGTGGAAGTGAGTTGAAGTGGGTGAGAGTGAGTGGAGTAGTGAGTGGAAGTGAGTTGAAGTGGGTGAGAGTGAGTGGAGTAGTGAGTGGAGTAGTGAGTGGAAGTGAGTGGAAGTGAGTGGGAGTGCGTGAAAGTGGGTGAAACCGAGTTAAAGTGAGTGGAGTAGTTAGTGGTACTGAGTGCAAGTGGGTGGAGCGTGTGGAAGTGAGTGAAGTAAGCGGAAGTGAGTGGAAGTGAGTGGAAGTGAGTGGAAGTGAGTGGAATTGAGTGGAAGTGAGTGGAAGTGAGTGGAAGTGAGTGGAAGTGAGTGGAAGTGAGTGGAAGTGAGTGGAAGTGAGTGGAAGTGAGTGGAAGTGAGTGGAAGTGAGTGGAAGTGAGTGGAAGTGGGTGAAAGTGAGTGGAAATGAGTGGAAGGAAGTGAGTGGAAGTGAGTGGAAGTGAGTGGTGTGAGTGGAAGTGTGTGGAAGTGAGTGGAAGTGAGTGGAAGTGAGTGGAAGTGAGTGGAAGTGAGTGGAAGTGAGTGGAAGTGAGTGGACGTGAGTGGAGTGAGTGGAAGTGTGTGGAAGTGAGTGGAAGTGAGTGGAAGTGTGTGGAAGTGAGTGGAAGTGAGTGGAAGTGAGTGGAAGTGAGTGGAGTGAGTGGAGTGAGTGGAAGTGAGTGGAAGTGAGTGGAAGTGAGTGGAAGTGAGTGGAAGTGAGTGGAAGTGAGTGGAGTGAGTGGAGTGAGTGGAAGTGAGTGGAAGTGAGTGGAAGTGAGTGGAAGTGAGTGGAAGTGAGTGGAAGTGAGTGGAAGTGAGTGGAAGTGTGTGGAAGTGAGTGGAGTGAGTGGAGTGAGTGGAAGTGAGTGGAAGTGAGTGGAAGTGAGTGGAAGTGAGTGGAAGTGAGTGGAAGTGAGTGGAAGTGAGTGGAAGTGAGTGGAAGTGAGTGGAAGTGAGTGGAAGTGAGTGGAGTGAGTGGAGTGAGTGGAAGTGAGTGGAAGTGAGTGGAAGTGAGTGGAAGTGAGTGGAAGTGAGTGGAAGTGAGTGGAAGTGAGTGGAAGTGTGTGGAAGTGAGTGGAGTGAGTGGAGTGACTGGAAGTGAGTGGAAGTGAGTGGAAGTGAGTGGAAGTGAGTGGAAGTGAGTGGAAGTGAGTGGAGTGAGTGGAGTGAGTGGAAGTGAGTGGAAGTGAGTGGAAGTGAGTGGAAGTGAGTGGAAGTGAGCAAAAGTGAGTGGAAGTGAGCAAAAGTGAGTGGAAGTGAGTGGAAATGAGTGGAAGTGAGTGGAAGTGAGTGGAAGTGAGTGGAGTGAGTGGAGTGAGTGGAAGTGAGTGGAAGTGAGTGGAAGTGAGTGGAAGTGAGTGGAAGTGAGTGGAAGTGAGTGGAAGTGAGTGGAAGTGAGTGGAAGTGAGTGGAGTGAGTGGAGTGAGTGGAAGTGAGTGGAAGTGAGTGGAAGTGAGTGGAAGTGAGTGGAAGTGAGTGGAAGTGAGTGGAAGTGAGTGGAAGTGAGTGGAAGTGTGTGGAAGTGAGTGAAAGTGGGTAAAAGTGGGTAAAAGTGAGTGGAAATGAGTGGAAGTGAGTGGAAGTTAGTGGAAGTTAGTGGAAGTGAGTGGAAGTGAGTTGAATGTGAGTGGAAGTTAGTGGAGTAGTGAGTGGAAGTGAGTGGAATGAAGCTCTTTTTTGCTCTCCGGGGCTTAGTTAAGGAGAAAACTCTGTTTAAACTTTTTATAACTTACAAAAAAAAAATATAATTAATACAAAATTAAATTTTTTAAATTTTTTAGAAAATGCGTATTTGTGGACGATAATATATCAAAAGAAGCTCTTTTTTCGCTCTCGGGGGCTTAGAAAAAGAGAAGCTCTATTTAAACTTTTTATAACTTAAAAAATAAATACAATTAATACAAAATTGAAATTTTTCAATTTTTTTAGAAAATACGAATTTTTGGACGGTAATTTATCAAATGCAGTTCTTTTTCGCTCTTCGGGGCTTAGTTAAGCAGAAAACTCTATTTAAACTTTTTATAACTTAAACAAACAACATAATTAATACAAAATTTAAGTTTTTCAATTTTTTTAGAAAATACGAATTTTTGGACGATAATTGATCAAATGCAGCTCTTTTTCGCTCGTCGGGGCTTAGTTAAGCAGAAAACTCTTATTAAACTTTTTATAACTATAAAAAATAATTAATACAAAATTTAAATTTTTCAAATTTTTTAGAAAATAAGAATTCTTGGTTCATAATATATCAAATTAAGCTATTTTTTTTCCGGGGCTTAGATAAGGGTAAAACTCGATTTAAACCTTTTATAACTTAAAAATTAAGAAATAATAAAGTCATTACATTATTTAGAAAATACGAATTTTTGGTCGATAATATATCAAATGAAGCTCTTTCTTGCTCTCCGGGGCTTAGTTAAGGAGCAACTCTATTTTAAACTTTTTATAACTTAAAAAATAAATATAATTAATACAAAATTGAAATTTTTAATTTTTTTTTAGAAAATACGCATTTTTGGACGGTAATTTATCAAATGCAGTTCTTTTTCGCTCTTCGGGGCTTAGTTAAGCAGAAACCTCTATTTAAACTTTTTATAACTTCTCCAAAAAACATAATACAAAATTAAAATTTTTCAAATTTTTTAGAAAATACGAATTGTTGATCGATAGTATATCAAATTAAGTTAATTTTTCGGTCCGGGGCTTAGATAAGGAGAAAACTCGATTTAAATATTTTATAACTTAAAAAAGTGAAGTGCGTGGAGTGAGTTGAGTGGAAGTGAGCAAAAGTGAGTGGAAGCGAGTGGAAGTGTGTAGAAGTGAGTAGAAGTGAGTGGAAGTGAGTGAAAGTGGGTGGAGTGAGTGGAAGTGAGTGGAAGTGGGTGGGAGTGAGTGGAAGTGAGTGGAAGTGAGTGGAAGTGAGTGGAAGTGAGTGGAAGTGAGTGGAAGTGAGTGGAAGTGAGTGGAAGTGACAGGAAGTGAGTGGAAGTGAGTGGAAGTGAGTGGAAGTGAGTGGAAGTGAGTGGAAGTGAGTGGAAGTGAGTGGAAGTGAGTGGAAGTGAGTGGAAGTGAGTGGAAGTGAGTGGAAGTGAGTGGAAGTGAGTGGAAGTGAGTGGAAGTGAGTGGAAGTGAGTGGAAGTGAGTGGAAGTGAGTGGATGTGAGTGGATGTGAGTGGAAGTGAGTGAAGGTGAGTGGAAGTGAGTGGAGTGAGAGGAAGTGAGTTGAGTGGAAGTGAGCAAAAGTGAGTGGAAGCGAGTGGAAGTGTGTAGAAGTGAGTAGAAGTGAGTGGAAGTGAGTAAAAGTGGGTGGAGTGAGTGGAAGTGAGTGAAGTGAGTGGAAGTGAGTGGAAGTGAGTGGAAGTGAGTGGAAGTGAGTGGTAGTGATTGGAAGTGAGTGGAAGTGAGTGGAAGTGGGTGGAAGTGAGTGGAAGTGAGTGGAAGTGAGTGGAGTGAGTGGAAGTGAGTGGAAGTGAACAAAAATGAGTGGAAGCGAGTGGAAGTGAGTGGATGTGAGTGGAAGTGAGTTGAAGTGGGTGAGAGTGAGTGGAGTAGTGAGTGGAAGTGAGTTGAAGTGGGTGAGAGTGAGTGGAGTAGTGAGTGGAAGTGAGTGAAAGTGAGTAGAAGTGAGAGGAACTGAGTGGTGGGAGTGGAAGTGAGTTGAAGTGGGTGAGAGTGAGTGGAGTAGTGAGTGGAAGTGAGTTGAAGTGGGTGAGAGTGAGTGGAGTAGTGAGTGGAGTAGTGAGTGGAAGTGAGTGGAAGTGAGTGGGAGTGCGTGAAAGTGGGTGAAACTGAGTTAAAGTGAGTGGAGTAGTTAGTGGTACTGAGTGCAAGTGGGTGGAGCGTGTGGAAGTGAGTGAAGTAAGCGGAAGTGAGTGGAAGTGAGTGGAAGTGAGTGGAATTGAGTGGAAGTGAGTGGAAGTGAGTGGAAGTGAGTGGAAGTGAGTGGAAGTGAGTGGAAGTGAGTGGAAGTGAGTGGAAGTGAGTGGAAGTGAGTGGAAGTGAGTGGAAGTGAGTGGAAGTGGGTGAAAGTGAGTGGAAATGAGTGGAAGGAAGTGAGTGGAAGTGAGTGGAAGTGAGTGGTGTGAGTGGAAGTGTGTGGAAGTGAGTGGAAGTGAGTGGAAGTGAGTGGAAGTGAGTGGAAGTGAGTGGAAGTGAGTGGACGTGAGTGGAGTGAGTGGAAGTGTGTGGAAGTGAGTGGAAGTGAGTGGAAGTGTGTGGAAGTGAGTGGAAGTGAGTGGAAGTGAGTGGAAGTGAGTGGAAGTGAGTGGACGTGAGTGGAGTGAGTGGAAGTGTGTGGAAGTGAGTGGAAGTGAGTGGAAGTGAGTTGGAGTGAGCGAAGGTGAGTGGAGTGAGTGGAAGTGAGTTGAAGTGGGTGAGAGTGAGTGGAGTAGTGAGTGGAAGTGAGTGGAAGTGAGTGGAAGTGGGTGGAAGTGAGTGGAAGTGAGTGGAAGTGAGTGGAAGTGAGTGGACGTGAGTGGAGTGAGTGGAAGTGAGTGGAGTAGTGTGTGGAAGTGAGTGGAAGTGAGTGGAAGTGAGTGGAAGTGAGTGGAAGTGAGTGGAAGTGCGTGGAAGTGTGTGGAAGTGAGTGAAAGTGGGTGAAAGTGAGTGGAAATGAGTGGAAATGAGTGGAAGTGTGTGGTGGGAGTGGAAGTGAGTTGAAGTGGGTGAGAATGAGTGGAAGTGAGTTGAACTGGGTGAGAGTGAGTGGAGTAGTGTGTGGAAGTGAGTGGAAGTGCGTGGAAGTGGGTGAAACTGAGTTAAAGTGAGTGGAGTAGTGAGTGGAACTGAGTGCAAGTTGGTGGAGTGAGTGGAAGTGTGTGGAAGTGAGTGGAAGTGAGTGGAAGTGAGTGGAAGTGAGTGGAAGTGAGTGAATGTGAGTGGAAGTGAGTGGACGTGAGTGGAGTGAGTGGAAGTGTGTGGAAGTGAGTGGAAGTGAGTGGAAGTGAGTTGGAGTGAGCGAAGGTGAGTGGAGTGAGTGGAAGTGAGTTGAAGTGGGTGAGAGTGAGTGGAGTAGTGAGTGGAAGTGAGTGGAAGTGAGTGGACGTGAGTGGAGTGAGTGGAAGTGAGTGGAGTAGTGTGTGGAGTAGTGTGTGGAAGTGAGTGGAAGTGAGTGGAAGTGAGTGGAAGTGCGTGGAAGTGGGTGAAACTGAGTTAAAGTGAGTGGAATAGTGAGTGGAACTGAGTGCAAGTGGGTGGAGTGTGTGGAAGTGAGTGGAAGTGGGTGGAGTGAGTGGAAGTGTGTGGAAGTGAGTGGAAGTGAGTGGAAGTGAGTGGAAGTGAGTGGAAGTGAGTGGACGTGAGTGGAGTGAGTGGAAGTGTGTGGAAGTGAGTGGAAGTGAGTGGAAGTGAGTTGGAGTGAGCGAAGGTGAGTGGAGTGAGTGGAAGTGAGTTGAAGTGGGTGAGAGTGAGTGGAGTAGTGAGTGGAAGTGAGTTGAAGTGAGTGGAAGTGAGTGGAAGTGAGTGGACGTGAGTGGAGTGAGTGGAAGTGAGTGGAGTAGTGTGTCGAAGTGTGTGGAAGTGAGTGGAAGTGCGTGGAAGTGGGTGAAACTGAGTTAAAGTGAGTGGAGTAGTGAGATGAACTGAGTGCAAGTGGGTGGAAGTGCGTGAAAGTGAGTGGAAGTGAGTGGAAGTGAGTGGAAGTGAGTGGACGTGAGTGGAAGTGAGTGGACGTGAGTGGAGTGAGTGGAAGTGAGTGGAAGTGAGTGGAAGTGAGTGGAAGTGAGTGGAAGTGAGTGGAAGTGAGTGGAAGTGAGTGGAAGTGAGTGGAAGTGAGTGGAAGTGAGTGGAAGTGAGAGGAAGTGAATGGAAGTGAGTGGAATGTGAGTGGAAGTGAGTGGAAGTTAGTGGAGTAGTGAGTGGAATGAATGAAGCTCTTTTTTGCTCTCGGGGCTTAGACAAAGAGAAACTCTATTTAAACTTTTTATAACTTAAAAAATAAATACAACTAATACAAAATTGAAATTTTTAATTTTTTTCAGAAAATACGAATTTTTGGACGGTAATTTATCAAATGCAGTTCTTTTTCGCTCTTCGGGGCTTAGTTAAGCAGAAAACTCTATTTAAACTTTTTATAACTTAAACAAAAAACATAATTAATACAAAATTTAAATTTTTCAATTTTTTTAGAAAATACGAATTTTTGGACAATAATTTATCAAATGCAACTCTTTTTCGCTCTTCGGGGCTTAGTTAAGCAGAAAACTCTATTTAAACTTTTTATAACTTAAAAAAAAATTATAAATACAAAATTAAAATTTTTCAAATTTTTTAGAAGATACGAATTGTTGGTTCATAATATATCAAATTAAACTATTTTTTCGCTTTTTATATCTTAAAAATGAAAAAATAACACAGTCAATACATTTTTTAGAAAATACGAAGTTTTGGTCGATAATATATCAAATGAAGCTCTTTCTTGCTCTCCGGGGCTTAGTTAAGGAGAAACTCTATTTAAACTTTTTATAACTTAAAAAAGTGAAGTGAGTGGAGTGAGAGGAAGTGAGTGGAGCGAGTTGAGTGCAAGTTAGTGGAAGTGGGTGGAAGTGAGCAAAACTGAGTGGAAGCGAGTGGAAGTGAGTTGAAGTGAGTTGAAGTGAGTGGAAGTGAGTGGAGTGAGTGGAAGTGAGTGGAAGTGAGTGGAAGTGAGTGGAAGTGAGTGGAAGTGAGTGGAAGTGAGTGGAAGTGAGTGGAAGTGAGTGGAAGTGAGTGGAAGTGAGTGGAAGTGAGTGGAAGTGAGTGGAAGTGAGTGGAAGTGAGTGGAAGTGAGTGGAAGTGAGTGAAAGTGAGTGGAAGTGAGTGGAAGTGAGCGAAAGTGAGTGGAAGCGAGTGGAAGTGAGCGAAAGTGAGTGGAAGTGAGTGGAAGTGAGTGGAGTGAGTTGAAGTGAGTGGAAGTGATTGAAAGTGGGTGAAAGTGAGTGAAAGTGGGTGAAAGTGAGTGAAAGTGGGTGAAAGTTAGTGAAAGTGAGTGGAAATGAGTGGAAATGAGTGGAAGTGATTGAAAGTGGGTGAAAGTGAGTGAAAGTGGGTGAAAGTTAGTGAAAGTGAGTGGAAATGAGTGGAAATGAGTGGAAATGAGTGGAAGTGAGTGAAAATAAGTTGAAGTGAGAGGTGGGAGTGGAAGTGAGTTGAAGTGGGTGAGACTGAGTGGAGTAGTGACTGGAAGTGAGTGGAAGTGAGTTGAAGTGGGTGAGAGTGAGTGGAGTAGTGAGTTAAAGTGAGTGGAGTAGTGAGTGGAACTGAGTGGAAGTGAGTGAAGTGAGTGGAAGTGAGTGGAAGTGAGTGGAAGTGAGTGAAGTGAGTGGAAGTGAGTGGAAGTGAGTGGACGTGAGTGGTGAGTGGAAGTGAGTGGAAGTGAGTGGAAGTGAGTGGAAGTGAGTGGAAGTGAGTGGAAGTGAGTGGAAGCGAGTGGAAGTGAGTGGAAGTGAGTAGAAATGAGTGGAAGTGAGTGGAAATAAGTTGAAGTGAGTGGTGGGAGTGAAGGTGAGTTGAAGTGGGTGATAGTGAGTGGAGTACTGAGTGGAAGTGAGTTGGAGTGAGCGAAGGTGAGTGGAGTGAGTGGAAGTGAGTGGAAGTGAGTAGAAGTGAGAGAAAGTGAGTGGAGTGAGTGGAAGTGAATGGCAGTGGGTGGAAGTGAGCAAAAGTGTGTGGAAGCGAGTGGAAGTGAGTGGAAGTGAGTGGAAATGAGTGGAATTGAGTGGAAATAAGTTGAAGTGAGTTGTGGGAGTGGAAGTGAGTTGAAATGGGTGAGACTGAGCGGAGTAGTGACTGGAAGTGCGTGGAAGTGGGTGAAACTGAGTTAAAGTGAGTGGAGCAGTGAGTGGAACTGAGTGGAAGTGAGTGAAGTGAGTGGAAATCAGTGGAAGTGAGTGGACGTGAGTGGAGTGAGTGGAAGTGAGTGGAAGTGAGTGGAAGTGAGTGGAAGTGAGTGGAAGTGAATGGAAGTGGGTGGAAGTGAGCAAAAGTGAGTGGAAGTGAGTGGAAGCGAGTGGAAGTGAGTGGAAATGAGTGGAAATGAGTGGAAATGAGTGGAAGTGAGTGGAAATAAGTTGAAGTGAGTGGTGGGAGTGGAAGTGAGTTGAAGTGGGTGAGACTGAGTGGAAGTGAGTTGAAGTGGGTGAGAGTGAGTGGAGTAGTGTGTGGAAGAGCGTGGAAGTGGGTGAAACTGAGTTCAAGTGAGTGGAGTAGTGTGTGGAAGTGGGTGGAGTGAGTGGAAGTGTGTGGAAGTGAGTGGAAGTGAGTGGAAGTGAGTGGAAGTGAGTGGAAGTGAGTGGACGTGAGTGGAGTGAGTGGAAGTATGTGGAAGTGAGTGGAAGTGAGTGGAAGTGAGTGGAAGTGAGTGGAAGTGCGTGGAAGTGGGTGAAACTGAGTTAAAGTTAGTGGAGTAGTGAGTGGAACTGAGTGCAAGTGGGTGGAAGTGCGTGAAAGTGAGTGGAAGTGAGTGGAAGTGAGTGGACGTGAGTGGAGTGAGTGGAAGTGAGTGGAAGTGAGTGGAAGTGAGTGGAAGTGAGTGGAAGTGAGTGGAAGTGAGTGGAAGTGAGTGGAAGTGAGTGGAAGTGAGTGGAAGTGAGTGGAAGTGAGTGGAAGTGAGTGGAAGTGAGTGGAAGTGAGTGAAAGTGAGTGGAAGTGAGTGGAAGTGAGTGGAAGTGAGTGGAAGTGAGTGGAAGTGAGTGGAAGCGAGTGGAAGTGAGCGAAAGTGAATGGAAGTGAGTGGAGTGAGTTGAAGTGAGTGGAAGTGATTGAAAGTGGGTGAAAGTGAGTGAAAGTGGGTGAAAGTTAGTGAAAGTGAGTGGAAATGAGTGGAAATGAGTGGAAATGAGTGGAAGTGATTGAAAGTGGGTGAAAGTGAGTGAAAGTGGGTGAAAGTTAGTGAAAGTGAGTGGAAATGAGTGGAAATGAGTGGAAATGAGTGGAAATGAGTGGAAATGAGTGGAAGTGAGTGGAAGTGAGTGGAAGTGAGTGGAAGTGAGTGGAAGTGAGTGAAAGTGGGTGAAAGTGGGTGAAAGTTAGTGAAAGTTAGTGAAAGTGAGTGGAAATGAGTGGAAATGAGTGGAAAAGAGTGGAAATGAGTGGAAGTGAGTGGAAGTGAGTGGAAGTG
Source organism: Eustalomyia histrio (assembly GCA_949748255.1). NCBI lineage: Eukaryota > Metazoa > Arthropoda > Insecta > Diptera > Anthomyiidae > Eustalomyia > Eustalomyia histrio. The sequence goes on from OX456526.1 coordinate 98,005,494, forward strand.
AGTGAAAGTGGGTGAAAGTGAGTGAAAGTGAATGGAAATGAGTGGAAGTGAGTGGTGGGAGTGGAAGTGAGTTGAAGTGGGTGAGAGTGAGTGGAGTAGTGAGTGGAAGTGAGTTGAAGTGGGTGAGAGTGAGTGGAGTACTGAGTGGAAGTGAGTTGGAGTGAGCGAAGGTGAGTGGAGTGAGTGGAAGTGAGTGGAAGTGATTGAAAGTGGGTGAAAGTGAGTGAAAGTGTGTGAAAGTGGGTGAAAGTTAGTGAAAATGAGTGGAAATGAGTGGAAGTGAGTGGAAGTGAGTGGAAGTGAGTGGAAGTGAGTGAAAGTGGGTGAAAGTGAGTGAAAGTGAATGGAAATGAGTGGAAGTGAGTTGAAGTGGGTGAGAGTGAGTGGAGTAGTGAGTGGAAGTGAGTTGAATTGGGTGAGAGTGAGTGGAGTACTGAGTGGAAGTGAGTTGGAGTGAGCGAAGGTGAGTGGAGTGAGTAGAAGTGAGTGGAAGTGAGTAGAAGTGAGAGGAAGTGATTGGAGTGAGCGGAAGTGAATGGAAGTGGGTGGAAGTGAGCAAAAGTGAGTGGAAGCGAGTGGAAGTGAGTGGAAATGAGTGGAAGTGAGTGAAAATAAGTTGAAGTGAGAGGTGGGAGTGGAAGTGAGTTGAAGTGGGTGAGACTGAGTGGAGTAGTGACTGGAAGTGAGTGGAAGTGAGTTGAAGTGGGTGAGAGTGAGTGGAGTAGTGAGTTAAAGTGATTGGAGTAGTGAGTGGAACTGAGTGGAAGTGAGTGAAGTGAGTGAAGTGAGTGAAGTGAGTGGAAGTGAGTGGAAGTGAGTGAAGTGAGTGGAAGTGAGTGGAAGTGAGTGGACGTGAGTGGAGTGAGTGGAAGTGAGTGGAAGTGAGTGGAAGTGAGTGGAAGTGAGTGGAAGTGAGTGGAAGTGAATGGAAGTGAATGGAAGTGGGTGGAAGTGAGTGGAAGCGAGTGGAAGTGAGTGGAAGTGAGTGGAAATGAGTGGAAGTGAGTGGAAATAAGTTGAAGTGAGTGGTGGGAGTGAAGGTGAGTTGAAGTGGGTGAGACTGAGTGGAGTAGTGACAGGAAGTGAGTTGAAGTGGGTGATAGTGAGTGGAGTACTGAGTGGAGTACTGAGTGGAAGTGAGTTGGAGTGAGCGAAGGTGAGTGGAGTGAGTGGAAGTGAGTGGAAGTGAGTAGAAGTGAGAGAAAGTGAGTGGAGTGAATGGCAGTGGGTGGAAGTGAGCAAAAGTGTGTGGAAGCGAGTGGAAGTGAGTGGAAATGAGTGGAAGTGAGTGGAAATAAGTTGAAGTGAGTTGTGGGAGTGGAAGTGAGTTGAAATGGGTGAGACTGAGCGGAGTAGTGACTGCAAGTGCGTGGAAGTGGGTGAAACTGAGTTAAAGTGAGTGGAGTAGTGAGTGGAACTGAGTGGAAGTGAGTGAAGTGAGTGAAGTGAGTGGAAATCAGTGGAAGTGAGTGGACGTGAGTGGATTGAGTGGAAGTGAGTGGAAGTGAGTGAAGTGAGTGAAGTGAGTGGAAATCAGTGGAAGTGAGTGGACGTGAGTGGATTGAGTGGAAGCGAGTGGAAGTGAGTGGAAGTGAGTGGAAATGAGTGGAAGTGAGTGGAAATAAGTTGAAGTGAGTGGTGGGAGTGGAAGTGAGTTGAAGTGGGTGAGACTGAGTGGAGTAGTGACTGGAAGTGAGTGGAAGTGAGTTGAAGTGGGTGAGAGTGAGTGGAGTAGTGTGTGGAAGTGCGTGGAAGTGGGTGAAACTGAGTTAAAGTGAGTGGAGTAGTGTGTGGAAGTGAGTGGAAGTGAGTGGAAGTGGGTGGAGTGAGTGGAAGTGTGTGGAAGTGAGTGGAAGTGAGTGGAAGTGAGTGGAAGTGAGTGGACGTGAGTGGAGTGAGTGGAAGTGTGTGGAAGTGAGTGGAAGTGAGTTGGAGTGAGCGAAGGTGAGTGGAGTGAGTGGAAGTGAGTTGAAGTGGGCGAGAGTGAGTGGTGTAGTGAGTGGAAGTGAGTTGAAGTGAGTGGAAGTGAGTGGAGTGAGTGGAAGTGAGTGGAGTAGTGCGTGGAAGTGAGTGGAAGTGAGTGGAAGTGCGTGGAAGTGGGTGAAACTGAGTTAAAGTTAGTGGAGTAGTGAGTGGAACTGAGTGCAAGTGGGTGGAAGTGCGTGAAAGTGAGTGGAAGTGAGTGGAAGTGAGTGGAAGTGAGTGGAAGTGAGTGGAAGTGAGTGGAAGTGAGTGGACGTGAGTGGAGTGAGTGGAAGTGAGTGGAAGTGAGTGGAAGTGAGTGGAAGTGAGTGGAAGTGAGTGGAAGTGAGTGGAAGTGAGTGGAAGTGAGTGGAAGTGAGTGGAAGTGAGTGGAAGTGAGTGGAAGTGAGTGGAAGTGAGTGGAAGTGAGTGGAAGTGAGTGGAAGTGAGTGGAAGTGAGTGGAAGTGAGTGGAAGTGAGTGGAAGTGAGTGCAAGTGAGTGAAAGTGAGAGGAAGTGAGTGGAGTGAGTGGAAGTGAGTTGAAGTGGGCGAGAGTGAGTGGTGTAGTGAGTGGAAGTGAGTTGAAGTGAGTGGAAGTGAGTGGAGTGAGTGGAAGTGAGTGGAGTAGTGCGTGGAAGTGAGTGGAAGTGAGTGGAAGTGCGTGGAAGTGGGTGAAACTGAGTTAAAGTTAGTGGAGTAGTGAGTGGAACTGAGTGCAAGTGGGTGGAAGTGCGTGAAAGTGAGTGGAAGTGAGTGGAAGTGAGTGGAAGTGAGTGGAAGTGAGTGGAAGTGAGTGGACGTGAGTGGAGTGAGTGGAAGTGAGTGGAAGTGAGTGGAAGTGAGTGGAAGTGAGTGGAAGTGAGTGGAAGTGAGTGGAAGTGAGTGGAAGTGAGTGGAAGTGAGTGGAAGTGAGTGGAAGTGAGTGGAAGTGAGTGGAAGTGAGTGGAAGTGAGTGGAAGTGAGTGGAAGTGAGCGAAAGTGAGTGGAAGCGAGTGGAAGTGAGCGAAAGTGAGTGGAAGTGAGTGGAGTGAGTTGAAGTGAGTGGAAATGAGTGAAAGTGGGTGAAAGTTAGTGAAAGTGAGTGGAAATGAGTGGAAATGAGTGGAAATGAGTGGAAATGAGTGGAAATTAGTGGAAATGAGTGGAAATGAGTGGAAGTGAGTGGAAGTGAGTGGAAGTGAGTGAAAGTGGGTGAAAGTTAGTGAAAGTTAGAGTGGAAATGAGTGGAAATGAGTGGAAGTGAGTGGAAGTGAGTGGAAGTGAGTGAAAGTGGGTGAAAGTTAGTGAAAGTTAGAGTGGAAATGAGTGGAAATGAGTGGAAGTGAGAGGAAGTGAGTGGAAGTGAGTGAAAGTGGGTGAAAGTGAGTGAAAGTGAATGGAAATGAGTGGAAGTGAGTGGTGGGAGTGGAAGTGAGTTGAAGTGGGTGAGAGTGAGTGGAGTAGTGAGTGGAAGTGAGTTGAAGTGGGTGAGAGTGAGTGGAGTACTGAGTGGAAGTGAGTTGGAGTGAGCGAAGGTGAGTGGAGTGAGTGGAAGTGAGTGGAAGTGATTGAAAGTGGGTGAAAGTGAGTGAAAGTGGGTGAAAGGGAAAGTGAGTGGAAATGAGTGGAAATGAGTGGAAGTGAGTGGAAGTGAGTGGAAGTGAGTGGAAGTGAGTGGAAGTGAGTGGAAGTGAGTGAAAGTGGGTGAAAGTGAGTGAAAGTGAATGGAAATGAGTGGAAGTGAGTGGTGGGAATGGAAGTGAGTTGAAGTGGGTGAGAGTGAGTGGAGTAGTGAGTGGAAGTGAGTTGAAGTGGGTGAGAGTGAGTGGAGTACTGAGTGGAAGTGAGTTGGAGTGAGCGAAGGTGAGTGGAGTGAGTGGAAGTGAGTGGAAGTGAGTAGAAGTGAGAGGAAGTGAGTGGAAGTGAATGGAAGTGGGTGGAAGTGAGTGGAAGCGAGTGGAAGTGAGTGGAAGTGAGTGGAAGTGAGTGGAAGTGAGTGGAAGTGAGTGAAAGTGGGTGAAAGTGAGTGAAAGTGAATGGAAATGAGTGGAAGTGAGTGGTGGGAGTGGAAGTGAGTTGAAGTGGGTGAGAGTGAGTGGAGTAGTGAGTGGAAGTGAGTTGAAGTGGGTGAGAGTGAGTGGAGTACTGAGTGGAAGTGAGTTGGAGTGAGCGAAGGTGAGTGGAGTGAGTGGAAGTGAGTGGAAGTGATTGAAAGTGGGTGAAAGTGAGTGAAAGTGGGTGAAAGTGGGTGAAAGTGAAAGTGAGTGGAAATGAGTGGAAATGAGTGGAAATGAGTGGAAGTGAGTGGAAGTGAGTGGAAGTGAGTGGAAGTGAGTGGAAGTGAGTGGAAGTGAGTGAAAGTGGGTGAAAGTGAGTGAAAGTGAATGGAAATGAGTGGAAGTGAGTGGTGGGAGTGGAAGTGAGTTGAAGTGGGTGAGAGTGAGTGGAGTAGTGAGTGGAAGTGAGTTGAAGTGGGTGAGAGTGAGTGGAGTACTGAGTGGAAGTGAGTTGGAGTGAGCGAAGGTGAGTGGAGTGAGTGGAAGTGAGTGGAAGTGAGTAGAAGTGAGAGGAAGTGAGTGAAGTGAGTGAAGTGAGTGGAAGTGAGTGAAGTGAGTGGAAGTGAGTGGAAGTGAGTGAAGTGAGTGGAAGTAAGTGGAAGTGAGTGGAAGTGAGTGGACGTGAGTGGAGTGAGTGGAAGTGAGTGGAAGTGAGTGGAAGTGAGTGGAAGTGAGTGGAAGTGAGTGGAAGTGAATGGAAGTGGGTGGAAGTGAGTGGAAGCGAGTGGAAGTGAGTGGAAGTGAGTGGAAATGAGTGGAAGTGAGTGGAAATAAGTTGAAGTGAGTGGTGGGAGTGAAGGTGAGTTGAAGTGGGTGAGACTTAGTGGAGTAGTGACTGGAAGTGAGTTGAAGTGGGTGAGAGTAAGTGGAGTATTGAGTGGAAGTGAGTTGGAGTGAGCGAAGGTGAGTGGAAGTGAGTGGAAGTGAGTAGAAGTGAGAGGAAGTGAGTGGAGTGAGTGGAAGTGAATGGCAGTGGGTGGAAGTGAGCAAAAGTGTGTGGAAGCGAGTGGAAGTGAGTGGAAGTGAGTGGAAATGAGTGGAAGTGAGTGGAAATGAGTGGAAGTGAGTGGAAATAAGTTGAAGTGAGTTGTGGGAGTGGAAGTGAGTTGAAATGGGTGAGACTGAGCGGAGTAGTGACTGGAAGTGAGTGGAAGTGCGTGGAAGTGGGTGAAACTGAATTAAAGTGAGTGGAGTAGTGAGTGGAACTGAGTGGAAGTGAGTGAAGTGAGTGAAGTGAGTGGAAGTCAGTGGAAGTGAGTGGACGTGAGTGGAGTGAGTGGAAGTGAGTGGAAGTGAGTGGAAGTGAGTGGAAGTGAATGAAAGTGGGTGGAAGTGAGCAAAAGTGAGTGGAAGCGAGTGGAAATAAGTTGAAGTGAGTGGTGGGAGTGGAAGTGAGTTGAAGTGGGTGAGACTGAGTGGAGTAGTGACTGGAAGTGAGTGGAAGTGAGTTGAAGTGGGTGAGAGTGAGTGGAGTAGTGTGTGGAAGTGCGTGGAAGTGGGTGAAACTGAGTTAAAGTGAGTGGAGTAGTGAGTGGAAGTGAGTGGAAGTGAGTGGAAGTGAGTGGAAGTTAGTGGAAGTGAGTGGAAGTGAGTGGAAGTGAGTGGAAGTGAGTGGAAAGTGAGTGGAAGTTAGTGGAGTAGTGAGTGGAATGAAGCTCTTTTTTGCTCTCCGGGGCTTAGTTAAGGAGAAAACTCTGTTTAAACTTTTTATAACTTACAAAAAAAATATAATTAATACAAAATTAAATTTTTTTAATTTTTTAGAAAATGCTAATTTGTGGACGATACTATATCAAAAGAAGCTCTTTTTTCGCTCTCGGGGGCTTAGATAAAGAGAAGCTCTATTTAAACTTTTTATAACTTAAAAAATAAATATAATTAATACAAAATTGAAATTTTTCAATTTTTTTAGAAAATACGAATTTTTGGACGGTAATTTATCAAATGCAGTTTTTTTTCGCTCTTCGGGGCTTAGTTAAGCAGAAAACTCTATTTGAACTTTTTATAACTTAAACAAAAAACATAATTAATACAAAATTTAAATTTTTAAATTTTTTTGGAAAATACGAATTTTTGGACGATAATTTATCAAATGCAGAAAACTCTTATTAAACTTTTTATAACTATAAAAAATAATTAATACAAAATTTAAATTTTTCAAATTTTTTAGAAAATAAGAATTGTTGGTTCATAATATATCAAATTAAGCTATTTTTTCGCTTAGATAAGGATAAAACTCGATTTAAACCTTTTATAACTTAAAAATTAAAAAATAATACAGTCATTACATTATTTAGAAAATACGAATTTCTGGTCGATAATATATCAAATGAAGCTCTTTCTTGCTCTCCGGAGCTTAGTTAAGGAGAAACTCTATTTAAACTTTTTATAACTTAAAAAATAAATATAATTAATACAAAATTGAAATTTTTAAATTTTTTTAGAAAATACGAATTTTTGGACGGTAATTTATCAAATGCAGTTCTTTTTCGCTCTTCGGGGCTTAGTTAAGCAGAAACCTCTATTTAAACTTTTTATAACTTCTCCAAAAAACATAATACAAAATTTAAATTTTTCAAATTTTTTAGAAAATACGAATTGTTGATCGATAATATATCAAATTAAGTTAATTTTTCGGTCTCCGGGGCTTAGATAAGGAGAAAACTCGATTTAAACATTTTATAACTTAAAAAAGTGAAGTGAGTGGAGTGAGAGGAAGTGAGTGGAGTGATTTGAGTGGAAGTGAGTGAAGGTGAGTGGAAGTGAGTGGAAGTGAGTGGAGTGAGAGGAAGTGAGTTGAGTGGAAGTGAGCAAAAGTGAGTGGAAGCGAGTGGAAGTGTGTAGAAGTGAGTGGAAGTGAGTGAAAGTGGGTGGAGTGAGTGGAAGTGAGTGGAGTGAGTGGAAGTGAACAAAACTGAGTGAAAGCGAGTGGAAGTGAGTGGATGTGAGTGGAAGTGAGTTGAAGTGGGTGAGAGTAAGTGGAAGTGAGTGGAGTGAGTGGAAGTGAACAAAAGTGAGTGGAAGCGAGTGGAAGTGAGTGGATGTGAGTGGAAGTGAGTTGAAGTGGGTGAGAGTGAGTGGAGTAGTGAGTGGAAGTGAGTTGAAGTTGGTGAGAGTGAGTGGAGTAGTGAGTGGAAGTGAGTGAAAGTGAGTAGAAGTGAGAGGAAGTGAGTGGTGAGTGGAAGTGAGTAGAGTGAGAGGAAGTGAGTGGTGGGAGTGGAAGTGAGTTGAAGTGGGTGAGAGTGAGTGGAGTAGTGAGTGGAGTAGTGAGTGGAAGTGAGTGGAAGTGCGTGGAAGTGGGTGAAACTGAGTTAAAGTGAGTGGAGTAGTTAGTGGAACTGAGTGCAAGTGGGTGGAGCGTGTGGAAGTGTGTGGAAGTGAGTGGAAGTGAGTGGAAGTGAGTGGAAGTGAGTGGAGTGAGTGGAGTGAGGGGAAGTGAGTGGAAGTGAGTGGAAGTGAGTGGAAGTGAGTGAAAGTGAATGGAAATGAGTGGAAGTCAGTGGTGGGAGTGGAAGTGAGTTGAAGTGGGTGAGAGTGAGTGGAGTAGTAAGTGGAAGTGAGTGGAAATGAGTTGAAGTGGGTGAGAGTGAGTGGAGTACTGAGTGGAAGTGAGTTGGAGTGAGCGAAGGTGAGTGGAGTGAGTGGAAGTGATTAAAAGTGGGTGAAAGTAAGTGAAAGTGTGTGAAAGTTAGTGAAAGTGAGTGGAAGTGAGTGGAAATGAGTGGAAATGAGTGGAAGTGAGTGGAAGTGAGTGGAAGTGAGTGGAAGTGAGTGAAAGTGAGTGAAAGTGAATGGAAGTGAGTGGTGGGAGTGGAAGTGAGTTGAAGTGGGTGAGAGTGAGTGGAGTAGAGAGTGGAAGTGAGTGGAAGTGAGTTGAAGTGGGTGAGAGTGAGTGAGAGTGAGTGGAGTACTGAGTGGAAGTGAGTTGGAGTGAGCGAAGGTGAGTGGAGTGAGTGGAAGTGAGTAGAAGTGAGAGGAAGTGATTGGAGTGAGTGGAAGTGAATGGAAGTGGGTGATAGTGAGCAAAAGTGAGTGGAAGCGAGTGGAAGTGAGTGGAAGTGAGTGGAAATGAGTGGAAGTGAGTGAAAATAAGTTGAAGTGAGTGGTGGGTGTGGAAGTGAGTTGAAGTGGGTGAGAGTGAGTGGAGTAGTGAGTGGAAGTGAGTGGAAGTTAGTTGAAGTGGGTGAGAGTGAGTGGAGTACTGAGTGGAAGTGAGTTGGAGTGAGCGAAGGTGAGTGGAGTGAGTGGAAGTGAGTAGAAGTGAGAGGAAGTGATTGGAGTGAGTGGAAGTGAATGGAAGTGAGTGGAAATGAGTGGAAGTGAGTGGAAATAAGTTGAAGTGAGTTGTGGGAGTGGAAGTGAGTTGTGGGAGTGGAAGTGAGTTGTGGGAGTGGAAGTGAGTTGTGGGAGTGGAAGTGAGTTGAAGTGGGTAAGACTGAGTGGAGTAGTGACTGGAAGTGAGTGGAAGTGAGTTGAAGTGGGTGAGAGTGAGTGGAGTAGTGAGTGGAAGTGCGTGAAAGTGGGTAAAACTGAGTTAAAGTGAGTGGAGTAGTGAGTGGAACTGAGTGGAAATGAGTGAAGTGTGTGGATGTGAGTGGAAGTGAGTGGACGTGAGTGGAGTGAGTGGAAGTGAGTGGAAGTGAGTGGAAGTTAGTGGAAGTTAGTGGAAGTTAGTGGAAGTGAGTGGAAGTGAGTGGAAGTGAGTGGAATGTGAGTGGAAGTTAGTGGAGTAGTGAGTGGAAGTGAGTGGAATGAAGCTCTTTTTTGCTCTCCGGGGCTTAGTTAAGGAGAAAACTCTGTTTAAACTTTTTATAACTTACAAAAAAAATATAATTCATACAAAATTTAATTTTTTTCAATTTTTTACAAAATGCGAATTTGTGGACGATAATATATAAAAAGAAGCTCTTTTTTCGCTCTCGGGGCTTAGATAAAGAGAAGCTCTATTTAAACTTTTTGTAACTTAAAAAATAAAAATAATTAATACAAAATTGAAATTTTTAAATTTTTTTTAGAAAATACGAATTTTTGGACGGTAGTGAGTTGAAGTGGGTGAGAGTGAGTGGAGTAGTGAGTGGAAGTGAGTGGAAGTGCGTGGAAGTGTGTGAAACTGAGTTAAAGTGAGTGGAGTAGTGAGTGGAAGTGAGTGGAAGTGAGTTGAATGTGAGTGGAAGTTAGTGGAGTAGTGAGTGGAAGTGAGTGGAAAGAAGCTCTTTTTTGCTCTCCGGGGCTTAGTTAAGGAGAAAACTCTGTTTAAACTTTTTATAACTTACAAAAAAAATATAATAAATACAAAATTAAATTTTTTCAATTTTTTAGAAAATGCGTATTTGTGGACGATAATATATCAAAAGAAGCTCTTTTTTTGCTCTCGGGGGCTTAGATAAAGAGAAGCTCTATTTAAACTTTTTATAACTTAAAAAATAATTAATACAAAATTGAAATTTTTCAATTTTTTTAGACGGTAGTGAGTTAAAGTGGGTCAGTGTGAGTGGAGTAGTGAGTGGAAGTGAGTGGAAGTTAGTGGAAGTGAGTGGAAGTGAGTTGAATGTGAGTGGAAGTTAGTGGAGCAGTGAGTGGAATGAAGCTCTTTTTTGCTCTCCGGGGCTTAGTTAAGGAGAAAACACTGTTTAAACTTTTTATAACTTACAAAAAAAATATAATTAATACAAAATTAAATTTTTTAGAAAATGCGAATTTGTGGACGATACTATATCAAAAGAAGCTCTTTTTTCGCTCTCGGGGGCTTAGATAAAGAAAAGCTCTATTTAAATTTTTTATAACTTAAAAAATAAATACAATTAATACAAAATTAAAATTTTTCAATTTTTTTAGAAAATACGAATTTTTGGACGGTAATTTATCAAATGCAGTTCTTTCTCGCTCTTCGGGGCTTAGTTAAGCAGAAAACTCTATTTAAACTTTTTATAACTTAAACAAAAAACATAATTAATACAAAATTTAAGTTTTTCAATTTTTTTAGAAAATAAGAATTGTTGGTTCATAATATATCAAATTAAGCTATTTTTTCGCTTTCCGGGGCTTAGATAAGGATAAAACTCGATTTAAACCTTTTATAACTTAAAAAAGTGAAGTGCGTGGAGTGAGTTGAGTGGAAGTGAGCAAAAGTGAGTGGAAGCGAGTGGAAGTGTGTAGAAGTGAGTAGAAGTGAGTGGAAGTGAGTGAAAGTGAGTGAAAGTGAGTGAAAGTGAGTGGAAGTGAGTGGAAGTGAGTGGAAGTGAGTGGAAGTGAGTGGAAGTGAGTGGAAGTGAGTGGAAGTGAGTGGAAGTGAGTGGAAGTGAGCGGAAGTGAGCGGAAGTGAGCGGAAGTGAGTGGAAGTGAGTGGAAGTGAGTGGAAGTGAGTGGAAGTGAGTGGAAGTGAGTGGAAGTGAGTGGAAGTGAGTGGAAGTGAGTGGAAGTGAGTGGAAGTGAGTGGAAGTGAGTGGAAGTGAGTGGAAGTGAGTGGAAGTGAGTGGAAGTGAGTGGAAGTGAGTGGAAGTGAGTGGAAGTGAGTGGAGTGAGTGGAAGTGAACAAAAGTGAGTGGAAGCGAGTGGAAGTGAGTGGATGTGAGTGGAAGTGAGTGAGTGGAGTAGTGAGTGGAAGTGAGTTGAAGTGGGTGAGAGTGAGTGGAACTGAGTTGAAGTGGGTGAGAGTGAGTGGAGTAGTGAGTGGAAGTGAGTGGAAGTGAGTGGAAGTGAGTGGAAGTGAGTTGAAGTGGGTAAGAGTGAGTGGAGTAGTGAGTGGAAGTGAGTGAAAGTGAGTAGAAGTGAGAGGAAGTGAGTGGAGTGAGTGGAAGTGAGTGGAAGTGAGTAGAAGTTAGAGGAAGTGGGTGGTGGGAGTGGAAGTGAGTGGAAGTGAGTTGAAGTGGGTGAGAGTGAGTGGAGTAGTGAGTGGAAGTAGTTGAAGTGGGTGAGAGTGAGTGGAGTAGTGAGTGGAAGTGAGTGGAAGTGCGTGGAAGTGGGTGAAACTGAGTTAAAGTGAGTGGAGTGAGTGAGTGGAGAAGTGAGAGGAAGTGAGTGGAGTGAGTGGAAGTGAGTGGAAGTGAGTGGAAGTGAGTAGAAGTGAGAGGAAGTGAGTGGTGGGAGTGGAAGTGAGTGGAAGTGAGTTGAAGTGGGTGAGACTGAGTGGAGTAGTGAGTGGAACTGAGTTGAAGTGGGTGAGAGTGAGTGGAGTAGTGAGTGGAAGTGAGTGGAAGTGAGTGGAAGTGAGTGGAAGTGAGTGGAAGAGAGTTGAAGTGGGTAAGAGTGAGTGGAGTAGTGAGTGGAAGTGAGTGAAAGTGAATAGAAGTGAGAGGAAGTGAGTGGAGTGAGTGGAAGTGAGTGGAAGTGAGTAGAAGTTAGAGGAAGTGGGTGGTGGGAGTGGAAGTGAGTGGAAGTGAGTTGAAGTGGGTGAGAGTGAGTGGAGTAGTGAGTGGAAGTAGTTGAAGTGGGTGAGAGTGAGTGGAGTAGTGAGTGGAAGTGAGTGGAAGTGCGTGGAAGTGGGTGAAACTGAGTTAAAGTGAGTGGAGTAGTTAGTGGAACTGAGTGCAAGTGGGTGGAGCGTGTGGAAGTGAGTGGAAGTGAGTGGAGTGAGTGGAGTAAGTGGAAGTGAGTGGAATTGAGTAGAGTGAGTGGAAGTGAGTGGAAGTGAGTGGAAGTGAGTGGAAGTGAGTGGAAGTGAACAAAACTGAGTGGAAGCGAGTGGAAGTGAGTGGATGTGAGTGGAAGTGAGTGGAAGTGAGTGAAGGTGAGTGGAAGTGAGTGGAGTGAGAGGAAGTGAGTTGAGTGGAAGTGAGCAAAAGTGAGTGGAAGTGAGTGGAGTGAGAGGAAGTGAGTTGAGTGGAAGTGAGCAAAAGTGAGTGGAAGCGAGTGGAAGTGTGTAGAAGTGTGTAGAAGTGAGTGGAAGTGAGTAAAAGTGGGTGGAGTGAGTGGAAGTGAGTGGAAGTGAGTGAAATGAGTGGAAGTGAGTGGAAGTGAGTGGAAGTGAGTGGAAGTGAGTGGAAGTGAGTGGAAGTGAGTGGAAGTGAGTGGAAGTGAGTGGAAGTGAGTGGAAGTGAGTGGAAGTGAGTGGAAGTGGGTGGAAGTGAGTGGAAGTGAGTGGAAGTGAGTGGAAGTGAGTGGAGTGAGTGGAAGTGAGTGGAAGTGAACAAAAGTGAGTGGAAGCGAGTGGAAGTGAGTGGATGTGAGCGGAAGTGAGTTGAAGTGGGTGAGAGTGAGTGGAGTAGTGAGTGGAAGTGAGTTGAAGTGGGTGAGAGTGAGTGGAGTAGTGAGTGGAAGTAAGTGAAAGTGAGTAGAAGTGAGAGGAAGTGAGTGGAGTGAGTGGAAGTGAGTGGAAGTGAGTAGAAGTGAGAGGAAGTGAGTGGTGGGAGTGGAAGTGAGTGGAAGTGAGTGGAAGTGAGTGGAAGTGAGTTGAAGTGGGTGAAACTGAGTTAAAGTGAGTGGAGTAGTTAGTGGAACTGAGTGCAAGTGGGTGGAGTGAGTGGAAGTGTGTGGAAGTGAGTGGAAGTGAGTGGAAGTGAGTGGAAGTGAGTGGAAGTGAGTGGAGTAAGCGGAAGTGAGTGGAAGTGAGTGGACGTGAGTGGAATTGAGTGGAAGTGAGTGGAAGTGAGTGGAAGTGAGTGGAAGTGAGTGGAAGTGAGTGGAAGTGAGTGGAAGTCAGTGGAAGTGTGTGGAAGTGAGTGGAAGTGAGTGTAAGTGAGTTGGAGTGAGCGAAGGTGAGTGGAGTGAGTGGAAGTGAGTTGAAGTGGGTGAGAGTGAGTGGAGTAGTGAGTGGAAGTGAGTGGAAGTGAGTGGAAGTGAGTGGACGTGAGTGGAGTGAGTGGAAGTGAGTGGAGTAGTGTGTGGAAGTGAGTGGAAGTGAGTGGAAGTGCGTGGAAGTGTGTGGAAGTAAGTGGAAGTGAGTGAAAGTGGGTGAGTGAAAGTGGGTGAAAGTGAGTGAAAGTGAGTGGAAATGAGTGGAAATGAGTGGAAGTGTGTGGTGGGAGTGGAAGTGAGTTGAAGTGGGTGAGAGTGAGTGGAAGTGAGTTGAACTGGGTGAGAGTGAGTGGAGTAGTGTGTGGAAGTGAGTGGAAGTGCGTGGAAGTGGGTGAAACTGAGTTAAAGTGAGTGGAGTAGTGAGTGGAACTGAGTGCAAGTGGGTGGAGTTAGTGGAAGTGTGTGGAAGTGAGTGGAAGTGAGTGGAAGTGAGTGGAAGTGAGTGGAATTGAGTGGAAGTGAGTGGAAGTGAGTGGAAGTGAGTGGAAGTGAGTGGACGTGAGTGGAGTGTGTGGAAGTGTGTGGAAGTGAGTGGAAGTGAGTGGAAGTGAGTTGGAGTGAGCGAAGGTGAGTGGAGTGAGTGGAAGTGAGTTGAAGTGGGTGAGAGTGAGTGGAGTAGTGAGTGGAAGTGAGTGGAAGTGAGTGGAAGTTAGTGGAAGTGAGTGGACGTGAGTGGAAGTGAGTGGAAGTGCGTGGAAGTGGGTGAAACTGAGTTAAAGTGAGTGGAATAGTGAGTGTAACTGAGTGCAAGTGGGTGGAGTGTGTGGAAGTGAGTGGAAGTGAGTGGAAGTGAGTGGAAGTGGGTGGAGTGAGTGGAAGTGTGTGGAAGTGAGTGGAAGTGAGTGGAAGTGAGTGGAAGTGAGTGGACGTGAGTGGAGTGAGTGGATGTGTGTGGAAGTGAGTGGAAGTGAGTTGGAGTGAGCGAAGGTGAGTGGAGTGAGTGGAAGTGAGTTGAAGTGGGTGAGAGTGAGTGGAGTAGTGAGTGGAAGTGAGTTGAAGTGAGTGGAAGTGAGTGGAAGTGAGTGGACGTGAGTGGAGTGAGTGGAAGTGAGTGGAGTAGTGTGTGGAAGTGAGTGGAAGTGAGTGGAAGTGCGTGGAAGTGGGTGAAACTGAGTTAAAGTGAGTGCAGTAGTGAGTGGAACTGAGTGCAAGTGGGTGGAAGTGCGTGAAAGTGAGTGGAAGTGAGTGGAAGTGAGTGGACGTGAGTGGAAGTGAGTGGAAGTGAGTGGTACGTGAGTGGAGTGAGTGGAAGTGAGTGGAAGTGAGTGGAAGTGAGTGGAAGTGAGTGGAAGTGAGTGGAAGTGAGTGGAAGTGAGTGGACGTGAGTGGAGTGTGTGGAAGTGTGTGGAAGTGTGTGGAAGTGAGTGGAAGTGAGTTGGAGTGAGCGAAGGTGAGTGGAAGTGAGTTGGAGTGAGCGAAGGTGAGTGGAGTGAGTGGAAGTGAGTAGAAGTGAGAGGAAGTCATTGGAGTGAGCGGAAGTGAATGGAAGTGGGTGGAAGTGAGCAAAAGTGAGTGGAAGCGAGTGGAAGTGAGTGGAAATGAGTGGAAGTGAGTGAAAATAAGTTGAAGTGAGTGGTGGGAGTGGAAGTGAGTTGAAGTGGGTGAGACTGAGTGGAGTAGTGACTGGAAGTGAGTGGAAGTGAGTTGAAGTGGGTGAGAGTGAGTGGAGTAGTGAGTTAAAGTGAGTGGAGTAGTGAGTGGAACTGAGTGGAAGTGAGTGAAGTGAGTGAAGTGAGTGGAAGTGAGTGGAAGTGAGTGAAGTGAGTGGAAGTGAGTGGAAGTGAGTGGAAGTGAGTGGAAGTGAGTGGTACGTGAGTGGAGTGAGTGGAAGAGAGTAAAAGTGAGTGGAAGTGAGTGGAAGTGAGTGGAAGTGAGTGGACGTGAGTGGAGTGTGTGGAAGAGAGTGAGTGGAGTAGTGAGTTAAAGTGAGTGGAGTAGTGAGTGGAACTGAGTGGAAGTGAGTGAAGTGAGTGAAGTGAGTGGAAGTGAGTGGAAGTGAGTGAAGTGAGTGGAAGTGAGTGGAAGTGAGTGGTACGTGAGTGGAGTGAGTGGAGTGAGTGGAAGAGAGTGGAAGTGAGTGGAAGTGTGTGGAGTGAGCGAAGGTGAGTGGAAGTGAGTTGAAGTGGGTGAGAGTGAGTGGAGTAGTGAGTGGAAGTGAGTGGAAGTGAGTGGACGTGAGTGGAAGTGAGTGGAAGTGAGTGGAAGTGCGTGGAAGTGGGTGAAACTGAGTTATAGTGAGTGGAATAGTGAGTGGAACTGAGTGCAAGTGAGTGGAAGTGTGTGGAAGTGAGTGGAAGTGAGTGGAAGTGAGTGGAAGTGAGTGGAAGTGAGTGGATGTGAGTGGACGTGAGTGGAGTGAGTGGAAGTGAGTGGAAGTGAGTTGGAGTGAGCGAAGGTGAGTGGAGTGAGTGGAAGTGAGTTGAAGTGAGTGGAAGTGAGTGGAAGTGAGTGGAAGTGAGTGGACGTGAGTGGAGTGAGTGGAAGTGAGTGGAGTAGTGTGTGGAAGTGAGTGGAAGTGGGTGAAACTGAGTTAAAGTGAGTGGAGTAGTGAGTGGAACTGAGTGCAAGTGGGTGGAAGTGCGTGAAAGTGAGTGGAAGTGAGTGGAAGTGAGTGGAAGTGAGTGGAAGTGAGTGGACGTGAGTGGAGTGAGTGGAAGTGAGTGGAAGTGAGTGGAAGTGAGTGGAAGTGAGTGGAAGTGAGTGGAAGTGAGTGGAAGTGAGTGGAAGGAGTGGAAGCGAGTGGAAGTGAGTGGAAATGAGTGGAAGTGAGTGAAAATAAGTTGAAGTGAGTGGTGGGAGTGGAAGTGAGTTGAAGTGGGTGAGACTGAGTGGAGTAGTGACTGGAAGTGAGTTGAAGTGGGTGAGAGTGAGTGGAGTAGTGAGTTAAAGTGAGTGGAGTAGCGAGTGGAACTGAGTGGAAGTGAGTGAAGTGAGTGAAGTGAGTGGAAGTGAGTGGAAGTGAGTGAAGTGAGTGGAAGTGAGTGGAAGTGAGTGGAAGTGAGTGGACGTGAGTGGAGTTAGTGGAAGTGAGTGGAAGTGAGTGGAAGTGAGTGGAAGTGAGTGGAAGTGAATGGAAGTGGGTGGAAGTGAGTGGAAGCGAGTGGAAGTGAGTGGAAGTGAGTGGAAATGAGTGGAAGTGAGTGGAAATTAGTTCAGGTGAGTGGTGGGAGTGAAGGTGAGTTGAAGTGGGTGAGACTTAGTGGAGTAGTGACTGGAAGTGAGTTGAAGTGGGTGAGAGTAAGTGGAGTATTGAGTGGAAGTGAGTTGGAGTGAGCGAAGGTGAGTGGAGTGAGTGGAAGTGAGTGGAAGTGAGTAGAAGTGAGAGGGAGTGAGTGGAGTGAGTGGAAGTGAATGGCAGTGGGTGGAAGTGAGCAAAAGTGTGTGGAAGCGAGTGGAAGTGAGTGGAAGTGAGTGGAAATGAGTGGAAGTGAGTGGAAATAAGTTGAAGTGAGTTGTGGGAGTGGAAGTGAGTTGAAATGGGTGAGACTGAGCGGAGTAGTGACTGGAAGTGAGTGGAAGTGCGTGGAAGTGGGTGAAACTGAATTAAAGTGAGTGGAGTAGTGAGTGGAACTGAGTGGAAGTGAGTGAAGTGAGTGAAGTGAGTGGAAGTCAGTGGAAGTGAGTGGACGTGAGTGGAGTGAGTGGAAGTGAGTGGAAGTGAGTGGAAGTGAGTGGAAGTGAGTGGAAGTGAATGAAAGTGGGTGGAAGTGAGCAAAAGTGAGTGGAAGCGAGTGGAAGTGAGTGGAAATGAGTGGAAGTGAGTGGAAATAAGTTGAAGTGAGTGGTGGGAGTGGAAGTGAGTTGAAGTGGGTGAGAGTGAGTGGAGTAGTGTGTGGAAGTGCGTGGAAGTGGGTGAAACTGAGTTAAAGTGAGTGGAGTAGTGAGTGGAAGTGAGTGGAAGTGAGTGGAAGTGAGTGGAAGTGAGTGGAAGTGAGTGGAAGTGAGTGGAAGTTAGTGGAAGTGAGTGGAAGTGAGTTGAATGTGAGTGGAAGTTAGTGGAGTAGTGAGTGGAATGAAGCTCTTTTTTGCTCTCCGGGGCTTAGTTAAGGAGAAAACTCTGTTTAAACTTTTTATAACTTACAAAAAAAATATAATTAATACAAAATTAAATTTTTTTAATTTTTTAGAAAATGCTAATTTGTGGACGATACTATATCAAAAGAAGCTCTTTTTTCGCTCTCGGGGCTTAGATAAAGAGAAGCTCTATTTAAACTTTTTATAACTTAAAAAATAAATATAATTAATACAAAATTGAAATTTTAAATTTTTTTTAGAAAATACGAATTTTTGGACGGTAATTTATCAAATGCAGTTTTTTTTCGCTCTTCGGGGCTTAGTTAAGCAGAAAACTCTATTTGAACTTTTTATAACTTAAACAAAAAACATAATTAATACAAAATTTAAATTTTTAAATTTTTTTGGAAAATACGAATTTTTGGACGATAATTTATCAAATGCAGAAAACTCTTATTAAACTTTTTATAACTATAAAAAATAATTAATACAAAATTTAAATTTTTCAAATTTTTTAGAAAATAAGAATTGTTGGTTCATAATATATCAAATTAAGCTATTTTTTCGCTTAGATAAGGATAAAACTCGATTTAAACCTTTTATAACTTAAAAATTAAAAAATAATACAGTCATTACATTATTTAGAAAATACGAATTTTTGGTCGATAATATATCAAATGAAGCTCTTTCTTGCTCTCCGGAGCTTAGTTAAGGAGAAACTCTATTTAAACTTTTTATAACTTAAAAAATAAATATAATTAATACAAAATTGAAATTTTTAAATTTTTTTAGAAAATACGAATTTTTGGACGGTAATTTATCAAATGCAGTTCTTTTTCGCTCTTCGGGGCTTAGTTAAGCAGAAACCTCTATTTAAACTTTTTATAACTTCTCCAAAAAACATAATACAAAATTTAAATTTTTCAAATTTTTTAGAAAATACGAATTGTTGATCGATAATATATCAAATTAAGTTAATTTTTCGGTCTCCGGGGCTTAGATAAGGAGAAAACTCGATTTAAACATTTTATAACTTAAAAAAGTGAAGTGAGTGGAGTGAGAGGAAGTGAGTGGAGTGATTTGAGTGGAAGTGAGTGAAGGTGAGTGGAAGTGAGTGGAAGTGAGTGGAGTGAGAGGAAGTGAGTTGAGTGGAAGTGAGCAAAAGTGAGTGGAAGCGAGTGGAAGTGTGTAGAAGTGAGTGGAAGTGAGTGAAAGTGGGTGGAGTGAGTGGAAGTGAGTGGAGTGAGTGGAAGTGAACAAAAGTGAGTGAAAGCGAGTGGAAGTGAGTGGATGTGAGTGGAAGTGAGTTGAAGTGGGTGAGAGTGAGTGGAAGTGAGTGGAGTGAGTGGAAGTGAACAAAAGTGAGTGGAAGCGAGTGGAAGTGAGTGGATGTGAGTGGAAGTGAGTTGAAGTGGGTGAGAGTGAGTGGAGTAGTGAGTGGAAGTGAGTTGAAGTTGGTGAGAGTGAGTGGAGTAGTGAGTGGAAGTGAGTGAAAGTGAGTAGAAGTGAGAGGAAGTGAGTGGTGAGTGGAAGTGAGTAGAGTGAGAGGAAGTGAGTGGTGGGAGTGGAAGTGAGTTGAAGTGGGTGAGAGTGAGTGGAGTAGTGAGTGGAAGTGAGTGGAAGTGCGTGGAAGTGGGTGAAACTGAGTTAAAGTGAGTGGAGTAGTTAGTGGAACTGAGTGCAAGTGGGTGGAGCGTGTGGAAGTGTGTGGAAGTGAGTGGAAGTGAGTGGAAGTGAGTGGAGTGAGTGGAGTAAGTGGAAGTGAGTGGAAGTGAGTGGAAGTGAGTGAAAGTGAGTGAAAGTGAATGGAAATGAGTGGAAGTCAGTGGTAGGAGTGGAAGTGAGTTGAAGTGGGTGAGAGTGAGTGGAGTAGTAAGTGGAAGTGAGTGGAAGTGAGTTGAAGTGGGTGAGAGTGAGTGGAGTACTGAGTGGAAGTGAGTTGGAGTGAGCGAAGGTGAGTGGAGTGAGTGGAAGTGATTAAAAGTGGGTGAAAGTAAGTGAAAGTGGGTGAAGGTTAGTGAAAGTGAGTGGAAGTGAGTGGAAATGAGTGGAAAATAGTGGAAGTGAGTGGAAGTGAGTGGAAGTGAGTGAAAGTGAGTGAAAGTGAATGGAAGTGAGTGGTGGGAGTGGAAGTGAGTTGAAGTGGGTGAGAGTGAGTGGAGTAGAGAGTGGAAGTGAGTGGAAGTGAGTTGAAGTGGGTGAGAGTGAGTGGAGTACTGAGTGGAAGTGAGTTGGAGTGAGCGAAGGTGAGTGGAGTGAGTGGAAGTGAGTAGAAGTGAGAGGAAGTGATTGGAGTGAGTGGAAGTGAATGGAAGTGGGTGATAGTGAGCAAAAGTGAGTGGAAGCGAGTGGAAGTGAGTGGAAGTGAGTGGAAATGAGTGGAAGTGAGTGAAAATAAGTTGAAGTGAGTGGTGGGTGTGGAAGTGAGTTGAAGTGGGTGAGAGTGAGTGGAGTAGTGAGTGGAAGTGAGTGGAAGTTAGTTGAAGTGGGTGAGAGTGAGTGGAGTACTGAGTGGAAGTGAGTTGGAGTGAGCGAAGGTGAGTGGAGTGAGTGGAAGTGAGTAGAAGTGAGAGGAAGTGATTGGAGTGAGTGGAAGTGAATGGAAGTGGGTGATAGTGAGCAAAAGTGAGTGGAAGCGAGTGGAAGTGAGTGGAAGTGAGTGGAAATGAGTGGAAGTGAGTGAAAATAAGTTGAAGTGAGTGGTGGGTGTGGAAGTGAGTTGAAGTGGGTGAGAGTGAGTGGAGTAATGAGTGGAACTGAGTGGTAGTGAGTGAAGTGAGTGAAGTGAGTGGAAGTGAGTGGAAGTGAGTGGACGTGAGTGGAGTGAGTGGAAGTGAGTGGAAGTGAATGGAAGTGGGTGGAAGTGGGTGGAAGTGAGCAAAAGTGAGTGGAAGCGAGTGGAAGTGAGTGGAAGTGAGTGGAAGCGAGTGGAAGTGAGTGGAAGTGAGTGGAAATAAGTTGAAGTGAGTGGAAATAAGTTGAAGTGAGTGGTGGGAGTGGAAGTGAGTTGAAGTGGGTGAGACTGAGTGGAGTAGTGACTGGAAGTGAGTTGAAGTGGGTGAGAGTGAGTTGGAGTACTGAGTGGAAGTGAGTTGGAGTGAGCGACGGTGAGCGGAGTGAGTGGAAGTGAGTGGAAGTGAGTAGAAGTGAGAGGAAGTGAGTGGAGTGAGTGGAAGTGAATGGCAGTGGGTGGAAGTGAGCAAAAGTGTGTGGAAGCGAGTGGAAGTGAGTGGAAGTGAGTGGAAATGAGTGGAAGTGAGTGGAAATAAGTTGAAGTGAGTTGTGGGAGTGGAAGTGAGTTGTGGGAGTGGAAGTGAGTTGAAGTGGGTGGAGTAGTGACTGGAAGTGAGTGGAAGTGAGTTGAAGTGGGTGAGAGTGAGTGGAGTAGTGAGTGGAAGTGCGTGGAAGTGGCTGAAACTGAGTTAAAGTGAGTGGAGTAGTGAGTGGAAATGAGTGAAGTGTGTGGAAGTGAGTGGAAGTGAGTGGACGTGAGTGGAGTGAGTGGAAGTGAGTGGAAGTTACTGGAAGTTAGTGGAAGTGAGTGGAAGTGAGTGGAAGTGAGTGGAAAGTGAGTGGAAGTTAGTGGAGTAGTGAGTGGAATGAAGCTCTTTTTTGCTCTCCGGGGCTTAGTTAAGGAGAAAACTCTGTTTAAACTTTTTATAACTTACAAAAAAAATATAATTAATACAAAATTTAATTTTTTTCAATTTTTTAGAAAATGCGAATTTGTGGACGGTAATATATCAAAAGAAGCTCTTTTTTCGCTCTCGGGGGCTTAGATGAAGAGAAGCTCTATTTAAACTTTTTATAACTTAAAAAATAAAAATAATTAATACAAAATTGAAATTTTTCAATTTTTTTAGAAAATACGAAGTTTTGGACGGTAGTGAGTTGAAGTGGGTGAGAGTGAGTGGAGTAGTGAGTGGAAGTGAGTGGAAGTGAGTGGAGTGAGTGGAAGTGAGTGGAAGTGAACAAAAGTGAGTGGAAGCGAGTGAAAGGGACTGGAAGTAAGTGGAACTGAGTGGTGGGAGTGGAAGTGAGTGGAAGTGAGTTGAAGTGGGTGAGAGTGAGTGGAGTAGTGAGTGGAGTAGTGAGTGGAAGTGAGTTGAAGTGGGTGAGAGTGAGTGGAGTAGTGACTGGAAGTGAGTGAAAGTGAGTAGAAGTGAAAGGAAGTGAGTGGAGTGAGTGGAAGTGAGTGGAAGTGAGTAGAAGTTTGAGGAAGTGAGTGGAGGGAGTGGAAGTGGGTGGAAGTGAGCAAAAGTGAGTGGAAATGAGTGGAAGTGAGTGGAAATGAGTGGGAGTGAGTTTAAATGAGTTGAAGTGAGTGGTGGGAGTGGTGGGAGTGGAAGTGAGTGGAAGTGAGTTGAAGTGGGTTGAAGTGGGTGAGAGTGAGTGGAAGTGAGTTGAAGTGGGTGAGAGTGAGTGGAGTAGTGAGTGGAAGTGCGTGGAAGTGGGTGAAACTGAGTTAAAGTGAGTGGAGTAGTTAGTGGAACTGAGTGCAAGTGAGTGGAGTTAGTGGAAGAGAGCAAAAGTGAGTGGAAGGGATTGGAAGTGAGTGGAAATGAGTGGAAATGAGTGGAAGTGAGTGGAAGTGAGTGGAAGTGAGTGGATGTGAGTGGAAGTGTGTGGAAGTGAGTGAAAGTGGGTGAAAGTGGGTGAAAGTGAGTGGAAATGAGTGGAAGTGAGTGGAAGTGAGTGGAAGTGAGTGGAAGTGAGTGGAAGTGAGTGGAGTGAGTGGAGTGAGTGGAAGTGAGTGGAAGTGAGTGGAAGTGAGTGGAAGTGAGTGGAAGTGAGTGGAAGTGAGTGGAAGTGAGTGGAAGTGAGTGGAAGTGTGTGGAAGTGAGTGGAAGTGAGTGGAAGTGAGTTGAAGTGGGTGAGAGTGAGTGGAGTAGTGAGTGGAAGTGAGTGGAAGTGAGTTGGAGTGAGCGAAGGTGAGTGGAAGTGAGTAGAACTGAGAGGAAGTGAGTGGGGTGAGTGGAAGTGAGCAAAAGTGAGTGGAAGTGAGCAAAGTGAGTGGAAAGGGATTGGAAGTGAGTGGAAGTGAGTGGAAATCAGTGGAAGTGAGTGGAAATGAGTGGAAGTGAGTGGAAATGAGTTGAAGTGAGTGGTGGGAGTGGAATTGAGTGGAAGTGGGTGAGAGTGAGTGGAGTAGTGAGTGGAAGTGAGTTGAAGTGAGTTGAAGTGGGTGAGAGTGAGTGGAGTGGAAGTGAGTTGAAGTGAGTGAGAGTGAGTGGAGTAGTGAGTGGAAGTGAGTTGAAGTGGGTGAGATTGAGTGGAGTACTGAGTGGAAGTGAGTTGGAGTGAGCGAAGGTGAGTGGAGTGAGTGGAAGTGAGTAGAAGTGAGAGGAAGTGATTGGAGTGAGTGGAAGTGAATGGAAGTGGGTGATAGTGAGCAAAAGTGAGTGGAAGTGAGTGGAAGTGAGTGGTGGGAGTGGATGTGAGTTGAAGTGGGTGAGAGTGAGTGGAGTAGTGAGTGGAAGTGAGTGGAAGTGAGTGGAAGTGAGTTGGAGTGAGCGAAGGTGAGTGGAGTGAGTGGAAGTGAGTGGAAGTGAGTAGAAGTGAGAGGAAGTGATTGGAGTGAGTGGAAGTGAATGGAAGTGGGTGATAGTGAGCAAAAGTGAGTGGAAGCGAGTGGAAGTGAGTGGAAGTGAGTGGAAATGAGTGGAAGTGAGTGGAAATAAGTTGAAGTGAGTTGTGGGAGTGGAAGTGAGTTGTGGGAGTGGAAGTGAGTTGTGGGAGTGGAAGTGAGTTGAAGTGGGTGAGACTGAGTGGAGTAGTGACTGGAAGTGAGTGGAAGTGAGTTGAAGTGGGTGAGAGTGAGTGGAGTAGTGAGTGGAAGTGCGTGAAAATAAGTTGAAGTGAGTGGTGGGTGTGGAAGTGAGTTGAAGTGGGTGAGACTGAGTGGAGTAGTGACTGGAAGTGAGTGGAAGTGAGTTGAAGTGGGTGAGAGTGAGTGGAGTAGTGAGTGGAGTAGTGAGTGGAAGTGAGTGAAGTGAGTGAAGTGAGTGGAAGTGAGTGGAAGTGAGTGGACGTGAGTGGAGTGAGTGGAAGTGAGTGGAAGTGAGTGGAAGTGAGTGGAAGTGAGTGGAAGATAATGGAAGTGGGTGGAAGTGAGCAAAAGTGAGTGGAAGCGAGTGGAAGTGAGTGGAAGTGAGTGGAAGCGAGTGGAAGTAAGTGGAAGTGAGTGGAAATGAGTGGAAGTGAGTGGAAATAAGTTGAAGTGAGTTGTGGGAGTGGAAGTGAGTTGTGGGAGTGGAAGTGAGTTGAAGTTGGTGAGACTGAGTGGAGTAGTGACTGGAAGTGAGTGGAAGTGAGTTGAAGTGGGTGAGAGTGAGTGGAGTAGTGAGTGGAAGTGAGTGGAAGTGCGTGAAAGTGGGTAAAACTGAGTTAAAGTGAGTGGAGTAGTGAGTGAAGTGAGTGGAAGTGAGTGGAACTGAGTGGAAGTGAGTGGAAGTGAGTGGAAGTGAGTGGACGTGAGTGGAGTGAGTGGAAGTGAGTGGAAGTGAGTGGAAGTTAGTGGAAGTGAGTGGAGTGAGTGGAACTGAGTGGAAATGAGTGAAGTGTGTGGATGTGAGTGGAAGTGAGTGGACGTGAGTGGAGTGAGTGGAATGTGAGTGGAAGTTAGTGGAGTACTGAGTGGAAGTGAGTTGGAGTGAGCGAAGGTGAGTGGAGTGAGTGGAAGTGAGTGGAAGTGAGTGGAAGTGAGTAGAAGTGAGAGGAAGTGAGTGGAGTGAGTGGAAGTGAATGGCAGTGGGTGGAAGTGAGCAAAAGTGTGTGGAAGCGAGTGGAAGTGAGTGGAAGTGAGTGGAAGTGAGTGGAAATGAGTGGAAATAAGTTGAAGTGAGTTGTGGGAGTGGAAGTGAGTTGTGGGAGTGGAAGTGAGTTGAAGTGGGTGAGACTGAGTGGAGTAGTGACTGGAAGTGAGTGGAAGTGAGTTGAAGTGGGTGAGAGTGAGTGGAGTAGTGAGTGGAAGTGCGTGAAAGTGGGTAAAACTGAGTTAAAGTGAGTGGAGTAGTGAGTGGAACTGAGTGGAAATGAGTGAAGTGTGTGGATGTGAGTGGAAGTGAGTGGACGTGAATGGAGTGAGTGGAAGTGAGTGGAAGTGAGTGGAAGTGAGTGGACGTGAGTGGAGTGAGTGGAAGTGAGTGGAAGTGAGTGGAAGTTAGTGGAAGTGAGTGGAGTGAGTGGAACTGAGTGGAAATGAGTGAAGTGTGTGGATGTGAGTGGAAGTGAGTGGACGTGAGTGGAGTGAGTGGAATGTGAGTGGAATGTGAGTGGAAGTTAGTGGAGTACTGAGTGGAAGTGAGTTGGAGTGAGCGAAGGTGAGTGGAGTGAGTGGAAGTGAGTGGAAGTGAGTGGAAGTGAGTAGAAGTGAGAGGAAGTGAGTGGAGTGATTGGAAGTGAATGGCAGTGGGTGGAAGTGAGCAAAAGTGTGTGGAAGCGAGTGGAAGTGAGTGGAAGTGAGTGGAAATGAGTGGAAGTGAGTGGAAATAAGTTGAAGTGAGTTGTGGGAGTGGAAGTGAGTTGTGGGAGTGGAAGTGAGTTGTGGGAGTGGAAGTGAGTTGAAGTGGGTGAGACTGAGTGGAGTAGTGACTGGAAGTGAGTGGAAGTGAGTTGAAGTGGGTGAGAGTGAGTGGAGTAGTGAGTGGAAGTGCGTGAAAGTGGGTAAAACTGAGTTAAAGTGAGTGGAGTAGTGAGTGGAACTGAGTGGAAATGAGTGAATTGTGTGGATGTGAGTGGAAGTGAGTGGACGTGAGTGGAGTGAGTGGAAGTGAGTGGAAGTGAGTGGAAGTTAGTGGAAGTTAGTGGAAGTGAGTGGAAGTGAGTGGAATGTGAGTGGAAGTTAGTGGAGTAGTGAGTGGAAGTGAGTGGAATGAAGCTCTTTTTTGCTCTCCGGGGCTTAGTTAAGGAGAAAACTCTGTTTAAACTTTTTATAACTTACAAAAAAAATATAATTCATACAAAATTTAATTTTTTTCAATTTTTTAGAAAATGCGAATTTGTGGACGATAATATATCAAAAGAAGCTCTTTTTTCGCTCTCGGGGGCTTAGATAAAGAGAAGCTCTATTTAAACTTTTTGTAACTTAAAAATAAAAATAATTAATACAAAATTGAAATTTTTCAATTTTTTTTAGAAAATACGAATTTTTGGACGGTAGTGAGTTGAAGTGGGTGAGAGTGAGTGGAGTAGTGAGTGGAAGTGAGTGGAAGTGCGTGGAAGTGTGTGAAACTGTGTTAAAGTGAGTGGAGTAGTGAGTGGAAGTGAGTGGAAGTGAGTTGAATGTGAGTGGAAGTTAGTGGAGTAGTGAGTGGAAGTGAGTGGAAAGAAGCTCTTTTTTGCTCTCCGGGGCTTAGTTAAGGAGAAAACTCTGTTTAAACTTTTTATAACTTACAAAAAAAATATAATTAATACAAAATTAAATTTTTTCAATTTTTTAGAAAATGCGTATTTGTGGACGATAATATATCAAAAGAAGCTCTTTTTTTGCTCTCGGGGGCTTAGATAAAGAGAAGCTCTATTTAAACTTTTTATAACTTAAAAAATAATTAATACAAAATTGAAATTTTTCAATTTTTTTAGAAAATACGAATTTTTGGACGGTAGTGAGTTAAAGTGGGTCAGTGTGAGTGGAGTAGTGAGTGGAAGTGAGTGGAGTGAGTGGAAGTGAGTGGAAGTGAGTGGAAGTGAGTGGAAGTTAGTGGAAGTGAGTGGAAGTGAGTTGAATGTGAGTGGAAGTTAGTGGAGCAGTGAGTGGAAGTGAGTGGAATGAAGCTCTTTTTTGCTCTCCGGGGCTTAGTTAAGGAGAAAACTCTGTTTAAACTTTTTATAACTTACAAAAAAAATATAATTAATACAAAATTAAATTATTTAAATTTTTTAGAAAATGCGAATTTGTGGACGATACTATATCAAAAGAAGCTCTTTTTTCGCTCTCGGGGGCTTAGATAAAGAAAAGCTCTATTTAAACTTTTTATAACTTAAAAAATAAATACAATTAATACAAAATTAAAATTTTTCAATTTTTTTAGAAAATACGAATTTTTGGACGGTAATTTATCAAATGCAGTTCTTTCTCGCTCTTCGGGGCTTAGTTAAGCAGAAAACTCTATTTAAACTTTTTATAACTTAAACAAAAAACATAATTAATACAAAATTTAAGTTTTTCAATTTTTTTAGAAAATAAGAATTGTTGGTTCATAATATATCAAATTAAGCTATTTTTTCGCTTTCCGGGGCTTAGATAAGGATAAAACTCGATTTAAACCTTTTATAACTTAAAAAAGTGAAGTGCGTGGAGTGAGTTGAGTGGAAGTGAGTTGAGTGGAAGTGAGCAAAAGTGAGTGGAAGCGAGTGGAAGTGTGTAGAAGTGAGTAGAAGTGAGTGGAAGTGAGTGAAAGTGAGTGGAAGTGAGTGGAAGTGAGTGGAAGTGAGTGGAAGTGAGTGGAAGTGAGTGGAAGTGAGTGGAAGTGAGTGGAAGTGAGTGGAAGTGAGTGGAAGTGAGTGGAAGTGAGTGGAAGTGAGCGGAAGTGAGTGGAAGTGAGTGGAAGTGAGTGGAAGTGAGTGGAAGTGAGTGGAAGTGAGTGGAAGTGAGTGGAAGTGAGTGGAAGTGAGTGGAAGTGAGTGGAAGTGAGTGGAAGTGAGTGGAAGTGAGTGGAAGTGAGTGGAAGTGAGTGGAAGTGAGTGGAAGTGAGTGGAAGTGAGTGGAGTGAGTGGAAGTGAATGGAAGTGAGTGGAGTGAGTGGAAGTGAACAAAAGTGAGTGGAAGCGAGTGGAAGTGAGTGGATGTGAGTGGAAGTGAGTTGAAGTGGGTGAGAGTGAGTGGAGTAGTGAGTGGAAGTGAGTTGAAGTGGGTGAGAGTGAGTGGAGTAGTGAGTGGAAGTGAGTGAAAGTGAGTAGAAGTGAGAGGAAGTGAGTGAAGTGAGTGGAAGTGAGTGGAAGTGAGTGGAAGTGAGTAGAAGTGAGAGGAAGTGAGTGGTGGGAGTGGAAGTGAGTGGAAGTGAGTTGAAGTGGGTGAGAGTGAGTGGAGTAGTGAGTGGAACTGAGTTGAAGTGGGTGAGAGTGAGTGGAAGTGAGTGGAAGTGAGTGGAAGTGAGTTGAAGTGGGACTTCCACTCACTCCCAGTCACTTCCACTCACTTCCACTCATTTCCACTCACTTTCACCCACTTTCACTCACTTCCACAAACTTCCACTCACTTCCACTCACTTCCACTCACTTTCACACACTTCCACTCACTTCCACTCACTTCCACTCATTTCCACTCACTTCCACTCACTTCCACTCACTTCCACTCAATTCCACTCACTTCCACTCACTTCCACTCACTTCCACTCACTTCCAATTACTCCACTCACTCCACTCACTTCCACACGCTCCACCCACTTGCACTCAGTTCCACTAACTACTCCACTCACTTTAACTCAGTTTCACCCACTTCCACGCACTTCCACTCACTACTCCACTCACTCTCACCCACTTCAACTCACTTCCACTCACTACTCCACTCACTCTCACCCACTTCAACTCACTTCCACTCACTTCCACTCCCACCACTCACTTCCTCTCACTTCTACTCACTTCCACTCACTTCCACTCACTCCACTCACTTCCTGGCACTTCTACTCACTTTCACTCACTTCCACTCACTACTCCACTCACTCTCACCCACTTCAACTCACTTCCACTCACATCCACTCACTTCCACTCGCTTCCACTCACTTTTGTTCACTTCCACTCACTTCCACTCACTTCCACTCACTTCCACTCACTCCACCCACTTTCACTCACTTCCTTAATTATATTTATTTTTTAAGTTATAAAATAGAGCTTCTCTTTATCTAAGCCCCCGAGAGCGAAAAAAGAGCTTCTTTTGATATATTATCGTCCACAAATTTGCATTCTCTAAAAAATTGAAAAAATTTAATTTTGTATTTATTATATTTTTTTTGTAAGTTATAAAAAGTTTAAACAGAGTTTTCTCCTTAACTAAGCCCCGGAGAGCAAAGAAGAGCTTCATTCCACTCACTTCCACTCACTACTCCACTAACTCCACTCACATTCAACTCACTTCCACTCACTTCCACTAACTTCCACTCACTTCCACTCACTACTCCACTCACTTTAACTCAGTTTCACCCACTTCCACGCACTTCCACTCACTACTCCACTCACTCTCACCCACTTCAACTCACTACCGTCCAAAAATTCGTATTTTCTAAAAAAATTGAAAAATTTCAATTTTGTATTAATTATATTTATTTTTTAAGTTATAAAAAGTTTAAATAGAGCTTCTCTTTATCTAGGCCTCCGAGAGCGAAAAAAGAGCTTCTTTTGATATATTATCGTCCACAATTTCGCATTTTCTAAAAAATTTAAAAAATTAAATTTTGTATTAATTATATTTTTTTTGTAAGTTATAAAAAGTTTAAACAGAGTTTTCTCCTTAACTCCTTAACCCGGAGAGCAAAAAAGAGCTTCATTCCACTCACTACTCCACTAACCTCCACTCACATTCCACTCTCTTCCACTCACTTCCACTCACTTCCACTAACTTCCACTCACTTCCACTCACTCCACTCACGTCCACTCACTTCCACTCACTTCCACTCACTTCCACACACTTCACTCATTTCCACTCAGTTCCACTCACTACTCCACTCACTACTCCACTCACTTTAACTCAGTTTCCCCCACTTCCACACACTACTCCACTCACTCTCACCCACTTCAACTCGCTTCCACTCACTTCCAGTCACTACTCCACTCAGTCTCACCCACTTCAACTCACTTCCACTCCCACCACTCACTTCAACTCATTTCCACTCACTTCCACTCATTTCCACTCACTTCCACTCACTTCCACTCACTTCCACTCGCTTCCACACACTTTTGCTCACTTCCACCCACTTCCATTCACTTCCACTCACTTCACTCACTTCCTCTCACTTCTACTCACTTCTACTCACTTCCACTCACTTCCACTCACTCCACTCACCTTCGCTCACTCCAACTCACTTCCACTCAGTACTCCACTCACTCTCACCCACTTCAACTCACTTCCAGTCACTACTCCACTCAGTCTCACCCTCTTCAACTCATTTCCACTCACTTCCACTCCCACCACTCACTTCAACTTATTTCCACTCACTTCCACTCATTTCCACTCACTTCCACTCATTTCCACTCACTCCCACTCACTTCCACTCACTTCCACTCGCTTTCACACACTTCCACTCACTTCCACCCACTTCCATTCACTTCCACTCACTTCCACTCACTTCCACTCACTTCCACTCACTTCCACTCACTTCCACTCACTCCACTCACGTCCACTCACTTCCACTCACTTCCACTCACTAACACTCACTTCACTCACTTCCACTCAGTTCCACTCACTTTAACTCAGTTTCACCCACTTCCACGCACTTCCACTCACTTCCACTCACTACTCCACTCACTCTCACCCACTTCAACACACTTCCACTCATTTCCAGTCACTACTCCACTCAGTCTCATCCACTTCAACTCACTTCCACTCCCACCACTCACTTCAACTTATTTTCACTCACTTCCACTCATTTCCACTCACTTCCACTCACTTCCACTCGCTTACACTCACTGTTGCTCAATTCCACCCACTTCCATTCTCTTCCACTCACTCCAATCACTTCCTCTCACTTCTACTCACTTCCACTCACTTCCACTCACTCCACTCACCTTCGCTCACTCCAACTCACTTCCACTCAGTACTCCACTCACTCTCACCCACTTCAACTCACTTCCACTCACTTCCACTCACTACTCCACTCACTCTCACCCACTTCCACTCCCACCACTCACTTCCACTCCCACCACTCACTTCCACTCATTTCCATTCACTTTCACTTACTTTCACCCACTTTCACTCACTTCCACTCACTTCCACTCACTTCCACTCACTTCCACTCATTTCCACTCACTTTCACTAACTTTCACCCACTTTCACTCACTTTCAATCACTTCCACTCACTTCCACTTACTCCACTCACCTTCGCTCATTCCAACTCACTTCCACTCAGTACTCCACTCACTCTCACCCACTTCAACTCACTTCCACTCACTACTCCACTCACTACTCCAATCACTCTCACCCACTTCAACTCACTTCCACTCCCACCACTCACTTCCACTCATTTCCATTCACTTTCACTCACTTTCACCCACTTTCACCCACTTTCACTCACTTCCACTCACTTCCACTCACTTCTACTCACTTCCACTCATTTCCACTCATTTCCACTCATTTCCACTCACTTTCACTAACTTTCACCCACTTTCACCCACTTTCACTCACTTCCACTCACTTCCACTCACTTCCACTCACTTCCACTCACTTCCACTCACTACCACTCACTTCCACTCACTTCCACTCACTTCCACTCACTTCCACTCACTTCCACTCACTTCCACTCACTTCCACTCATTTCCACTCATTTCCACTCACTTTCACTTACTTTCACCCACTTTCAATCACTTCCACTCACTTCCACTCACTCCACTCACCTCCGCTCACTCCAACTCACTTCCACTCAGTACTCCACTCACTCTCACCCACTTCAACTCACTTCCAGTCACTACTCCACTCAGTCTCACCCACTTCAACTCACTTCCACTCACTTCCACTCCCACCACTCACTTCCACTCCCACCACTCACTTCAACTTATTTCAACTCACTTCCACTCATTTCCACTCACTTCCACTCGCTTCCACACACTTTTGCTCACTTCCACCCACTTCCATTCACTTCCACTCACTTCCACTCTCTTCCACTCACTTCCACTCACTTCCACTCACTTCCACTCACTTCCACTCACTCCACTCACGTCCACTCACTTCCACTCACTTCCACTCACTTCCACTCACTTCACTCACTTCCTCTCACTACTCCACTCACTCTCACCCACTTTAACTCACTTCCACTCACTTCCACTCACTTCCAGTCACTACTCCACTCAGTCTCACCCACTTCAACTCACTTCCACTCCCACCACTCACTTCAACTTATTTTCACTCACTTTCACTCATTTCCACTCACTTCCACTCACTTCCACTCGCTTCCACTCACTTTTGCTCACTTCCACCCACTTCCATTCACTTCCACTCACTCCAATCACTTCCTCTCACTTCTACTCACTTCCACTCACTTCCACTCACTCCACTCACCTTCGCTCACTCCAACTCACTTCCACTCAGTACTCCACTCACTCTCACCCACTTCAACTCACTTCCACTCACTTCCACTCACTTCCACTCACTTCCACTCACTACTCCACTCACTACTCCACTCACTCTCACCCACTTCAACTCACTTCCACTCCCACCACTCACTTCCACTCATTTCAATTCACTTTCACTCACATTCACCCACTTTCACTCACTTCCACTCACTTACACTCACTTCCACTCACTTCCACTCATCGCCACTCATTTCCACTCATTTCCACTCATTTCCACTCACTTTCACTAACTTTCACCCACTTTCACTCACTTCCACTCACTTCCACTCACTTCCAATCATTTCCACTCACTTCCACTCATTTCCACTCATTTCCACTCACTTTCACTAACTTTCACCCACTTTCACTAACTTTCACCCACTCTCAAGCACTTCCACTCACTTCCACTCACTCCACTCACCTTCGCTCACTTTAACTCACTTCCACTCACTTCCACTCATTTCCACTCACTTCCACTCACTCCACTCACTTCCACTCACTTCCACTCACTTCCACTCACTTTCGCTCACTTTCGCTCACTTCCACTCACTTTCGCTCACTTTCGCTCACTTCCACTCACTTCCACTCACTTCCACTCACTTCCACTCACTTCCACTCACTTCCACTCACTTCCACTCACTTCCACTCACTTCCACTCACTTCCACTCACTTCCACTCACTTCCACTCACTTCCACTCACTTCCACTCACTTCCACTCACTTCCACTCACTTCCACTCACTTCCATTCGCTTCCACTCAACTCGCTTGCTCTCATTCCACTCACTTCACTTTTTTAAGTTATAAAAAGTTTAAATAGAGTTTCTCCTTAACTAAGCCCCGGAGAGCAATAAAGAGCTTCATTTGATATATTATCGACCAAAACTTCGTATTTTCTAAAAAATGTATTGACTGTGTTATTTTTTCATTTTTAAGATATAAAAAGCCAAAAAATAGTTTAATATGATATATTATGAACCAACAATTCGTATCTTCTAAAAAATTTTAATTTTGTATTATTTATTTTTTTTTAAGTTATAAAAAGTTTAAATAGAGTTTTCTGCTTAACTAAGCCCCGAAGAGCGAAAAAGAGTTGCATTTGATAAATTATTGTCCAAAAATTCGTATTTTCTAAAAAAATTTAAAAATTTAAATTTTGTATTAATTATGTTTTATTGTTTAAGTTATAAAAAGTTCAAATAAAGTTTTCTGCTTAACTAAGCCCCGAAGAGCGAAAAAGAACTGCATTTGATAAATTACCGTCCAAAAATTCGTATTTTCTAAAAAAAATTAAAAATTTCAATTTTGTATTAGTTGTACTTATTTTTTAAGTTATAAAAAGTTTAAATAGAGTTTCTCTTTGTCTAAGCCCCCGAGAGCAAAAGAGAGCTTTATTCCACTCACTACTCCACTAACTTCCACTCACTACTCCACTAACTTCCACTCACTTCCACTCACATTCCACTCACTTCCATTCACTTCCTCTCACTTCCACTCACTTCCACTCACTTCCACTCACTTCCACTCACTTCCACTCACTTCCACTCACTTCCACTCACTTCCACTCACTTCCACTCACTTCCACACACTCCACCCACTTGCATTCAGTTCCACTCACTACTCCACTCACTTTAACTCAGTTTCACCCACTTCCACGCACTTCCACTCACTTCCACACACTACTCCACTCACTTCCACTCACTTCCACTCACTTCCACTCACTTCCACTCACTCCACTCACGTCCACTCACTTCCACTCACTTCCACTCACTTCCACACACTTCCACTCACTCCACCCACTTGCACTCAGTTCCACTCACTACTCCACTCACTTTAACTCAGTTTCACCCACTTCCACGCACTTCCACTCACTTCCACACACTACTCCACTCACTCTCACTTACTACTCCACTCACTTTCACTTACTTTCACCCACTTTCAATCACTTCCACTCACTTCCACTCACTTCCACTCACTCCACTCACCTCCGCTCACTCCAACTCACTTCCACTCACTCCACTCACCTTCGCTCACTCCAACTCACTTCCACTCAGTACTCCACTCACTCTCACCCACTTCAACTCACTTCCAGTCACTACTCCACTCAGTCGCACCCACTTCAACTCACTTCCACTCCCACCACTCACTTCAACTTATTTCCACTCACTTCCACTCATTTCCACTCACTTCCACTCGCTTCCACTCGCTTCCACACACTTTTGCTCACTTCCACCCACTTCCATTCACTTCCACTCACTTCCACTCACTTCCACTCACTTCCACTCACTTCCACTCACTCCACTCACGTCCACTCACTTCCACTCACTTCCACTCACTTCCACTCACTTACACTCACTTCACTCACTTCCACTCAGCTCCACTCACTACTCCACTCACTTTAACTCAGTTTCACCCACTTTCACGCACTTCCACTCACTTCCTCTCACTACTCCACTCACTCCCACCCACTTTAACTCACTTTAACTCACTTCCACTCACTTCCAGTCACTACACAGTCTCACCCACTTCAACTCACTTCCACTCCCACCACTCACTTCAATTTATTTTCACTCACTTCCACTCATTTCCACTCACTTCCACTCACTTCCACTCGCTTCCACTCACTTTTGCTCACTTCCACCCACTTCCATTCACTTCCACTCACTCCAATCACTTCCTCTCACTTCTACTCACTTCCACTCACTTCCACTCACTTCCACTCACTTCCACTCACTTCCACTCACTCCACTCACCTTCGCTCACTCCAACTCACTTCCATTCACTTCCACTCACTCCAATCACTTCCTCTCACTTCTACTCACTTCCACTCACTTCCACTCTCTTCCACTCACTTCCACTACTCCACTCACTACTCCACTCACTCTCAGCCACTTCAACTCACTTCCACTCCCACCACTCACTTCCACTCATTTCCATTCACTTTCACTCACTTTCACCCACTTTCACTCACTTCCACTCACTTACACTCACTTCCACTCACTTCCACTCATTTCCACTCATTTCCACTAATTTCCACTCATTTCCACTCACTCACTGACTTTCACCCACTTTCACTCACTTCCACTTACTTCCACTCACTTCCACTCACTTCCACTCATTTCCACTCATTTCCACTCACTTTCACTAACTTTCACCCACTTTCACTCACTTTCACCCACTTTCAAGCACTTCCACTCACTTCCACTCACTCCACTCACCTTCGCTCACTCCAACTCACTTCCACTCACTCCACTCACCTTCGCTCACTCCAACTCACTTCCACTCACTTCCACTCATTTCCACTCATTTCCACTCACTTCCACTCACTCCACTCACTTCCACTCACTTTCGCTCACTTCCACTCGCTTCCACTCACTTTCGCTCACTTCCACTCACTTCCACTCACTTCCACTCACTTCCACTCACTTCCACTCACTTCCACTCACTTCCACTCACTTCCACTCATTTCCACTCACTTTCACTAACTTTCACCCACTTTCACTCACTTCCACTCACTTCCACTCACTTCCACTCATTTCCACTCATTTCCACTCATTTCCACTCATTTCCACTCGTTTCCACTCACTTTCACCCACTTTCAAGCACTTCCACTCACTCCACTCACCGTCGCTCACTTCACTTTTTTAAGTTATAAAAAGTTTAAATAGAGTTTCTCCTTAACTAAGCCCCGGAGAGCAAGAAAGAGCTTCATTTGATATATTATTGACCAAAACTTCGTATTTTCTAAAAAATGTATTGACTGTGTTATTTTTTCATTTTTAAGATATAAAAAGCCAAAAAATAGTTTAATATGATATATTATGAACCAACAATTCGTATCTTCTAAAAAATTTTAAAAATTTTAATTTTGTATTAGTTATTTTTTTTTTAAGTTATAAAAAGTTTAAATAGAGTTTTCTGCTTAACTAAGCCCCGAAGAGCGAAAAAGAGTTGCATTTGATAAATTATTGTCCAAAAATTCGTATTTTCTAAAAAAATTGAAAAATTTAAATTTTGTATTAATTATGTTTTATTGTTTAAGTTATAAAAAGTTCAAATAGAGTTTTCTGCTTAACTAAGCTCCGAAGCGCGAAAAAGAACTGCATTTGATAAATTACCGTCCAAAAATACGTATTTTCTAAAAAAAATTAAAAATTTCAATTTTGTATTAGTTGTACTTATTTTTTAAGTTATAAAAAGTTTAAATAGAGTTTCTCTTTGTCTAAGCCCCCGAGAGCAAAAAAGAGCTTCATTCCACTCACTACTCCACTAACTTCCACTCACATCCACTCACATTCCACTCACTTCCATTCACTTCCTCTCACTTCCACTCACTTCCACTCACTTCCACTCACTTCCACTCACTTCCACTCACTTCCACTCACTTCCACTCACTTCCACTCACTTCCACTCACTTCCACTCACTTCCACTCACTTCCACTCACTTCCACTCACTTCCACTCACTTCCACTCACTTCCACTCACGTCCACTCACTTCCACTCACTTCCACTCACTTCCACTCACTTCCACACGCTCCACCCACTTGCACTCAGTTCCACTCACTACTCCACTCACTTTAACTCAGTTTCACCCACTTCCACGCACTTCCATCCACTTCCACACACTACTCCACTCACTTCCACTCACTCCACTCACGTCCACTCACTTCCCCTCACTTCCACTCACTTACACTCACTTACACTCACTTCAACTCACTTCCACTCACTACTCCACTCACTCTCACCCACTTCAACTCACTTCCACTCACTCCACTCACCTTCGCTCACTCCAACTCACTTCCACTCACTTCCACTCACTTCCACTCAATTCCACTCACTTCCACTCACTTCCACTCACTTCCACACACTTTCACTCACTCCACTCACGTCCACTCACTTCCACTCACTTCCACTCACTTCCACTCACTTTCACACACTTCCACACACTTCCACTCACTCCACCCATTTGCACTCAGTTCCACTCACTACTCCACTCACTTTAACTCAGTTTCACCCACTTCCACGCACTTCCACTCACTTCCACACACTACTCCACTCACTCTCACCCAGTTCAACTCACTTCCACTCACTCTCACCCACTTCAACTCACTTCCACTCCCACCACACACTTCCACTCATTTCCACTCATTTCCACTCATTTCCACTCACTTTCACTCACTTTCACCCACTTTCACTCACTTCCACTCACTTCCACTCACTTCCATTCACTTCCACTCACTTCCACTCACTTCCACTCACTTCCACTCACTTCCACACACTTCCACACACTTCCACTCACTTCCACTCACTTCCACTCACTTTCACTCACTTCCACTCAATTCCACTCACTTCCACTCACTTCCACTCACTTCCACTCACTTCCACTCACTTCCACTTACTCCACTCACTTCCACTCACTCCACTCACTTCCACACGCTCCACCCACTTGCACTCAGTTCCACTAACTACTCCACTCACTTTAACTCAGTTTCACCCACTTCCACGCACTTCCACTCACTTCCACTCACTACTCCACGCACTCTCACCCACTTCAACTCACTTCCACTCACTACTCCACTCACTCTCACCCACTTCAACTCACTTCCACTCCCACCACACTCACTTCTACTCACTTCCACTCACTTTCACTCACTTCCACTCACTCCACTCACTTCCTCTCACTTCTACTCACTTTCACTCACTTCCACTCACTACTCCACTCATTCTCACCCACTTCAACTTCCACTCACTTCCACTCACTCCACTCACTTCCTCTCACTTCTACTCACTTCCACTCACTTCCACTCACTTCCACTCACTTCCACTCACTTCCACTCACTTCCACTCACTTCCACTCACTTCCACTCACTCCACCCACTTTCACTCACTTCCACTCACTTCTACTCACTTCTACACACTTCCACTCGCTTCCACTCACTTTTGCTGACTTCCACTCATCTCACTTCCTCTCACTCCACTCACTTCGACTCACCTTCACTCACTTCCACTCAACTCACTCCACTCACTTCCTCTCACTCTAAGTTATAAAATGTTTAAATCGAGTTTTCTCCTTATCTAAGCCCCGGAGACCGAAAAATTAACTTAATTTGATATATTATCGATCAACAATTCGTATTTTCTAAAAAATTTGAAAAATTTAAATTTTGTATTATGTTTTTTGGAGAAGTTATAAAAAGTTTAAATAGAGGTTTCTGCTTAACTAAGCCCCGAAGAGCGAAAAAGAACTGCATTTGATAAATTACCGTCCAAAAATTCGTATTTTCTAAAAAATTGAAAAATTTCAATTTTGTATTAATTATATTTATTTTTTAAGTTATAAAAAGTTTAAATAGAGTTTCTCCTTAACTAAGCCCCGGAGAGCAAGAAAGAGCTTCATTTGATATATTATCGACCAAAAATTCGTATTTTCTAAATAATGTAATGACTGTATTATTTTTTAATTTTTAAGTTATAAAAGGTTTAAATCGAGTTTTATCCTTATCTAAGCCCCGGAAAGCGAAAAAATGACTTAATTTGATATATTATGAACCAACAATTCTTATTTTCTAAAAAATTTGAAAAATTTAAATTTTGTATTAATTATTTTTTATAGTTATAAAAAGTTTAATAAGAGTTTTCTGCTTAACTAAGCCCCGACGAGCGAAAAAGAGCTGCATTTGATAAATTATCGTCCAAAATTTCGTATTTTCTAAAAAAATTGAAAAATTTAAATTTTGTAATTATTATGTTTTTTGTTTAAGTTATAAAAAGTTTAAATAGAGTTTTCTGCTTAACTAAGCCCCGAAGAGCGAAAAAGAACTGCATTTGATAAATTACCGTCCAAAAATTCGTATTTTGTAAAAAAATTGAAAAATTTCTATTTTGTATTAATTATATTTATTTTTTAAGTTATAAAAAGTTTAAACAGAGTTTTCTCCTTAACTAAGCCCCGGAGAGCAAAAAGAGCTTCATTCCACTCACTTCCACTCACTACTTCACTAACTTCCACTCACATTCAACTCACTTCCACTCACTTCCACTAACTTCCACTCACTTCCACTCACTCCACTCACGTCCACTCACTTCCACTCACTTCTACTCACTTCCACTCACTACTCCACTCACTTTAACTCAGTTTCACCCACTTCCACGCACTTCCACTCACTTCCACTCACTACTCCACTCACACTCACCCACTTCAACTCACTACCGTCCAAAAATTCGTATTTTCTAAAAAAATTGAAAAATTTCAATTTTGTATTAATTATATTTATTTTTTAAGTTATAAAAAGTTTAAATAGAGCTTCTCTTTATCTAAGCCCCCGAGAGCGAAAAAAGAGCTTGTTTTGATATATTATCGTCCACAAATTCGCATATTCTAAAAAATTTAAAAAATTAAAAAAATTGAATTTTGTATTAATTATATTTTTTTTGTAAGTTATAAAAAGTTTAAACAGAGTTTTCTCCTTAACTAAGCCCCGGAGAGCAAAAAAGAGCTTCATTCCACTCACTACTCCACTAACTTCCACTCACATTCCACTCACTTCCACTCACTTCCACTCACTTCCACTCACTTCCACTCACTTCCACTAACTTCCACTCACTTCCACTCACTTCCACTCACTTCCACTCACTCCACTCACGTCCACTCACTTCCACACACTTCACTCATTTCCACGCAGTTCCACTCACTACTCCACTCACTTTAACTCAGTTTCACCCACTTTCACCCACTGGATCGAAAACAAATTTCTCAGCGTAATTTGGAGCTTTTAAAGCCGAATAAAACCGACTTCTTGCGTCGTTTTATAACTATGGATGAGACTTGGATCCACCACCATGATCCTAAATTGAAACAAGAACGTTTACAGTGGACTGAAGCTGGTTGTTCAGCTCCAAAACAGGTGAAGTCACAACGATCAGCAAAGAAGGTTATGGCATCAGTTTTTTGGGATGCAAAAGGAATTTTGTTGATTGATTATCTTCAGAAAGCTAAAACAATCAACTCTGAATATTATTGCAGCCTTTTGGATCAGCTGGATGAAAAAATTCGTGAGAAAAGACCTGGTTTAAAGAAGAAAATAATCATTTTTCATCAAGACAATGCACCTGCTCACAAAAGGGTTTTGACGATGGCTAAATTTAAAGAATTAAGGTACGAATTGCTTGAACATCCACCATTTTTCTTCGATTGAAGAGGCCATAGCAGCCGTAGACGGTTATTTTGCAGAGCTTCCGGAAAACCATTATAAGGATGGGATAAAATTATTGGAAGATCATTGGAACAAGTGTATTGAGCTTCTAGGAGATTATATTGAATAAAAAAATATATTTCGTAACAAAAACAGTATTCTTTCATTTCGAGTGCAGGAACTTTTCAACCAACCTGTAGACCGGATTTTAAATGAAATATCATTTCTTTAAATGGTATTTTGTTATTTTAACTTACAATCTGTTTTCTCTGTGTTGTTCTTTTAATGATTTTATCCAACCGATTTTAAATTTAAATGTACAAAAACTTTACTAAAATTTAGTAGCGGCTAATAACTTTTCCCAATGCTGACTAGAAAATACGTTGAAACAAGAAAGAAATTTGCAAAACTTCACAAAGATTGGTGTGGCCCGGAGGGCATAAAAAAGTGGCGAAATGTGTTGTGGACCGATGAATCAAAATTTAATTTGATTGGTAGTGATGGAAAAACATGAGTTAGACGTCCTTAAAATAAAAATTAAATACACGCTATACCACCGTGGTCTGGGAAAGTTTTTCTTGGTATGGCGTAGGTGCAATTTATTGGATCCAGGAAAATATGGATAAGCATCTCTAGAGAGTATAATGAAGCCATATGTTGAATGGAATATGCCCATAAATGGCAGTTTCAACAAAACAACGATCCAAAACATACGTCAGATCTGGCAAAAAAGTGGTTTGCTGACGACAAAATCGACATAATGGAATGGCCATTCCGATCTCCGGATTTAAATCGAGAATATGTGGAAAACATACTCATTTCCACTCACTTCCAGTCACTACTCCACTCAGTCTCACCCATTTAAACTCACTTCCACTTCCACAACTCACTTCAACTTATTTCCACTCACTTCCACTCATTTCCACTCACTTCCACTCGCTTCCACACACTTTTGCTCACTTCCACCCACTGCCATTCACTTTCACTCACTCCACTCACTTCCTCTCACTTCTACTCACTTCTACTCACTTCCACTCACTTCCACTCACTTCCACTCACTTCCACTCACTTCTACTCACTTCCACTCACTCCACTCACGTCCACTCACTTCCACTCACTTCCACTCACTTCACTCACTTCACTCACTTCCACTCAGTTCCACTCACTACTCCACTCACTTTAACTCAGTTTCACCCACTTCCACGCACTTCCACTCACTTCCACTCACTACTCCACTCACTCTCACCCACTTCAACTCACTTCCAGTCACTACTCCACTCAGTCTCACCCACTTCAACTCACTTCCACTCCCACCACTCACTTCAACTTATTTTCACTCACTTTCACTCATTTCCACTCCCCTCCATTCGCTTGCACTCACTTTTGCTCACTTCCGCCCACTTCCATTCACTTCCACTCACTCCACACACCTTCGCTCACTCCAACTCACTTCCACTCAGTACTCCACTCACTCTCACCCACTTCAACTCACTTCCACTCACTACTCCACTCACTCTCACCCACTTCAACTCACTTCCACTCCCACCACTCACTTCCACTCATTTCCATTCACTTTCACTCACTTTCACCCACTTTCACTCACTTCCACTCACTTCCACTCACTTCCACTCACTTCCACTCATTTCCACTCATTTCCACTCACTTTCACTAACTTTCACCCACTTTCACTCACTTTCACCCACTTTCAATCACTTCCACTCACTTCCACTCACTTCCACTCACTCCAATCACCTTCGCTCACTCCAACTCACTTCCACTCAGTACTCCACTCACTCTCACCCACTTCAATTCACTTCCACTCACTACTCCACTCACTCTCACCCACTTCAACTCACTTCCACTCCCACCACTCACTTCCACTCATTTCCATTCACTTTCACTCACTTTCACCCACTTTCACTCACTTTCACTCACTTTCACTCACTTCCACTCACTTCCACTCGCTTCCACTCACTTCCACTCATTTCCACTCATTTCCACTCACTTTCACTAACTTTCACCCACTTTCACTCACTTCCACTCACTTCCACTCACTTCCACTCACTTCTACTC
The DNA here is from genome assembly GCA_949748255.1 of Eustalomyia histrio. NCBI lineage: Eukaryota > Metazoa > Arthropoda > Insecta > Diptera > Anthomyiidae > Eustalomyia > Eustalomyia histrio. Next base: position 98,046,760 of record OX456526.1, read on the forward strand.
ACTTGCACTCATTTCCACTCATTTCCACTCACTTTCACTAAATTTCACCCACTTTCACTCACTTTCACCCACTTTCAATCACTTCCACTCACTCCACTCACCTTCGCTCACTCCAACTCACTTCCACTCACTTCCACTCATTTCCACTCATTTCCACTCATTTCCACTCACTTCCACTCACTCCACTCACTTCCACTCACTTTCGCTCACTTCCACTCGCTTCCACTCACTTTCGCTCACTTCCACTCACTTCCACTCACTTCCACGCACTTCCACTCACTTCCACTCACTTCCACTCACTTCCACTCACTTCCACTCACTTCCACTCACTTCCACTCACTTCCACTCACTTCCACTCACTTCCACTCACTTCCACTCACTTCCACTCACTTCCACTCACTTCCACTCACTTCCACTCACTTCCACTCACTTCCACTTACTTCCACTCACTTCCACTCACTTCCACTCACTTCCACTTACTTCCACTCACTTCCACTCACTTCCACTCACTTCAACTCACTTCCACTCGCTTCCACTCAGTTTTGCTCACTTTCACCCACTTCCACTAACTTCCACTCAACTCGCTCCACTCACTTCCACTCACATCACTTTTTTAAGTTATAAAAAGTTTAAATAGAGTTTCTCCTTAACTAAGCCCCGGAGAGCAAGAAAGAGCTTCATTTGATATATTATCGACCAAAACTTCGTATTTTCTAAAAAATGTGTTGACTGTGTTATTTTTTCATTTTTAAGATATAAAAAGCGAAAAAATAGTTTAATTTGATATATTATGAACCAACAATTCGTATCTTCTAAAAAATTTGAAAAATTTTAATTTTGTATTAATTATTTCTTTTTAAGTTATAAAAAGTTTAAATAGAGTTTTCTGCTTAACTAAGCCCCGAAGAGCGAAAAAGAGTTGCATTTGATAAATTATTGTCCAAAAATTCGTATTTTCTAAAAAAATTGAAAAATTTAAATTTTGTATTAATTATGTTTTTTGTTTAAGTTATAAAAAGTTTAAATAGAGTTTTCTGCTTAACTAAGCCCCGAAGAGCGAAAAAGAACTGCATTTGATAAATTACCGTCCAAAAATTCGTATTTTCTAAAAAAAATTAAAAATTTCAATTTTGTATTAGTTGTATTTATTTTTAAGTTATAAAAAGTTTATATAGAGATTCTCTTTGTCTAAGCCCCCGAGAGCAAAAAAGAGCTTCATTCATTCCACTCACTACTCCACTAACTTCCACTCACTTCCACTCACATTCCACTCACTTCCATTCACTTCCTCTCACTTCCACTCACTTCCACTTACTTCCACTCACTTCCACTCACTTCCACTCACTTCCACTCACTTCCACTCACTTCCACTCACTTCCACTCACTTCCACTCACTTCCACTCACTTCCACTCACTCCACTCACGTCCACTCACTTTCACTCACTTCCACTCACTTCCACTCACTTCCACACACTCCACCCACTTGCACTCAGTTCCACTCACTTTAACTCAGTTTCACCCACTTCCACGCACTTCCACTCACTTCCACTCACTTCCACACACTACTCCACTCACTTCCACTCACTCCACTCACGTCCACTCACTTCCACTCACTTCAACTCACTTCCACTCACTACTCCACTCACTCCCACCCACTTCAACTCACTTCCACTCACTCCACTCACCTTCGCTCACTCCAACTCACTTCCACTCACTTCCACACACTTCCACTCACTCCACTCACGTCCACTCACTTCCACTCACTTCCACTCACTTCCACTCACTTCCACTCACTTCCACACACTTCCACTCACTCCACCCACTTCCACTCACTTCCACACACTCCACCCACTTGCACTCACTTCCACTCACTTCCACTCACTTCCACACACTCCACCTACTTGCACTCAGTTCCACTCACTACTCCACTCACTTCCACACACTTCCATTCACTTCCACACACTACTCCACTCACTTTCACTCACTCCACTCACGTCCACTCACGTCCACTCACTTCCACTCACTTCCACTCACTTCCACTCACTTCCACTCACTTCCACTCACTTCAACTCACTTCCACTCACTACTCCACTCACTCTCACCCACTTCAACTCACTTCCACTCCCACCACTCACTTCCTCTCACTTCTACTCACTTCCACTCACTTCCACTCACTCCACTCACTTCCTCTCACTTCTACTCACTTTCCTCACTTCCACTCACTACTCCACTCACTCTCACCCACTTCAACTCACTTCCACTCACTACTCCACTCACTACTCCACTCACTCTCACCCACTTCAACTCACTTCCACTCACATCCACTCACTTCCACTCGCTTCCACTCACTTTTGTTCACTTCACTCACTTCCACTCACTTCCACTCACTTCCACTCACTTCCACTCACTTCCACTCGCTTCCACTCACTTCCACTCACTTCCACTCACTTCCACTCACTTCCACTCACTTCCACTCACTTCCACTCACTTCCACACACTTCCACTCACTCCACTCACGTCCACTCACTTCCACTCACTTCCACTCACTTCCACACACTTCCACTCACTTCCACTCACTTCCACACACTTCCACTCACTCCACTCACTCCACTCACGTCCACTCACTTCCACTCACTTCCACACACTTCCACTCACTTCCACTTACTTCCACACACTTCCACTCACTTCCACACACTCCACCCACTTGCACTCACTTCCACTCACTACTCCACTCACTTCCACTCACTTCCACTCACTTCCACACACTACTCCACTCACTTTCACTCACTCCACTCACGTCCACTCACTTCCACTCACTTCCACTCACTTCCACACACTTCCACTCACTCCACTCACGTCCACTCACTTCCACTCACTTCCACACACTTCCACTCACTTCCACTCACTTCCACACACTTCCACTCACTCCACCCACTTGCACTCAGTTCCACTCACTACTCCACGCACTTCCACTCACTTCCACACACTACTCCACTCACTCTCACCCAGTTCAACTCACTTCCACTCACTACTCCACTCACTCTCACCCACTTCAACTCACTTCCACTCCCACCACACACTTCCACTCATTTCCACTCATTTCCACTCACTTTCACTCACTTTCACCCACTTTCACTCACACCACTCACTTCCACTCACTTCCACTCACTTCCACTCATTTCCTTCCACTCATTTCCACTCACTTTCACCCACTTTCACTCACTTCCACAAACTTCCACTCACTTCCACTCACTTCCACTCACTTCCACTCACTTCCACACACTTCCACTCACTTCCACTCACTTCCACTCACTTCCACCCACTACTCAATTCCACTCACTCCACTCACTTCCACTTACTCCACTCACTCCACTCACTTCCAAAAACTTCCACACGCTCCACCCACTTGCACTCAGTTCCACTAACTACTCCACTCACTTTAACTCAGTTTCACCCACTTCCACGCACTTCCACACTTCCACTCACTACTCCACTCACTCTCACCCACTTCAACTCACTTCCACTCCCACCACTCACTTCCTCTCACTTCTACTCACTTCCACTCACTTCCACTCACTCCACTCACTTCCTCTCACTTCTACTCACTTTCCTCACTTCCACTCACTACTCCACTCACTCTCACCCACTTCAACTCACTTCCACTCCCACCACTCACTTCCTCTCACTTCTACTCACTTCCACTCACTTCCACTCACTCCACTCACTTCCTCTCACTTCCTCTCACTTCTACTCACTTTCCTCACTTCCATTCACTACTCCACTCACTCTCACCCACTTCAACTCACTTCCACTCACTACTCCACTCACTACTCCACTCACTCTCACCCACTTCAACTCACTTCCACTCACATCCACTCACTTCCACTCGCTTCCACTCACTTTTGTTCACTTCACTCACTTCCACTCACTTCCACTCACTTCCACTCGCTTCCACTCACTTCCACTCACTTCCACTCACTTCCACTCACTTCCACTCACTTCCATTCACTTCCACTCACTTCCACTCACTTCCACTCACTTCCACTCACTTCCACTCACTTCCACTCACTTCCACTCACTTCCACTCACTTCCACTCACTTCCACTCACTTCCACTCACTTCCACTCACTTCCACTCACTTCCACTCACTTCCACTCACTTCCACTCACTTCCACTCACTTCCACTCACTTCCACTCACTTCCACTCACTTCCACTCACTTCCACTCACTTCCACTCACTTCCACTCACTTCCACTCACTCCACCCACTTTCACTCACTTCCTCTCACTCCACTCACTTCCACTCAACTTCACTCACTTCCACTCAACTCACTCCACTCACTTCCTCTCACTTCACTTTTTTAAGTTATAAAATGTTTAAATCGAGTTTTCTCCTTATCTAAGCCCCGGAGACCGAAAAATTAACTTAATTTGATATATTATCGATCAACAATTCGTATTTTCTAAAAAATTTGAAAAATTTAAATTTTGTGTTATGTTTTTTGGAGAAGTTATAAAAAGTTTAAATAGAGGTTTCTGCTTAACTAAGCCCCGAAGAGCGAAAAAGAACTGTATTTGATAAATTACCGTCCAAAAATTCGTATTTTCTAAAAAAATTGAAAAATTTCAATTTTGTATTAATTATATTTATTTTTTAAGTTATAAAAAGTTTAAATATAGTTTCTCCTTAACTAAGCCCTGGAGAGCAAGAAAGAGCTTCATTTGATATATTATCGACCAAAAATTCGTATTTTCTAAATAATGTAATGACTGTATTATTTTTTAATTTTTAAGTTATAAAAGGTTTAAATCGAGTTTTATCCTTATCTAATATATATTATGATATATTATGAACCAACAATTCTTATTTTCTAAAAAATTTGAAAAATTTAAATTTTGTATTAATTATTTTTTATAGTTATAAAAAGTTTAATAAGAGTTTTCTGCTTAACTAAGCCCCGACGAGCGAAAAAGAGGTGCATTTGATAAATTATCGTCCAAAAATTCGTATTTTCTAAAAAAATTGAAAAATTTAAATTTTGTATTAATTATGTTTTTTGTTTAAGTTATAAAAAGTTTAAATAGAGTTTTCTGCTTAACTAAGCCCCGAAGAGCGAAAAAGAACTGCATTTGATAAATTACCGTCCAAAAATTCGTATTTTGTAAAAAAATTGAAAATTTTCAATTTTGTATTAATTATATTTATTTTTTAAGTTATAAAAAGTTTAAATAGAGCTTCTCTTTATCTAAGCCCCCGAGAGCCAAAAAAGAGCTTCCTTTGATATATTATCGTCCACAAATTCGCATTTTCTAAAAAATTGAAAAAATTTAATTTTGTATTAATTATATTTTTTTTGTAAGTTATAAACAGTTTAAACAGAGTTTTCTCCTTAACTAAGCCCCGTAGAGCAAAAAAGAGCTTCATTCCACTCACTTCCACTCACTACTCCACTCTCTCACCCACTTCAACTCACTACCGTCCAAAAATTCGTATTTTCTAAAAAAAATTGAAAAATTTCAATTTTGTATTAATTATATTTTTTTTTTTAAGTTATAAAAAGTTTAAATAAAGCTTCTCTTTATCTAAGCCCCCGAGAGCGAAAAAAGAGCTTCTTTTGATATACTATCGTCCACAAATTCGCATTTTCTAAAAAATTGAAAAAATTAAATTTTGTATTAATTATATTTTTTTTGTAAGTTATAAAAAGTTTAAACAGAGTTTTCTCCTTAACTAAGCCCCGGAGAGCAAAAAAGAGCTTCATTCCACTCACATTCCACTCACTTTCACTAACTTCCACTCACATTCAACTCACTTCCACTAACTTCCACTAACTTCCACTCACTTCCACTCACTTCCACTCACTCCACTCACGTCCACTCACTTCCACTCACTTCCACACACTTCACTCATTTCCACTCAGTTCCACTCACTACTCCACTCACTTTATCTCAGTTTCACCCACTTCCACGCACTTCCACTCACTACTCCACTCACTCTCACCCACTTCAACTCACTTCCACTCACTTCCAGTCACTACTCCACTCAGTCTCACCCACTTCAACTCACTTCCACTCCCACAACTCACTTCAACTTATTTCCACTCACTTCCACTCATTTCCACTCACTTCCACTCACTTCCACTCGCTTCCACACACTTTTGCTCACTTCCACCCACTGCCATTCACTTCCACTCACGCCACTCACTTCCTCTCACTTCTACTCACTTCCACTCACTTCCACTCACTCCACTCACCTTCGCTCACTCCAACTCACTTCCACTCAGTACTCCACTCACTCTCACCCACTTCAACTCACTTCCAGTCACTACTCCACTCAGTCTCACCCACTTCAACTCACTTCCACTCCCACCATACACTTCAACTTATTTCCACTCACTTCCACTCATTTCCACTCACTTCCACTCACTTCCTCTCGCTTCCACTCACTTTTGCTCACTTCCACCCACTTCCATTCACTTCCACTCACTTCCACTCACTTCCACTCACTCCACTCACGTCCACTCACTTCCACTCACTTCCACTCACTTCACTCACTTCCACTCAGTTCCACTGACTACTCCACTCACTTTAACTCAGTTTCACCAACTTCCACGCACTTCCACTCACTACTCCACTCACTCTCACCCACTTCAACTCACTTCCAGTCACTACTCCACTCAGTCTCACCCACTTCAACTCACTTCCACTCCCACCATACACTTCAACTTATTTCCACTCACTTCCACTCATTTCCACTCACTTCCACTCACTTCCTCTCGCTTCCACTCACTTTTGCTCACTTCCACCCACTTCCATTCACTTCCACCCACTTCCATTCACTTCCACTCACTCCAATCACTTCCTCTCACTTCTACTCACTTCCACTCACTTCCACTCACTCCACTCACCTTCGCTCACTCCAACTCACTTCCACTCAGTACTCCACTCACTCTCACCCACTTCAACTCACTTCCACTCACTTCCACTCACTACTCCACTCACTCTCACCCACTGCAACTCACTTCCACTCCCACCACTCACTTCCACTCATTTCCATTCACTTTCACTAACTTTCACCCACTTTCACTCACTTCCACTTACTTCCACTCACTTCCACTCATTTCCACTCATTTCCACTCACTTTCACTAACTTTCACCCACTTTCACTCACTTTCAATCACTTCCACTCACTTTCACTCACTTCCACTCACTTCCACTCATTTCCACTCACTTCCACTCACTTTCACCCACTTTCACTCACTTCCACAAACTTGCAGTCACTTCCACTCACTTCCACTCACTTCCACTCACTTCCACTCACTTCCACTCACTTCCACTCACTTCCACTTACTCCACTCACTCCACTCACTTCCACTCACTTCCACTCACTTCCACTCGCTTCCACTCACTTTTCTCTCACCCACTTCAACTCACTTACACTCACTCTCACCCACTTCAACTCACTACTCCACTCACTCTCACCCACTGCAACTCACTTCCACTCAATTTCACTCCCACCACTCACTTCAACTCATTTCCACTCACTTCCACTCACTTCCACTCATTTCCACTCACTTCCACTCACTTTCACTCACTCCCACTCACTTCCACTCACTTCCACAAACTTGCAGTCACTTCCACTCACTTCCACTCACTTCCACTCACTTCCACTCACTTCCACTTACTCCACTCACTCCACTCACTTCCACTCACTTCCACTCACTTCCACTCACTTCCACTCACTTCCACTCAAGTCCACTCACTTCCACTCACTTCCACTTACTTCCACTCACTACTCCACTCACTCTCACCCACTTCAACTCACTTCCACTCACTACTCCACTCACTCTCACCCACTTCAACTCACTTCCACTCACATCCACTCACTTCCACTCGCTTCCACTCACTTTTCTCTCACCCACTTCAACTCACTTACACTCACTCTCACCCACTTCAACTCACTACTCCACTCACTCTCACCCACTGCAACTCACTTCCACTCAATTTCACTCCCACCACTCACTTCAACTCATTTCCACTCACTTCCACTCATTTCCACTCACTTCCACTCATTTCCACTCACTTCCACTCACTTTCACTCACTTCCACTCACTTCCACTCACTCCACTCACGTCCACTCACTTCCACTCACTTCCACTCACTTCCACTCACTTCCACTCACTTCCACACACTTCCACTCACTCCACTCACCTTCGCTCACTCCAACTCACTTCCACTCACTTCCACTCACTTCCACTCACTTCCACTCACTTCCACTCACTTGCACACACTTCCACTCACTCCACTCACGTCCACTCACTTCCACTCACTTCCACTCACTTCCACTCACTTCCACACACTTCCACTCACTTCCACACACTTCCACTCACTCCACCTACTTGCACTCAGTTCCACTCACTACTCCACTCACTTTAACTCAGTTTCACCCACTTCCACGCACTTCCACTCACTTCCACACACTAGTCCACTCACTTTCAACCAGTTCAACTCACTTCCACTCACTACTCCACTCACTCTCACCCACTTCAACTCACTTCCACTACCACCACACACTTCCACTCATTTCCACTAATTTTCACTCACTTTCACTCACTTTCACCCACTTTCACTCACACCACTCATTTCCACTCACTCCACTCACTTCCACTCACTTCCACTCACTTCCACTCAAGTCCACTCACTTCCACTCACTTCCACTTACATCCACTCACTACTCCACTCACTCTCACCCACTTCAACTCACTTCCACTCACTACTCCACTCACTCTCACCCACTTCAACTCACTTCCACTCACATCCACTCACTTCCACTCGCTTCCACTCACTTTTCTCTCACCCACTTCAACTCACTTACACTCACTCTCACCCACTTCAACTCACTTCCACTCACTACTCCACTCACTCTCACCCACTTCAACTCACTTCCACTCAATTTCACTCCCACCACTCACTTCAACTCATTTCCACTCACTTCCACTCATTTCCACTCACTTCCACTCATTTCCACTCACTTCCACTCACTTTCACTCACTTCCACTCACTTCCACTCACTTCCACTCACTTCCACTCATTTCCACTCACTTTCACCCACTTTCACCCACTTTCACTCACTTCCACTCACTTCCACTCACTTCCACTCACTTCCACTCACTTCCACTCACTTCCACTCACTTCCACTCACTTCCAGTCACTTCCACTAACTTCCACTCACTCCACTCACCTTCGCTCACTCCAACTCACTTCCACTCATTTCCACTCACTCCCACTCACTCCCACTCATTTCCACTCACTTCCTCTCACTTCCACTCATTTCCACTCACTTCCACTCACTTTCACTCACTTCCACTCACTTCCACTCACTTCCACTCACTTCCACTCATTTCCACTCACTTTCACCCACTTTCACCTACTTTCACTCACTTCCACTCACTTCCACTCACTTCCACTCACTCCACTCACTTCCTCTCACTTCTACTCACTTCCACTCACAACACTCACCTTCGCTCACTCCAACTCACTTCCACTCACTACTCCACTCACTCTCACCCACTTCAACTCACTTCCACTTACTACTCCACTCACTTCCACTCATTTCCACTCATTTCCACTCACTTTCACCAACTTTCACTCACACCACTCACTTCCACTCACTTCCACTCACTTCCACTCACTTCCACTCACTTCCACTCACTTCCACTCATTTCCACTCACTTTCACCCACTTTCACTCACTTCCACACACTTCCACTCACTTCCACTCACTTCCACTCACTTCCACTCACTTCCACTCACTTCCACTCACTTCCACTCACTTCCACTCACTTCCACTCACTTCCACTCACTTCCGCTCACTTCCACTCACTTCCACTCACTTCCACTCACTTCCACTCACTTCCACTCACTTCCACTCACTCCCACTCACTCCCACTCATTTCCACTCACTTCCACTCACTTTCACTCACTTTCACTCACTTCCACTCACTCCACTCACTTCCACTCACTCCACTCACTTCCACTCACTTCCACACGCTCCACCCACTTGCACTCAGTTCCACTAACTACTCCACTCACTTTAATTTAGTTTCACCCACTTCCACACACTTCCACACACTTCCACACACTTCCACTCACTACTCCACTCACTCTCACCCACTTCAACTCACTTCCACACAATACTCCACTCACTTCCACTCCCACCACTCATTTCAACTCATTTCCACTCATTTCCACTCACTTCCACTCACTTCCACTCACTTTCACTCACTTCCACTCACTTCCACTCACTTCCACTCACTTCCACTCATTTCCACTCACTTTCACCCACTTTCACCCACTTTCACTCACTTCCACTCACTTCCACTCACTTCAACTCACTTCCACTCACTTCCACACACTTCCACTCACTCCACTCACCTTCGCTCACTCCAACTCACTTCCACTCACTTCCACTCACTTCCACTCACTTCCACTCACTTCCACTCACTTGCACACACTTCCACTCACTCCACTCACGTCCACTCACTTCCACTCACTTCCACTCACTTCCACTCACTTCCACACACTTCCACTCACTTCCACACACTTCCACTCACTCCACCTACTTGCACTCAGTTCCACTCACTACTCCACTCACTTTAACTCAGTTTCACCCACTTCCACGCACTTCCACTCACTACTCCACTCACTCTCACCCACTTCAACTCACTTCCACTACCACCACACACTTCCACTCATTTCCACTAATTTTCACTCACTTTCACTCACTTTCACCCACTTTCACTCACACCACTCATTTCCACTCACTCCACTCACTTCCACTCACTTCCACTCACTTCCACTCAAGTCCACTCACTTCCACTCACTTCCACTTACATCCACTCACTACTCCACTCACTCTCACCCACTTCAACTCACTTCCACTCACTACTCCACTCACTCTCACCCACTTCAACTCACTTCCACTCACATCCACTCACTTCCACTCGCTTCCACTCACTTTTCTCTCACCCACTTCAACTCACTTACACTCACTCTCACCCACTTCAACTCACTTCCACTCACTACTCCACTCACTCTCACCCACTTCAACTCACTTCCACTCAATTTCACTCCCACCACTCACTTCAACTCATTTCCACTCACTTCCACTCATTTCCACTCACTTCCACTCATTTCCACTCACTTCCACTCACTTTCACTCACTTCCACTCACTTCCACTCACTTCCACTCACTTCCACTCATTTCCACTCACTTTCACCCACTTTCACCCACTTTCACTCACTTCCACTCACTTCCACTCACTTCCACTCACTTCCACTCACTTCCACTCACTTCCACTCACTTCCACTCACTTCCAGTCACTTCCACTAACTTCCACTCACTCCACTCACCTTCGCTCACTCCAACTCACTTCCACTCATTTCCACTCACTCCCACTCACTCCCACTCATTTCCACTCACTTCCTCTCACTTCCACTCATTTCCACTCACTTCCACTCACTTTCACTCACTTCCACTCACTTCCACTCACTTCCACTCACTTCCACTCACTTTCACCCACTTTCACCTACTTTCACTCACTTCCACTCACTTCCACTCACTTCCCCTCACTTCCACTCACTCCACTCACTTCCTCTCACTTCTACTCACTTCCACTCACAACACTCACCTTCGCTCACTCCAACTCACTTCCACTCACTACTCCACTCACTCTCACCCACTTCAACTCACTTCCACTTACTACTCCACTCACTTCCACTCATTTCCACTCATTTCCACTCACTTTCACCAACTTTCACTCACACCACTCACTTCCACTCACTTCCACTCACTTCCACTCACTTCCACTCACTTCCACTCATTTCCACTCACTTTCACCCACTTTCACTCACTTCCACACACTTCCACTCACTTCCACTCACTTCCACTCACTTCCACTCACTTCCACTCACTTCCACTCACTTCCACTCACTTCCACTCACTTCCACTCACTTCCGCTCACTTCCACTCACTTCCACTCACTTCCACTCACTTCCACTCACTTCCACTCACTTCCACTCACTCCCACTCACTCCCACTCATTTCCACTCACTTCCACTCACTTTCACTCACTTTCACTCACTTCCACTCACTCCACTCACTTCCACTCACTCCACTCACTTCCACTCACTTCCACACGCTCCACCCACTTGCACTCAGTTCCACTAACTACTCCACTCACTCTCACCCACTTCCACACACTTCCACACACTTCCACACACTTCCACTCACTACTCCACTCACTCTCACCCACTTCAACTCACTTCCACACAATACTCCACTCACTTCCACTCCCACCACTCATTTCAACTCATTTCCACTCATTTCCACTCACTTCCACTCACTTCCACTCACTTTCACTCACTTCCACTCACTTCCACTCACTTCCACTCACTTCCACTCATTTCCACTCACTTTCACCCACTTTCACCCACTTTCACTCACTTCCACTCACTTCCACTCACTTCCACTCACTTCCACTCACTTCCACTCACTTCCACTCACTTCCACTCACTTCCACTCACTTCCACTCACTTCCACTCACTTCCACTCACTCCACTCACCTTCGCTCACTCCAACTCACTTCCACTCATTTCCACTCACTCCCACTCACTCCCACTCACTCCCACTCATTTCCACTCACTTCCACTCACTTTCACTCACTTCCACTCGCTCCACTCACTTCCACTCACTTCCACTCACTTCCACACACTCCACTCACTTCCACTCACTTCCACACGCTCCACCCACTTGCACTCAGTTCCAATAACTACTCCACTCACTTTAATTTAGTTTCACCCACTTCCACACACTTCCACTCACTTCCATTCACTTCCACTCACTTCCACTCACTCCACTCACTCCACTCACTCCACTCACTCCACTCACTTCCACTCACTTCCACTCACTTCCACTCACTTCCACTCACTTCCACACGCTCCACCCACTTGCACTCAGTTCCACTAACTACTCCACTCACTTTAACTCAGTTTCACCCACTTCCACGCACTTCCACTCACTTCTACTCACTTCCACTCACTACTCCACTCACTCTCACCCACTTCAACTCACTTCCACTCACTACTCCATTCACTCTCACCCACTTCAACTCACTTCCACTCACTACTCCACTCACTCTCACCCACTTCAACTCACTTCCACTCACATCCACTCACTTCCACTCGCTTCCACTCACTTTTCTCTCACCCACTTCAACTCACTTCCACTCACTCTCACCCACTTCAACTCACTTCCACTCACTACTCCACTCACTCTCACCCACTTCAACTCACTTCCACTCAATTTCACTCCCACCACTCACTTCAACTCATTTCCACTCACTTCCACTCATTTCCACTCACTTCCACTCATTTCCACTCACTTCCACTCACTTTTGCTCACTTCCACTCACTTCCACTCACTCCACTCACTTCCTCTCGCTTCTACTCACTTCCACTCACTTCCACTCACTCCACTCACCTTCGCTCACTCCAACTCACTTCCACTCACTACTCCACTCACTCTCACCCACTTCAACTCACTTCCACTTACTACTCCACTCATTTCCACTCATTTCCACTCACTTTCACCAACTTTCACTCACACCACTCACTTCCACTCTCTTCCACTCACTTCCACACACTTCCACTCACTTCCACTCATTTCCACTCACTCTCACCCACTTTCACCCACTTTCACTCACTTCCACTCACTTCCACTCACTTCCACTCACTTCCACTCACTTCCACTCACTTCCACTCACTTCCACTCACTCCACTCACCTTCGCTCACTCCAACTCACTTCCACTCATTTCCACTCACTCCCACTCACTCCCACTCATTTCCACTCACTTCCACTCACTTTCACTCACTTCCACTCACTCCACTCACTTCCACTCACTTCAACTCACTTCCACACACTTCCACTCACTTCCACTCACTTCCACTCACTTCCACTCACTTCCACTCACTTCCACTCACTTCCACTCACTTCCACTCACTTCCACTCACTTCCACTCACTTCCACTCACTTCCACTCACTCCCACTCACTCCCACTCATTTCCACTCACTTCCACTCACTTTCACTCACTTTCACTCACTTTCACTCACTTCCACTCACTCCACTCACTTCCACTCACTCCACTCACTCCACTCACTTCCACTCACTTCAACTCACTTCCACACACTTTCACTCACTTCCACTCACTTCCACTCACTTCCACTCACTTCCACTCACTTCCACCCACTTGCACTCAGTTCCACTAATTACTCCACTCACTTTAATTTAGTTTCACCCACTTCCACACACTTCCACACACTTCCACACACTTCCACTCACTTCCACTCACTACTCCACTCACTCTCACCCACTTCAACTCACTTCCACTCAATACTCCACTCACTCTCACCCACTGCAACTCACTTCCACTCACTTCCACTCCCACCACTCATTTCAACTCATTTCCACTCATTTCCACTCACTTCCACTCACTTCCACTCACTTTCACTCACTTCCACTCACTTCCACTCACTTCCACTCATTTCCACTCACTTTCACCCACTTTCACCCACTTTCACTCACTTCCACTCACTTCCACTCACTTCCACTCACTTCCACTCACTTCCACTCACTTCCACTCACTCCACTCACCTTCGCTCACTCCAACTCACTTCCACTCATTTCCACTCACTCCCACTCACTCCCACTCATTCCCACTCACTTTCACTCACTTTCACTCACTTCCACTCACTCCACTCACTTCCACTCACTTCCACTCACTTCCACTCACTCCACTCCACTCACTTCCACTCACTTCCACTCACTTCCACACGCTCCACCCACTTGCACTCAGTTCCACTAACTACTCCACTCACTTTAATTTAGTTTCACCCACTTCCGCACACTTCCACTCACTTCCACTCACTTCCACACGCTCCACCCACTTGCACTCAGTTCCACTAACTACTCCACTCACTTTACTCAGTTTCACCCACTTCCACGCACTTCCACTCACTTCCACTCACTACTCCACTCACTCTCACTCACTCTCACTCACTCTCACCCACTTCAACTCACTTCCACTCACTTCCACTCACTTCCACTCCCACCACTCCCACCACTCACTTCAACTCATTTCCACTCACTCCCACTCATTTCCACTCACTTCCACTCACTCCACTCACTCCACTCACTTCCACTCACTTCCACTCACTTCCACTCACTTCCACTCACCTTCACTCACTTCCACTCAACTCACTCCACTCACTTCCTCTCACTCCACTCACTTACTTCACTTTTTTAAGTTATAAAAAGTTTAAATCGAGTTTTCTCCTTAACTAAGCCCCGGAGAGCAAAAAAGAGCTTCATTCCACTCACTTCCACTCACTACTCCACTAACTTCCACTCACATTCAACTCACTTCCACTCACTTCCACTAACTTCCACTAACTTCCACTCACTTCCACTCACTCCACTCACGTCCACTCACTTCCACTCACTTTCACTCACTTCCACTCACTCCACTCACTTCCACTCACTTCCACTCACTCCACTCACTTCCACTCACTTCCACTCACTTCCACACGCTCCACCCACTTGCACTCAGTTCCACTAACTACTCCACTCACTTTAATTTAGTTTCACCCACTTCCACACACTTCCACTCAATTCCACTCACTTCCACACACTTCCACTCAATTCCACTCACTTCCACTCACTTCCACACGCTCCACCCACTTGCACTCAGTTCCACTAACTACTCCACTCACTTTAACTCAGTTTCACCCACTTCCACGCACTTCCACTCACTTCCACTCACTTCCACTCACTACTCCACTCACTCTCACCCACTTCAACTCACTTCCACTCACTACTCCACTCACTCTCACCCACTTCAACTCACTTCCACTCACTTCCACTCCCACCACTCCCACCACTCACTTCAACTCATTTCCACTCACTCCCACTCATTTCCACTCACTTTTGCTCACTTCCACCCACTTCCACTCCCTCCACTCACTTCCTCTCACTTCTACTCACTTGCACTCACTACTCCACTCACTCTCACCCACTTCAACTCACTTCCACTCACTTCCACTCCCACCACTCACTTCCACTTACTTCCAGTCACTTCCAGTCACTTCCACTCGCTTCCACTCACTTTTGTTCACTTCCACTCACTTTTGTTCACTTCCACTCACTTCCACTCACTCCACTCACTTCCACTCAATTCCACTCACTTCCACTCACTTCCACTCACTTCGACACACTTTCACTCACTCCACTCACGTTCACTCACTTCCACTCACTTCCACTCACTTCCACTCACTTCCACACACTTCCACTCACTCCACCCACTTGCACTCAGTTCCACTCACTACTCCACTCACTTTAACTCAGTTTCACCCACTTCAACGCACTTCCACTCACTTCCACACACTACTCCACTCACTCTCACCCAGTTCAACTCACTTCCACTCACTTTCACTCACTTCCACTCAATTCCACTCACTTCCACTCACTTCCCCTCACTTCCACTCACTTCGACTTACTCCACTCACTTCCACTCACTCCACTCACTTCCACTCACTTCCACTCACTTCCACACGCTCCACCCACTTGCACTCAGTTCCACTAACTACTCCACTCACTTTAACTCAGTTTCACCCACTTCCACGCACTTCCACTCACTTCCACTCACTTCCACTCACTACTCCACTCACTCTCACCCACTTCAACTCACTTCCACTCACTACTCCACTCACTCTCACCCACTTCAACTCACTTCCACTCCCACCACTCACTTCCTCTCACTTCTACTCACTTCCACTCACTTCCACTCACTTCCACTCACTTCCACTCACTTCCACTCACTCCACTCACTTCCTCTCACTTCTACTCACTTTCACTCACTTCCACTCACTACTCCACTCACTCTCACCCACTTCAACTTCCACTCACTCCACTCACTTCCTCTCACTTCCGTCTCACTTCTACTCACTTCCACTCACTACTCCACTCACTTCCACTCACTTCCACTCACTTCCACTCACTTCCACTCACTTCCACTCACTTCCACTCACTTCCACTCACTTCCACTCACTTCCACTCACTTCCACTCACTTCCACTCACTTCCTCTCACTTCCTCTCACTTCCACTCACTTCCACTCCCTTCCAATCACTTCCACTCACTTCCACTCACTTCCACTCACTTCCACTCACTTCCACTCACTTCCACTCACTCCACCCACTTTTACTCACTTCCACTCACTTCCACTCACTTCCACTCACTTCTACTCACTTCTACACACTTCTACACACTTCCACTCGCTTCCACTCACTTTTGCTGACTTCCACTCATCTCACTTCCTCTCACTCCACTCACTTCCACTCACCTTCACTCACTTCCACTCAACTCACTCCACTCACTTCCTCTCACTCTAAGTTATAAAATGTTTAAATCGAGTTTTCTCCTTATCTAAGCCCCGGAGACCGAAAAATTAACTTAATTTGATATATTATCGATCAACAATTCGTATTTTCTAAAAAATTTGAAAAATTTAAATTTTGTATTATGTTTTTTGGAGAAGTTATAAAAAGTTTAAATAGAGGTTTCTGCTTAACTAAGCCCCGAAGAGCGAAAAAGAACTGCATTTGATAAATTACCGTCCAAAAATTCGTATTTTCTAAAAAATTGAAAAATTTCAATTTTGTATTAATTATATTTATTTTTTAAGTTATAAAAAGTTTAAATAGAGTTTCTCCTTAACTAAGCCCCGGAGAGCAAGAAAGAGCTTCATTTGATATATTATCGACCAAAAATTCGTATTTTCTAAATAATGTAATGACTGCATTATTTTTTAATTTTTAAGTTATAAAAGGTTTAAATCGAGTTTTATCCTTATCTAAGCCCCGGAAAGCGAAAAAATGACTTAATTTGATATATTATGAACCAACAATTCTTATTTTCTAAAAAATTTGAAAAATTTAAATTTTGTATTAATTATTTTTTATAGTTATAAAAAGTTTAATAAGAGTTTTCTGCTTAACTAAGCCCCGACGAGCGAAAAAGAGCTGCATTTGATAAATTATCGTCCAAAATTTCGTATTTTCTAAAAAAATTGAAAAATTTAAATTTTGTAATTATTATGTTTTTTTGTTTAAGTTATAAAAAGTTTAAATAGAGTTTTCTGCTTAACTAAGCCCCGAAGAGCGAAAAAGAACTGCATTTGATAAATTACCGTCCAAAAATTCGTATTTTGTAAAAAAATTGAAAAATTTCTATTTTGTATTAATTATATTTATTTTTTAAGTTATAAAAAGTTTAAACAGAGTTTTCTCCTTAACTAAGCCCCGGAGAGCAAAAAGAGCTTCATTCCACTCACTTCCACTCACTACTTCACTAACTTCCACTCACATTCAACTCACTTCCACTCACTTCCACTAACTTCCACTCACTTCCACTCACTCCACTCACGTCCACTCACTTCCACTCACTTCTACTCACTTCCACTCACTACTCCACTCACTTTAACTCAGTTTCACCCACTTCCACGCACTTCCACTCACTTCCACTCACTACTCCACTCACACTCACCCACTTCAACTCACTACCGTCCAAAAATTCGTATTTTCTAAAAAAATTGAAAAATTTCAATTTTGTATTAATTATATTTATTTTTTAAGTTATAAAAAGTTTAAATAGAGCTTCTCTTTATCTAAGCCCCCGAGAGCGAGAAAAGAGCTTGTTTTGATATATTATCGTCCACAAATTCGCATATTCTAAAAAATTTAAAAAATTAAAAAAATTGAATTTTGTATTAATTATATTTTTTTTGTAAGTTATAAAAAGTTTAAACAGAGTTTTCTCCTTAACTAAGCCCCGGAGAGCAAAAAAGAGCTTCATTCCACTCACTACTCCACTAACTTCCACTCACATTCCACTCACTTCCACTCACTTCCACTCACTTCCACTCACTTCCACTCACTTCCACTAACTTCCACTCACTTCCACTCACTTCCACTCACTTCCACTCACTCCACTCACGTCCACTCACTTCCACACACTTCACTCATTTCCACGCAGTTCCACTCACTACTCCACTCACTTTAACTCAGTTTCACCCACTTTCACCCACTGGATCGAAAACAAATTTCTCAGCGTAATTTGGAGCTTTTAAAGCCGAATAAAACCGACTTCTTGCGTCGTTTTATAACTATGGATGAGACTTGGATCCACCACCATGATCCTAAATTGAAACAAGAACGTTTACAGTGGACTGAAGCTGGTTGTTCAGCTCCAAAACAGGTGAAGTCACAACGATCAGCAAAGAAGGTTATGGCATCAGTTTTTTGGGATGCAAAAGGAATTTTGTTGATTGATTATCTTCAGAAAGCTAAAACAATCAACTCTGAATATTATTGCAGCCTTTTGGATCAGCTGGATGAAAAAATTCGTGAGAAAAGACCTGGTTTAAAGAAGAAAATAATCATTTTTCATCAAGACAATGCACCTGCTCACAAAAGGGTTTTGACGATGGCTAAATTTAAAGAATTAAGGTACGAATTGCTTGAACATCCACCATTTTTCTTCGATTGAAGAGGCCATAGCAGCCGTAGACGGTTATTTTGCAGAGCTTCCGGAAAACCATTATAAGGATGGGATAAAATTATTGGAAGATCATTGGAACAAGTGTATTGAGCTTCTAGGAGATTATATTGAATAAAAAAATATATTTCGTAACAAAAACAGTATTCTTTCATTTCGAGTGCAGGAACTTTTCAACCAACCTGTAGACCGGATTTTAAATGAAATATCATTTCTTTAAATGGTATTTTGTTATTTTAACTTACAATCTGTTTTCTCTGTGTTGTTCTTTTAATGATTTTATCCAACCGATTTTAAATTTAAATGTACAAAAACTTTACTAAAATTTAGTAGCGGCTAATAACTTTTCCCAATGCTGACTAGAAAATACGTTGAAACAAGAAAGAAATTTGCAAAACTTCACAAAGATTGGTGTGGCCCGGAGGGCATAAAAAAGTGGCGAAATGTGTTGTGGACCGATGAATCAAAATTTAATTTGATTGGTAGTGATGGAAAAACATGAGTTAGACGTCCTTAAAATAAAAATTAAATACACGCTATACCACCGTGGTCTGGGAAAGTTTTTCTTGGTATGGCGTAGGTGCAATTTATTGGATCCAGGAAAATATGGATAAGCATCTCTAGAGAGTATAATGAAGCCATATTTTGAATGGAATATGCCCATAAAGTGGCAGTTTCAACAAAACAACGATCCAAAACATACGTCAGATCTGGCAAAAAAGTGGTTTGCTGACGACAAAATCGACATAATGGAATGGCCATTCCGATCTCCGGATTTAAATCGAGAATATGTGGAAAACAGACTCATTTCCACTCACTTCCAGTCACTACTCCACTCAGTCTCACCCATTTCAACTCACTTCCACTTCCACAACTCACTTCAACTTATTTCCACTCACTTCCACTCATTTCCACTCACTTCCACTCACTTCCACTCGCTTCCACACACTTTTGCTCACTTCCACCCACTGCCATTCACTTTCACTCACTCCACTCACTTCCTCTCACTTCTACTCACTTCTACTCACTTCCACTCACTTCCACTCACTCCACTCACCTTCGCTCACTCCAACTCACTTCCACTCAGTACTCCACTCACTCTCACCCACTTCAACTCACTTCCAGTCACTACTCCACTCAGTCTCACCCACTTCAACTCACTTCCACTCCCACCACTCACTTCAACTTATATCCACTCACTTCCACTCATTTCCACTCACTTCCACTCGCTTCCAGTCACTTTTGGTCACTTCCACCCACTTCCATTCACTTCCACTCACTTCCACTCACTTCCACTCACTTCTACTCACTTCCACTCACTCCACTCACGTCCACTCACTTCCACTCACTTCCACTCACTTCACTCACTTCACTCACTTCCACTCAGTTCCACTCACTACTCCACTCACTTTAACTCAGTTTCATCCACTTCCACGCACTTCCACTCACTTCCACTCACTACTCCACTCACTCTCACCCACTTCAACTCACTTCCACTCACTTCCAGTCACTACTCCACTCAGTCTCACCCACTTCAACTCACTTCCACTCCCACCACTCACTTCAATTTATTTTCACTCACTTCCACTCATTTCCACTCCCTTCCATTCGCTTCCACTCACTTTTGCTCACTTCCACCCACTTCCATTCACTTCCACTCACTCCACACACCTTCGCTCACTCCAACTCACTTCCACTCAGTACTCCACTCACTCTCACCCACTTCAACTCACTTCCACTCACTACTCCACTCACTCTCACCCACTTCAACTCACTTCCACTCCCACCACTCACTTCCACTCATTTCCATTCACTTTCACTCACTTTCACCCACTTTCACTCACTTCCACTCACTTCCACTCACTTCCACTCACTTCCACTCATTTCCACTCATTTCCACTCACTTTCACTAACTTTCACCCACTTTCACTCACTTTCACCCACTTTCAATCACTTCCACTCACTTCCACTCACTTCCACTCACTCCAATCACCTTCGCTCACTCCAACTCACTTCCACTCAGTACTCCACTCACTCTCACCCACTTCAATTCACTTCCACTCACTTCCACTCACTACTCCACTCACTCTCACCCACTTCAACTCACTTCCACTCCCACCACTCACTTCCACTCATTTCCATTCACTTTCACTCACTTTCACCCACTTTCACTCACTTTCACTCACTTCCACTCACTTCCACTCGCTTCCACTCACTTCCACTCATTTCCACTCTTTTCCACTCATTTCCACTCACTTTCACTAACTTTCACCCACTTTCACTTACTTCCACTCACTTCCACTCACTTCTACTCACTTCTACTCACTTGCACTCATTTCCACTCATTTCCACTCACTTTCACTAACTTTCACCCACTTTCACTCACTTTCACCCACTTTCAATCACTTCCACTCACTCCACTCACCTTCGCTCACTCCAACTCACTTCCACTCACTTCCACTCATTTCCACTCATTTCCACTCATTTCCACTCACTTCCACTCACTCCACTCACTTCCACTCACTCCACTCACTTCCACTCACTTTCGCTCACTTCCACTCGCTTCCACTCACTTTCGCTCACTTCCACTCACTTCCACTCACTTCCACTCACTTCCACTCACTTCCACTCACTTCCACTCACTTCCACTCACTTCCACTCACTTCCACTCACTTCCACTCACTTCCACTCACTTCCACTCACTTCAACTCACTTCCACTCGCTTCCACTCAGTTTTGCTCACTTCCACCCAATTCCACTAACTTCCACTCAACTCGCTCCACTCACTTCCACTCACATCACTTTTTTAAGTTATAAAAAGTTTAAATAGAGTTTCTCCTTAACTAAGCCCCGGAGAGCAAGAAAGAACTTCATTTGATATATTATCGACCAAAACTTCGTATTTTCTAAAAAATGTGTTGACTGTGTTATTTTTTCATTTTTAAGATATAAAAAGCGAAAAAATAGTTTAATTTGATATATTATGAACCAACAATTCGTATCTTCTAAAAAATTTGAAAAATTTTAATTTTGTATTAATTATTTCTTTTTAAGTTATAAAAAGTTTAAATAGAGTTTTCTGCTTAACTAAGCCCCGAAGAGCGAAAAAGAGTTGCATTTGATAAATTATTGTCCAAAAATTCGTATTTTCTAAAAAAATTGAAAAATTTAAATTTTGTATTAATTATGTTTTTTGTTTAAGTTATAAAAAGTTTAAATAGAGTTTTCTGCTTAACTAAGCCCCGAAGAGCGAAAAAGAACTGCATTTGATAAATTACCGTCCAAAAATTCGTATTTTCTAAAAAAAATTAAAAATTTCAATTTTGTATTAGTTGTATTTATTTTTTAAGTTATAAAAAGTTTAAATAGAGTTTCTCTTCGTCTAAGCCCCCGAGAGCAAAAAAGAGCTTCATTCATTCCACTCACTACTCCACTAACTTCCACTCACTTCCACTCACATTCCACTCACTTCCATTCACTTCCTCTCACTTCCACTCACTTCCACTCACTTCCACTCACTTCCACTCACTTCCACTCACTTCCACTCACTTCCACTCACTTCCACTCACTTCCACTCACTTCCACTCACTTCCACTCACTTCCACTCACTTCCATTCACTTCCACTCACTCCACTCACGTCCACTCACTTTCACTCACTTCCACTCACTTCCACACACTCCACCCACTTGCACTCAGTTCCACTCACTTTAACTCAGTTTCACCCACTTCCACGCACTTCCACTCACTTCCACTCACTTCCACACACTACTCCACTCACTTCCACTCACTCCACTCACGTCCACTCACTTCCACTCACTTCAACTCACTTCCACTCACTACTCCACTCACTCCCACCCACTTCAACTCACTTCCACTCACTCCACTCACCTTCGCTCACTCCAACTCACTTCCACTCACTTCCACACACTTCCACTCACTCCACTCACGTCCACTCACTTCCACTCACTTCCACTCACTTCCACTCACTTTCCACTCACTTCCACTCACTTCCACTCACTTCCACTCACTTCCACACACTTCCACTCACTCCACCCACTTCCACTCACTTCCACACACTCCACCCACTTGCACTCACTTCCACTCACTTCCACTCACTTCCACTCACTTCCACACACTCCACCTACTTGCACTCAGTTCCACTCACTACTCCACTCACTTCCACTCACTTCCACAAACTACTCCACTCACTTTCACTCACTCCACTCACGTCCATTCACGTCCACTCACTTCCACTCACTTCCACTCACTTCCACTCACTTCCACTCACTTCCACTCACTTCAGCTCACTTCCACTCACTACTCCACTCACTCTCACCCACTTCAACTCACTTCCACTCATTCCACTCACCTTCGCTCACTCCAACTCACTTCCACTCACTTCCACTCACTTCCACACACTTCCACTCACTCCACTCACGTCCACTCACTTCCACTCACTTCCACACACTTCCACTCACTTCCACTCACTTCCACACACTTCCACTCACTCCACCCACTTGCACTCAGTTCCACTCACTACTCCACGCACTTCCACTCACTTCCACACACTACTCCACTCACTCTCACCCAGTTCAACTCACTTCCACTCACTACTCCACTCACTCTCACCCACTTCAACTCACTTCCACTCCCACCACACACTTCCACTCATTTCCACTCATTTCCACTCACTTTCACTCACTTTCACCCACTTTCACTCACACCACTCACTTCCACTCACTTCCACTCACTTCCACTCACTTCCACTCACTTCCTTCCACTCATTTCCACTCACTTTCACCCACTTTCACTCACTTCCACAAACTTCCACTCACTTCCACTCACTTCCACTCACTTCCACTCACTTCCACTCACTTCCACTCACTTCCACTCACTTCCACACACTTCCACTCACTTCCACTCACTTCCACTCACTTCCACTCACTTCCACTCACTTCCACTCACTTCCACTCACTTCCACTCACTTCCACTCACTTCCACTCAATTCCACTCACTCCACTCACTTCCACTCACTTCCACTTACTCCACTCACTCCACTCACTTCCAAAAACTTCCACACGCTCCACCCACTTGCACTCAGTTCCACTAACTACTCCACTCACTTTAACTCAGTTTCACCCACTTCCACGCACTTCCACACTTCCACTCACTACTCCACTCACTCTCACCCACTTCAACTCACTTCCACTCCCACCACTCACTTCCTCTCACTTCTACTCACTTCCACTCACTTCCACTCACTCCACTCACTTCCTCTCACTTCTACTCACTTTCCTCACTTCCACTCACTACTCCACTCACTCTCAC
Organism: Eustalomyia histrio; assembly: GCA_949748255.1. Taxonomy (NCBI): domain Eukaryota; kingdom Metazoa; phylum Arthropoda; class Insecta; order Diptera; family Anthomyiidae; genus Eustalomyia; species Eustalomyia histrio. The sequence goes on from OX456526.1 coordinate 98,071,757, forward strand.
CCACTTCAACTCACTTCCACTCACTACTCCACTCACTACTCCACTCACTCTCACCCACTTCAACTCACTTCCACTCACATCCACTCACTTCCACTCGCTTCCACTCACTTTTGTTCACTTCACTCACTTCCACTCACTTCCACTCACTTCCACTCGCTTCCACTCACTTCCACTCACTTCCACTCACTTCCACTCACTTCCACTCACTTCCACTCACTTCCACTCACTTCCACTCACTTCCACTCACTTCCACTCACTTCCACTCACTTCCACTCACTTCCACTCACTTCCACTCACTTCCACTCACTCCACCCACTTTCACTCACTTCCTCTCACTTCACTCACTTCCACTCAACTTCACTCACTTCCACTCAACTCACTCCACTCACTTCCTCTCACTTCACTTTTTTAAGTTATAAAATGTTTAAATCGAGTTTTCTCCTTATCTAAGCCCCGGAGACCGAAAAATTAACTTAATTTGATATATTATCGATCAACAATTCGTATTTTCTAAAAAATTTGAAAAATTTAAATTTTGTATTATGTTTTTTGGAGAAGTTATAAAAAGTTTAAATAGAGGTTTCTGCTTAACTAAGCCCCGAAGAGCGAAAAAGAACTGTATTTGATAAATTACCGTCCAAAAATTCGTATTTTCTAAAAAAATTGAAAAATTTCAATTTTGTATTAATTATATTTATTTTTTAAGTTATAAAAAGTTTAAATATAGTTTCTCCTTAACTAAGCCCCGGAGAGCAAGAAAGAGCTTCATTTGATATATTATCGACCAAAAATTCGTATTTTCTAAATAATGTAATGACTGTATTATTTTTTAATTTTTAAGTTATAAAAGGTTTAAATCGAGTTTTATCCTTATCTAATATATATTATGATATATTATGAACCAACAATTCTTATTTTCTAAAAAATTTGAAAAATTTAAATTTTGTATTAATTATTTTTTATAGTTATAAAAAGTTTAATAAGAGTTTTCTGCTTAACTAAGCCCCGACGAGCGAAAAAGAGGTGCATTTGATAAATTATCGTCCAAAAATTCGTATTTTCTAAAAAAATTGAAAAATTTAAATTTTGTATTAATTATGTTTTTTGTTTAAGTGATAAAAAGTTTAAATAGAGTTTTCTGCTTAACTAAGCCCCGAAGAGCGAAAAAGAACTGCATTTGATAAATTAACGTCCAAAAATTCGTATTTTGTAAAAAAATTGAAAATTTTCAATTTTGTATTAATTATATTTATTTTTTAAGTTATAAAAAGTTTAAATAGAGCTTCTCTTTATCTAAGCCCCCGAGAGCCAAAAAAGAGCTTCCTTTGATATATTATCGTCCACAAATTCGCATTTTCTAAAAAATTGAAAAAATTTAATTTTGTATTAATTATATTTTTTTTGTAAGTTATAAACAGTTTAAACAGAGTTTTCTCCTTAACTAAGCCCCGTAGAGCAAAAAAGAGCTTCATTCCACTCACTACTCCACTCAATACTCCACTCACTTTAACTCAGTTTCACCCACTTCCACGCACTTCCACTCACTTGCACACACTACTCCACTCACTTCCACTCACTCCACTCACGTCCACTCACTTCCACTCACTTCCACTCACTTCAACTCACTTCCACTCACTTCCACACACTTCCACTCACTCCACTCACCTTCGCTCACTCCAACTCACTTCCACTCACTTCCACTCACTTCCACTCACTTCCACTCACTTCCACTCACTTCCACTCACTTCCACTCACTTCCACTCACTTGCACACACTTCCACTCACTCCACTCACGTCCACTCACTTCCACTCACTTCCACTCACTTCCACTCACTTCCACTCACTTCCACACACTTCCACACACTTCCACTCACTCCACCCACTTGCACTCAGTTCCACTCATTTCCACTCATTTCCACTCACTTTCACTAACTTTCACCCACTTTCACTCACCCACTTTCAATCACTTCCACTCACTCCACTCACCTTCGCTCACTCCAACGCACTCCAAATCACTTCCACTCATTTCCACTCATTTCCACTCACTACTCCACTCAATATTCCACTCACTTTAACTCAGTTTCACCCACTTCCACGCACTTCCACTCACTTCCACTCACTTGCACACACTACTCCACTCACTCCACTCACGTCCACTCACTTCCACTCACTGCCACTCACTTCCACTCACTTCAACTCACTTCCACTCACTTCCACACGCTTCCACTCACTCCACTCACCTTCGCTCACTCCAATGTAATGACTGTATTATTTTTTAATTTTTATGTAATAAAAGGTTTAAATCGAGTTTTATCCTTATCTAAGCCCCGGAAAGCGAAAAAATAGCTTAATTTGATATATTATGAACTCACTCTCACCTACTTGAATTGACTTCCACTCACTTCCACTCACTCTCACCCACTTCAACTCACTTCCACTCCCACCACTCACTTCCACTCATTTCCATTCACTTTCACCCACTTTCACTCACTTTCACCCGCTTTCACTCACTTTCACTCACTTCCACTCACTTCCTTTCACTTCCACTCACTTCCACTCACTTCCACTCATTTAAACTCATTTCCACTCATTTCCACTCACTTTCACTAACTTTCACCCACTTTCACTCACTTTCACCCACTTTCAATCACTTCCACTCACTTCCACTCACTCCACTCACCTTCGCTCACTCCAACTCACTTCCACTCACTTCCACTAACTTCCACTCACTCCACTCACTTCCACTCACTTTCGCTCACTTCCACTCACTTTCGGTCACTTCCACTCACTTCCACTCACTCCACTCACTTCCACTCACTTTCGCTCACTTCCACTCACTCCACTCACTTCCACTCACTTCCACTCACTTCCACTCACTTCCACTCACTTCCACTCACTTCCACTCACTTCCACTCACTTCCACTCACTTCCACTCACTTCCACTCATTCCACTCACCTTCGCTCACTCCAACTCATTTCCACTCACTCCCACTCACTCCCACTCATTTCCACTCACTTCCACTCACTTTCACTCACTTCCACTCACTTCCACTCACTTCCACTCACTTCCACTCACTTCCACTCACTTCCACTCATTCCACTCACCTTCGCTCACTCCAACTCATTTCCACTCACTCCCACTCACTCCCACTCATTTCCACTCACTTCCACTCACTTTCACTCACTTTCACTCACTTCCACTCACTTCCACTCACTCCACTCACTTCCACTCACTTCCACTCACTCTACTCACTTCCACTCACTTCCACACGCTCCACCCAGTTGCACTCAGTTCCAGTAACTACTCCACTCACTTTAATTTAGTTTCACCCACTTCCACACACTTCCACTCACTTCCACTCACTACTCCACTCACTCTCACCCACTTCAACTCACTTCCACTCACTTCCACTCACTTCCACTCACTTCCACTCACTTCAACTCACTTCCACTCACTTCCACTTACTTCCACTCACTTCCACTCACTTCCACTCACTTCCACTCACTTCCACTCGCTTCCACTCACTTTTGCTCACTTCCACCCACTTTTGCTCACTTCCACCCACTTCCACTCAACTCACTCCACTCACTTCCACTCACTTCCACTCACTTCCACTCACTTCCACTTACTTCCACTCACTTCCACTCGCTTCCACTCACTTTTGCTCACTTCCACCCACTTCCACTCAACTCACTCCACTCACTTCCTCTCACTTCCACTCACTTCACTTTTTTAAGTTATAAAAAGTTTAAATAGAGTTTCTCCTTTACTAAGCCCCGGAGAGCAAGAAAGAGCTTCATTTGATATACTATCGACCAAAACTTCGTATTTTCTAAAAAATGTAATGACTGTGTTATTTTTTCATTTTTAAGTTATAAAAGGTTTAAATCGAGTTTTATCCTTATCTAAGCCCCGGAAGCGAAAAAATAGCTTAATTTGATATATTATGAACCAACAATTCTTATTTTCTAAAAAATTTGAAAAATTTAAATTTTGTATTAATTATTTTTTTTTAAGTTATAAAAAGTTTAATAAGATTTTTCTGCTTAACTAAGCCCCGACGAGCGAAAAAGAGCTGCATTTGATAATTTATCAATTTGATAATTTGATAATTTATCAATTTGATAATTTGATAATTTATCAAATGCAGCTCTTTTTCGCTCGTCGGGGCTTAGTTAAGCAGAAAAATCTTATTAAACTTTTTATAACTTAAAAAAAAATAATTAATACAAAATTTAAATTTTTCAAATTTTTTAGAAAATAAGAATTGTTGGTTCATAATATATCAAATTAAGCTATTTTTTCGCTTCCGGGGCTTAGATAAGGATAAAACTCGATTTAAACCTTTTATAACTTAAAAATGAAAAAATAACACAGTCATTACATTTTTTAGAAAATACGAAGTTTTGGTCGATAGTATATCAAATGAAGCTCTTTCTTGCTCTCCGGGGCTTAGTAAAGGAGAAACTCTATTTAAACTTTTTATAACTTAAAAAAGTGAAGTGAGTGGAAGTGAGAGGAAGTGAGTGGAGTGAGTTGAGTGGAAGTGGGTGGAAGTGAGCAAAAGTGAGTGGAAGCGAGTGGAAGTGAGTGGAAGTAAGTGGAAGTGAGTGGAAGTGAGTGGAAGTGAGTGGAAGTGAGTGGAGTGAGTTGAGTGGAAGTGGGTGGAAGTGAGCAAAAGTGGGTGGAAGTGAGCAAAAGTGAGTGGAAGCGAGTGGAAGTGAGTGGAAGTGAGTGGAAGTGAGTGGAAGTGAGTGGAAGTAAGTGGAAGTGAGTGGAAGTGAGTTGAAGTGAGTGGAAGTGAGTGGAAGTGAGTGGAAGTGAGTGGAAGTGAGTTGAAGTGGGTGAGAGTGAGTGGAGTAGTGAGTGGAAGTGAGTGGAAGTGTGTGGAAGTGGGTGAAACTAAATTAAAGTGAGTGGAGTAGTTACTGGAACTGAGTGCAACTGGGTGGAGCGTGTGGAAGTGAGTGGAAGTGAGTAGAGTGAGTGGAAGTGAGTGGAAGTGAGTGGAGTGAGTGGAAGTGAGTGGAAGTGAGTGAAAGTGAGTGAAAGTGAGTGGAAGTGAGTGGAAATGAGTGGGAGTGAGTGGGAGTGAGTGGAAATGAGTTGGAGTGAGCGAAGGTGAGTGGAATGAGTGGAAGTGAGTGGAAGTGAGTGGAAGTGAGTGGAAGTGAGTGGAAGTGAGTGGAAGTGAGTGAAAGTGAGTGGAAGTGAGTGGAAATGAGTGGGAGTGAGTGGGAGTGAGTGGAAATGAGTTGGAGTGAGCGAAGGTGAGTGGAATGAGTGGAAGTGAGTGGAAGTGAGTGGAAGTGAGTGGAAGTGAGTGGAAGTGAGTGGAAGTGAGTGGAAGTGAGTGGAAGTGAGTGGAAGTGAGTGGAAGTGAGTGGAAGTGAGTGGAAGTGAGTGGAAGTGAGTGGAGTGAGTGGAAGTGAGCGAAAGTGAGTGGAAGTGAGTGGAGTGAGTGGAAGTGAGTGGAAGTGACCGAAAGTGAGTGGAAGTGAGCGAAAGTGAGTGGAAGTGAGTGGAGTGAGTGGAAGTGAGTGGAAGTTAGTGGAAGTGAGTGGAAGTGAGTTGGAGTGAGCGAAGGTGAGTGGAGTGAGTGGAAGTGAGTGGAAGTGATTGAAAGTGGGTGAAAGTGAGTGAAAGTGGGTGAAAGTTAGTGAAAGTGAGTGGAAATGAGTGGAAATGAGTTTAAATGAGTGGAAGTGAGTGGAAGTGAGTGGAAGTGAAAGGAAGTGAGTGGAAGTGAGTGGAAGTGAGTGAAAGTGAGTGAAAGCGGGTGAAAGTGAGTGAAAGTGGGTGAAAGTGAATGGAAATGAGTGGAAGTGAGTGGTGGGAGTGGAAGTGAGTTGAAGTGGGTGAGAGTGAGTGGAAGTGAGTGGAAGTCAATTCAAGTAGGTGAGAGTGAGTTCATAATATATCAAATTAAGCTATTTTTTCGCTTTCCGGGGCTTAGATAAGGATAAAACTCGATTTAAACCTTTTATTACATAAAAATTAAAAAATAATACAGTCATTACATTGGAGTGAGCGAAGGTGAGTGGAGTGAGTGGAAGCGTGTGGAAGTGAGTGGAAGTGAGTTGAAGTGAGTGGAAGTGAGTGGAAGTGAGTGGAAGTGAGTGGACGTGAGTGGAGTGAGTGGAGTAGTGTGTGCAAGTGAGTGGAAGTGAGTGGAAGTGCGTGGAAGTGGGTGAAACTGAGTTAAAGTGAGTGGAATATTGAGTGGAGTAGTGAGTGGAAATGAGTGGAAATGAGTGGAAGTGATTTGGAGTGCGTTGGAGTGAGCGAAGGTGAGTGGAGTGAGTGGAAGTGATTGAAAGTGGGTGAGTGAAAGTGGGTGAAAGTTAGTGAAAGTGAGTGGAAATGAGTGGAAATGAGTGGAACTGAGTGCAAGTGGGTGGAGTGAGTGGAAGTGTGTGGAAGTGTGTGGAAGTGAGTGGAAGTGAGTGGAAGTGAGTGGAAGTGAGTGGAAGTGAGTGGACGTGAGTGGAGTGAGTGGAAGTGTGTGCAAGTGAGTGGAAGTGAGTGGAAGTGAGTGGAAGTGAGTGGAAGTGAGTGGAAGTGAGTGGAAGTGAGTGGAAGTGAGTGGAAGTGAGTGGAAGTGAGTGGAAGTGAGTGGAAGTGAGTGGAAGTGAGTTGGAGTGAGCGAAGGTGAGTGGAGTGAGTGGAAGTGTGTGGAAGTGAGTGGAAGTGAGTTGAAGTGAGTGGAAGTGAGTGGAAGTGAGTGGACGTGAGTGGAGTGAGTGGAAGTGAGTGGAGTAGTGTGTGCAAGTGAGTGGAAGTGCGTGGAAGTGGGTGAAACTGAGTTAAAGTGAGTGGAGTATTGAGTGGAGTAGTGAGTGGAAATGAGTGGAATGAAGCTCTTTTTTGCTCTACGGGGCTTAGTTAAGGAGAAAACTCTGTTTAAACTGTTTATAACTTACAAAAAAAATATAATTAATACAAAATTAAATTTTTTCCATTTTTTAGAAAATGCGAATTTGTGGACGATAATATATCAAAGGAAACTCTTTTTTGGCTCTCGGGGGCTTAGATAAAGAGAAGCTCTATTTAAACTTTTTATAACTTAAAAAATAAATATAATTAATACAAAATTGAAATTTTTCAATTTTTTTAGAAAATACGAATTTTTGGACGGTAATTTATCAAATACAGTTCTTTTTCGCTCTTCGGGGCTTAGTTAAGCAGAAACCTCTATTTAAACTTTTTATAACTTCTCCAAAAAACATAATACAAAATTTAAATTTTTCAAATTTTTTAGAAAATACGAATTGTTGATCGATAATATATCAAATTAAGTTAATTTTTCGGTCTCCGGGGCTTAGATAAGGAGAAAACTCGATTTAAACATTTTATAACTTAAAAAAGTGAAGTGAGAGGAAGTGAGTGGAGTGAGTTGAGTGGAAGTGAGTGAAGTTGAGTGGAAGTGAGTGAAGTGAGAGGAAGTGAGTGAAAGTGGGTGGAGTGAGTGGAAGTGAGTGGAAGTGAGTGGAAGTGAGTGGAAGTGAGTGGAAGTGAGTGGAAGTGAGTGGAAGTGAGTGGAAGTGAGTGGAAGTGAGTGGAAGTGAGTGGAAGTGAGTGGAAGTGAGTGGAAGTGAGTGGAAGTGAGTGGAAGTGAGTGGAAGTGAGTGGAAGTGAGTGGAAGCGAGTGGAAGTGAGTGGAAGTGAGTGGAAGTGAGTGAAGTGAACAAAAGTGAGTGGAAGCGAGGGGAAGTGAGTGGATGTGAGTGGAAGTGAGTTGAAGTGGGTGAGAGTGAGTGGAGTAGTGAGTGGAGTAGTGAGTGGAAGTGAGTTGAAGTGGGTGAGAGTGAGTGGAGTAGTGAGTGGAAGTGAGGAAAGTGAGTAGAAGTGAGAGGAAGTGAGTGGAGTGAGTGGAAGTGAGTGGAAGTGAGTAGAAGTGAGAGGAAGTGAGTGGTGGGAGTGGAAGTGAGTTGAAGTGGGTGAGAGTGAGTGGAGTAGTGAGTGGAAGTGTGGAAGTGCGTGGAAGTGGGTGAAACTGAGTTAAAGTGAGTGGAGTAGTTAGTGGAACTGAGTGCAAGTGGGTGGAGCGTGTGGAAGTTTTTGGAAGTGAGTGGAGTGAGTGGAGTAAGTGGAAGTGAGTGGAAGTGAGTGGAGTGAGTGGAATTGAGTGGAAGTGAGTGGAAGTGAGTGGGAGTGAGTGGAAGTGAGTGGAAGTGAGTGGAAGTGAGTGGAAGTGAGTGGAAGTGAGTGGAAGTGAGTGGAAGTGTGTGGAAGTGAGTGGAAGTGAGTGGAAGTGAGTGGAAGTGAGTGGAAGTGAGTGGAAGTGAGTGGAAGTGAGTGGAAGTGAGTGGAAGTTTGTGGAAGTGAGTGAAAGTGGGTGAAAGTGAGTGGAAATGAGTGGAAGGAAGTGAGTGGAAGTGAGTGGAAGTGAGTGGAAGTGAGTGGAAGTGAGTGGAAGTGAGTGGAAGTGAGTGGAAGTGAGTGGTGTGAGTGAAAGTGGGTGAAAGTGAGTGAAAGTGAGTGGAAATGAGTGGAAATGAGTGGAAGTGTGTGGTGGGAGTGGAAGTGAGTTGAAGTGGGTGAGAGTGAGTGGAGTAGTGAGTGGAAGTGAGTTGAACTGGGTGAGAGTGAGTGGAGTAGTGTGTGGAAGTGAGTGGAAGTGCGTGGAGTAGTGAGTGGAACTGAGTGCAAGTGGGTGGAGTGAGTGGAAGTGTGTGGAAGTGAGTGGAAGTGAGTGGAAGTGTGTGGAAGTGAGTGGAAGTGAGTGGACGTGAGTGGAGTGAGTGGAAGTGAGTGGAAGTGAGTGGAAGTGAGTGGAAGTGAGTGGAAGTGAGTGGAAGTGAGTGGAAGTGAGTGGAAGTGAGTGGAAGTGAGTGGAAGTGAGTGGAAGTGAGTGGAAGTGAGTGGACGTGAGTGGAGTGAGTGAAAGTGAGTGGAGTAGTGAGTGGAAGTGAGCTGAAGTGAGTGGAAGTGAGTGGAAGTGAGTGGAAGTGAGTGGAAGTGAGTGGAAGTGAGTGGACGTGAGTGGACGTGAGTGGAGTGAGTGGAAGTGTGTGGAAGTGAGTGGAAGTGAGTTGGAGTGAGCGAAGGTGAGTGGAATGAGTGGAAGTGAGTTGAAGTGGGTGAGAGTGAGTGGAGTAGTGAGTGGAAGTGAGCTGAAGTGAGTGGAAGTGAGTGGAAGTGAGTGGAAGTGAGTGGAAGTGAGTGGAAGTGAGTGGACGTGAGTGGACGTGAGTGGAGTGAGTGAAAGTGAGTGGAGTAGTTTGTGGAAGTGAGTGGAAGTGAGTGGAAGTGAGTGGAGTAGTGAGTGGAACTGAGTGCAAGTAGGTGGAGTGTGTGGAAGTGAGTGGAAGTGAGTGGAAGTGAGTGGAAGTGAGTGCAAGTGGGTGGAGTGTGTGGAAGTGAGTGGAAGTGGGTGGAGTGAGTGGAAGTGTGTGGAAGTGAGTGGAAGTGAGTGGAAGTGAGTGGAAGTGAGTGGAAAGTGAGTGGAAGTGAGTGGAAGTGAGTGGAAGTGAGTGGACGTGAGTGGAGTGAGTGGAAGTGTGTGGAAGTGAGTGGAAGTGAGTTGGAGTGAGCGAAGGTGAGTGGAGTGAGTGGAAGTGAGTTGAAGTGGGTGGGAGTGAGTGGAGTAGTGAGTGGAAGTGAGTTGAAGTGAGTGGAAGTGAGTGGACGTGAGTGGAGTGAGTGGAAGTGAGTGGAGTAGTGTGTGGAAGTGAGTGGAAGTGAGTGGAAGTGCGTGGAAGTGGGTGAAACTGAGTTAAAGTGAGTGGAACTGAGTGCAAGTGGGTGGAGTGTGTGGAAGTGAGTGGAAGTGAGTGAAAGTGAGTGGACGTGAGTGGAGTGAGTGGAAGTGAGTGGAAGTGAGTGGAAGTGAGTGGAAGTGAGTGGAAGTGAGTGGAAGTGAGTGGAAGTGAGTGGAAGTGAGTGGAAGTGAGTGGAAGTGAGTGGAAGTGAGTGGAAGTGAGTGGAAGTGAGTGGAAGTGAGTGGAAGTGAGTGGAAGTGAGAGGAAGTGAATGGAAGTGAGTGGAATGTGAGTGGAAGTGAGTGGAAGTGAGTGGAAGTTAGTGGAGTAGTGAGTGGAATGAATGAAGCTCTTTTTTGCTCTCGGGGGCTTAGACGAAGAGAAACTCTATTTAAACTTTTTATAACTTAAAAAATAAATACAACTAATACAAAATTGAAATTTTTAATTTTTTTAGAAAATACGAATTTTTGGACGGTAATTTATCAAATGCAGTTCTTTTTCGCTCTTCGGGGCTTAGTTAAGCAGAAAACTCTATTTAAACTTTTTATAACTTAAACAAAAAACATAATTAATACAAAATTTAAATTTTTCAATTTTTTTAGAAAATACGAATTTTTGGACAATAATTTATCAAATGCAACTCTTTTTCGCTCTTCGGGGCTTAGTTAAGCAGAAAACTCTATTTAAACTTTTTATAACTTAAAAAAGTGAAGTGAGTGGAAGTGAGAGGAAGTGAGTGGAGTGAGTTGAGTGGAAGTGGGTGGAAGTGAGCAAAAGTGAGTGGAAGCGAGTGGAAGTGAGTGGAAGTAAGTGGAAGTGAGTGGAAGTGAGTGGAAGTGAGTGGAAGTGAGTGGAGTGAGTTGAGTGGAAGTGGGTGGAAGTGAGCAAAAGTGGGTGGAAGTGAGCAAAAGTGAGTGGAAGCGAGTGGAAGTGAGTGGAAGTGAGTGGAAGTGAGTGGAAGTGAGTGGAAGTAAGTGGAAGTGAGTGGAAGTGAGTTGAAGTGAGTGGAAGTGAGTGGAAGTGAGTGGAAGTGAGTGGAAGTGAGTTGAAGTGGGTGAGAGTGAGTGGAGTAGTGAGTGGAAGTGAGTGGAAGTGTGTGGAAGTGGGTGAAACTAAATTAAAGTGAGTGGAGTAGTTACTGGAACTGAGTGCAACTGGGTGGAGCGTGTGGAAGTGAGTGGAAGTGAGTAGAGTGAGTGGAAGTGAGTGGAAGTGAGTGGAGTGAGTGGAAGTGAGTGGAAGTGAGTGAAAGTGAGTGAAAGTGAGTGGAAGTGAGTGGAAATGAGTGGGAGTGAGTGGGAGTGAGTGGAAATGAGTTGGAGTGAGCGAAGGTGAGTGGAATGAGTGGAAGTGAGTGGAAGTGAGTGGAAGTGAGTGGAAGTGAGTGGAAGTGAGTGGAAGTGAGTGAAAGTGAGTGGAAGTGAGTGGAAATGAGTGGGAGTGAGTGGGAGTGAGTGGAAATGAGTTGGAGTGAGCGAAGGTGAGTGGAATGAGTGGAAGTGAGTGGAAGTGAGTGGAAGTGAGTGGAAGTGAGTGGAAGTGAGTGGAAGTGAGTGGAAGTGAGTGGAAGTGAGTGGAAGTGAGTGGAAGTGAGTGGAAGTGAGTGGAAGTGAGTGGAGTGAGTGGAAGTGAGCGAAAGTGAGTGGAAGTGAGTGGAGTGAGTGGAAGTGAGTGGAAGTGACCGAAAGTGAGTGGAAGTGAGCGAAAGTGAGTGGAAGTGAGTGGAGTGAGTGGAAGTGAGTGGAAGTTAGTGGAAGTGAGTGGAAGTGAGTTGGAGTGAGCGAAGGTGAGTGGAGTGAGTGGAAGTGAGTGGAAGTGATTGAAAGTGGGTGAAAGTGAGTGAAAGTGGGTGAAAGTTAGTGAAAGTGAGTGGAAATGAGTGGAAATGAGTTTAAATGAGTGGAAGTGAGTGGAAGTGAGTGGAAGTGAAAGGAAGTGAGTGGAAGTGAGTGGAAGTGAGTGAAAGTGAGTGAAAGCGGGTGAAAGTGAGTGAAAGTGGGTGAAAGTGAATGGAAATGAGTGGAAGTGAGTGGTGGGAGTGGAAGTGAGTTGAAGTGGGTGAGAGTGAGTGGAAGTGAGTGGAAGTCAATTCAAGTAGGTGAGAGTGAGTTCATAATATATCAAATTAAGCTATTTTTTCGCTTTCCGGGGCTTAGATAAGGATAAAACTCGATTTAAACCTTTTATTACATAAAAATTAAAAAATAATACAGTCATTACATTGGAGTGAGCGAAGGTGAGTGGAGTGAGTGGAAGCGTGTGGAAGTGAGTGGAAGTGAGTTGAAGTGAGTGGAAGTGAGTGGAAGTGAGTGGAAGTGAGTGGACGTGAGTGGAGTGAGTGGAGTAGTGTGTGCAAGTGAGTGGAAGTGAGTGGAAGTGCGTGGAAGTGGGTGAAACTGAGTTAAAGTGAGTGGAATATTGAGTGGAGTAGTGAGTGGAAATGAGTGGAAATGAGTGGAAGTGATTTGGAGTGCGTTGGAGTGAGCGAAGGTGAGTGGAGTGAGTGGAAGTGATTGAAAGTGGGTGAGTGAAAGTGGGTGAAAGTTAGTGAAAGTGAGTGGAAATGAGTGGAAATGAGTGGAACTGAGTGCAAGTGGGTGGAGTGAGTGGAAGTGTGTGGAAGTGTGTGGAAGTGAGTGGAAGTGAGTGGAAGTGAGTGGAAGTGAGTGGAAGTGAGTGGACGTGAGTGGAGTGAGTGGAAGTGTGTGCAAGTGAGTGGAAGTGAGTGGAAGTGAGTGGAAGTGAGTGGAAGTGAGTGGAAGTGAGTGGAAGTGAGTGGAAGTGAGTGGAAGTGAGTGGAAGTGAGTGGAAGTGAGTGGAAGTGAGTGGAAGTGAGTTGGAGTGAGCGAAGGTGAGTGGAGTGAGTGGAAGTGTGTGGAAGTGAGTGGAAGTGAGTTGAAGTGAGTGGAAGTGAGTGGAAGTGAGTGGACGTGAGTGGAGTGAGTGGAAGTGAGTGGAGTAGTGTGTGCAAGTGAGTGGAAGTGCGTGGAAGTGGGTGAAACTGAGTTAAAGTGAGTGGAGTATTGAGTGGAGTAGTGAGTGGAAATGAGTGGAATGAAGCTCTTTTTTGCTCTACGGGGCTTAGTTAAGGAGAAAACTCTGTTTAAACTGTTTATAACTTACAAAAAAAATATAATTAATACAAAATTAAATTTTTTCAATTTTTTAGAAAATGCGAATTTGTGGACGATAATATATCAAAGGAAACTCTTTTTTGGCTCTCGGGGGCTTAGATAAAGAGAAGCTCTATTTAAACTTTTTATAACTTAAAAAATAAATATAATTAATACAAAATTGAAATTTTTCAATTTTTTTAGAAAATACGAATTTTTGGACGGTAATTTATCAAATACAGTTCTTTTTCGCTCTTCGGGGCTTAGTTAAGCAGAAACCTCTATTTAAACTTTTTATAACTTCTCCAAAAAACATAATACAAAATTTAAATTTTTCAAATTTTTTAGAAAATACGAATTGTTGATCGATAATATATCAAATTAAGTTAATTTTTCGGTCTCCGGGGCTTAGATAAGGAGAAAACTCGATTTAAACATTTTATAACTTAAAAAAGTGAAGTGAGAGGAAGTGAGTGGAGTGAGTTGAGTGGAAGTGAGTGAAGTTGAGTGGAAGTGAGTGAAGTGAGAGGAAGTGAGTGAAAGTGGGTGGAGTGAGTGGAAGTGAGTGGAAGTGAGTGGAAGTGAGTGGAAGTGAGTGGAAGTGAGTGGAAGTGAGTGGAAGTGAGTGGAAGTGAGTGGAAGTGAGTGGAAGTGAGTGGAAGTGAGTGGAAGTGAGTGGAAGTGAGTGGAAGTGAGTGGAAGTGAGTGGAAGTGAGTGGAAGCGAGTGGAAGTGAGTGGAAGTGAGTGGAAGTGAGTGAAGTGAGTGAAGTGAACAAAAGTGAGTGGAAGCGAGGGGAAGTGAGTGGATGTGAGTGGAAGTGAGTTGAAGTGGGTGAGAGTGAGTGGAGTAGTGAGTGGAGTAGTGAGTGGAAGTGAGTTGAAGTGGGTGAGAGTGAGTGGAGTAGTGAGTGGAAGTGAGGAAAGTGAGTAGAAGTGAGAGGAAGTGAGTGGAGTGAGTGGAAGTGAGTGGAAGTGAGTAGAAGTGAGAGGAAGTGAGTGGTGGGAGTGGAAGTGAGTTGAAGTGGGTGAGAGTGAGTGGAGTAGTGAGTGGAAGTGTGGAAGTGCGTGGAAGTGGGTGAAACTGAGTTAAAGTGAGTGGAGTAGTTAGTGGAACTGAGTGCAAGTGGGTGGAGCGTGTGGAAGTTTTTGGAAGTGAGTGGAGTGAGTGGAGTAAGTGGAAGTGAGTGGAAGTGAGTGGAGTGAGTGGAATTGAGTGGAAGTGAGTGGAAGTGAGTGGGAGTGAGTGGAAGTGAGTGGAAGTGAGTGGAAGTGAGTGGAAGTGAGTGGAAGTGAGTGGAAGTGAGTGGAAGTGTGTGGAAGTGAGTGGAAGTGAGTGGAAGTGAGTGGAAGTGAGTGGAAGTGAGTGGAAGTGAGTGGAAGTGAGTGGAAGTGAGTGGAAGTTTGTGGAAGTGAGTGAAAGTGGGTGAAAGTGAGTGGAAATGAGTGGAAGGAAGTGAGTGGAAGTGAGTGGAAGTGAGTGGAAGTGAGTGGAAGTGAGTGGAAGTGAGTGGAAGTGAGTGGAAGTGAGTGGTGTGAGTGAAAGTGGGTGAAAGTGAGTGAAAGTGAGTGGAAATGAGTGGAAATGAGTGGAAGTGTGTGGTGGGAGTGGAAGTGAGTTGAAGTGGGTGAGAGTGAGTGGAGTAGTGAGTGGAAGTGAGTTGAACTGGGTGAGAGTGAGTGGAGTAGTGTGTGGAAGTGAGTGGAAGTGCGTGGAGTAGTGAGTGGAACTGAGTGCAAGTGGGTGGAGTGAGTGGAAGTGTGTGGAAGTGAGTGGAAGTGAGTGGAAGTGTGTGGAAGTGAGTGGAAGTGAGTGGACGTGAGTGGAGTGAGTGGAAGTGAGTGGAAGTGAGTGGAAGTGAGTGGAAGTGAGTGGAAGTGAGTGGAAGTGAGTGGAAGTGAGTGGAAGTGAGTGGAAGTGAGTGGAAGTGAGTGGAAGTGAGTGGAAGTGAGTGGACGTGAGTGGAGTGAGTGAAAGTGAGTGGAGTAGTGAGTGGAAGTGAGCTGAAGTGAGTGGAAGTGAGTGGAAGTGAGTGGAAGTGAGTGGAAGTGAGTGGAAGTGAGTGGACGTGAGTGGACGTGAGTGGAGTGAGTGGAAGTGTGTGGAAGTGAGTGGAAGTGAGTTGGAGTGAGCGAAGGTGAGTGGAATGAGTGGAAGTGAGTTGAAGTGGGTGAGAGTGAGTGGAGTAGTGAGTGGAAGTGAGCTGAAGTGAGTGGAAGTGAGTGGAAGTGAGTGGAAGTGAGTGGAAGTGAGTGGAAGTGAGTGGACGTGAGTGGACGTGAGTGGAGTGAGTGAAAGTGAGTGGAGTAGTTTGTGGAAGTGAGTGGAAGTGAGTGGAAGTGAGTGGAGTAGTGAGTGGAACTGAGTGCAAGTAGGTGGAGTGTGTGGAAGTGAGTGGAAGTGAGTGGAAGTGAGTGGAAGTGAGTGCAAGTGGGTGGAGTGTGTGGAAGTGAGTGGAAGTGGGTGGAGTGAGTGGAAGTGTGTGGAAGTGAGTGGAAGTGAGTGGAAGTGAGTGGAAGTGAGTGGAAAGTGAGTGGAAGTGAGTGGAAGTGAGTGGAAGTGAGTGGACGTGAGTGGAGTGAGTGGAAGTGTGTGGAAGTGAGTGGAAGTGAGTTGGAGTGAGCGAAGGTGAGTGGAGTGAGTGGAAGTGAGTTGAAGTGGGTGGGAGTGAGTGGAGTAGTGAGTGGAAGTGAGTTGAAGTGAGTGGAAGTGAGTGGACGTGAGTGGAGTGAGTGGAAGTGAGTGGAGTAGTGTGTGGAAGTGAGTGGAAGTGAGTGGAAGTGCGTGGAAGTGGGTGAAACTGAGTTAAAGTGAGTGGAACTGAGTGCAAGTGGGTGGAGTGTGTGGAAGTGAGTGGAAGTGAGTGAAAGTGAGTGGACGTGAGTGGAGTGAGTGGAAGTGAGTGGAAGTGAGTGGAAGTGAGTGGAAGTGAGTGGAAGTGAGTGGAAGTGAGTGGAAGTGAGTGGAAGTGAGTGGAAGTGAGTGGAAGTGAGTGGAAGTGAGTGGAAGTGAGTGGAAGTGAGTGGAAGTGAGTGGAAGTGAGTGGAAGTGAGTGGAAGTGAGAGGAAGTGAATGGAAGTGAGTGGAATGTGAGTGGAAGTGAGTGGAAGTGAGTGGAAGTTAGTGGAGTAGTGAGTGGAATGAATGAAGCTCTTTTTTGCTCTCGGGGGCTTAGACGAAGAGAAACTCTATTTAAACTTTTTATAACTTAAAAAATAAATACAACTAATACAAAATTGAAATTTTTAATTTTTTTAGAAAATACGAATTTTTGGACGGTAATTTATCAAATGCAGTTCTTTTTCGCTCTTCGGGGCTTAGTTAAGCAGAAAACTCTATTTAAACTTTTTATAACTTAAACAAAAAACATAATTAATACAAAATTTAAATTTTTCAATTTTTTTAGAAAATACGAATTTTTGGACAATAATTTATCAAATGCAACTCTTTTTCGCTCTTCGGGGCTTAGTTAAGCAGAAAACTCTATTTAAACTTTTTATAACTTAAAAAGAAATAATTAATACAAAATTAAAATTTTTCAAATTTTTTAGAAGATACGAATTGTTGGTTCATAATATATCAAATTAAACTATTTTTTCGCTTTTTATATCTTAAAAATGAAAAAATAACACAGTCAACACATTTTTTAGAAAATACGAAGTTTTGGTCGATAATATATCAAATGAAGCTCTTTCTTGCTCTCCGGGGCTTAGTTAAGGAGAAACTCTATTTAAACTTTTTATAACTTAAAAAAGTGATGTGAGTGGAAGTGAGTGGAGCGAGTTGAGTGGAAGTTAGTGGAATTGGGTGGAAGTGAGCAAAACTGAGTGGAAGCGAGTGGAAGTGAGTTGAAGTGAGTGGAAGTGAGTGGAAGTAAGTGGAAGTGAGTGGAAGTGAGTGGAAGTGAGTGGAAGTGAGTGGAAGTGAGTGGAAGTGAGTGGAAGTGAGTGGAAGTGAGTGGAAGTGAGTGGAAGTGAGCGAAAGTGAGTGGAAGCGAGTGGAAGTGAGCGAAAGTGAGTGGAAGTGAGTGGAGTGAGTGGAAGTGAGTGGAGTGAGTGGAAGTGAGTGGAAATGAGTGGAAATGAGTGGAAATGAGTGGAAGTGAGTGGAAGTGAGTTGGAGTGAGCGAAGGTGAGTGGAGTGAGTGGAAGTGATTGAAAGTGGGTGAAAGTGAGTGAAAGTGGGTGAAAGTTAGTGAAAGTGAGTGGAAATGAGTGGAAATGAGTGCAAGTGAGTAGAAGTGAGTAGAAGTGAGTGGAAGTGAGTGGAAGTAAGTGAAAGTGGGTGAAAGTTAGTGAAAGTGAGTGGAAATGAGTGGAAATGAGTGGAAAAGAGTGGAAATGAGTGGTAGTGAGTGGAAGCGAGTGGAAGTGAGTGGAAGTGAGTGAAAGTGAGTGAAAGTGGGTGAAAGTGAGTGAAAGTGAATGAAATGAGTGGAAGTGAGTGGTGGGAGTGGAAGTGAGTTGAAGTGGGTGAGAGTGAGTGGAGTAGTGAGTGGAAGTGAGTGGAAGTGAATTGAAGTGGGTGAGAGTGAGTGGAGTACTGAGTGGAAGTGAGTTGGAGTGAGCGAAGGTGATTGGAGTGAGTGGAAGTGAGTGGAAGTGAGTGGAAGTGATTGAAAGTGGGTGAAAGTGAGTGAAAGTGGGTGAAAGTTAGTGAAAGTGAGTGGAAATGAGTGGAAATGAGTGGAAGTGAGTGGAAGTGAGTGGAAGTGAGTGGAAGTGAGTGGAAGTGAGTGAAAGTGGGTGAAAGTGAGTGAAAGTGAATGGAAATGAGTGGAAGTGAGTGGTGGGAGTGGAAGTGAGTTGAAGTGGGTGAGAGTGAGTGGAGTAGTGAGTGGAAGTGAGTTGAAGTGGGTGAGAGTGAGTGGAGTACTGAGTGGAAGTGAGTTGGAGTGAGCGAAGGTGTGTGGAGTGAGTGGAAGTGAATGGAAGTGGGTGGAAGTGAGCAAAAGTGAGTGGAAGCGAATGGAAGGGAGTGGAAATGAGTGGAAGTGAGTGAAAATAAATTGAAGTGAGTGGTGGGAGTGGAAGTGAGTTGAAGTGGGTGAGACTGAGTGGAGTAGTGACTGGAAGTGAGTGGAAGTGAGTTGAAATGGGTGAGAGTGAGTGGAGTAGTGAGTGGAAGTGAGTGGAAGTGCGTGGAAGTGGATGAAACTGAGTTAAAGTGAGTGGAGTAGTGAGTGGAACTGAGTGGAAGTGAGTGAAGTGAGTGAAGTGAGTGGAAGTGAGTGGAAGTGAGTGGACGTGAGTGGAGTGAGTGGAAGTGAGTAGAAGTGAGTGGAAGTGAGTGGAAGTGAGTGGAAGTGAATGGAAGTGGGTGGAAGTGACCAAAAGTGACTGGAAGCGAGTGGAAGTGAGTGGAAATGAGTGGAAGTGAGTGGATATAAGTTGAAGTGAGTGGTGGGAGTGGAAGTGAGTTGAAGTGGGTGAGACTGAGTGGAGTAGTGACTGGAAGTGAGTTGAAGTGGGTGAGAGTGAGTGGAGTACTGAGTGGAAGTGAGTTGGAGTGAGCAAAGGTGAGTGGAGTGAGTGGAAGTGAGTGGAAGTGAGTAGAAGTGAGTAGAAGTGAGAGGAAGTGAGTGGAGTGAGTGAAAGTGAATGGCAGTGGGTGGAAGTGAGCAAAAGTGTGTGGAAGCGAGTGGAAGTGAGTGGAAGTGAGTGGAAATGAGTGGAAGTGAGTGGAAATAAGTTGAAGTGAGTTGTGGAAGTGGAAGTGAGTTGAAATGGGTGAGACTGAGTGGAGTAGTGACTGGAAGTGAGTGGAAATGAGTCTGTTTTCCACATATTCTCGATTTAAATCCGGAGATCGGAATGGCCATTCCATTATGTCGATTTTGTCGTCAGCAAACCACTTTTTTGCCAGATCTGACGTATGTTTTGGATCGTTGTTTTGTTGAAACTGCCACTTTATGGGCATATTCCATTCAACATATGGCTTCATTATACTCTCTAGAGATGCTTATCCATATTTTCCTGGATCCAATAAATTGCACCTACGCCATACCAAGAAAAACTTTCCCAGACCACGGTGGTATAGCGTGTATTTAATTTTTATTTTAAGGACGTCTAACTCATGTTTTTCCATCACTACCAATCAAATTAAATTTTGATTCATCGGTCCACAACACATTTCGCCACTTTTTTATGCCCTCCGGGCCACACCAATCTTTGTGAAGTTTTGCAAATTTCTTTCTTGTTTCAACGTATTTTCTAGTCAGCATTGGAAAAAGTTATTAGCCGCTACTAAATTTTAGTAAAGTTTTTGTACATTTAAATTTAAAATCGGTTGGATAAAATCATTAAAAGAACAACACAGAGAAAACAGATTGTAAGTTAAAATAACAAAATACCATTTAAAGAAATGATATTTCATTTAAAATCCGGTCTACAGGTTGGTTGAAAAGTTCCTGCACTCGAAATGAAAGAATACTGTTTTTGTTACGAAATATATTTTTTTATTCAATATAATCTCCTAGAAGCTCAATACACTTGTTCCAATGATCTTCCAATAATTTTATCCCATCCTTATAATGGTTTTCCGGAAGCTCTGCAAAATAACCGTCTACGGCTGCTATGGCCTCTTCAATCGAAGAAAAATGGTGGATGTTCAAGCAATTCGTACCTTAATTCTTTAAATTTAGCCATCGTCAAAACCCTTTTGTGAGCAGGTGCATTGTCTTGATGAAAAATGATTATTTTCTTCTTTAAACCAGGTCTTTTCTCACGAATTTTTTCATCCAGCTGATCCAAAAGGCTGCAATAATATTCAGAGTTGATTGTTTTAGCTTTCTGAAGATAATCAATCAACAAAATTCCTTTTGCATCCCAAAAAACTGATGCCATAACCTTCTTGCTGATCGTTGTGACTTCACCTGTTTTGGAGCTGAACAACCAGCTTCAGTCCACTGTAAACGTTCTTGTTTCAATTTAGGATCATGGTGGTGGATCCAAGTCTCATCCATAGTTATAAAACGACGCAAGAAGTCGGTTTTATTTGGCTTTAAAAGCTCCAAATTACGCTGAGAAATTTGTTTTCGATCCAGTGGGTGAAAGTGGGTGAAACTGAGTTAAAGTGAGGGGAGTAGTGAGTGGAACTGCGTGGAAATGAGTGAAGTGTGTGGAAGTGAGTGGACGTGAGTGGAGTGAGTGGAAGTGAGTGGAAGTGAGTGGAAGTGAGTGGAAGTTAGTGGAAGTGAGTGGAAGTGAGTGGAAGTGAGTGGAAGTGAGTGGAATGTGAGTGGAAGTTAGTGGAGTAGTGAGTGGAATGAAGCTCTTTTTTGCTCTCCGGGGCTTAGTTAAGTAGAAAACTCTGTTTAAACTTTTTATAACTTACAAAAAAAATATAATTAATACAAAATTTAATTTTTTTAATTTTTTAAAGTTTTTAGAATATGCGAATTTGTGGACGATAATATATCAAAACAAGCTCTTTTTTCGCTCTCGGGGGCTTAGATAAAGAGAAGCTCTATTTAAACTTTTTATAACTTAAAAAATAAATATAATTAATACAAAATTAAAATTTTTCAATTTTTTTAGAAAATACGAATTTTTGGACGGTAGTGAGTTGAAGTGGGTGAGTGTGAGTGGAGTAGTGAGTGGAAGTGAGTGGAAGTGCGTGGAAGTGGGTGAAACTGAGTTAAAGTGAGTGGAGTAGTGAGTGGAAGTGAGTAGAAGTGAGTGGAAGTGAGTGGACGTGAGTGGAGTGAGTGGAAGTGAGTGGAAGTTAGTGGAAGTGAGTGGAAGTGAGTTGAATGTGAGTGGAAGTTAGTGGAGTAGTGAGTGGAAGTGAGTGGAATAAAGCTCTTTTTTGCTCTCCGGGGCTTAGTTAAGGAGAAAACTCTGTTTAAACTTTTTATAACTTAAAAAATAAATATAATTAATACAAAATTGAAATTTTTTAATTTTTTTACAAAATACGAATTTTTGGACGGTAATTTATCAAATGCAGTTCTTTTTCGCTCTTCGGGGCTTAGTTAAGCAGAAAACTCTATTTAAACTTTTTATAACTTAAAAAATAAATATAATTAATACAAAATTGAAATTTTTCAATTTTTTTAGAAAATACGAATTTTTGGACGGTAATTTATCAAATGCAGTTCTATTTCGCTCTTCGGGGCTTAGTTAAGCAGAAACCTCTATTTAAACTTTTTATAACTTCTCCAAAAAACATAATACAAAATTTAAATTTTTCAAATTTTTTAGAAAATACGAATTGTTGATCGATAATATATCAAATTAAGTTAATTTTTCGGTGTCCGGGGCTTAGATAAGGAGAAAACTCGATTTAAATATTTTATAACTTAAAAAAGTGAAGTGAGTGGAGTGAGAGGAAGTGAGTGGAGTGAGTTGAGTGGAAGTGAGTGAAGGTGAGTGGAAGTGAGTGGAGTGAGAGGAAGTGAGATGAGTGGAAGTCAGCAAAAGTGAGTGGAAGCGAGTGGAAGTGTGTAGAAGTGTGTAGAAGTGAGTAGAAGTGAGTGGAAGTGAGTGGAAGTGAGTGGAAGTGAGTGAAAGTGGGTGGAGTGAGTGGAAGTGAGTGGAAGTGAGTGGAAGTGAGTGGAAGTGATTGGAAGGGAGTGGAAGTGAGTGGAAGTGAGAGGAAGTGAGAGGAAGTGAGTGGAAGTGAGTGGAAGTGAGTGGAAGTGAGTGGAAGTGAGTGGAAGTGAGTGGAAGTGAGTGGAAGTGAGTGGAAGTGAGTGGAAGTGAGTGGAAGTGAGTAGAAGTGAGACGGAAGTGAGAGGAAGTGAGTGGAGTGAGTGGAAGTTGAAGTGGGTGAGAGTGAGTGGAGTAGTGAGTGGAAGTGAGTGAAAGTGAGTAGAAGTGAGAGGAAGTGAGTGGAGTGAGTGGAAGTGAGTGGAAGTGAGTGGAAGTGAGTGGAAGTGAGTAGAAGTGAGAGGAAGTGAGTGGTGGGAGTGGAAGTGAGTTGAAGTGGGTGAGAGTGAGTGGAGTAGTGAGTGGAAGTGAGTTGAAGTGGGTGAGAGTGAGTGGAGTAGTGAGTGGAAGTGAGTGGAAGTGAGTGGAAGTGCGTGGAAGTGGGTGAAACTGAGTTAAAGTGAGTGGAGTAGTTAGTGGAACTGAGTGCAAGTGGGTGGAGCGTGTGGAAGTGAGTGGAAGTGAGTGGAAGTGAGTGGAGTGAGTGGAAGTGAGTGGAGTAAGTCGAAGTGAGTGGAAGTGAGGGGAAGTGAGTGGAAGTGAGTGGAATTGAGTGGAAGTGAGTGAAAGTGAGTGGAAGTGAGTTGAACTGGGTGAGAGTGAGTGGAGTAGTGTGTGGAAGTGAGTGGAAGTGCGTGGAAGTGGGTGAAACTGAGTTAAAGTGAGTGGAGTAGTGAGTGGAACTGAGTGCAAGTGGGTGGAGTGAGTGGAAGTGTGTGGAAGTGAGTGGAAGTGAGTGGAAGTGAGTGGAAGTGAGTGGAAGTGAGTGAACGTGAGTGGAGTGAGTGAAAGTGTGTGGAAGTGAGTGGAAGTGAGTGGAATTGAGTGGAAGTGAGTGGAGTGAGTGGAAGTGAGTGGAAGTGAACAAAAGTGAGTGGAAGTGAACAAAAGTGAGTGGAAGCGAGTGGAAGTGACTGGAAGTGACTGGAAGTAAGTGGAAGTGAGTGGTGGGAGTGGAAGTGAGTGGAAGTGAGTTGAAGTGGGTGAGAGTGAGTGGAGTAGTGAGTGCAAGTGAGTAGAAGTGAGAGGAAGTGAGTGGAGGGAGTGGAAGTGGGTGGAAGTGAGCAAAAGTGAGTGGAAATGAGTGGGAGTGAGTGGAAATGAGTTGAAGTGAGTGGTGGGAGTGGTGGGAGTGGAAGTGAGTGGAAGTGAGTTGAAGTGGGTGAGAGTGAGTGGAGTAGTGAGTGGAAGTGAGTTGAAGTGGGTGAGAGTGAGTGGAGTAGTGAGTGGAAGTGAGTGGAAGTGAGTGGAAGTGCGTGGAAGTGGGTGAAACTGAGTTAAAGTGAGTGGAGTAGTTAGTGGAACTGAGTGCAAGTGGGTGGAGCGTGTGGAAGTGAGTGGAAGTGAGTGGAATTGAGTGGAAGTGTGTGGAAGTGAGTGGAATTGAGTGGAAGTGTGTGGAAGTGGGTGAAACTAAATTAAAGTGAGTGGAGTAGTTAGTGGAACTGAGTGCAAGTGGGTGGAGCGTGTGGAAGTGAGTGGAAGTGAGTGGAGTGAGTGGAAGTGAGTGGAAGTGAGTGGAGTGAGTGGAAGTGAGTGAAAGTGAGTGGAAGTGAGTGGACGTGAGTGGAGTGAGTGGAAGTGAGTGGAAGTTAGTGGAAGTTAGTGGAAGTGAGTGGAAGTGAGTTGAATGTGAGTGGAAGTTAGTGGAGTAGTGAGTGGAAGTGAGTGGAATGAAGCTCTTTTTTGCTCTCCGGGGCTTAGTTAAGGAGAAAACTCGATTTAAACTTTTTATAACTTAAAAAAGTGAAGTAAGTGAGTGGAGTGAGAGGAAGTGAGTGGAGTGAGTTGAGTGGAAGTGAGTGAAGGTGAGTGGAAGTGAGTGGAAGTGAGTGGAAGTGAGTGGAAGTGAGTGGAGTGAGTGGAGTGAGTGGAAGTGAGTGGAAATGAGTGGGAGTGAGTGGAAATGAGTTGAAGTGAGTGGTGGGAGTGGTGGGAGTGGAAGTGAGTGGAAGTGAGTGGAAGTGAGTTGAAGTGGGTGAGAGTGAGTGAGAGTGAGTGGAGTAGTGAGTGGAAGTGAGTGGAAGTGCGTGGAAGTGGGTGAAACTGAGTAAAGTGAGTGGAGTAGTTAGTGGAACTGAGTGCAAGTGGGTGGAGCGTGTGGAAGTGAGTGGAAGTGAGTGGAAGTGTGTGGAAGTGGGTGAAACTAAATTAAAGTGAGTGGAGTAGTTAGTGGAACTGAGTGCAAGTGGGTGGAGCGTGTGGAAGTGAGTGGAAGTGAGTGGAAGTGAGTGGAGTGGAGTGAGTGGAAGTGAGTGGAAGTGAGTGGAAGTGAGTGGAGTGAGTGGAAGTGAGTGAAAGTGAGTGAAAGTGAGTGGGAATGAGTGGGAGTGAGTGGGAGTGAGTGGAAATGAGTGGAAGTGAGTTGGAGTGAGCGAAGGTGAGTGGAGTGAGTGGAAGTGAGTGGAAGTGAGTGGAAGTGAGTGGAAGTGAGTGGAAGTGAGTGGAAGTGAGTGGAAGTGAGTGAAAGTGGGTGAAAGTGGGTGAAAGTGAGTGGAAATGAGTGGAAGTGAGTGGAAGTGAGTGAAAGTGAGTGGAAGTGAGTGGAAGTGAGTGGAAATGAGTGGAAATGAGTTGAAATGAGTGGTGGGAGTGGAAGTGAGTGGAAGTGAGTTGCAGTGGGTGAGAGTGAGTGGAGTATTGAGTGGAAGTGAGTTGAAGTGGGTGAGAGTGAGTGGAGTAGTGAGTGGAAGTGAGTGGAAGTGTGTGGAAGTGTGTGGAAGTGGGTGAAACTAAATTAAAGTGAGTGGAGTAATTAGTGGAACTGAGTGCAAGTGGGTGGAAGTGAGTGGAAGTGAGTGGAAGTGAGTGGAAGTGAGTGGAAGTGAGTGGAAGTGTGTGGAAGTGAGTTGAAGTGAGTGGAAGTGAGTGGAGTGAGTGGAGTGAGTGGAAGTGAGTGGAGTGAGTGGAAGTGAGTGAAAGTGAGTGAAAGTGAGTGAAAGTGAGTGGAAGTGAGTGGAAATGAGTGGGAGTGAGTGGGAGTGAGTGGAAGTGAGTGGAAGTGAGTGGAAGTGAGTGGAAGTGAGTGGAAGTGAGTGGAAGTGAGTGGAAGTGAGTGGAAGTGAGTGGAAGTGAGTGGAAGTGAGTGGAAGTGTGTGGAAGTGAGTTGAAGTGAGTGGAAGTGAGTGGAGTGAGTGGAAGTGAGTGAAAGTGAGTGGAAGTGAGTGGAAATGAGTGGGAGTGAGTGGGAGTGAGTGGAAATGAGTGGAAGTGAGTTGGAGTGAGCGAAGGTGAGTGGAGTGAGTGGAAGTGAGTGGAAGTGAGTGGAAGTGAGTGGAAGTGAGTGGAAGTGAGTGGAAGTGAGTGGAAGTGAGTGAAAGTGGGTGAAAGTGGGTGAGAGTGAGTGGAAATGAGTGGAAGTGTGTGGAAGTGAGTGGAAGAGAGTGGAAGTGAGTGGTGTGAGTGAAAGTTGGTGAAAGTGAGTGGAAATGAGTGGAAATGAGTGGAAGTGAGTGGAGTAGTAAGTGGAAGTGAGTTGAAGTGGGTGAGAGTGAGTGGAGTAGTGAGTGGAAGTGAGTTGGAGTGAGCGAAGGTGAGTGGAGTGAGTGGAAGTGAGTGGAAGTGATTCACTCACTTCCACTCACTTCCACTCACTTCCACTCACTTCCACTCATTTCCACTCATTTCCACTCACTTTCACTAACTTTCACCCACTTTCATTTACTTTCACCCACTTTCAATCACTTCCACTCACTTCCACTCACTCCACTCACCTTCGCTCACTCCAACTCACTTCCACTCAGTACTCCACTCACTCTCACCCACTGCAACTCACTTCCACTCACTTCCACTCACTACTCCACTCACTCTCACCCACTTCAACTCACTTCCACTCATTTCCATTCACTTTCACTCACTATCACCCACTTTCACTCACTTCCACTCACTTCCACTCACTTCCACTCACTTCCACTCACTTCCACTCACTTCCACTCATTTCCACTCATTTCCACTCACTTCCACTCGTTTCCACTCACTTTTGCTCACTATTACCCACAAGTGGGTGATAGTGAGTGAAAGTGAATGGAAATGAGTGGAAGTGAGTGGTGGGAGTGGAAGTGAGTTGAAGTGGGTGAGAGTGAGTGGAGTAGTGAGTGGAAGTGAGTTGAAGTGGGTGGAGTACTGACTGGAAGTGAGTTGGAGTGAGCGAAGGTGAGTGGAGTGAGCGGAAGTGAGTAGAAGTGAGAGGAAGTGATTGGAGTGAGTGGCAGTGAATGGAAGTGGGTAATAGTGAGCAAAAGTGAGTGGAAACGAGTGGAAGTGAGTGGAAATGAGTGGAAATGAGTGGAAGTGAGTGGAAGTGAGTGGAAGTGAGTGGAAGTGAGTGGAAGTGAGTGGAAGTGAGTGAAAGTGGGTGATAGTGAGTGAAAGTGAATGGAAATGAGTGGAAGTGAGTGGTGGGAGTGGAAGTGAGTTGAAGTGGGTGAGAGTGAGTGGAGTAGTGAGTGGAAGTGAGTTGAAGTGGGTGAGAGTGAGTGGAGTACTGAGTGGAAGTGAGTTGGAGTGAGCGAAGGTGAGTGGAGTGAGTGGAAGTGAGTGGAAGTGATTGAAAGTGGGTGAAAGTAAATGAAAGTGGGTGAAAGTTAGTGAAAGTGAGTGGAAATGAGTGGAAATGAGTGGAAGTGAGTGGAAGTGAGTGGAAGTGAGTGGAAGTGAGTGAAAGTGAGTGAAAGTGAGTGAAAGTGAATGGAAATGAGTGGAAGTGAGTGGTGGGAGTGGATGTGAGTTGAAGTGGGTGAGAGTGAGTGGAGTACTGAGTGGAAGTGAGTTGGAGTGAGCGAAGGTGAGTGGAGTGAGTGGAAGTGAGTAGAAGTGAGAGGAAGTGATTGGAGTGAGTGGAAGTGAATGGAAGTGGGTGATAGTGAGCAAAAGTGAGTGGAAGCGAGTGGAAGTGAGTGGAAGTGAGTGGAAATGAGTGGAAGTTGGTGAAACTGAGTTAAAGTGAGTGGAGTAGTGAGTGGAACTGAGTGGAAGTGAGTGAAGTGAGTGAAGTGAGTGGAAGTGAGTGGAAGTGAGTTGAAGTGGGTGAGAGTGAGTGGAGTAGTGAGTGGAAGTGAGTGGAAGTGCGTGGAAGTTGGTGAAACTGAGTTAAAGTGAGTGGAGTAGTGAGTGGAGTAGTGAGTGGAACTGAGTGGAAGTGAGTGAAGTGAGTGAAGTGAGTGGAAGTGAGTGGAAGTGAGTGGACGTGAGTGGAGTGAGTGGAAGTGAGTGGAAGTGAGTTGAAGTGGGTGAGAGTGAGTGGAGTAGTGAGTGGAAGTGAGTGGAAGTGCGTGGAAGTTGGTGAAACTGAGTTAAAGTGAGTGGAGTAGTGAGTGGAACTGAGTGGAAGTGAGTGAAGTGAGTGAAGTGAGTGGAAGTGAGTGGAAGTGAGTGGACGTGAGTGGAGTGAGTGGAAGTGAGTGGAAGTGAGTGAAAGTGAGTGGAAGTGAGTGGAAGTGAGTGGAAGTGAGTGGATGTGAATGGAAGTGGGTGGAAGTGAGCAAAAGTGAGTGGAAGCGAGTGGAAGTGAGTGGAAGTGAGTGGAAGCGAGTGGAAGTGAGTGGAAGTGAGTGGAAGTGAGTGGAAATGAGTGGAAGTGAGTGGAAATAAGTTGAAGTGAGTGGTGGGAGTGGAAGTGAGTTGAAGTGGGTGAGACTGAGTGGAGTAGTGACTGGAAGTGAGTTGAAGTGGGTGAGAGTGAGTTGGAGTACTGAGTGGAAGTGAGTTGGAGTGAGCGAAGGTGAGTGGAGTGAGTGGAAGTGAGTGGAAGTGAGTAGAAGTGAGAGGAAGTGAGTGGAGTGAGTGGAAGTGAATGGCAGTGGGTGGAAGTGAGCAAAAGTGTGTGGAAGCGAGTGGAAGTGAGTGGAAGTGAGTGGAAATGAGTGGAAGTGAGTGGAAATAAGTTGAAGTGAGTTGTGGGAGTGGAAGTGAGTTGAAGTGGGTGAGACTGAGTGGAGTAGTGACTGGAAGTGAGTGGAAGTGAGTTGAAGTGGGTGAGAGTGAGTGGAGTAGTGAGTGGAAGTGCGTGGAAGTGGGTGAAACTGAGTTAAAGTGAGTGGAGTAGTGAGTGGAACTGAGTGGAAATGAGTGAAGTGTGTGGAAGGAGTGGAAGTGAGTGGACGTGAGTGGAGTGAGTGGAAGTGAGTGGAAGTGAGTGGAAGTTAGTGGAAGTTAGTGGAAGTGAGTGGAAGTGAGTGGAATGTGAGTGGAAGTTAGTGGAGTAGTGAGTGGAAGTGAGTGGAATGAAGCTCTTTTTTGCTCTCCGGGGCTTAGTTAAGGAGAAAACTCTGTTTAAACTTTTTATAACTTGCAAAAAAAATATAATTTATACAAAATTTAATTTTTTTCAATTTTTTAGAAAATGCGAATTTGTGGACGATAATATATCAAAAAAAAAGCTCTTTTTTCGCTCTCGGGGGCTTAGATAAAGAGAAGCTCTATTTAAACTTTTTATAACTTAAAAAATAAAAATAATTAATACAAAATTGAAATTTTTAAATTTTTTTAGAAAATACGAATTTTTGGACGGTAGTGAGTTGAAGTGGGTGAGAGTGAGTGGAGTAGTGAGTGGAAGTGAGTGGAAGTGAGTGGAGTGAGTGGAAGTGAGTGGAAGTGAACAAAAGTGAGTGGAAGCGAGTGGAAGTGACTGGAAGTAAGTGGAAGTGAGTGGTGGGAGTGGAAGTGAGTGGAAGTGAGTTGAAGTGGGTGAGAGTGAGTGGAGTAGTGAGTGGAAGTGAGTTGAAGTGGGTGAGAGTGAGTGGAGTAGTGACTGGAAGTGAGTGAAAGTGAGTAGAAGTGAAAGGTAGTGAGTGGAGTGAGTGGAAGTGAGTGGAAGTGAGTAGAAGTAAGAGGAAGTGAGTGGAGGGAGTGGAAGTGTGTGGAAGTGAGTGGAAGTGAGCAAAAGTGAGTGGAAATGAGTGGAAGTGAGTGGAAATGAGTGGGAGTGAGTGGAAATGAGTTGAAGTGAGTGGTGGGAGTGGTGGGAGTGGAAGTGAGTTGAAGTGGGTGAGACTGAGTGGAGTAGTGAGTGGAAGTGAGTTGAAGTGGGTGAGAGTGAGTGGAAGTGAGTGGAAGTGCGTGGAAGTGGGTGAAACTGAGTTAAAGTGAGTGGAGTAGTTAGTGGAACTGAGTGCAAGTGAGTGGAAGAGAGCAAAAGTGAGTGGAAGTGAGTGGAAATGAGTGGAAGTGAGTGGAAGTGAGTGGAAGTGAGTGGAATTGAGTGGAAGTGTGTGGAAGTGAGTGAAAGTGGGTAAAAGTGGGTAAAAGTGAGTGGAAATGAGTGGATGTGAGTGGAAATGAGTGGAAATGAGTGGAAGTGAGTGGAAGTGAGTGGAGTAGTGAGTGGAAGTGAGTTGAAGTGGGTGAGAGTGAGTGGAGTAGTGAGTGGAAGTGAGTTGGAGTGAGCGAAGGTGAGTGGAGTGAGTGGAAGTGAGTAGAAGTGAGAGGAAGTGAGTGGAGTGAGTGGAAGTGAGCAAAAGTGAGTGGAAGTGAGCAAAAGTGAGTGGAAGTGAGTGTAAATGAGTGGAAGTGAGTGGAAGTGAGTGGAAGTGAATGGAAGTGGGTAATAGTGAGCAAAAGTGAGTGGAAGCGAGTGGAAGTGAGTGGAAATGAGTGGAAATGAGTGGAAGTGAGTGGAAGTGAGTGGAAGTGAGTGGAAGTGAGTGGAAGTGAGTGGAAGTGAGTGGAAGTGAGTGAAAGTGGGTGATAGTGAGTGAAAGTGAATGGAAATGAGTGGAAGTGAGTGGTGGGAGTGGAAGTGAGTTGAAGTGGGTGAGAGTGAGTGGAGTAGTGAGTGGAAGTGAGTGGAAGTGAGTGGAAGTGAGTGGAAGTGAGTGGAAGTGAGTGGAAGTGCGTGGAAGTGGGTGAAACTGAGTTAAAGTGAGTGGAGTAGTGAGTGGAACTGAGTGCAAGTGGGTGGAGTGAGTGGAAGTGTGTGGAAGTGAGTGGAAGTGAGTGGAAGTGAGTGGAAGTGAGTGGAAGTGAGTGGAAGTGAGTGGAAGTGGGTGGACGTGAGCGGAGTGAGTGGAAGTGTGTGGAAGTGAGTGGAAGTGAGTGGAAGTGAGTTGGAGTGAGCGAAGGTGAGTGGAGTGGGTGGAAGTGAGTTGAAGTGGGTGAGTGGAGTAGTGAGTGGAGTAGTGAGTGGAAGTGAGTTGAAGTGAGTGGAAGTGAGTGGAAGTGAGTGGACGTGAGTGGAAGTGAGTGGAGTAGTGTGTGGAAGTGAGTGGAAGTGAGTGGAAGTGCGTGGAAGTGGGTGAAACTGAGTTAAAGTGAGTGGAGTAGTGAGTGGAACTGAGTGCAAGTGGGTGGAGTGTGTGGAAGTGAGTGGAAGTGAGTGGACGTGAGGGGAGTGAGTGGAAGTGAGTGGAAGTGAGTGGAAGTGAGTGGAAGTGAGTGGAAGTGAGTGGAAGTGAGGAGAAGTGAGTGGAAGTGAGTGGAAGTGAGTGGAAGTGAGAGGAAGTGAATGGAAGTGAGTGGAATGTGAGTGGAAGTGAGTGGAAGTTAGTGGAGTAGTGAGTGGAATGAAGCTCTTTTTTGCTCTCGGGGCTTAGATAAAGAGAAGCTCTATTTAAACTTTTTATAACTTAAAAAATAAAAATAATTAATACAAAATTGAAATTTTTCAATTTTTTTAGAAAATACGAATTTTTGGACGGTAGTGAGTTGAAGTGGGTGAGAGTGAGTGGAAGTGAGTGGAAGTGAGTGGAGTGAGTGGAGTGAGTGGAAGTGAATGGAAGTGAACAAAAGTGAGTGGAAGCGAGTGGAAGTGACTGGAAGTAAGTGGAAGTGAGTGGTGGGAGTGGAAGTGAGTGGAAGTGAGTTGAAGTGGGTGAGAGTGAGTGGAGTAGTGAGTGGAAGTGAGTTGAAGTGGGTGAGAGTGAGTGGAGTAGTGACTGGAAGTGAGTGAAAGTGAGTAGAAGTGAAAGGAAGTGAGTGGAGTGAGTGGAAGTGAGTGGAAGTGAGTAGAAGTAAGAGGAAGTGAGTGGAGGGAGTGGAAGTGAGTTGAAGTGGGTGAGAGTGAGTGGAGTAGTGAGTGGAAGTGAGTTGAAGTGGGTGAGAGTGAGTGGAAGTGAGTGGAAGTGCGTGGAAGTGGGTGAAACTGAGTTAAAGTGAGTGGAGTAGTTAGTGGAACTGAGTGCAAGTGAGTGGAGTGAGTGGAAGAGAGCAAAAGTGAGTGGAAGTGAGTGGAAATGAGTGGAAGTGAGTGGAAGTGAGTGGAAGTGAGTGGAAGTGAGTGGAAGTGAGTGGAAGTGTGTGGAAGTGAGTGAAAGTGGGTAAAAGTGGGTAAAAGTGAGTGGAAATGAGTGGAAGTGAGTGGAAATGAGTGGAAATGAGTGGAAGTGAGTGGAAGTGAGTGGAGTAGTGAGTGGAAGTGAGTTGAAGTGGGTGAGAGTGAGTAGTGAGTAGTGAGTGGAAGTGAGTGGAAGTGAGTGGAAGTGAGTGGAAGTGAGTGGAAGTGCGTGGAAGTGGGTGAAACTGAGTTAAAGTGAGTGGAGTAGTGAGTGGAACTGAGTGCAAGTGAGTGGAAGTGTGTGGAAGTGAGTGGAAGTGAGTGGAAGTGAGTGGAAGTGAGTGGAAGTGAGTGGAAGTGAGTGGACGTGAGTGGAGTGAGTGGAAGTGTGTGGAAGTGAGTGGAAGTGAGTTGGAGTGAGCGAAGGTGAGTGGAGTGAGTGGAAGTGAGTTGAAGTGGGTGAGTGGAGTAGTGAGTGAAGTAGTGAGTGGAAGTGAGTTGAAGTGAGTTGAAGTGAGTGGAAGTGAGTGGAAGTGAGTGGACGTGAGTGGAAGTGAGTGGAGTAGTGTGTGGAAGTGAGTGGAAGTGAGTGGAAGTGCGTGGAAGTGGGTGAAACTGAGTTAAAGTGAGTGGAGTAGTGAGTGGAACTGAGTGCAAGTGGGTGGAAGTGAGTGGACGTGAGTGGAGTGAGTGGAAGTGAGTGGAAGTGAGTGGAAGTGAGTGGAAGTGAGTGGAAGTGAGTGGAAGTGAGTGGAAGTGAGTGGAAGTGAGTGGAAGTGAGTGGAAGTGAGTGGAAGTGAGTGGAAGTGAGGAGAAGTGAGTGGAAGTGAGTGGAAGTGAGTGGAAGTGTGAGGAAGTGAATGGAAGTGAGTGGAATGTGAGTGGAAGTGAGTGGAAGTTAGTGGAGTAGTGAGTGGAATGAAGCTCTTTTTTGCTCTCGGGGGCTTAGACAAAGAGAAACTCTATTTAAACTTTTTATAACTTAAAAAATAAATACAACTAATACAAAATTGAAATTTTTAATTTTTTTTAGAAAATACGAATTTTTGGACGGTAATTTATCAAATGCAGTTCTTTTTCGCTCTTCGGGGCTTAGTTAAGCAGAAAACTCTATTTTAACTTTTTATAACTTAAACAAAAAACATAATTAATACAAAATTTAAATTTTTAAATTTTTTTAGAAAATACGAATTTTTGGACAATAATTTATCAAATGCAACTCTTTTTCGCTCTTCGGGGCTTAGTTAAGCAGAAAACTCTATTTAAACTTTTTATAACTTAAAAAAAATAATTAATACAAAATTAAAATTTTTCAAATTTTTTAGAAGATACGAATTGTTGGTTCATAATATATCAAATTAAACTATTTTTTCGCTTTTTATATCTTAAAAATGAAAAAATAACACAGTCAATACATTTTTTAGAAAATACGAAGTTTCGGTCGATAATATATCAAATGAAGCTCTTTCTTGCTCTCCGGGGCTTAGTTAAGGAGAAACTCTATTTAAACTTTTTATAACTTAAAAAAGTGAAGTGAGTGGAAGTGAGTGGAGTGAGAGGAAGTGAGTGGCGCGATTTGAGTGGAAGTTAGTGGAAGTGGGTGGAAGTGAGCAAAACTGAGTGGAAGCGAGTGGAAGTGAGCGAAAGTGAGTGGAAGTGAGTGGAAGTGAGTAGAAGTGAGTGGAAGTGAGTGGTAGTGAGTGGAAATGAGTGGAAGTGAGTGGAAGTGAGTGGAAGTGAGTGGCGCGATTTGAGTGGAAGTTAGTGGAAGTGGGTGGAAGTGAGCAAAACTGAGTGGAAGCGAGTGGAAGTGAGCGAAAGTGAGTGGAAGTGAGTGGAAGTGAGTGGAAGTGAGTGGAAGTGAGTAGAAGTGAGTGGAAGTGAGTGGTAGTGAGTGGAAGTGAGTGGAAGTGAGTGGAAGTGAGTGGAAGTGAGTAGAAGTGAGTGGAAGTGAGTGGTAGTGAGTGGAAGTGAGTGGAAGTGAGTGGAAGTGAGTGGAAGTGAGTGGAAGTGAGTGGAAGTGAGTGGAAGTGAGTGGAAGTGAGTGGAGTGAGCGGAAGTGAGTGGAAGTGACTGGAAGTTTGTGGAAGTGAGTGAAAGTGGGTGAAAGTGAGTGGAAATGAGTGGAAGTGAGTGGAAGTGAGTGGAAGTGAGTGGAAGTGAGTGAAAGTGAGTGGAAGTGAGTGGTGTGAGTGAAAGTGAGTGACAGTGAGTGAAAATGAGTGGAGGTGTGTGGTGGGAGTGGAAGTGGGTGAGAGTGAGTGGAGTAGTGAGTGGAAGTGAGTTGAACTGGGTGAGAGTGAGTGGAGTAGTGTGTGGAAGTGAGTGGAAGTGAGTGGAAGTGAGTGGAAGTGAGTGGAAGTGAGTGGAAGTGCGTGGAAGTGGGTGAAACTGAGTTAAAGTGAGTGGAAGTGTGTGGAAGTGAGTGGAAGTGAGTGGAAGTGAGTGGAAGTGAGTGGAAGTGAGTGGAAGTGAGTGGACGTGAGTGGAGTGAGTGGAAGTGTGTGGAAGTGAGTGGAAGTGAGTGGAAGTGAGTTGGAGTGAGCGAAGGTGAGTGGAGTGAGTGGAAGTGAGTTGAAGTGGGTGAGTGGAGTAGTGAGTGGAAGTGAGTTGAAGTGAGTTGAAGTGAGTGGAAGTGAGTGGAAGTGAGTGGACGTGAGTGGAAGTGAGTGGAAGTGAGTGGAAGTGAGTGGAAGTGAGTGGAAGTGAGTGGAAGTGAGTGGAAGTGAGTGAAAGTGGGTGATAGTGAGTGAAAGTGAATGGAAATGAGTGGAAGTGAGTGGTGGGAGTGGAAGTGAGTTGAAGTGGGTGAGAGTGAGTGGAGTAGTGAGTGGAAGTGAGTGGAAGTGAGTGGAAGTGAGTGGAAGTGAGTGGAAGTGCGTGGAAGTGGGTGAAACTGAGTTAAAGTGAGTGGAGTAGTGAGTGGAACTGAGTGCAAGTGAGTGGAAGTGTGTGGAAGTGAGTGGAAGTGAGTGGAAGTGAGTGGAAGTGAGTGGAAGTGAGTGGAAGTGAGTGGACGTGAGTGGAGTGAGTGGAAGTGTGTGGAAGTGAGTGGAAGTGAGTTGGAGTGAGCGAAGGTGAGTGGAGTGAGTGGAAGTGAGTTGAAGTGGGTGAGTGGAGTAGTGAGTGAAGTAGTGAGTGGAAGTGAGTTGAAGTGAGTTGAAGTGAGTGGAAGTGAGTGGAAGTGAGTGGACGTGAGTGGAAGTGAGTGGAGTAGTGTGTGGAAGTGAGTGGAAGTGAGTGGAAGTGCGTGGAAGTGGGTGAAACTGAGTTAAAGTGAGTGGAGTAGTGAGTGGAACTGAGTGCAAGTGGGTGGAAGTGAGTGGAAGTGAGTGGACGTGAGTGGAGTGAGTGGAAGTGAGTGGAAGTGAGTGGAAGTGAGTGGAAGTGAGTGGAAGTGAGTGGAAGTGAGTGGAAGTGAGTGGAAGTGAGTGGAAGTGAGGAGAAGTGAGTGGAAGTGAGTGGAAGTGAGTGGAAGTGAGAGGAAGTGAATGGAAGTGAGTGGAATGTGAGTGGAAGTGAGTGGAAGTTAGTGGAGTAGTGAGTGGAATGAAGCTCTTTTTTGCTCTCGGGGGCTTAGACAAAGAGAAACTCTATTTAAACTTTTTATAACTTAAAAAATAAATACAACTAATACAAAATTGAAATTTTTAATTTTTTTTAGAAAATACGAATTTTTGGACGGTAATTTATCAAATGCAGTTCTTTTTCGCTCTTCGGGGCTTAGTTAAGCAGAAAACTCTATTTTAACTTTTTATAACTTAAACAAAAAACATAATTAATACAAAATTTAAATTTTTAAATTTTTTTAGAAAATACGAATTTTTGGACAATAATTTATCAAATGCAACTCTTTTTCGCTCTTCGGGGCTTAGTTAAGCAGAAAACTCTATTTAAACTTTTTATAACTTAAAAAAAATAATTAATACAAAATTAAAATTTTTCAAATTTTTTAGAAGATACGAATTGTTGGTTCATAATATATCAAATTAAACTATTTTTTCGCTTTTTATATCTTAAAAATGAAAAAATAACACAGTCAATACATTTTTTAGAAAATACGAAGTTTCGGTCGATAATATATCAAATGAAGCTCTTTCTTGCTCTCCGGGGCTTAGTTAAGGAGAAACTCTATTTAAACTTTTTATAACTTAAAAAAGTGAAGTGAGTGGAAGTGAGTGGAGTGAGAGGAAGTGAGTGGCGCGATTTGAGTGGAAGTTAGTGGAAGTGGGTGGAAGTGAGCAAAACTGAGTGGAAGCGAGTGGAAGTGAGCGAAAGTGAGTGGAAGTGAGTGGAAGTGAGTGGAAGTGAGTAGAAGTGAGTGGAAGTGAGTGGTAGTGAGTGGAAATGAGTGGAAGTGAGTGGAAGTGAGTGGAAGTGAGTGGCGCGATTTGAGTGGAAGTTAGTGGAAGTGGGTGGAAGTGAGCAAAACTGAGTGGAAGCGAGTGGAAGTGAGCGAAAGTGAGTGGAAGTGAGTGGAAGTGAGTGGAAGTGAGTGGAAGTGAGTAGAAGTGAGTGGAAGTGAGTGGTAGTGAGTGGAAGTGAGTGGAAGTGAGTGGAAGTGAGTGGAAGTGAGTAGAAGTGAGTGGAAGTGAGTGGTAGTGAGTGGAAGTGAGTGGAAGTGAGTGGAAGTGAGTGGAAGTGAGTGGAAGTGAGTGGAAGTGAGTGGAGTGAGCGGAAGTGAGTGGAAGTGACTGGAAGTTTGTGGAAGTGAGTGAAAGTGGGTGAAAGTGAGTGGAAATGAGTGGAAGTGAGTGGAAGTGAGTGGAAGTGAGTGGAAGTGAGTGAAAGTGAGTGGAAGTGAGTGGTGTGAGTGAAAGTGAGTGACAGTGAGTGAAAATGAGTGGAGGTGTGTGGTGGGAGTGGAAGTGGGTGAGAGTGAGTGGAGTAGTGAGTGGAAGTGAGTTGAACTGGGTGAGAGTGAGTGGAGTAGTGTGTGGAAGTGAGTGG
The DNA here is from genome assembly GCA_949748255.1 of Eustalomyia histrio. Lineage (NCBI taxonomy): Eukaryota > Metazoa > Arthropoda > Insecta > Diptera > Anthomyiidae > Eustalomyia > Eustalomyia histrio. The sequence goes on from OX456526.1 coordinate 98,107,386, forward strand.
AAGTGAGTGGAAGTGAGTGGAAGTGAGTGGAAGTGCGTGGAAGTGGGTGAAACTGAGTTAAAGTGAGTGGAAGTGTGTGGAAGTGAGTGGAAGTGAGTGGAAGTGAGTGGAAGTGAGTGGAAGTGAGTGGAAGTGAGTGGACGTGAGTGGAGTGAGTGGAAGTGTGTGGAAGTGAGTGGAAGTGAGTGGAAGTGAGTTGGAGTGAGCGAAGGTGAGTGGAGTGAGTGGAAGTGAGTTGAAGTGGGTGAGTGGAGTAGTGAGTGGAAGTGAGTTGAAGTGAGTTGAAGTGAGTGGAAGTGAGTGGAAGTGAGTGGACGTGAGTGGAAGTGAGTGGAGTAGTGTGTGGAAGTGAGTGGAAGTGAGTGGAAGTGCGTGGAAGTGGGTGAAACTGAGTTAAAGTGAGTGGAGTAGTGAGTGGAAGTGAGTGCAAGTGGGTGGAGTGTGTGGAAGTGAGTGGAAGTGAGTGGACGTGAGTGGAGTGAGTGGAAGTGAGTGGAAGTGAGTGGAAGTGAGTGGAAGTGAGTGGAAGTGAGTGGAAGTGAGGTGAAGTGAGTGGAAGTGAGTGGAAGTGAGTGGAAGTGAGAGGAAGTGAATGGAAGTGAGTGGAATGTGAGTGGAAGTGAGTGGAAGTTAGTGGAGTAGTGAGTGGAATGAAGCTGTTTTTTGCTCTCGGGGGCTTAGACAAAGAGAAACTCTATTTAAACTTTTTATAACTATTTTTATAACTATTTATTTATAAATAAATACAACTAATACAAAATTGAAATTTTTAATTTTTTTTAGAAAATACGAATTTTTGGACGGTAATTTATCAAATGCAGTTCTTTTTCGCTCTTCGGGGCTTAGTTAAGCAGAAAACTCTATTTTAACTTTTTATAACTTAAACAAAAAACATAATTAATACAAAATTTAAATTTTTAAATTTTTTTAGAAAATACGAATTTTTGGACAATAATTTATCAAATGCAACTCTTTTTCGCTCTTCGGGGCTTAGTTAAGCAGAAAACTCTATTTAAACTTTTTATAACTTAAAAAAAATAATTAATACAAAATTAAAATTTTTCAAATTTTTTAGAAGATACGAATTGTTGGTTCATAATATATCAAATTAAACTATTTTTTCGCTTTTTATATCTTAAAAATGAAAAAATAACACAGTCAATACATTTTTTAGAAAATACGAAGTTTCGGTCGATAATATATCAAATGAAGCTCTTTCTTGCTCTCCGGGGCTTAGTTAAGGAGAAACTCTATTTAAACTTTTTATAACTTAAAAAAGTGAAGTGAGTGGAAGTGAGTGAGTGGAAGTTAGTGGAAGTGAGTGGAAGTGAGTGGAAGTGAGTGGAAGTGAGTGGAAGTGAGTGGAAGTGAGTGGAAGTGAGTGAAAGTGGGTGATAGTGAGTGAAAGTGAATGGAAATGAGTGGAAGTGAGTGGTGGGAGTGGAAGTGAGTTGAAGTGGGTGAGAGTGAGTGGAAGTGAGTGGAAGTGAGTGGAAGTGAGTGGAAGTGAGTGAAAGTGGGTGATAGTGAGTGAAAGTGAATGGAAATGAGTGGAAGTGAGTGCTGGGAGTGGAAGTGAGTTGAAGTGGGTGAGAGTGAGTGGAGTAGTGAGTGGAAGTGAGTGGAAGTGAGTTGAAGTGGGTGAGAGTGAGTGGAGTACTGAGTGGAAGTGAGTTGGAGTGAGCGAAGGTGAGTGGAGTGAGTGGAAGTGAGTGGAAGTGAGTTGAAGTGGGTGGAGTACTGAGTGGAAGTGAGTTGGAGTGAGCGAAGGTGAGTGGAGTGAGCGGAAGTGAGTAGAAGTGAGAGGAAGTGATTGGAGTGAGTGGAAGTGAATGGAAGTGGGTAATAGTGAGCAAAAGTGAGTGGAAGCGAGTGGAAGTGAGTGGAAATGAGTGGAAATGAGTGGAAGTGAGTGGAAGTGAGTGGAAGTGAGTGGAAGTGAGTGGAAGTGAGTGGAAGTGAGTGAAAGTGGGTGATAGTGAGTGAAAGTGAATGGAAATGAGTGGAAGTGAGTGCTGGGAGTGGAAGTGAGTTGAAGTGGGTGAGAGTGAGTGGAGTAGTGAGTGGAAGTGAGTGGAAGTGAGTTGAAGTGGTTGAGAGTGAGTGGAGTACTGAGTGGAAGTGAGTTGGAGTGAGCGAAGGTGAGTGGAGTGAGTGGAAGTGAGTGGAAGTGATTGAAAGTGGGTGAAAGTAAATGAAAGTGGGTGAAAGTTAGTGAAAGTGAGTGGAAATGAGTGGAAATGAGTGGAAGTGAGTGGAAGTGAGTGAAAGTGAGTGAAAGTGAATGGAAATGAGTGGAAGTGAGTGGTGGGAGTGGATGTGAGTTGAAGTGGGTGAGAGTGAGTGGAGTAGTGAGTGGAAGTGAGTGGAAGTGAGTTGAAGTGGGTGAGAGTGAGTGGAGTACTTAGTGGAAGTGAGTTGGAGTGAGCGAAGGTGAGTGGAGTGAGTGGAAGTGAGTAGAAGTGAGAGGAAGTGATTGGAGTGAGTGGAAGTGAATGGAAGTGGGTGATAGTGAGCAAAAGTGAGTGGAAGCGAGTGGAAGTGAGTGGAAGTGAGTGGAAATGAGTGGAAGTGAGTGAAAATAAGTTGAAGTGAGTGGTGGGTGTGGAAGTGAGTTGAAGTGGGTGAGAGTGAGTGGAGTAGTGAGTGGAAGTGAGTGGAAGTGCGTGGAAGTTGGTGGAAGTGAGTGGACGTGAGTGGAGTGAGTGGAAGTGAGTGGAAGTGAGTGGAAGTGAGTGGAAGTGAGTGGAAGTGAGTGGAAGTGAATGGAAGTGGGTGGAAGTGAGCAAAAGTGAGTGGAAGCGAGTGGAAGTGAGTGGAAGTGAGTGGAAGTGAGTGGAAGCGAGTGGAAGTGAGTGGAAGTGAGTGGAAGTGAGTGGAAATGAGTGGAAGTGAGTGGAAATAAGTTGAAGTGAGTGGTGGGAGTGGAAGTGAGTTGAAGTGGGTGAGACTGAGTGGAGTAGTGAGTGGAAGTGAGTGGAAGTGAGTGGAAATGAGTGGAAGTGAGTGAAAATAAGTTGAAGTGAGTGGTGGGTGTGGAAGTGAGTTGAAGTGGGTGAGAGTGAGTGGAGTAGTGAGTGGAAGTGAGTGGAAGTGCGTGGAAGTTGGTGGAAGTGAGTGGACGTGAGTGGAGTGAGTGGAAGTGAGTGGAAGTGAGTGGAAGTGAGTGGAAGTGAGTGGAAGTGAGTGGAAGTGAGTGGAAGTGAGTGGAAGTGAGTGGAAGTGAGTGGAAGTGAGTGGAACTGAGTGGAAGTGAGTGAAGTGAGTGAAGTGAGTGGAAGTGAGTGGAAGTGAGTGGAAGTGAGTGGACGTGAGTGGAGTGAGTGGAAGTGAGTGGAAGTGAGTGGAAGTGAGTGGAAGTGAGTGGAAGTGAGTGGAAGTGAGTGGAAGTGAGTGGAAGTGAATGGAAGTGGGTGGAAGTGAGCAAAAGTGAGTGGAAGCGAGTGGAAGTGAGTGGAAGTGAGTGGAAGTGAGTGGAAGCGAGTGGAAGTGAGTGGAAGTGAGTGGAAGTGAGTGCAAATGAGTGGAAGTGAGTGGAAATAAGTTGAAGTGAGTGGTGGGAGTGGAAGTGAGTTGAAGTGGGTGAGACTGAGTGGAGTAGTGACTGGAAGTGAGTTGAAAAGGGTGAGAGTGAGTTGGAGTACTGAGTGGAAGTGAGTTGGAGTGAGCGAAGGTGAGTGGAGTGAGTGGAAGTGAGTGGAAGTGAGTAGAAGTGAGAGGAAGTGAGTGGAGTGAGTGGAAGTGAATGGCAGTGGGTGGAAGTGAGCAAAAGTGTGTGGAAGCGAGTGGAAGTGAGTGGAAGTGAGTGGAAATGAGTGGAAGTGAGTGGAAATAAGTTGAAGTGAGTTGTGGGAGTGGAAGTGAGTTGAAGTGGGTGAGACTGAGTGGAGTAGTGACTGGAAGTGAGTGGAAGTGAGTTGAAGTGGGTGAGAGTGAGTGGAGTAGTGAGTGGAAGTGCGTGGAAGTGGGTGAAACTGAGTTAAAGTGAGTGGAGTAGTGAGTGGAACTGAGTGGAAATGAGTGAAGTGTGTGGAAGGAGTGGAAGTGAGTGGACGTGAGTGGAGTGAGTGGAAGTGAGTGGAAGTGAGTGGAAGTGAGTGGAAGTTAGTGGAAGTTAGTGGAAGTGAGTGGAAGTGAGTGGAAGTGAGTGGAATGTGAGTGGAAGTTAGTGGAGTAGTGAGTGGAAGTGAGTGCAATGAAGCTCTTTTTTGCTCTCCGGGGCTTAGTTAAGGAGAAAACTCTGTTTAAACTTTTTATAACTTGCAAAAAAAATATAATTAATACAAAATTTAATTTTTTTCAATTTTTTAGAAAATGCGAATTTGTGGACGATAATATATCAAAAAAAAAAGCTCTTTTTTCGCTCTCGGGGGCTTAGATAAAGAGAAGCTCTATTTAAACTTTTTATAACTTAAAAAATAAAAATAATTAATACAAAATTGAAATTTTTCAATTTTTTTAGAAAATACGAATTTTTGGACGGTAGTGAGTTGAAGTGGGTGAGAGTGAGTGGAGTAGTGAGTGGAAGTGAGTGGAAGTGAGTGGAGTGAGTGGAAGTGAGTGGAAGTGAACAAAAGTGAGTGGAAGCGAATGGAAGTGACTGGAAGTAAGTGAAAGTGAGTGGTGGGAGTGGAAGTGAGTGGAAGTGAGTGGAAGTGAGTTGAAGTGGGTGAGAGTGAGTGGAGTAGTGAGTGGAGTAGTGAGTGGAAGTGAGTTGAAGTGGGTGAGAGTGAGTGGAAGTGCGTGGAAGTGGGTGAAACTGAGTTAAAGTGAGTGGAGTAGTTAGTGGAACTGAGTGCAAGTGAGTGGAGTGAGTGGAAGAGAGCAAAAGTGAGTGGAAGTGAGTGGAAATGAGTGGAAGTGAGTGGAAGTGAGTGGAAGTGAGTGGAAGTGAGAGGAAGTGAGTGGAAGTGAGTGGAAGTGAGTGGAAGTGAGTGAAGTGAGTGGAAGTAAGTGGAAGTGAGTGGAGTAGTGAGTGGAAGTGAGTTGAAGTGGGTGAGAGTGAGTGGAGTAGTGAGTGGAAGTGAGTTGGAGTGAGCGAAGGTGAGTGGAGTGAGTGGAAGTGAGTAGAAGTGAGAGGAAGTGAGTGGAGTGAGTGGAAGTGAGCAAAAGTGAGTGGAAGTGAGCAAAAGTGAGTGGAAGTGAGCAAAAGTGAGTGGAAGTGAGTGGAAATGAGTGGAAGTGAGTGGAAGTGAGTGGAAGTGAGTGGAAGTGAGTGGAAGTGAGTGGAAGTGAGTGGAAGTGAGTGGAAGTGAGTGGAAGTGAGTGGAGTGAGTGGAAGTGAGTGGAAGTGAATGGAAGTGAGTGGAAGTGAGTGGAAGTGAGTGGAAGTGAGTGGAGTGAGTGGAGTGGGTGAGAGAAAAGTGAGTGGAAGTGAGTTGAAGTGGGTGAGAGTGAGTGGAGTAGTGAGTGGAAGTGAGTTGAAGTGGGTGAGAGTGAGTGGAGTAGTGAGTGGAAGTGAGTTGGAGTGAGCGAAGGTGAGTGGAGTGAGTGGAAGTGAGTAGAAGTGAGAGGAAGTGAGTGGAGTGAGTGTAAGTGAGCAAAAGTGAGTGGAAGTGAGTGGAAGTGAGTGGAAGTGAGTGGAAGTGAGTGGAGTGAGTGGAGTGAGTGGAAGTGAGTGGAAGTGAGTGGAAGTGAGTGGAAGTGCGTGGAAGTGCGTGGAAGTGGGTGAAACTGAGTTAAAATGAGTGGAGTAGTTAGTGGAACTGAGTGCAAGTGAGTGGAGTGAGTGGAAGAGAGTGGAAGTGAGTGGAAGTGAGTGGAAGTGAGTGGAAGTGAGTGGAAGTGAGTGGAAGTGAGTTGAAGTGGGTGAGAGTGAGTGGAGTAGTGAGTGGTAGTGAGTTGAAGTGGGTGAGAGTGAGTGGAAGTGAGTGGAAGTGCGTGGAAGTGGGTGAAACTGAGTTAAAGTGAGTGGAGTAGTTAGTGGAACTGAGTGCAAGTGAGTGGAGTTAGTGGAAGAGAGCAAAAGTGAGTGGAAGTGAGTGGAAATGAGTGGAAGTGAGTGGAAGTGAGTGGAAGTGAGTGGAAGTGAGTGGAAGTGAGTGGAAGTGCGTGGAAGTGGGTGAAACTGAGTTAAAGTGAGTGGAGTAGTTAGTGGAACTGAGTGCAAGTGAGTGGAGTGAGTGGAAGAGAGTGGAAGTGAGTGGAAGTGAGTGGAAGTGAGTGGAAATGAGTGGAAGTGAGTGGAAGTGAGTGGAAGTGAGTGGAAGTGAGTGGAAGTGAGTGGAAGTGAGTGGAAGTGAGTTGAAGTGGGTGAGAGTGAGTGGAGTAGTGAGTGGAAGTGAGTTGAAGTGGGTGAGAGTGAGTGGAGTAGTGAGTGGAAGTGAGTGGAAGTGCGTGGAAGTGGGTGAAACTGAGTTAAAATGAGTGGAGTAGTTAGTGGAACTGAGTGCAAGTGGGTGGAGCGTGTGGAAGTGAGTGGAACTGAGTGTAAGTGAGTGGAGTGAGTGGAGTAAGTGGAAGTGAGTGGAAGTGAGTGGACTTGAGTGGAAGTGAGTTGAAGTGAGTGGAAGTGAGTGGATGTGAGTGGAAGTGAGTGGAAGTGAGTGGAAGTGACTGGAAGTTTGTGGAAGTGAGTTAAAGTGAGTGGAGTAGTTAGTGGAACTGAGTGCAAGTGGGTGGAGCGTGTGGAAGTGAGTGGAACTGAGTGTAAGTGAGTGGAGTGAGTGGAGTAAGTGGAAGTGAGTGGAAGTGAGTGGAAGTGATTGGACTTGAGTGGAAGTGAGTGGACTTGAGTGGACGTGAGTTGAAGTGAGTGGAAGTGAGTGGAAGTGAGTGGAAGTGAGCGGAAGTGAGTGGAAGTGAGTGGAAGTGACTGGAAGTTTGTGGAAGTGAGTGAAAGTGGGTGAAAGTGAGTGGAAATGAGTGGAAGTGAGTGGAAGTGAGTGGAAGTGAGTGGAAGTGAGTGAAAGTGAGTGGAAGTGAGTGGTGTGAGTGAAAGTGAGTGACAGTGAGTGAAAATGAGTGGAAATGAGTGGAGGTGTGTGGTAGGAGTGGAAGTGAGTTGAAGTGGGTGAGAGTGAGTGGAGTAGTGAGTGGAAGTGAGTTGAACTGGGTGAGAGTGAGTGGAGTAGTGTGTGGAAGTGAGTGGAAGTGAGTGGAAGTGAGTGGAAGTGAGTGGAAGTGAGTGGAAGTGCGTGGAAGTGGGTGAAACTGAGTTAAAGTGAGTGGAGTAGTGAGTGGAACTGAGTGCAAGTGGGTGGAGTGAGTGGAAGTGTGTGGAAGTGAGTGGAAGTGAGTGGAAGTGAGTGGAAGTGAGTGGAAGTGAGTGGAAGTGCGTGGACGTGAGTATAAGTGTGTGGAAGTGAGTGGAAGTGAGTGGAAGTGAGTTGGAGTGAGCGAAGGTGAGTGGAGTGAGTGGAAGTGAGTTGAAGTGGGTGAGTGGAGTAGTGAGTGGAGTAGTGAGTGGAAGTGAGTTGAAGTGAGTTGAAGTGAGTGGAAGTGAGTGGAAGGGAGTGGACGTGAGTGGAAGTGAGTGGAGTAGTGTGTGGAAGTGAGTGGAAGTGAGTGGAAGTGAGTGGAAGTGCGTGGAAGTGGGTGAAACTGAGTTAAAGTGAGTGGAGTAGTGAGTGGAACTGAGTGCAAGTGGGTGGAGTGTGTGGAAGTGAGTGGAAGTGAGTGGACGTGAGTGGAGTGAGTGGAAGTGAGTGGAAGTGAGTGGAAGTGAGTGGAAGTGAGTGGAAGTGAGGAGAAGTGAGTGGAAGTGTGTGGAAGTGAGTGGAAGTGAGAGGAAGTGAATGGAAGTGAGTGGAATGTGAGTGGAAGTGAGTGGAAGTTAGTGGAGTAGTGAGTGGAATGAAGCTCTTTTTTGCTCTCGGGGGCTTAGACAAAGAGAAACTCTATTTAAACTTTTTATAACTTAAAAAATAAATACAACTAATACAAAATTGAAATTTTTAATTTTTTTTAGAAAATACGAATTTTTGGACGGTAATTTATCAAATGCAGTTCTTTTTCGCTCTTCGGGGCTTAGTTAAGCAGAAAACTCTATTTTAACTTTTTATAACTTAAACAAAAAACATAATTAATACAAAATTTAAATTTTTCAATTTTTTTAGAAAATACCAAGTTTCGGTCGATAATATATCAAATGAAGCTCTTTCTTGCTCTCCGGGGCTTAGTTAAGGAGAAACTCTATTTAAACTTTTTATAACTTAAAAAAGTGAAGTGAGTGGAAGTGAGTGGAGTGAGAGGAAGTGAGTGTCGCGATTTGAGTGGAAGTTAGTGGAAGTGGGTGGAAGTGAGCAAAACTGAGTGGAAGCGAGTGGATGTGAGCGAAAGTGAGTGGAAGTGAGTGGAAGTGAGTGGAAGTGAGTAGAAGTGAGTGGAAGTGAGTGGAAGTGAGTGGAAGTGAGTGGAAGTGAGTGGAAGTGAGTGGAAGTGAGTGGAAGTGAGTGGAAGTGAGTGGAAGTGAGTGGAAGTGAGTGGAAGTGAGTGGAAGTGAGTGGAAGTGAGTGGAAGTGAGTGGAAGTGAGTGGAAGTGAGTGGAAGTGAGTGGAAGTGAGTGGAAGTGAGTGGAAGTGAGTGGAAGTGAGTGGAAGTGAGCGAAAGTGAGTGGAAATGAGTGGAAGTGAGTGGAAATGAGTGGGAGTGAGTGGAAATGAGTTGAAGTGAGTGGTGGGAGTGGTGGGAGTGGAAGTGAGTGGAAGTGAGTTGAAGTGGGTGAGAGTGAGTGGAGTAGTGAGTGGAAGTGAGTTGAAGTGGGTGAGAGTGAGTGGAAGTGCGTGGAAGTGGGTGAAACTGAGTTAAAGTGAGTGGAGTAGTTAGTGGAACTGAGTGCAAGTGAGTGGAAGAGAGCAAAAGTGAGTGGAAGTGAGTGGAAATGAGTGGAAGTGAGTGGAAGTGAGTGGAAGTGAGTGGAAGTGAGTGGAAGTGAGTGGAAGTGAGTGGAAGTGAGTGGAAGTGAGTGGAAGTGAGTGGAAGTGAGTGGAAGTGAGTGGAAGTGAGTGGAAGTGAGTGGAAGTGTGTGGAAGTGAGTGAAAGTGGGTAAAAGTGGGTAAAAGTGAGTGGAAATGAGTGGAAGTGAGTGGAAATGAGTGGAAATGAGTGGAAGTGAGTGGAAGTGAGTGGAGTAGTGAGTGGAAGTGAGTTGAAGTGGGTGAGAGTGAGTGGAGTAGTGAGTGGAAGTGAGTTGGAGTGAGCGAAGGTGAGTGGAGTGAGTGGAAGTGAGTAGAAGTGAGAGGAAGTGAGTGGAGTGAGTGTAAGTGAGCAAAAGTGAGTGGAAGTGAGCAAAAGTGAGTGGAAGTGAGTGGAAATGAGTGGAAGTGAGTGGAAGTGAGTGGAAGTGAGTGGAAGTGAGTGGAGTGAGTGGAGTGAGTGGAAGTGAGTGGAAGTGAGTGGAAGTGAGTGGAAGTGAGTGGAAGTGAGTGGAAGTGAGTGGAGTGAGTGGAAGTGAGTGGAAGTGAGTGGAAGTGAGTGGAAGTGAGTGGAAGTGAGTGGAAGTGAGTGGAAGTGTGTGGAAGTGAGTGAAAGTGGGTAAAAGTGGGTAAAAGTGAGTGGAAATGAGTGGAAGTGAGTGGAAATGAGTGGAAATGAGTGGAAGTGAGTGGAGTAGTGAGTGGAAGTGAGTTGAAGTGGGTGAGAGTGAGTGGAAGTGAGTTGGAGTGAGCGAAGGTGAGTGGAGTGAGTGGAAGTGAGTAGAAGTGAGAGGAAGTGAGTGGAGTGAGTGGAAGTGAGCAAAAGTGAGTGGAAGTGAGCAAAAGTGAGTGGAAGGGATTGGAAGTGAGTGGAAATCAGTGGAAGTGAGTGGAAATGAGTGGAAGTGAGTGGAAATGAGCTGAAGTGAGTGGTGGGAGTGGAATTGAGTGGAAGTGGGTGAGACTGAGTGGAGTAGTGAGTGGAAGTGAGTTGAAGTGGGTGAGAGTGAGTGGAAGTGAGTTGAAGTGGGTGAGAGAAAAGTGAGTGGAAGTGAGTTGAAGTGGGTGAGAGTGAGTGGAGTAGTGAGTGGAAGTGAGTTGAAGTGGGTGAGAGTGAGTGGAGTAGTGAGTGGAAGTGAGTGAAAGTGAGTAGAAGTGAGAGGAAGTGAGTGGAGTGAGTGGAAGTGAGTGGAAGTGAGTGGAAGTCAGTAGAAGTGAGAGGAAGTGAGTGGAAGTGGGTGGAAGTGAGCAAAAGTGAGTGGAAGTGAGCAAAAGTGAGTGGAAGTGAGTGGAAGTGAATGGAAGTGGGTGGAAGTGAGCAAAAGTGAGTGGAAGCGAGTGGAAGTGAGTGGAAATGAGTGGAAGTGAGTGGAAATGAGTGGGGGTGAGTGGAAATGAGTTGAAGTGAGTGGTGGGAGTGGAAGTGAGTGGAAGTGAGTTGAAGTGGGTGAGAGTGAGTGGAGTAGTGAGTGGAAGTGAGTTGAAGTGGGTGAGAGTGAGTGGAGTAGTGAGTGGAAGTGAGTGGAAGTGAGTGGAAGTGCGTGGAAGTGCGTGGAAGTGGGTGAAACTGAGTTAAAATGAGTGGAGTAGTTAGTGGAACTGAGTGCAAGTGGGTGGAGCGTGTGGAAGTGAGTGGAACTGAGTGTAAGTGAGTGGAGTGAGTGGAGTAAGTGGAAGTGAGTGGAAGTGAGTGGACTTGAGTGGACTTGAGTGGAAGTGAGTGGAAGTGAGTGGAAGTGAGTGGAAGTGAGTGGAAGTGAGTGGAAGTGAGTGGAAGTGAGTGGAAGTGAGTGGAAGTGAGTGGAAGTGAGTGGAAGTGAGTGGAAGTGAGTGGAAGTGAGTGGAAGTGACTGGAAGTTTGTGGAAGTGAGTGAAAGTGGGTGAAAGTGAGTGGAAATGAGTGGAAGTGAGTGGAAGTGAGTGGAAGTGAGTGGAAGTGAGTGAAAGTGAGTGGAAGTGAGTGGTGTGAGTGAAAGTGAGTGACAGTGAGTGAAAATGAGTGGAAATGAGTGGAGGTGTGTGGTGGGAGTGGAAGTGAGTTGAAGTGGGTGAGAGTGAGTGGAGTAGTGAGTGGAAGTGAGTTGAACTGGGTGAGAGTGAGTGGAGTAGTGTGTGGAAGTGAGTGGAAGTGAGTGGAAGTGAGTGGAAGTGAGTGGAAGTGAGTGGAAGTGAGTGGAAGTGAGTGGAAGTGCGTGGAAGTGGGTGAAACTGAGTTAAAGTGAGTGGAAGTGTGTGGAAGTGAGTGGAAGTGAGTGGAAGTGAGTGGAAGTGAGTGGAAGTGAGTGGAAGTGAGTGGACGTGAGTGGAGTGAGTGGAAGTGTGTGGAAGTGAGTGGAAGTGAGTGGAAGTGAGTTGGAGTGAGCGAAGGTGAGTGGAGTGAGTGGAAGTGAGTTGAAGTGGGTGAGTGGAGTAGTGAGTGGAAGTGAGTTGAAGTGAGTTGAAGTGAGTGGAAGTGAGTGGAAGTGAGTGGACGTGAGTGGAAGTGAGTGGAGTAGTGTGTGGAAGTGAGTGGAAGTGAGTGGAAGTGCGTGGAAGTGGGTGAAACTGAGTTAAAGTGAGTGGAGTAGTGAGTGGAAGTGAGTGGAAGTGGGTGGAGTGTGTGGAAGTGAGTGGAAGTGAGTGGACGTGAGTGGAGTGAGTGGAAGTGAGTGGAAGTGAGTGGAAGTGAGTGGAAGTGAGTGGAAGTGAGTGGAAGTGAGTGGAAGTGAGGAGAAGTGAGTGGAAGTGAGTGGAAGTGAGTGGAAGTGAGAGGAAGTGAATGGAAGTGAGTGGAATGTGAGTGGAAGTGAGTGGAAGTTAGTGGAGTAGTGAGTGGAATGAAGCTCTTTTTTGCTCTCGGGGGTGGAAGTGAGCAAAAGTGAGTGGAAGCGAGTGGAAGTGTGTAGAAGTGAGTAGAAGTGAGTGGAAGTGAGTGAAAGTGAGTGAAAGTGAGTGAAAGTGAGTGGAAGTGAGTGGAAGTGAGTGGAAGTGAGTGGAAGTGAGTGGAAGTGAGTGGAAGTGAGTGGAAGTGAGTGGAAGTGAGTGGAAGTGAGTGGAAGTGAGTGGAAGTGAGTGGAAGTGAGTGGAAGTGAGTGGAAGTGAGTGGAAGTGAGTGGAAGTGAGTGGAAGTGAGTGGAAGTGAGTGGAAGTGAGTGGAAGTGAGTGGAGTGAGTGGAAGTGAACAAAAGTGAGTGGAAGCGAGTGGAAGTGAGTGGATGTGAGTGGAAGTGAGTGAGTGGAGTAGTGAGTGGAAGTGAGTTGAAGTGGGTGAGAGTGAGTGGAGTAGTGAGTGGAACTGAGTTGAAGTGGGTGAGAGTGAGTGGAGTAGTGAGTGGAAGTGAGTGGAAGTGAGTGGAAGTGAGTGGAAGTGAGTTGAAGTGGGTAAGAGTGAGTGGAGTAGTGAGTGGAAGTGAGTGAAAGTGAGTAGAAGTGAGAGGAAGAGAGTGGAGTGAGTGGAAGTGAGTGGAAGTGAGTAGAAGTTATAGGAAGTGGGTGGTGGGAGTGGAAGTGAGTTGAAGTGGGTGAGAGTGAGTGGAGTAGTGAGTGGAAGTAGTTGAAGTGGGTGAGAGTGAGTGGAGTAGTGAGTGGAAGTGAGTGGAAGTGCGTGGAAGTGGGTGAAACTGAGTTAAAGTGAGTGGAGTGAGTGAGTGGAGAAGTGAGAGGAAGTGAGTGGAGTGAGTGGAAGTGAGTGGAAGTGAGTGGAAGTGAGTAGAAGTGAGAGGAAGTGAGTGGTGGGAGTGGAAGTGAGTGGAAGTGAGTTGAAGTGGGTGAGAGTGAGTGGAGTAGTGAGTGGAAGTGAGTGGAAGTGAGTGGAAGTGAGTGGAAGTGAGTGGAAGTGAGTGGAAGTGAGTGGAAGTGAGTTGAAGTGGGTAAGAGTGAGTGGAGTAGTGAGTGGAAGTGAGTGAAAGTGAGTAGAAGTGAGAGGAAGTGAGTGGAGTGAGTGGAAGTGAGTGGAAGTGAGTAGAAGTTAGAGGAAGTGGGTGGTGGGAGTGGAAGTGAGTGGAAGTGAGTTGAAGTGGGTGAGAGTGAGTGGAGTAGTGAGTGGAAGTAGTTGAAGTGGGTGAGAGTGAGTGGAGTAGTGACTGGAAGTGAGTGGAAGTGCGTGGAAGTGGGTGAAACTGAGTTAAAGTGAGTGGAGTAGTTAGTGGAACTGAGTGCAAGTGGGTGGAGCGTGTGGAAGTGAGTGGAAGTGAGTGGAGTGAGTGGAGTAAGTGGAAGTGAGTGGAAGTGAGTGGAATTGAGTAGAGTGAGTGGAAGTGAGTGGAAGTGAACAAAACTGAGTGGAAGCGAGTGGAAGTGAGTGGATGTGAGTGGAAGTGAGTGAAGGTGAGTGGAAGTGAGTGGAGTGAGAGGAAGTGAGTTGAGTGGAAGTGAGCAAAAGTGAGTGGAAGTGAGTGGAGTGAGAGGAAGTGAGTTGAGTGGAAGTGAGCAAAAGTGAGTGGAAGCGAGTGGAAGTGTGTAGAAGTGTGTAGAAGTGAGTGGAAGTGAGTAAAAGTGGGTGGAGTGAGTGGAAGTGAGTGGAAGTGAGTGGAAGTGAGTGAAGTGAGTGGAAGTGAGTGGAAGTGAGTGGAAGTGAGTGGAAGTGAGTGGAAGTGAGTGGAAGTGAGTGGAAGTGGGTGGAAGTGAGTGGAAGTGAGTGGAAGTGAGTGGAAGTGAGTGGAGTGAGTGGAAGTGAGTGGAAGTGAACAAAAGTGAGTGGAAGCGAGTGGAAGTGAGTGGATGTGAGCGGAAGTGAGTTGAAGTGGGTGAGAGTGAGTGGAGTAGTGAGTGGAAGTGAGTTGAAGTGGGTGAGAGTGAGTGGAGTAGTGAGTGGAAGTGAGTGAAAGTGAGTAGAAGTGAGAGGAAGTGAGTGGAGTGAGTGGAAGTGAGTGGAAGTGAGTAGAAGTGAGAGGAAGTGAGTGGTGGGAGTGGAAGTGAGTGGAAGTGAGTGGAAGTGAGTTGAAGTGGGTGAAACTGAGTTAAAGTGAGTGGAGTAGTTAGTGGAACTGAGTGCAAGTGGGTGGAGTGAGTGGAAGTGTGTGGAAGTGAGTGGAAGTGAGTGGAAGTGAGTGGAGTAAGCGGAAGTGAGTGGAAGTGAGTGGAAGTGAGTGGAATTGAGTGGAAGTGAGTGGAAGTGAGTGGAAGTGAGTGGAAGTGAGTGGAAGTGAGTGGAAGTCAGTGGAAGTGTGTGGAAGTGAGTGGAAGTGAGTGTAAGTGAGTTGGAGTGAGCGAAGGTGAGTGGAGTGAGTGGAAGTGAGTTGAAGTGGGTGAGAGTGAGTGGAGTAGTGAGTGGAAGTGAGTGGAAGTGAGTGGACGTGAGTGGAGTGAGTGGAAGTGAGTGGAGTAGTGTGTGGAAGTGAGTGGAAGTGAGTGGAAGTGAGTGGAAGTGCGTGGAAGTGTGTGGAAGTAAGTGGAAGTGAGTGAAAGTGGGTGAGTGAAAGTGGGTGAAAGTGAGTGAAAGTGAGTGGAAATGAGTGGAAATGAGTGGAAATGAGTGGAAGTGTGTGGTGGGAGTGGAAGTGAGTTGAAGTGGGTGAGAGTGAGTGGAAGTGAGTTGAACTGGGTGAGAGTGAGTGGAGTAGTGTGTGGAAGTGAGTGGAAGTGCGTGGAAGTGGGTGAAACTGAGTTAAAGTGAGTGGAGTAGTGAGTGGAACTGAGTGCAAGTGGGTGGAGTTAGTGGAAGTGTGTGGAAGTGAGTGGAAGTGAGTGGAAGTGAGTGGAAGTGAGTGGAAGTGAGTGGAATTGAGTGGATGTGAGTGGAAGTGAGTGGAAGTGAGTGGAAGTGAGTGGACGTGAGTGGAGTGTGTGGAAGTGTGTGGAAGTGAGTGGAAGTGAGTGGAAGTGAGTTGGAGTGAGCGAAGGTGAGTGGAGTGAGTGGAAGTGGGTGAGAGTGAGTGGAGTAGTGAGTGGAAGTGAGTGGAAGTGAGTGGAAGTGAGTGGACGTGAGTGGAAGTGAGTGGAAGTGCGTGGAAGTGGGTGAAACTGAGTTAAAGTGAGTGGAATAGTGAGTGTAACTGAGTGCAAGTGGGTGGAGTGTGTGGAAGTGAGTGGAAGTGAGTGGAAGTGGGTGGAGTGAGTGGAAGTGTGTGGAAGTGAGTGGAAGTGAGTGGAAGTGAGTGGAAGTGAGTGGACGTGAGTGGAGTGAGTGGAAGTGTGTGGAAGTGACTGGAAGTAAGTTGGAGTGAGCGAAGGTGAGTGGAGTGAGTGGAAGTGAGTTGAAGTGGGTGAGAGTGAGTGGAGTAGTGAGTGGAAGTGAGTTGAAGTGAGTGGAAGTGAGTGGAAGTGAGTGGACGTGAGTGGAGTGAGTGGAAGTGAGTGGAGTAGTGTGTGGAAGTGAGTGGAAGTGAGTGGAAGTGCGTGGAAGTGGGTGAAACTGAGTTAAAGTGAGTGGAGTAGTGAGTGGAACTGAGTGCAAGTGGGTGGAAGTGCGTGAAAGTGAGTGGAAGTGAGTGGAAGTGAGTGGACGTGAGTGGAAGTGAGTGGAAGTGAGTGGTACGTGAGTGGAGTGAGTGGAAGTGAGTGGAAGTGAGTGGAAGTGAGTGGAAGTGAGTGGAAGTGAGTGGACGTGAGTGGAGTGTGTGGAAGTGTGTGGAAGTGTGTGGAAGTGAGTGGAAGTGAGTTGGAGTGAGCGAAGGTGAGTGGAAGTGAGTTGGAGTGAGCGAAGGTGAGTGGAGTGAGTGGAAGTGAGTAGAAGTGAGAGGAAGTGATTGGAGTGAGCGGAAGTGAATGGAAGTGGGTGGAAGTGAGCAAAAGTGAGTGGAAGCGAGTGGAAATGAGTGGAAGTGAGTGAAAATAAGTTGAAGTGAGTGGTGGGAGTGGAAGTGAGTTGAAGTGGGTGAGACTGAGTGGAGTAGTGACTGGAAGTGAGTGGAAGTGAGTTGAAGTGGGTGAGAGTGAGTGGAGTAGTGAGTTAAAGTGAGTGGAGTAGTGAGTGGAACTGAGTGGAAGTGAGTGAAGTGAGTGAAGTGAGTGGAAGTGAGTGGAAGTGAGTGAAGTGAGTGGAAGTGAGTGGAAGTGAGTGGAAGTGAGTGGTACGTGAGTGGAGTGAGTGGAAGAGAGTGGAAGTGAGTGGAAGTGAGTGGAAGTGAGTGGAAGTGAGTGGAAGTGAGTGGACGTGAGTGGAGTGTGTGGAAGTGTGTGGAAGAGAGTGAGTGGAGTAGTGAGTTAAAGTGAGTGGAGTAGTGAGTGGAACTGAGTGGAAGTGAGTGAAGTGAGTGAAGTGAGTGGAAGTGAGTGGAAGTGAGTGAAGTGAGTGGAAGTGAGTGGAAGTGAGTGGAAGTGAGTGGAAGTGAGTGGTACGTGAGTGGAAGTGAGTGGTACGTGAGTGGAGTGAGTGGAGTGAGTGGAAGAGAGTGGAAGTGAGTGGAAGTGTGTGGAGTGAGCAAAGGTGAGTGGAAGTGAGTTGAAGTGGGTGAGAGTGAGTGGAGTAGTGAGTGGAAGTGAGTGGAAGTGAGTGGACGTGAGTGGAAGTGAGTGGAAGTGCGTGGAAGTGAGTGGAACTGAGTGCAAGTAAGTGGAATAGTGAGTGGAACTGAGTGCAAGTGAGTGGAAGTGTGTGGAAGTGAGTGGAAGTGAGTGGAAGTGAGTGGAAGTGAGTGGAAGTGAGTGGATGTGAGTGGACGTGAGTGGAGTGAGTGGAAGTGAGTGGAAGTGAGTTGGAGTGAGCGAAGGTGAGTGGAGTGAGTGGAAGTGAGTTGAAGTGAGTGGAAGTGAGTGGAAGTGAGTGGAAGTGAGTGGACGTGAGTGGAGTGAGTGGAAGTGAGTGGAGTAGTGTGTGGAAGTGAGTGGAAGTGAGTGGAAGTGCGTGGAAGTGGGTGAAACTGAGTTAAAGTGAGTGGAGTAGTGAGTGGAACTGAGTGCAAGTGGGTGGAAGTGCGTGAAAGTGAGTGGAAGTGAGTGGAAGTGAGTGGAGTGAGTGGAAGTGAGTGGAGTGAGTGGAAGTGAGTGGAAGTGAGTGGAAGTGAGTGGAAGTGAGTGGAAGTGAGTGGAAGTGAGTGGAAGAGAGTGGAAGGAGTGGAAGCGAGTGGAAATGAGTGGAAGTGAGTGAAAATAAGTTGAAGTGAGTGGTGGGAGTGGAAGTGAGTTGAAGTGGGTGAGACTGAGTGGAGTAGTGACTGGAAGTGAGTGGAAGTGAGTTGAAGTGGGTGAGAGTGAGTGGAGTAGTGAGTTAAAGTGAGTGGAGTAGCGAGTGGAACTGAGTGGAAGTGAGTGAAGTGAGTGAAGTGAGTGGAAGTGAGTGGAAGTGAGTGAAGTGAGTGGAAGTGAGTAGAAGTGAGTGGAAGTGAGTGGACGTGAGTGGAGTGAGTGGAAGTGTGTGGAAGTGAGTGGAAGTGAGTGGAAGTGAGTGGAAGTGAGTGGAAGTGAATGGAAGTGGGTGGAAGTGAGTGGAAGAGAGTGGAAGTGAGTGGAAGTGAGTGGAAATGAGTGGAAGTGAGTGGAAATAAGTTGAAGTGAGTGGTGGGAGTGAAGGTGAGTTGAAGTGGGTGAGACTTAGTGGAGTAGTGACTGGAAGTGAGTTGAAGTGGGTGAGAGTAAGTGGAGTATTGAGTGGAAGTGAGTTGGAGTGAGCGAAGGTGAGTGGAGTGAGTGGAAGTGAGTGGAAGTGAGTAGAAGTGAGAGGAAGTGAGTGGAGTGAGTGGAAGTGAATGGCAGTGGGTGGAAGTGAGCAAAAGTGTGTGGAAGCGAGTGGAAGTGAGTGGAATTGAGTGGAAATGAGTGGAAGTGAGTGGAAATAAGTTGAAGTGAGTTGTGGGAGTGGAAGTGAGTTGAAATGGGTGAGACTGAGCGGAGTAGTGACTGGAAGTGAGTGGAAGTGCGTGGAAGTGGGTGAAACTGAATTAAAGTGAGTGGAGTAGTGAGTGGAACTGAGTGGAAGTGAGTGAAGTGAGTGAAGTGAGTGGAAGTCAGTGGAAGTGAGTGGACGTGAGTGGAGTGAGTGGAAGTGAGTGGAAGTGAGTGGAAGTGAATGAAAGTGGGTGGAAGTGAGCAAAAGTGAGTGGAAGCGAGTGGAAGTGAGTGGAAGTGAGTGGAAATGAGTGGAAGTGAGTGGAAATAAGTTGAAGTGAGTGGTGGGAGTGGAAGTGAGTTGAAGTGGGTGAGACTGAGTGGAGTAGTGACTGGAAGTGAGTGGAAGTGAGTTGAAGTGGGTGAGAGTGAGTGGAGTAGTGTGTGGAAGTGCGTGGAAGTGGGTGAAACTGAGTTAAAGTGAGTGGAGTAGTGAGTGGAAGTGAGTGGAAGTGAGTGGAAGTGAGTGGAAGTTAGTGGAAGTGAGTGGAAGTGAGTTGAATGTGAGTGGAAGTTAGTGGAGTAGTGAGTGGAATGAAGCTCTTTTTTGCTCTCCGGGGCTTAGTTAAGGAGAAAACTCTGTTTAAACTTTTTATAACTTACAAAAAAAATATAATTAATACAAAATTAAATTTTTTTAATTTTTTAGAAAATGCTAATTTGTGGACGATACTATATCAAAAGAAGCTCTTTTTTCGCTCTCGGGGGCTTAGATAAAGAGAAGCTCTATTTAAACTTTTTATAACTTAAAAAATAAATATAATTAATACAAAATTGAAATTTTTCAATTTTTTTAGAAAATACGAATTTTTGGACGGTAGTGAGTTGAAGTGGGTGAGAGTGAGTGGAGTAGTGAGTGGAAGTGAGTGGAAGTGAGTGGAGTGAGTGGAAGTGAGTGGAAGTGAACAAAAGTGAGTGGAAGCGAATGGAAGTGACTGGAAGTAAGTGGAAGTGAGTGGTGGGAGTGGAAGTGAGTGGAAGTGAGTTGAAGTGGGTGAGAGTGAGTGGAGTAGTGAGTGGAGTAGTGAGTGGAAGTGAGTTGAAGTGGGTGAGAGTGAGTGGAAGTGCGTGGAAGTGGGTGAAACTGAGTTAAAGTGAGTGGAGTAGTTAGTGGAACTGAGTGCAAGTGAGTGGAGTGAGTGGAAGAGAGCAAAAGTGAGTGGAAGTGAGTGGAAGTGAGTGGAAGTGAGTGGAAGTGAGTGGAAGTGAGTGAAGTGAGTGGAAGTGAGTGAAGTGAGTGGAGTAGTGAGTGGAAGTGAGTTGAAGTGGGTGAGAGTGAGTGGAGTAGTGAGTGGAAGTGAGTTGGAGTGAGCGAAGGTGAGTGGAGTGAGTGGAAGTGAGTAGAAGTGAGAGGAAGTGAGTGGAGTGAGTGGAAGTGAGCAAAAGTGAGTGGAAGTGAGCAAAAGTGAGTGGAAGTGAGCAAAAGTGAGTGGAAGTGAGTGGAAATGAGTGGAAGTGAGTGGAAGTGAGTGGAAGTGAGTGGAAGTGAGTGGAAGTGAGTGGAAGTGAGTGGAGTGAGTGGAAGTGAGTGGAAGTGAATGGAAGTGAGTGGAAGTGAGTGGAAGTGAGTGGAAGTGAGTGGAGTGAGTGGAGTGGGTGAGAGAAAAGTGAGTGGAAGTGAGTTGAAGTGGGTGAGAGTGAGTGGAGTAGTGAGTGTAAGTGAGTTGAAGTGGGTGAGAGTGAGTGGAGTAGTGAGTGGAAGTGAGTGAAAGTGAGTAGAAGTGAGAGGAAGTGAGTGGAGTGAGTGGAAGTGAGTGGAAGTCAGTAGAAGTGAGAGGAAGTGAGTGGAAGTGGGTGGAAGTGAGCAAAAGTGAGCAAAAGTGAGTGGAAGTGAGTGGAAGTGAATGGAAGTGGGTGGAAGTGAGCAAAAGTGAGTGGAAGCGAGTGGAAGTGAGTGGAAATGAGTGGAAGTGAGTGGAAATGAGTGGGGGTGAGTGGAAATGAGTTGAAGTGAGTGGTGGGAGTGGAAGTGAGTGGAAGTGAGTTGAAGTGGGTGAGAGTGAGTGGAGAAGTGAGTGGAAGTGAGTTGAAGTGGGTGAGAGTGAGTGGAGTAGTGAGTGGAAGTGAGTGGAAGTGAGTGGAAGTGCGTGGAAGTGGGTGAAACTGAGTTAAAGTGAGTTGAGTAGTTAGTGGAACTGAGTGCAAGAGGGTGGAGCGTGTGGAAGTGAGTGGAACTGAGTGTAAGTGAGTGGAGTGAGTGGAGTAAGTGGAAGTGAGTGGAAGTGAGTGGAAGTGAGTGGACTTGAGTGGAAGTGAGTGGACTTGAGTGGAAGTGAGTTGAAGTGAGTGGAAGTGAGTGGAAGTGAGTGGAAGTGAGTGGAAGTGACTGGAAGTTTGTGGAAGTGAGTGAAAGTGGGTGAAAGTGAGTGGAAATGAGTGGAAGTGAGTGGAAGTGAGTGGAAGTGAGTGGAAGTGAGTGAAAGTGAGTGGAAGTGAGTGGTGTGAGTGAAAGTGAGTGACAGTGAGTGAAAATGAGTGGAAATGAGTGGAGGTGTGTGGTAGGAGTGGAAGTGAGTTGAAGTGGGTGAGAGTGAGTGGAGTAGTGAGTGGAAGTGAGTTGAACTGGGTGAGAGTGAGTGGAGTAGTGTGTGGAAGTGAGTGGAAGTGAGTGGAAGTGAGTGGAAGTGAGTGGAAGTGAGTGGAAGAGCGTGGAAGTGGGTGAAACTGAGTTAAAGTGAGTGGAGTAGTGAGTGGAACTGAGTACAAGTGGGTGGAGTGAGTGGAAGTGTGTGGAAGTGAGTGGAAGTGAGTGGAAGTGAGTGGAAGTGAGTGGAAGTGAGTGGAAGTGAGTGGACGTGAGTGGAAGTGTGTGGAAGTGAGTGGAAGTGAGTGGAGGTGAGTTGGAGTGAGCGAAGGTGAGTGGAGTGAGTGGAAGTGAGTTGAAGTGGGTGAGTGGAGTAGTGAGTGGAGTAGTGAGTGGAAGTGAGTTGAAGTGAGTTGAAGTGAGTGGAAGTGAGTGGAAGTGAGTGGACGTGAGTGGAAGTGAGTGGAGTAGTGTGTGGAAGTCTTCAACTCACTTCCACTCCCACCACTCACTTCCACTCACTTCCACTCACTTCCACTCACTTCCACTCACTTCCACTCGCTTCCACTCACTTTTGCTCACTTCCACTCACTTCCTCTCACTTCTACTCACTTCCACTCACTCAACTCACCTTCGCTCACTCCAACTCACTTCCACTCACTACTCCACTCACTCTCACCCACTTCAACTCACTACTCCGCCCCGGAAGCGAAAAAATAGCTTAATTTGATATATTATGAACCAACAATTCTTATTTTCTAAAAAATTTGAAAAATTTAAATTTTGTATTAATTATTTTTTTTTTAAGTTATAAAAAGTTTAATAAGATTTTTCTGCTTAACTAAGCCCCGACGAGCGAAAAAGAGCTGCATTTGATAAATTATCGTCCAAAAATTCGTATTTTCTAAAAAAAATTGAAAAATTTAAATTTTGTATTAATTATTTTTTATAGTTATAAAAAGTTTAAATAGAGTTTCCCTTTGTCTAAGCCCCCGAGAGCAAAAAAGAGCTTCATTCCCCTCACTTCCACACACTACTCCACTCACTTCCACTCACATTCCACTCACTTCCACTCACTTCCACTCACTTCCACTCACTTTCACACACTACTCCACTCACTCTCACCCACTTCAACTCACTTCCACTCACTACTCCACTCACTCTCACCTACTTCAACTCACTTCCACTCCCACCACTCACTTCCACTCACTTCCACTCACTCCACTCACTTCCTCTCACTTCTACTCACTTCCACTCACTCAACTCACCTTCGCTCACTCCAACTCACTTCCACTCACTTCCACTCCCACCACTCACTTTAACTCACTTTCACCAACTTTCACTCACACCACTCACTTCCACTCACTTCCACTAACTTCCACTCACTTCCACTCACTTCCACTCACTTCCACTCACTTCCACTCACTTCCACGCACTTCCACTCACTCCCACTCATTTCTACTCCCTTCCGCTCACTTTCACTCACTTCCACTCACTCCACTCACTTCCACTCACTTGCACTCACTCCACTCACTCCACTCACTCCACTCACTCCACTCACTTCCACTCACTTCCACTCACTTCCACTCACTTCCACTCACTTCCACTCACTTCCACACGCTCCACCCACTTGCACTCAGTTCCACTAACTACTCCACTCACTTTATTTAGTTTCACCCACTTCCACACACTTCCACTCACTACTCCACTCACTTTCACCCACTTCAACTCACTTCCACTCACTCTCACCCACTTCAACTCACTTCCACTCACTTCTACTCCCACCACTCACTTCAACTCATTTCCACTCACTCCCACTCATTTCCACTCACTTCAACTCATTTCCACTCACTTGTGCTCACTTCCACCCACTTCCACTCACTTCCACTCCATCCACTCGCTTCCTCTCACTTCTACTCACTTCCACTCACTTCCTCTCACTTCCACTCACTTCCACTCACTTCCAAATTTAAATTTTGTATTAATTATGTTTTTTGTATAAGTTATAAAAAGTTTAAATAGAGGTTTCTGCTTAACTAAGCCCCGGAGAGCAAGAAAGAGCTTCATTTGATATATTATCGACCAAAAATTCGTATTTTCTAAATAATGTAATGACTGTACTATTTTTTAATTTTTATGTAATAAAAGGTTTAAATCGAGTTTTATCCTTATCTAAGCCCCGGAAAGCGAAAAAATAGCTTAATTTGATATATTATGAACTCACTCTCACCTACTTGAATTGACTTCCACTCACTTCCACTCACTACTCCACTCACTCTCACCCACTTCAACTCACTTCCACTCCCACCACTCACTTCCACTCATTTCCATTCACTTTCACCCACTTTCACTCACTTTCACCCGGTTTCACCCGCTTTCACTCACTTTCACTCACTTCCACTCACTTCCTTTCACTTCCACTCACTTCCACTCACTTCCACTCATTTAAACTCATTTCCACTCATTTCCACTCACTTTCACTAACTTTCACCCACTTTCACTCACTTTCACCCACTTTCAATCACTTCCACTCACTTCCACTCACTCCACTCACCTTCGCTCACTCCAACTCACTTCCACTCACTTCCACTAACTTCCACTAACTTCCACTCACTTCCACTCACTCCACTCACTTCCACTCCCTTTCGCTCACTTCCACTCACTTTCGGTCACTTCCACTCACTTCCACTCACTCCACTCACTTCCACTCACTTTCGCTCACTTCCACTCACTCCACTCACTTCCACTCACTTCCACTCACTTCCACTCACTTCCACTCACTTCCACTCACTTCCACTCACTTCCACTCACTTCCACTCACTCCACTCACCTTCGCTCACTCCAACTCACTTCCACTCATTTCCACTCACTCCCACTCACTCCCACTCATTTCCACTCACTTCCACTCACTTTCACTCACTTCCACTCACTTCCACTCACTCCACTCACTTCCACTCACTCCACTCACTTCCACTCACTTCCACTCACTCCACTCACTTCCACTCACTTCCATTCACTTCCACACGCTCCACCCAGTTGCACTCAGTTCCACTAACTACTCCACTCACTTTAATTTAGTTTCACCCACTTCCACACACTTCCACTCACTTCCACTCACTTCCACTCACTTCCACTCACTTCCACTCACTTCCACTCACTTCCACTCACTTCCACTCACTCCACTCACTCCACTCACTTCAACTCACTTCCACTCACTTCCACTCACTTCCACACGCTCCACCCACTTGCACTCAGTTCCACTAACTACTCCACTCACTTTAACTCAGTTTCACCCACTTTCACGCACTTCCACTCACTTCCACTCACTACTCCACTCACTCTCACCCACTTCAACTCACTTCAACTCACTTCCACTCACTACTCCACTCACTCTCACCCACTTCTACTCACTTCTACTCACTTCCACTCCTTCCACTCACTCCACTCACTCCATTCACTTCCACACGCTCCACCCACTTGCACTCAGTTCCACTAACTACTCCACTCACTTTTGCTCACTTCCACCCACTTCCACTCAACTCACTCCACTCACTTCCTCTCACTTCCACTCACTTCACTTTTTTAAGTTATAAAAAGTTTAAATAGAGTTTCTCCTTAACTAAGCCCCGGAGAGCAAGAAAGAGCTTCATTTGATATACTATCGACCAAAACTTCGTATTTTCTAAAAAATGTAATGACTGTGTTATTTTTTCATTTTTAAGTTATAAAAGGTTTAAATCGAGTTTTATCCTTATCTAAGCCCCGGAAGCAAAAAAATAGCTTAATTTGATATATTATGAACCAACAATTCTTATTTTCTAAAAAATTTGAAAAATTTAAATTTTGTATTAATTATTTTTTTTAAGTTATAAAAAGTTTAATAAGATTTTTCTGCTTAACTAAGCCCCGACGAGCGAAAAAGAGCTGCATTTGATAAATTATCGTCCAAAAATTCGTATTTTCTAAAAAAAATTGAAAAATTTAAATTTTGTATTAATTATTTTTTATAGTTATAAAAAGTTTAAATAGAGTTTCTCTTTGTCTAAGCCCCCGAGAGCAAAAAAGAGCTTCATTCCCCTCACTTCCACACACTACTCCACTCACTTTTGCTCACTTCCACTCACTCCACTCACTTCCTCTCACTTCTACTCACTTCCACTCACTCAACTCACCTTCGCTCACTCCAACTCACTTCCACTCACTTCCACTCACTACTCCACTCACTCTCACCCACTTCAACTCACTACTCCACTCACTCTCCCCACACTTCAACTCACTTCCACTCACTTCCACTCCCACCACTCACTTTAACTCACTTTCACCAACTTTCACTTACACCACTCACTTCCACTCACTTCCACTAACTTCCACTCACTTCCACTCACTTCCACTCACTTCCACTCACTTTCACTCATTTTCACTCACTTCCACTCACTCCACTCACTTCCACTCACTTGCACTCACTCCACTCACTCCACTCACTCCACTCACTTCCACTCACTTCCACTCACTTCCACTCACTTCCAAACGCTCCACCCACTTGCACTCAGTTCCACTAACTACTCCACTCACTTTATTTAGTTTCACCCACTTCTACACACTTCCACTCACTTCCACTCACTTCCACTCACTTCCACTAACTTCCACTCACTTCCACTCACTTCCACTCACTTCCACTCACTTCCACTCACTTCCACTCACTTCCACTCACACCACTCACTTCCACTCACTTCCACTAACTTCCACTCACTTCCACTCACTTCCACTCACTTCCACTCACTTCCACTCACTTCCACTCACTTCCACTCACTTCCACTCACTTCCACTCACTTCCACTCACTTCCACTCACTTCCACTCACTTCCACTCACTCCACTCACTCCACTCACTCCACTCACTTCCACTCACTTCCACTCACTTCCACTCACTTCCACACGCTCCACCCACTTGCACTCAGTTCCACTAACTACTCCACTCACTTTAACTCAGTTTCACCCACTTTCACGCACTTCCACTCACTTCCACTCACTACTCCACTCACTCTCACCCACTTCAACTCACTTCAACTCACTTCCACTCACTACTCCACTCACTCTCACCCACTTCTACTCACTTCTACTCACTTCCACTCCTTCCACTCACTCCACTCACTTCCACACGCTCCACCCACTTGCACTCAGTTCCACTAACTACTCCACTCACTTTTGCTCACTTCCACCCACTTCCACTCAACTCACTCCACTCACTTCCTCTCACTTCCACTCACTTCACTTTTGTAAGTTATAAAAAGTTTAAATAGAGTTTCTCCTTAACTAAGCCCCGGAGAGCAAGAAAGAGCTTCATTTGATATACTATCGACCAAAACTTCGTATTTTCTAAAAAATGTAATGACTGTGTTATTTTTTCATTTTTAAGTTATAAAAGGTTTAAATCGAGTTTTATCCTTATCTAAGCCCCGGAAGCGAAAAAATAGCTTAATTTGATATATTATGAACCAACAATTCTTATTTTCTAAAAAATTTGAAAAATTTAAATTTTGTATTAATTATTTTTTTTTAAGTTATAAAAAGTTTAATAAGATTTTTCTGCTTAACTAAGCCCCGACGAGCGAAAAAGAGCTGCATTTGATAAATTATCGTCCAAAAATTCGTATTTTCTAAAAAAAATTGAAAAATTTAAATTTTGTATTAATTATTTTTTATAGTTATAAAAAGTTTAAATAGAGTTTCTCTTTGTCTAAGCCCCCGAGAGCAAAAAAGAGCTTCATTCCCCTCACTTCCACACACTACTCCACTCACTTTTGCTCACTTCCACTCACTTCACTCACTTCCTCTCACTTCTACTCACTTCCACTCACTCAACTCACCTTCGCTCACTCCAACTCACTTCCACTCACTTCCACTCACTACTCCACTCACTCTCCCCACACTTCAACTCACTTCCACTCTCTTCCACTCCCACCACTCACTTTAAAGCACTTTCACCAACTTTCACTCACACCACTCACTTCCACTCACTTCCACTAACTTCCACTCACTTCCACTCACTTCCACTCACTTCCACTCACTTCCACTCACTTCCACTCACTTCCACTCACTTCCACGCACTTCCACTCACTCCCACTCATTTCCACTCACTTCCGCTCACTTTCACCCACTTTCAATCACTTCCACTCACTTCCACTCACTCCACTCACCTTCGCTCACTCCAACTCACTTCCACTCACTTCCACTAACTTCCACTCACTTCCACTCACTCCACTCACTTCCACTCACTTTCGCTCACTTCCACTCACTTTCGGTCACTTCCACTCACTTCCACTCACTCCACTCACTTCCACTCACTTTCGCTCACTTCCACTCACTCCACTCACTTCCACTCACTTCCACTCACTTCCACTCACTTCCACTCACTTCCACTCACTTCCACTCACTTCCACTCACTTCCACTCACTTCCACTCACTTCCACTCACTCCACTCACCTTCGCTCACTCCAACTCACTTCCACTCATTTCCACTCACTCCCACTCACTCCCACTCATTTCCACTCACTTCCACTCACTTTCACTCACTTCCACTCACTTCCACTCACTCCACTCACTTCCACTCACTTCCACTCACTCCACTCACTTCCACTCACTTCCACTCACTTCCACACGCTCCACCCAGTTGCACTCAGTTCCACTAACTACTCCACTCACTTTTGCTCACTTCCACCCACTTCCACTCAACTCACTCCACTCACTTCCTCTCACTTCCACTCACTTCACTTTTGTAAGTTATAAAAAGTTTAAATAGAGTTTCTCCTTAACTAAGCCCCGGAGAGCAAGAAAGAGCTTCATTTGATATACTATCGACCAAAACTTCGTATTTTCTAAAAAATGTAATGACTGTGTTATTTTTTCATTTTTAAGTTATAAAAGGTTTAAATCGAGTTTTATCCTTATCTAAGCCCCGGAAGCGAAAAAATAGCTTAATTTGATATATTATGAACCAACAATTCTTATTTTCTAAAAAATTTGAAAAATTTAAATTTTGTATTAATTATTTTTTTTTAAGTTATAAAAAGTCTAATAAGATTTTTCTGCTTAACTAAGCCCCGACGAGCGAAAAAGAGCTGCATTTGATAAATTATCGTCCAAAAATTCGTATTTTCTAAAAAAAATTGAAAAATTTAAATTTTGTATTAATTATTTTTTATAGTTATAAAAAGTTTAAATAGAGTTTCTCTTTGTCTAAGCCCCCGAGAGCAAAAAAGAGCTTCATTCCCCTCACTTCCACACACTACTCCACTCACTTTTGCTCACTTCCACTCACTTCACTCACTTCCTCTCACTTCTACTCACTTCCACTCACTCAACTCACCTTCGCTCACTCCAACTCACTTCCACTCACTTCCACTCACTACTCCACTCACTCTCCCCACACTTCAACTCACTTCCACTCTCTTCCACTCCCACCACTCACTTTAAAGCACTTTCACCAACTTTCACTCACACCACTCACTTCCACTCACTTCCACTAACTTCCACTCACTTCCACTCACTTCCACTCACTTCCACTCACTTCCACTCACTTCCACTCACTTCCACTCACTTCCACGCACTTCCACTCACTCCCACTCATTTCCACTCACTTCCGCTCACTTTCACCCACTTTCAATCACTTCCACTCACTTCCACTCACTCCACTCACCTTCGCTCACTCCAACTCACTTCCACTCACTTCCACTAACTTCCACTCACTTCCACTCACTCCACTCACTTCCACTCACTTTCGCTCACTTCCACTCACTTTCGGTCACTTCCACTCACTTCCACTCACTCCACTCACTTCCACTCACTTTCGCTCACTTCCACTCACTCCACTCACTTCCACTCACTTCCACTCACTTCCACTCACTTCCACTCACTTCCACTCACTTCCACTCACTTCCACTCACTTCCACTCACTTCCACTCACTTCCACTCACTCCACTCACCTTCGCTCACTCCAACTCACTTCCACTCATTTCCACTCACTCCCACTCACTCCCACTCATTTCCACTCACTTCCACTCACTTTCACTCACTTCCACTCACTTCCACTCACTCCACTCACTTCCACTCACTTCCACTCACTCCACTCACTTCCACTCACTTCCACTCACTTCCACACGCTCCACCCAGTTGCACTCAGTTCCACTAACTACTCCACTCACTTTAATTTAGTTTCACCCACTTCCACACACTTCCACTCACTTCCACTCACTTCCACTCACTTCCACTCACTTCCACTCACTTCCACTCACTTCCACTCACTTCCACTCACTTCCACTCACTTCCACTCACTTCCACTCACTTCCACTCACTTCAACTCACTTCCACTCACTTCCACTCACTTCCACTCACTCCACTCACTCCACTCACTCCACTCACTTCCACTCACTTCAACTCACTTCCACTCACTTCCACACGCTCCACCCACTTGCACTCAGTTCCACTAACTACTCCACTCATTTTAACTCAGTTTCAACCACTTTCACGCACTTCCACTCACTTCCACTCACTACTCCACTCACTCTCACCCACTTCAACTCACTTCCACTCACTACTCCACTCACTCTCACCCACTTCTACTCACTTCTACTCACTTCCACTCCTTCCACTCACTCCACTCACTTCCACACGCTCCACCCACTTGCACTCAGTTCCACTAACTACTCCACTCACTTTAACTCAGTTTCACCCACTTCCACGCACTTCCACTCACTTCCACACACTACTCCACTCACTCTCACCCACTTCCACTCACTTCCACTCACTTCCACTCACTTCCACTCACTTCCACTCACTTCCACTCACTTCCACTCACTTCCACTCACCTCCACTCACTTCCACTCACTTCCACTCACTTCCACTCACTTCCACTCACTTCCACTCACTTCCACTCACTTCCACTCACTTCCACTCACTTCCACTCACTTCCACTTACTTCCACTCACTTCCACTTACTTCCACTCACTTCCACTCACTTCCACTCACTTCCACTCGCTTCCACTCACTTTTGCTCACTTCCACCCACTTTTGCTCACTTCCACCCACTTCCACCCACTTCCACTCAACTCACTCCACTCACTTCCACTCACTTCCACTCACTTCCACTCACTTCCACTCGCTTCCACTCACTTTTGCTCACTTCCACCCACTTCCACTCAACTCACTCCACTCACTTCCTCTCACTTCCACTCACTTCACTTTTTTAAGTTATAAAAAGTTTAAATAGAGTTTCTCCTTTACTAAGCCCCGGAGAGCAAGAAAGAGCTTCATTTGATATACTATCGACCAAAACTTCGTATTTTCTAAAAAATGTAATGACTGTGTTATTTTTTCATTTTTAAGTTATAGAAGGTTTAAATCGAGTTTTATCCTTATCTAAGCCCCGGAAGCGAAAAAATAGCTTAATTTGATATATTATGAACCAACAATTCTTATTTTCTAAAAAATTTGAAAAATTTAAATTTTGTATTAATTATTTTTTTTTAAGTTATAAAAAGTTTAATAAGATTTTTCTGCTTAACTAAGCCCCGACGAGCGAAAAAGAGCTGCATTTGATAAATTATCGTCCAAAAATTCGTATTTTCTAAAAAAAATTGAAAAATTTAAATTTTGTATTAATTATTTTTTATAGTTATAAAAAGTTTAAATAGAGTTTCTCTTTGTCTAAGCCCCCGAGAGCAAAAAAGAGCTTCATTCCCCTCACTTCCACACACTACTCCACTCACTTCCACCCACTCACTTCCACTCACTTCCACTCACTTCCACTCACTTCCACACACTACTCCACTCACTCTCACCCACTTCAACTCACTTCCACTCACTACTCCACTCACTCTCACCTACTTCAACTCACTTCCACTCCCACCACTCACTTCCACTCACTTCCACTCACTTCCACTCACTTCCTCTCACTTCTACTCACTTCCACTCACTTCCTCTCACTTCTACTCACTTCCACCTACTTCCAAATTTAAATTTTGTATTAATTATGTTTTTTGTATAAGTTATAAAAAGTTTAAATAGAGGTTTCTGCTTAACTAAGCCCCGGAGAGCAAGAAAGAGCTTCATTTGATATATTATCGACCAAAAATTCGTAATTTCTAAATAATGTAATGACTGTATTATTTTTTAATTTGTATGTAATAAAAGGTTTAAATCGAGTTTTATCCTTATCTAAGCCCCGGAAAGCGAAAAAATAGCTTAATTTGATATATTATGAACTCACTCTCACCTACTTGAATTGACTTCCACTCACTTCCACTCACTACTCCACTCACTCTCACCCACTTCAACTCACTTCCACTCCCACCACTCACTTCCACTCATTTCCATTCACTTTCACCCACTTTCACTCACTTTCACCCACTTTCACTCACTTTCACTCACTTCCACTCACTTCCACTCACTTCCTTTCACTTCCACTCACTTCCACTCATTTAAACTCATTTCCACTCATTTCCACTCACTTTCACTAACTTTCACCCACTTTCACTCACTTTCTCCCACTTTCAATCACTTCCACTCACTTCCACTCACTCCACTCACCTTCGCTCACTCCAACTCACTTGCACTCACTTCCACTAACTTCCACTCACTTCCACTCACTCCACTCACTTCCACTCACTTTCGCTCACTTCCACTCACTTTCGGTCACTTCCACTCACTTCCACTCACTCCACTCACTTCCACTCACTTTCGCTCACTTCCACTCACTCCACTCACTTCCACTCACTTCCACTCACTTCCACTCACTCCCACTCACTTCCACTCACTTCCACTCACTTCCACTCACTTCCACTCACTTCCACTCACTTTCACTCACTTCCACTCACTTCCACTCACTTCCACTCACTTCCACTCGCTTTCACTCACTTCCACTCACTTCCACTCACTTCCACTCACTTTCACTCACTTCCACTCACTTCCACTCACTTTCGCTCACTTCCACTCACTCCACTCACTTCCACTCACTTCCACTCACTTCCACTCACTTCCACTCACTCCCACTCACTTCCACTCACTTCCACTCACTTCCACTCACTTCCACTCACTTCCACTCACTTCCACTCACTTCCACTTACTTCCACTCACTTCCACTCACTTCCACTCACTCCACTCACTCCACTCACTTCCACTCACTTCCACTCACTTCCACTCACTTCCACTCATTTCCACTCACTTTCACCCACTTTCACCCACTTTCACTCACTTCCACACACTTCCACTCACTTCCACTCACTTCCACTCACTTCCACTCACTTCCACTCACTTCCACTCATTTCCACTCTCTTCCACTCACTACTCCACTCACTCTCACCCACTTCAACTCACTTCCACTCACTTCCACTCACTTCCACTCCCACCACTCACTTCCACTTACTTCCATTCACTTCCACTCGCTTCCTCACACTTTTGTTCACTTCCACTCACTTCCACTCACTCCACTCACTTCCACTCACTCCACTCACTTCCACTCACTTCCACTCACTTCCACTCACTTCCACTCACTTCCACTCACTCCACTCACTTCCACTTACTTCCACTCACTTCCACTTACTTCCACTCACTTCCACTCACTTCCACTCACTCCACTCACCTTCGCTCACTCCAACTCACTTCCACTCATTTCCACTCACTTCCACTCACTTTCACTCACTTCCACTCACTCCACTCACTTCCACTCACTTGCACTCACTCCACTCACTCCACTCACTCCACTCACTCCACTCACTTCCACTCACTTCCACTCACTTCCACTCACTTCCACTCACTTCCACTCACTTCCACTCACTTCCACTCACTTCCACTCACTTCCACGCACTTCCACTCACTCCCACTCATTTCCACTCACTTCCACTCACTCCACTCACTCCACTCACTCCACTCACTCCACTCACTTCCACTCACTTCCACTCACTTCCACTCACTTCCACACGCTCCACCCACTTGCACTCAGTTCCACTAACTACTCCACTCACTTTAACTCAGTTTCACCCACTTTCACGCACTTCCACTCACTTCCACTCACTACTCCACTCACTCTCACCCACTTCAACTCACTTCAACTCACTTCCACTCACTACTCCACTCACTCTCACCCACTTCTACTCACTTCTACTCACTTCCACTCCTTCCACTCACTCCACTCACTTCCACACGCTCCACCCACTTGCACTCAGTTCCACTAACTACTCCACTCACTTTTGCTCACTTCCACCCACTTCCACTCAACTCACTCCACTCACTTCCTCTCACTTCCACTCACTTCACTTTTTTAAGTTATAAAAAGTTTAAATAGAGTTTCTCCTTAACTAAGCCCCGGAGAGCAAGAAAGAGCTTCATTTGATATACTATCGACCAAAACTTCGTATTTTCTAAAAAATGTAATGACTGTGTTATTTTTTCATTTTTAAGTTATAAAAGGTTTAAATCGAGTTTTATCCTTATCTAAGCCCCGGAAGCGAAAAAATAGCTTAATTTGATATATTATGAACCAACAATTCTTATTTTCTAAAAAATTTGAAAAATTTAAATTTTGTATTAATTATTTTTTTTTAAGTTATAAAAAGTTTAATAAGATTTTTCTGCTTAACTAAGCCCCGACGAGCGAAAAAGAGCAGCATTTGATAAATTATCGTCCAAAAATTCGTATTTTCTAAAAAAAATTGAAAAATTTAAATTTTGTATTAATTATTTTTTATAGTTATAAAAAGTTTAAATAGAGTTTCTCTTTGTCTAAGCCCCCGAGAGCAAAAAAGAGCTTCATTCCCCTCACTTCCACACACTACTCCACTCACTTTTGCTCACTTCCACTCACTCCACTCACTTCCTCTCACTTCTACTCACTTCCACTCACTCAACTCACCTTCGCTCACTCCAACTCAATTCCACTCACTTCCACTCACTACTCCACTCACTCTCACCCACTTCAACTCACTACTCCACTCACTCTCCCCACACTTCAACTCACTTCCACTCACTTCCACTCACTTCCACTCCCACCACTCACTTTAACTCACTTTCACCAACTTTCACTCACACCACTCACTTCCACTCACTTCCACTAACTTCCACTCACTTCCACTCACTTCCACTCACTTCCACTCACTTCCACTCACTTCCACGCACTTCCACTCACTCCCACTCATTTCCACTCACTTCCGCTCACTTTCACTCACTTTCACTCACTTCCACTCACTCCACTCACTTCCACTCACTTGCACTCACTCCACTCACTCCACTCACTCCACTCACTCCACTCACTTCCACTCACTTCCACTCACTTCCAAACGCTCCACCCACTTGCACTCAGTTCCACTAACTACTCCACTCACTTTATTTAGTTTCACCCACTTCTACACACTTCCACTCACTTCCACTCACTACTCCACTCACTTTCACCCACTTCAACTCACTTCCACTCACTCTCACCCACTTCAACTCACTTCCACTCACTTCCACTCCCACCACTCACTTCAACTCATTTCCACTCACTCCCACTCATTTCCACTCACTTCAACTCATTTCCACTCACTTGTGCTCACTTCCACCCACTTCCACTCACTTCCACTCCATCCACTCACTTCCTCTCACTTCTACTCACTTCCACTCACTTCCTCTCACTTCTACTCACTTCCACTCACTTCCAAATTTAAATTTTGTATTAATTATGTTTTTTGTATAAGTTATAAAAAGTTTAAATAGAGGTTTCTGCTTAACTAAGCCCCGGAGAGCAAGAAAGAGCTTCATTTGATATATTATCGACCAAAAATTCGTATTTTCTAAATAATGTAATGACTGTATTATTTTTTAATTTTTATGTAATAAAAGGTTTAAATCGAGTTTTATCCTTATCTAAGCCCCGGAAAGCGAAAAAATAGCTTAATTTGATATATTATGAACTCACTCTCACCTACTTGAATTGACTTCCACTCACTTCCACTCACTACTCCACTCACTCTCACCCACTTCTACTCACTTCCACTCCCACCACTCACTTCCACTCATTTCCATTCACTTTCACCCACTTTCACTCACTTTCACCCGCTTTCACTCACTTTCACTCACTTCCACTCACTTCCACTCACTTCCTTTCACTTCCACTCACTTCCACTCACTTCCACTCATTTAAACTCATTTCCACTCATTTCCACTCCCTTTCACTAACTTTCACTAACTTTCACCCACTTTCACTCACTTTCACCCACTTTCAATCACTTCCACTCACTTCCACTCACTCCACTCACCTTCGCTCACTCCAACTCACTTCCACTCACTTCCACTAACTTCCACTCACTTCCACTCACTTCACTCACTTCCACTCACTTTCGCTCACTTCCACTCACTTTCGGTCACTTCCACTCACTTCCACTCACTCCACTCACTTCCACTCACTTTCGCTCACTTCCACTCACTCCACTCACTTCCACTCACTTCCACTCACTTCCACTCACTTCCACTCACTTCCACTCACTCCACTCACCTTCGCTCACTCCAACTCACTTCCACTCATTTCCACTCACTCCCACTCACTCCCACTCATTTCCACTAACTTCCACTCACTTTCACTCACTTCCACTCACTTCCACTCACTCCACTCACTCCACTCACTTCCACTCACTCTACTCACTTCCACTCACTTCCACACGCTCCACCCAGTTGCACTCAGTTCCAGTAAATACTCCACTCACTTTAATTTAGTTTCACCCACTTCCACACACTTCCACTCACTTCCACTCACTACTCCACTCACTCTCACCCACTTCAACTCACTTCCACTCACTTCCACTCACTTCCACTCACTTCCACTCACTTCAACTCACTTCCACTCACTTCCACTTACTTCCACTCACTTCCACTCACTTCCACTCACTTCCACTCACTTCCACTCGCTTCCACTCACTTTTGCTCACTTCCACCCACTTCCACTCAACTCACTCCACTCACTTCCACTCAACTCACTCCACTCACTTCCACTCACTTCCACTCACTTCCACTCACTTCCACTTACTTCCACTCACTTCCACTCGCTTCCACTCACTTTTGCTCACTTCCACCCACTTCCACTCAACTCACTCCACTCACTTCCTCTCACTTCCACTCACTTCACTTTTTTAAGTTATAAAAAGTTTAAATAGAGTTTCTCCTTTACTAAGCCCCGGAGAGCAAGAAAGAGCTTCATTTGATATACTATCGACCAAAACTTCGTATTTTCTAAAAAATGTAATGACTGTGTTATTTTTTCATTTTTAAGTTATAAAAGGTTTAAATCGAGTTTTATCCTTATCTAAGCCCCGGAAGCGAAAAAATAGCTTAATTTGATATACTATGAACCAACAATTCTTATTTTCTAAAAAATTTGAAAAATTTAAATTTTGTATTAATTATTTTTTTTTTAAGTTATAAAAAGTTTAATAAGATTTTTCTGCTTAACTACGCCCCGACGAGCGAAAAAGAGCTGCATTTGATAAATTATCGTCCAAAAATTCTTATTTTCTAAAAAAAATTGAAAAATTTAAATTTTGTATTAATTATTTTTTATAGTTATAAAAAGTTTAAATAGAGTTTCTCTTTGTCTAAGCCCCCGAGAGCAAAAAAGAGCTTCATTCCCCTCACTTCCACACACTACTCCACTCACTTCCACTCACATTCCACTCACTTCCACTCACTTCCACTCACTTCCACACACTACTCCACTCACTCTCACCCACTTCAACTCACTTCCACTCACTACTCCACTCACTCTCACCTACTTCAACTCACTTCCACTCCCACCACTCACTTCCACTCACTTCCACTCACTTCCACTCACTTCCACTCGCTTCCACTCACTTCCACTCACTCCACTCACTTCCTCTCACTTCTACTCACTTCCACTCACTCAACTCACCTTCGCTCACTCCAACTCACTTCCACTCACTACTCCACTCACTCTCACCCACTTCAACTCACTACTCCGCCCCGGAAGCGAAAATATAGCTTAATTTGATATATTATGAACCAACAATTCTTATTTTCTAAAAAATTTGAAAAATTTAAATTTTGTATTAATTATTTTTTTTAAGTTATAAAAAGTTTAATAAGATTTTTCTGCTTAACTAAGCCCCGACGAGCGAAAAAGAGCTGCATTTGATAAATTATCGTCCAAAAATTCGTATTTTCTAAAAAAAATTGAAAAATTTAAATTTTGTATTAATTATTTTTTATAGTTATAAAAAGTTTAAATAGAGTTTCCCTTTGTCTAAGCCCCCGAGAGCAAAAAAGAGCTTCATTCCCCTCACTTCCACACACTACTCCACTCACTTCCACTCACATTCCACTCACTTCCACTCACATTCCACTCACTTCCACTCACTTCCACTCACTTCCACTCACTTCCACACACTACTCCACTCACTCTCACCCACTTCAACTCACTTCCACTCACTACTCCACTCACTCTCACCTACTTCAACTCACTTCCACTCCCACCACTCACTTCCACTCACTTCCACTCACTTCCACTCGCTTCCACTCACTTTTGCTCACTTCCACTCACTCCACTCACTTCCTCTCACTTCTACTCACTTCCACTCACCTTCGCTCACTCCAACTCACTTCCACTCACTTCCACTCACTACTCCACTCACTCTCACCCACTTCAACTCACTACTCCACTCACTCTCCCCACACTTCAACTCACTTCCACTCACTTCCACTCCCACCACTCACTTTAACTCACTTTCGCCAACTTTCACTCACACCACTCACTTCCACTCACTTCCACTAACTTCCACTCACTTCCACTCACTTCCACTCACTTCCACTCACTTCCACGCACTTCCACTCACTCCCACTCATTTCTACTCACTTCCGCTCACTTTCACTCACTTTCACTCACTTCCACTCACTCCACTCACTTCCACTCACTTGCACTCACTCCACTCACTCCACTCACTCCACTCACTTCCACTCACTTCCACGCACTTCCACTCACTCCCACTCATTTCTACTCACTTCCGCTCACTTTCACTCACTTCCACTCACTTCCACTCACTTCCACTCACTTCCACTCACTTCCACTCACTTCCACACGCTCCACCCACTTGCACTCAGTTCCACTAACTACTCCACTCACTTTATTTAGTTTCACCCACTTCCACACACTTCCACTCACTTCCACTCACTACTCCACTCACTTTCACCCACTTCAACTCACTTCCACTCACTCTCACCCACTTCAACTCACTTCCACTCACTTCCACTCCCACCACTCACTTCAACTCATTTCCACTCACTCCCACTCATTTCCACTCACTTCAACTCATTTCCACTCACTTGTGCTCACTTCCACCCACTTCCACTCACTTCCACTCCATCCACTCGCTTCCTCTCACTTCTACTCACTTCCACTCACTTCCTCTCACTTCCACTCACTTCCAAATTTAAATTTTGTATTAATTATGTTTTTTGTATAAGTTATAAAAAGTTTAAATAGAGGTTTCTGCTTAACTAAGCCCCGGAGAGCAAGAAAGAGCTTCATTTGATATATTATCGACCAAAAATTCGTATTTTCTAAATAATGTAATGACTGTATTATTTTTTAATTTTTATGTAATAAAAGGTTTAAATCGAGTTTTATCCTTATCTAAGCCCCGGAAAGCGAAAAAATAGCTTAATTTGATATATTATGAACTCACTCTCACCTACTTGAATTGACTTCCACTCACTTCCACTCACTACTCCACTCACTCTCACCCACTTCAACTCACTTCCACTCCCACCACTCACTTCCACTCATTTCCATTCACTTTCACCCACTTTCACTCACTTTCACCCGGTTTCACCCGCTTTCACTCACTTTCACTCACTTCCACTCACTTCCACTCACTTCCTTTCACTTCCACTCACTTCCACTCACTTCCACTCATTTAAACTCATTTCCACTCATTTCCACTCACTTTCACTAACTTTCACCCACTTTCACTCACTTTCACCCACTTTCAATCACTTCCACTCACTTCCACTCACTCCACTCACCTTCGCTCACTCCAACTCACTTCCACTCACTTCCACTAACTTCCACTAACTTCCACTCACTTCCACTCACTCCACTCACTTCCACTCACTTTCGCTCACTTCCACTCACTTTCGGTCACTTCCACTCACTTCCACTCACTCCACTCACTTCCACTCACTTTCGCTCACTTCCACTCACTCCACTCACTTCCACTCACTTCCACTCACTTCCACTCACTTCCACTCACTTCCACTCACTTCCACTCACTTCCACTCACTTCCACTCACTTCCACTCACTCCACTCACCTTCGCTCACTCCAACTCACTTCCACTCATTTCCACTCACTCCCACTCACTCCCACTCATTTCCACTCACTTCAACTCACTTTCACTCACTTCCACTCACTTCCACTCACTCCACTCACTTCCACTCACTCCACTCACTTCCACTCACTTCCACTCACTCCACTCACTTCCACTCACTTCCATTCACTTCCACACGCTCCACCCAGTTGCACTCAGTTCCACTAACTACTCCACTCACTTTAATTTAGTTTCACCCACTTCCACACACTTCCACTCACTTCCACTCACTTCCACTCACTTCCACTCACTTCCACTCACTTCCACTCACTTCCACTCACTTCCACTCACTTCCACTCACTTCCACTCACTTCCACTCACTCCACTCACTCCACTCACTCCACTCACTCCACTCACTTCCACTCACTTCCACTCACTTCCACTCACTTCCACACGCTCCACCCACTTGCACTCAGTTCCACTAACTACTCCACTCACTTTAACTCAGTTTCACCCACTTTCACGCACTTCCACTCACTTCCACTCACTACTCCACTCACTCTCACCCACTTCAACTCACTTCAACTCACTTCCACTCACTACTCCACTCACTCTCACCCACTTCTACTCACTTCTACTCACTTCCACTCCTTCCACTCACTCCACTCACTCCATTCACTTCCACACGCTCCACCCACTTGCACTCAGTTCCACTAACTACTCCACTCACTTTTGCTCACTTCCACCCACTTCCACTCAACTCACTCCACTCACTTCCTCTCACTTCCACTTACTTCACTTTTTTAAGTTATAAAAAGTTTAAATAGAGTTTCTCCTTAACTAAGCCCCGGAGAGCAAGAAAGAGCTTCATTTGATATACTATCGACCAAAACTTCGTATTTTCTAAAAAATGTAATGACTGTGTTATTTTTTCATTTTTAAGTTATAAAAGGTTTAAATCGAGTTTTATCCTTATCTAAGCCCCGGAAGCAAAAAAATAGCTTAATTTGATATATTATGAACCAACAATTCTTATTTTCTAAAAAATTTGAAAAATTTAAATTTTGTATTAATTATTTTTTTTTAAGTTATAAAAAGTTTAATAAGATTTTTCTGCTTAACTAAGCCCCGACGAGCGAAAAAGAGCTGCATTTGATAAATTATCGTCCAAAAATTCGTATTTTCTAAAAAAAATTGAAAAATTTAAATTTTGTATTAATTATTTTTTATAGTTATAAAAAGTTTAAATAGAGTTTCTCTTTGTCTAAGCCCCCGAGAGCAAAAAAGAGCTTCATTCCCCTCACTTCCACACACTACTCCACTCACTTTTGCTCACTTCCACTCACTCCACTCACTTCCTCTCACTTCTACTCACTTCCACTCACTCAACTCACCTTCGCTCACTCCAACTCACTTCCACTCACTTCCACTCACTACTCCACTCACTCTCACCCACTTCAACTCACTACTCCACTCACTCTCCCCACACTTCAACTCACTTCCACTCACTTCCACTCACTTCCACTCACTTCCACTCACTTTCACTCATTTTCACTCACTTCCACTCACTCCACTCACTTCCACTCACTTGCACTCACTCCACTCACTCCACTCACTCCACTCACTCCACTCACTTCCACTCACTTCCACTCACTTCCACTCACTTCCACTCACTTCCAAACGCTCCACCCACTTGCACTCAGTTCCACTAACTACTCCACTCACTTTATTTAGTTTCACCCACTTCTACACACTTCCACTCACTTCCACTCACTTCCACTCACTTCCACTAACTTCCACTCACTTCCACTCACTTCCACTCACTTCCACTCACTTCCACTCACTTCCACTCACTTCCACTCACACCACTCACTTCCACTCACTTCCACTAACTTCCACTCACTTCCACTCACTTCCACTCACTTCCACTCACTTCCACTCACTTCCACTCACTTCCACTCACTTCCACTCACTTCCACTCACTTCCACTCACTCCACTCACTCCACTCACTCCACTCACTTCCACTCACTTCCACTCACTTCCACTCACTTCCACACGCTCCACCCACTTGCACTCAGTTCCACTAACTACTCCACTCACTTTAACTCAGTTTCACCCACTTTCACGCACTTCCACTCACTTCCACTCACTACTCCACTCACTCTCACCCACTTCAACTCACTTCAACTCACTTCCACTCACTACTCCACTCACTCTCACCCACTTCTACTCACTTCTACTCACTTCCACTCCTTCCACTCACTCCACTCACTTCCACACGCTCCACCCACTTGCACTCAGTTCCACTAACTACTCCACTCACTTTTGCTCACTTCCACCCACTTCCACTCAACTCACTCCACTCACTTCCTCTCACTTCCACTCACTTCACTTTTTTAAGTTATAAAAAGTTTAAATAGAGTTTCTCCTTAACTAAGCCCCGGAGAGCAAGAAAGAGCTTCATTTGATATACTATCGACCAAAACTTCGTATTTTCTAAAAAATGTAATGACTGTGTTATTTTTTCATTTTTAAGTTATAAAAGGTTTAAATCGAGTTTTATCCTTATCTAAGCCCCGGAAGCGAAAAAATAGCTTAATTTGATATATTATGAACCAACAATTCTTATTTTCTAAAAAATTTGAAAAATTTAAATTTTGTATTAATTATTTTTTTTTAAGTTATAAAAAGTTTAATAAGATTTTTCTGCTTAACTAAGCCCCGACGAGCGAAAAAGAGCTGCATTTGATAAATTATCGTCCAAAAATTCGTATTTTCTAAAAAAAATTGAAAAATTTAAATTTTGTATTAATTATTTTTTATAGTTATAAAAAGTTTAAATAGAGTTTCTCTTTGTCTAAGCCCCCGAGAGCAAAAAAGAGCTTCATTCCCCTCACTTCCACACACTACTCCACTCACTTTTGCTCACTTCCACTCACTTCACTCACTTCCTCTCACTTCTACTCACTTCCACTCACTCAACTCACCTTCGCTCACTCCAACTCACTTCCACTCACTTCCACTCACTACTCCACTCACTCTCCCCACACTTCAACTCACTTCCACTCACTTCCACTCCCACCACTCACTTTAACTCACTTTCACCAACTTTCACTCACACCACTCACTTCCACTCACTTCCACTAACTTCCACTCACTTCCACTCACTTCCACTCACTTCCACTCACTTCCACTCACTTCCACTCACTTCCACTCACTTCCACGCACTTCCACTCACTTCCACTCATTTCCACTCACTTCCGCTCACTTTCACCCACTTTCAATCACTTCCACTCACTTCCACTCACTCCACTCACCTTCGCTCACTCCAACTCACTTCCACTCACTTCCACTAACTTCCACTCACTTCCACTCACTTCCACTCACTTTCGCTCACTTCCACTCACTTTCGGTCACTTCCACTCACTTCCACCCACTCCACTCACTTCCACTCACTTTCGCTCACTTCCACTCACTCCACTCACTTCCACTCACTTCCACTCACTTCCACTCACTTCCACTTACTTCCACTCACTTCCACTCACTTCCACTCACTTCCACTCACTTCCACTCACTCCACTCACCTTCGCTCACTCCAACTCACTTCCACTCATTTCCACTCACTCCCACTCACTCCCACTCATTTCCACTCACTTCCACTCACTTTCACTCACTTCCACTCACTTCCACTCACTCCACTCACTTCCACTCACTTCCACTCACTCCACTCACTTCCACTCACTTCCACTCACTTCCACACGCTCCACCCAGTTGCACTCAGTTCCACTAACTACTCCACTCACTTTAATTTAGTTTCACCCACTTCCACACACTTCCACTCACTTCCACTCACTTCCACTCACTTCCACTCACTTCCACTCACTTCCACTCACTTCCACTCACTTCCACTCACTTCCACTCACTTCCACTCACTTCCACTCACTTCCACTCACTTCAACTCACTTCCACTCACTTCCACTCACTTCCACTCACTCCACTCACTCCACTCACTTCCACTCACTTCAACTCACTTCCACTCACTTCCACACGCTCCACCCACTTCTCCACTCATTTTAACTCAGTTTCACCCACTTTCACGCACTTCCACTCACTTCCACTCACTACTCCACTCACTCTCACCCACTTCAACTCACTTCCACTCACTACTCCACTCACTCTCACCCACTTCTACTCACGTCTACTCACTTCCACTCCTTCCACTCACTCCACTCACTTCCACACGCTCCACCCACTTGCACTCAGTTCCACTAACTACTCCACTCACTTTAACTCAGTTTCACCCACTTCCACGCACTTCCACTCACTTCCACACACTACTCCACTCACTCTCACCCACTTCCACTCACTTCCACTCACTTCCACTCACTTCCACTCACTTCCACTCACTTCCACTCACTTCCACTCACTTCCACTCACTTCCACTCACTTCCACTCACCTCCACTCACTTCCACTCACTTCCACTCACTTCCACTCACTTCCACTCACTTCCACTCACTTCCACTCACTTCCACTCACTTCCACTCACTTCCACTCACTTC
The DNA here is from genome assembly GCA_949748255.1 of Eustalomyia histrio. Lineage (NCBI taxonomy): Eukaryota > Metazoa > Arthropoda > Insecta > Diptera > Anthomyiidae > Eustalomyia > Eustalomyia histrio. The sequence goes on from OX456526.1 coordinate 98,150,406, forward strand.
CACTCACTTCCACTCACTTCCACTTACTTCCACTCACTTCCACTTACTTCCACTCACTTCCACTCACTTCCACTCACTTCCACTCGCTTCCACTCACTTTTGCTCACTTCCACCCACTTTTGCTCACTTCCACCCACTTCCACCCACTTCCACTCAACTCACTCCACTCACTTCCACTCACTTCCACTCACTTCCACTCACTTCCACTCGCTTCCACTCACTTTTGCTCACTTCCACCCACTTCCACTCAACTCACTCCACTCACTTCCTCTCACTTCCACTCACTTCACATTTTTAAGTTATAAAAAGTTTAAATAGAGTTTCTCCTTTACTAAGCCCCGGAGAGCAAGAAAGAGCTTCATTTGATATACTATCGACCAAAACTTCGTATTTTCTAAAAAATGTAATGACTGTGTTATTTTTTCATTTTTAAGTTATAGAAGGTTTAAATCGAGTTTTATCCTTATCTAAGCCCCGGAAGCGAAAAAATAGCTTAATTTGATATATTATGAACCAACAATTCTTATTTTCTAAAAAATTTGAAAAATTTAAATTTTGTATTAATTATTTTTTTTTAAGTTATAAAAAGTTTAATAAGATTTTTCTGCTTAACTAAGCCCCGACGAGCGAACAAGAGCTGCATTTGATAAATTATCGTCCAAAAATTCGTATTTTCTAAAAAAAATTGAAAAATTTAAATTTTGTATTAATTATTTTTTATAGTTATAAAAAGTTTAAATAGAGTTTCTCTTTGTCTAAGCCCCCGAGAGCAAAAAAGAGCTTCATTCCCCTCACTTCCACACACTACTCCACTCACTTCCACTCACATTCCACTCACTTCCACTCACTTCCACTCACTTCCACTCACTTCCACACACTACTCCACTCACTCTCACCCACTTCAACTCACTTCCACTCACTACTCCACTCACTCTCACCTACTTCAACTCACTTCCACTCCCACCACTCACTTCCACTCACTTCCACTCACTTCCACTCACTTCCTCTCACTTCTACTCACTTCCACTCACTTCCTCTCACTTCTACTCACTTCCACCTACTTCCAAATTTAAATTTTGTATTAATTATGTTTTTTGTATAAGTTATAAAAAGTTTAAATAGAGGTTTCTGCTTAACTAAGCCCCGGAGAGCAAGAAAGAGCTTCATTTGATATATTATCGACCAAAAATTCGTAATTTCTAAATAATGTAATGACTGTATTATTTTTTAATTTTTATGTAATAAAAGGTTTAAATCGAGTTTTATCCTTATCTAAGCCCCGGAAAGCGAAAAAATAGCTTAATTTGATATATTATGAACTCACTCTCACCTACTTGAATTGACTTCCACTCACTTCCACTCACTACTCCACTCACTCTCACCCACTTCAACTCACTTCCACTCCCACCACTCACTTCCACTCATTTCCATTCACTTTCACCCACTTTCACTCACTTTCACCCACTTTCACTCACTTTCACTCACTTCCACTCACTTCCACTCACTTCCTTTCACTTCCACTCACTTCCACTCATTTAAACTCATTTCCACTCATTTCCACTCACTTTCACTAACTTTCACCCACTTTCACTCACTTTCTCCCACTTTCAATCACTTCCACTCACTTCCACTCACTCCACTCACCTTCGCTCACTCCAACTCACTTGCACTCACTTCCACTAACTTCCACTCACTTCCACTCACTCCACTCACTTCCACTCACTTTCGCTCACTTCCACTCACTTTCGGTCACTTCCACTCACTTCCACTCACTCCACTCACTTCCACTCACTTTCGCTCACTTCCACTCACTCCACTCACTTCCACTCACTTCCACTCACTTCCACTCACTTCCACTCACTCCCACTCACTTCCACTCACTTCCACTCACTTCCACTCACTTCCACTCACTTTCACTCACTTCCACTCACTTCCACTCACTTCCACTCACTTCCACTCGCTTTCACTCACTTCCACTCACTTCCACTCACTTCCACTCACTTTCACTCACTTCCACTCACTTCCACTCACTTTCGCTCACTTCCACTCACTCCACTCACTTCCACTCACTTCCACTCACTTCCACTCACTTCCACTCACTCCCACTCACTTCCACTCACTTCCACTCACTTCCACTCACTTCCACTCACTTCCACTCACTTCCACTCACTTTCACTCACTTCCACTCACTTCCACTCACACCCACTCACTTCCACTCACTTCCACTCACTTCCACTCACTTCCACTCACTTCCACTCACTTTCACTCACTTCCACTCACTTCCACTCACTTTCGCTCACTTCCACTCACTCCACTCACTTCCACTCACTTCCACTCACTTCCACTCACTCCCACTCACTTCCACTCACTTCCACTCACTTCCACTCACTTCCACTCACTTTCACTCACTTCCACTCACTTCCACTCACTCAACTCACCTTCGCTCACTCCAACACTTCCACTCACTACTCCACTCACTCTCACCCACTTCAACTCACTACTCCACTCACTCTCCCCACACTTCAACTCACTTCCACTCACTTCCACTGCCACCACTCACTTTAACTCACTTTCACCAACTTTCACTCACACCACTCACTTCCACTCACTTCCACTAACTTCCACTCACTTCCACTCACTTCCACTCACTTCCACTCACTTCCACTCACTTCCACTCACTTCCACTCACTTCCACGCACTTCCACTCACTCCCACTCATTTCCACTCACTTCCGCTCACTTTCACTCACTTTCACTCACTTCCACTCACTCCACTCACTTCCACTCACTTGCACTCAATCCACTCACTCCACTCACTCCACTCACTCCACTCACTTCCACTCACTTCCACTCACTTCCACTCACTTCACACGCTCCACCCACTTGCACTCAGTTCCACTAACTACTCCACTCACTTTATTTAGTTTCACGCACTTCCACACACTTCCACTCACTTCCACTCACTACTCCACTCACTTTCACCCACTTCAACTCACTTCCACTCACTCTCACCCACTTCAACTCACTTCCACGCACTTCCACTCCCACCACTCACTTCAACTCATTTCCACTCACTCCCACTCATTTCCACTCACTTCAACTCATTTCCACTCACTTGTGCTCACTTCCACCCACTTCCACTCACTTCCACTCCATCCACTCACTTCCTCTCACTTCTACTCACTTCCACTCACTTCCAAATTTAAATTTTGTATTAATTATGTTTTGTGTATAAGTTATAAAAAGTTTAAATAGAGGTTTCTGCTTAACTAAGCCCCGGAGAGCAAGAAAGAGCTTCATTTGATATATTATCGACCAAAAATTCGTATTTTCTAAATAATGTAATGACTGTATTATTTTTTAATTTTTATGTAATAAAAGGTTTAAATCGAGTTTTATCCTTATCTAAGCCCCGGAAAGCGAAAAAATAGCTTAATTTGATATATTATGAACTCACTCTCACCTACTTGAATTGACTTCCACTCACTTCCACTCACTACTCCACTCACTCTCACCCACTTCAACTCACTTCCACTCCCACCACTCACTTCCACTCATTTCCATTCACTTTCACCCACTTTCACTCACTTTCACCCACTTTCACTCACTTTCACTCACTTCCACTCACTTCCACTCACTTCCTTTCACTTCCACTCACTTCCACTCATTTAAACTCATTTCCACTCATTTCCACTCACTTTCACTAACTTTCACCCACTTTCACTCACTTTCACCCACTTTCAATCACTTCCACTCACTTCCACTCACTCCACTCACCTTCGCTCACTCCAACTCACTTCCACTCACTTCCACTAACTTCCACTCACTTCCACTCACTCCACTCACTTCCACTCACTTTCGCTCACTTCCACTCACTTTCGGACACTTCCACTCACTTCCACTCACTCCACTCACTTCCACTCACTTTCGGTCACTTCCACTCACTTCCACTCACTCCACTCACTTCCACTCACTTTCGCTCACTTCCACTCACTCCACTCACTTCCACTCACTTCCACTCACTTCCACTCACTTCCACTCACTTCCACTCACTTCCACTCACTCCACTCACCTTCGCTCACTCCAACTCACTTCCACTCATTTCCACTCACTCCCACTCACTCCCACTCATTTCCACTCACTTCCACTCACTTTCACTCACTTCCACTCACTTCCACTCACTCCACTCACTTCCACTCACTTCCACTCACTCCACTCACTTCCACTCACTTCCACTCACTTCCACACGCTCCACCCAGTTGCACTCAGTTCCACTAACTACTCCACTCACTTTAATTTAGTTTCACCCACTTCCACACACTTCCACTCACTTCCACTCACTTCCACTCACTTCCACTCACTTCCACTCACTTCCACTCACTTCCACTCACTTCCACTCACTCCACTCACTCCACTCACTCCACTCACTTCCACTCACTCCACTCACTCCACTCACTCCACTCACTTCCACTCACTTCCACACGCTCCACCCACTTGCACTCAGTTCCACTAACTACTCCACTCACTTTAATTTAGTTTCACCCACTTCCACACAGTTCCACTCAATTCCACTCACTTCCACTCACTTCCACTCACTCCACTCACTTCCACTCACTTCCACACGCTCCACCCACTTGCACTCAGTTCCACTAACTACTCCACTCACTTTAACTCAGTTTCACCCACTTCCACGCACTTCCACTCACTTTCACTCACTTCCACTCACTACTCCACTCACTCTCACCCACTTCAACTCACTTCCACTCACTACTCCACTCACTCTCACCCACTTCAACTCGCTTCCACTCACTTCCACTCCCACCACTCCCACCACTCACTTCAACTCATTTCCACTCACTCCCACTCATTTCCACTCACTTTTGCTCACTTCCACCCACTTCCACTCCCTCCACTCACTTCCTCACACTTCTACTCACTTCCACTCACTTCCACTCACTCCACTCACTTCCTTTCACTTCTACTCACTTTCACTCACTTCCAGTCACTACTCCACTCACTCTCACCCACTTCAACTCACTTCCACTCACTTCCACTCACTTCCACTCACTTCCACTCACTTCCACTCACTTCCACTCACTTCCACTCACTCCACTCGCTCCACTCGCTCCACTCACTCCACTCACTCCACTCACTCCACTCACTCCACTCACTCCACTCACCTCACTCACTCCACTCACTCCACTCACTCCACTCACTCCACTCACTTCCACTCACTTCCACTCACTTCCACTCACCTTCACTCACTTCCACTCAACTCACTCCACTCACTTCCTCTCACTCCACTCACTTCACTTTTTTAAGTTATAAAAAGTTTAACTTTCACTCACACCACTCACTTCCACTCACTTCCACTCACTTCCACTCATTTCCACTCACTCCACCTCATTTCCACTCACTTCCGCTCACTTTCACTCACTTCCACTCACTTCCACCCACTTTCACTCACTCCACTCACTTCCACTCACTTCCACTCACTTCCACTCACTTCCACTCACTCCACTCACTCCACTCACTCCACTCACTTCCACTCACTTCCACTCACTTCCACCCACTTTCACTCACTCCACTCACTTCCACTCACTCCACTCACTTCCTCTCACTTCTACTCACTTCTACTCACTTCCACTCACCTTCGCTCACTCCAACTCACTTCCACTCACTTCCACTCACTACTCCACTCACTCTCACCCACTTCAACTCACTTCCACTCACTACTCCACTCACTTCCACTCATTTCCACTCATTTCCACTCACTTTCACCAACTTTCACTCACACCACTCACTTCCACTCACTTCCACTCACTTCCACTCACTTCCACTCACTTTCACCCACTTTCACCCACTTTCACTCACTTCCACACACTTCCACTCACTTCCACTCTCTTCCACTCACTTCCACTCACTCCCACTCACTCCCACTCATTTCCACTCACTTCCACTCACTTTCACTCACTTTCACTCACTTTCACTCACTTCCACTCACTCCACTCACTTCCACTCACTCCACTCACTCCACTCACTTCCACTCACTTCCACACGCTCCACCCACTTGCACTCAGTTCCACTAACTACTCCACCCACTTTAATTTAGTTTCACCCACTTCCACTCACTTCCACTCACTACTCCACTCACTCTCACCCACTTCAACTCAGTTCCACTAACTACTCCACTCACTTTAATTTAGTTTCACCCACTTCCACACACTTCCACACACTTCCACTCACTTCCACTCACTTCCACTCACTTCAACTCACTTCCACTCACTTCCACTCACTTCCACTCACTACTCCACTCACTTTCACCCACTTCAACTCACTTCCACTCACTACTCCACACACTCTCACCCACTTCAACTCACTTCCACTCCCACCACTCACTTCAACTCATTTCCAGTCACTCCCACTCATTTCCACTCACTTCCACTCATTTCCACTCACCTTTGCTCACTTCCACCGACTTCCACTCACTTCCACTCCATCCACTCACTTCCTCTCACTTCTACTCACTTCCACTCACTTCCACTCACTCCACTCACTTCCTCTCACTTCTACTCACTTTCACTCACTTCCACTCACTACTCCACTCAGTCTCACCCACTTCCACTCACTACTCCACTCACTCTCGCCCACTTCAACTCACTTCCACTCCCACCACTCCCTTCCACTCACTTCCATTCACTTCCACTCACTTCCACACACTTCCACACACTTCCACTCACTCCACTCACGTCCACTCACTTCCACTCACTTCCACTCACTTCCACTCACTTCCACTCACTTCCACTCACTTTCACCCACTTTCACCCACTTTCACTCACTTCCACACACTTCCACTCACTTCCACTCACTTCCACTCACTTCCACTCACTCCCACTCACTCCCACTCATTTCCACTCACTTCCACCCACTTTCACTCACTTTCACTCACTTTCACTCACTTCCACTCACTCCACTCACTTCCACTCACTTCCACTCACTTCCACTCACTTCCACTCACTCCACTCACTCCACTCACTTCCACTCACTTCCACACGCTCCACCCACTCGCACTCAGTTCCACTAACTACTCCACCCACTTTAATTTAGTTTCAGCCACTTCCACTCACTTCCACTCACTTCCACTCACTACTCCACTCACTCTCACCCACTTCAACTCAGTTCCACTAACTACTCCACTCACTTTAATTTAGTTTCACCCACTTCCACACACTTCCACACACTTCCACTCACTTCCACTCACTTCCACTCACTTCAACTCACTTCCACTCACTTCCACTCACTTCCACTCACTACTCCACTCACTTTCACCCACTTCAACTCACTTCCACTCACTACTCCACACACTCTCACCCACTTCAACTCACTTCCACTCCCACCACTCACTTCAACTCATTTCCAGTCACTCCCACTCATTTCCACTCACTTCCACTCATTTCCACTCACCTTTGCTCACTTCCACCGACTTCCACTCACTTCCACTCCATCCACTCACTTCCTCTCACTTCTACTCACTTCCACTCACTTCCACTCACTACTCCACTCACTCTCACCTACTTCAACTCACTTCCACTCACTACTCCACTCACTCTCACCCACTTCTACTCACGTCTACTCACTTCCACTCCTTCCACTCACTCCACTCACTTCCACACGCTCCACCCACTTGCACTCAGTTCCACTAACTACTCCACTCACTTTAACTCAGTTTCACCCACTTCCACGCACTTCCACTCACTTCCACACACTACTCCACTCACTCTCACCCACTTCCACTCACTTCCACTCACTTCCACTCACTTCCACTCACTTCCACTCACTTCCACTCACTTCCACTCACTTCCACTCACCTCCACTCACTTCCACTCACTTCCACTCACTTCCACTCACTTCCACTCACTTCCACTCACTTCCACTCACTTCCACTCACTTCCACTCACTTCCACTCACTTCCACTCACTTCCACTCACTTCCACTTACTTCCACTCACTTCCACTTACTTCCACTCACTTCCACTCACTTCCACTCACTTCCACTCGCTTCCACTCACTTTTGCTCACTTCCACCCACTTTTGCTCACTTCCACCCACTTCCACCCACTTCCACTCAACTCACTCCACTCACTTCCACTCACTTCCACTCACTTCCACTCACTTCCACTCGCTTCCACTCACTTTTGCTCACTTCCACCCACTTCCACTCAACTCACTCCACTCACTTCCTCTCACTTCCACTCACTTCACATTTTTAAGTTATAAAAAGTTTAAATAGAGTTTCTCCTTTACTAAGCCCCGGAGAGCAAGAAAGAGCTTCATTTGATATACTATCGACCAAAACTTCGTATTTTCTAAAAAATGTAATGACTGTGTTATTTTTTCATTTTTAAGTTATAGAAGGTTTAAATCGAGTTTTATCCTTATCTAAGCCCCGGAAGCGAAAAAATAGCTTAATTTGATATATTATGAACCAACAATTCTTATTTTCTAAAAAATTTGAAAAATTTAAATTTTGTATTAATTATTTTTTTTTAAGTTATAAAAAGTTTAATAAGATTTTTCTGCTTAACTAAGCCCCGACGAGCGAACAAGAGCTGCATTTGATAAATTATCGTCCAAAAATTCGTATTTTCTAAAAAAAATTGAAAAATTTAAATTTTGTATTAATTATTTTTTATAGTTATAAAAAGTTTAAATAGAGTTTCTCTTTGTCTAAGCCCCCGAGAGCAAAAAAGAGCTTCATTCCCCTCACTTCCACACACTACTCCACTCACTTCCACTCACATTCCACTCACTTCCACTCACTTCCACTCACTTCCACTCACTTCCACACACTACTCCACTCACTCTCACCCACTTCAACTCACTTCCACTCACTACTCCACTCACTCTCACCTACTTCAACTCACTTCCACTCCCACCACTCACTTCCACTCACTTCCACTCACTTCCACTCACTTCCTCTCACTTCTACTCACTTCCACTCACTTCCTCTCACTTCTACTCACTTCCACCTACTTCCAAATTTAAATTTTGTATTAATTATGTTTTTTGTATAAGTTATAAAAAGTTTAAATAGAGGTTTCTGCTTAACTAAGCCCCGGAGAGCAAGAAAGAGCTTCATTTGATATATTATCGACCAAAAATTCGTAATTTCTAAATAATGTAATGACTGTATTATTTTTTAATTTTTATGTAATAAAAGGTTTAAATCGAGTTTTATCCTTATCTAAGCCCCGGAAAGCGAAAAAATAGCTTAATTTGATATATTATGAACTCACTCTCACCTACTTGAATTGACTTCCACTCACTTCCACTCACTACTCCACTCACTCTCACCCACTTCAACTCACTTCCACTCCCACCACTCACTTCCACTCATTTCCATTCACTTTCACCCACTTTCACTCACTTTCACCCACTTTCACTCACTTTCACTCACTTCCACTCACTTCCACTCACTTCCTTTCACTTCCACTCACTTCCACTCATTTAAACTCATTTCCACTCATTTCCACTCACTTTCACTAACTTTCACCCACTTTCACTCACTTTCTCCCACTTTCAATCACTTCCACTCACTTCCACTCACTCCACTCACCTTCGCTCACTCCAACTCACTTGCACTCACTTCCACTAACTTCCACTCACTTCCACTCACTCCACTCACTTCCACTCACTTTCGCTCACTTCCACTCACTTTCGGTCACTTCCACTCACTTCCACTCACTCCACTCACTTCCACTCACTTTCGCTCACTTCCACTCACTCCACTCACTTCCACTCACTTCCACTCACTTCCACTCACTTCCACTCACTCCCACTCACTTCCACTCACTTCCACTCACTTCCACTCACTTCCACTCACTTTCACTCACTTCCACTCACTTCCACTCACTTCCACTCACTTCCACTCGCTTTCACTCACTTCCACTCACTTCCACTCACTTCCACTCACTTTCACTCACTTCCACTCACTTCCACTCACTTTCGCTCACTTCCACTCACTCCACTCACTTCCACTCACTTCCACTCACTTCCACTCACTTCCACTCACTCCCACTCACTTCCACTCACTTCCACTCACTTCCACTCACTTCCACTCACTTCCACTCACTTCCACTCACTTTCACTCACTTCCACTCACTTCCACTCACACCCACTCACTTCCACTCACTTCCACTCACTTCCACTCACTTCCACTCACTTCCACTCACTTTCACTCACTTCCACTCACTTCCACTCACTTTCGCTCACTTCCACTCACTCCACTCACTTCCACTCACTTCCACTCACTTCCACTCACTCCCACTCACTTCCACTCACTTCCACTCACTTCCACTCACTTCCACTCACTTTCACTCACTTCCACTCACTTCCACTCACTCAACTCACCTTCGCTCACTCCAACACTTCCACTCACTACTCCACTCACTCTCACCCACTTCAACTCACTACTCCACTCACTCTCCCCACACTTCAACTCACTTCCACTCACTTCCACTGCCACCACTCACTTTAACTCACTTTCACCAACTTTCACTCACACCACTCACTTCCACTCACTTCCACTAACTTCCACTCACTTCCACTCACTTCCACTCACTTCCACTCACTTCCACTCACTTCCACTCACTTCCACTCACTTCCACGCACTTCCACTCACTCCCACTCATTTCCACTCACTTCCGCTCACTTTCACTCACTTTCACTCACTTCCACTCACTCCACTCACTTCCACTCACTTGCACTCAATCCACTCACTCCACTCACTCCACTCACTCCACTCACTTCCACTCACTTCCACTCACTTCCACTCACTTCACACGCTCCACCCACTTGCACTCAGTTCCACTAACTACTCCACTCACTTTATTTAGTTTCACGCACTTCCACACACTTCCACTCACTTCCACTCACTACTCCACTCACTTTCACCCACTTCAACTCACTTCCACTCACTCTCACCCACTTCAACTCACTTCCACGCACTTCCACTCCCACCACTCACTTCAACTCATTTCCACTCACTCCCACTCATTTCCACTCACTTCAACTCATTTCCACTCACTTGTGCTCACTTCCACCCACTTCCACTCACTTCCACTCCATCCACTCACTTCCTCTCACTTCTACTCACTTCCACTCACTTCCAAATTTAAATTTTGTATTAATTATGTTTTGTGTATAAGTTATAAAAAGTTTAAATAGAGGTTTCTGCTTAACTAAGCCCCGGAGAGCAAGAAAGAGCTTCATTTGATATATTATCGACCAAAAATTCGTATTTTCTAAATAATGTAATGACTGTATTATTTTTTAATTTTTATGTAATAAAAGGTTTAAATCGAGTTTTATCCTTATCTAAGCCCCGGAAAGCGAAAAAATAGCTTAATTTGATATATTATGAACTCACTCTCACCTACTTGAATTGACTTCCACTCACTTCCACTCACTACTCCACTCACTCTCACCCACTTCAACTCACTTCCACTCCCACCACTCACTTCCACTCATTTCCATTCACTTTCACCCACTTTCACTCACTTTCACCCACTTTCACTCACTTTCACTCACTTCCACTCACTTCCACTCACTTCCTTTCACTTCCACTCACTTCCACTCATTTAAACTCATTTCCACTCATTTCCACTCACTTTCACTAACTTTCACCCACTTTCACTCACTTTCACCCACTTTCAATCACTTCCACTCACTTCCACTCACTCCACTCACCTTCGCTCACTCCAACTCACTTCCACTCACTTCCACTAACTTCCACTCACTTCCACTCACTCCACTCACTTCCACTCACTTTCGCTCACTTCCACTCACTTTCGGACACTTCCACTCACTTCCACTCACTCCACTCACTTCCACTCACTTTCGGTCACTTCCACTCACTTCCACTCACTCCACTCACTTCCACTCACTTTCGCTCACTTCCACTCACTCCACTCACTTCCACTCACTTCCACTCACTTCCACTCACTTCCACTCACTTCCACTCACTTCCACTCACTCCACTCACCTTCGCTCACTCCAACTCACTTCCACTCATTTCCACTCACTCCCACTCACTCCCACTCATTTCCACTCACTTCCACTCACTTTCACTCACTTCCACTCACTTCCACTCACTCCACTCACTTCCACTCACTTCCACTCACTCCACTCACTTCCACTCACTTCCACTCACTTCCACACGCTCCACCCAGTTGCACTCAGTTCCACTAACTACTCCACTCACTTTAATTTAGTTTCACCCACTTCCACACACTTCCACTCACTTCCACTCACTTCCACTCACTTCCACTCACTTCCACTCACTTCCACTCACTTCCACTCACTTCCACTCACTCCACTCACTCCACTCACTCCACTCACTTCCACTCACTCCACTCACTCCACTCACTCCACTCACTTCCACTCACTTCCACACGCTCCACCCACTTGCACTCAGTTCCACTAACTACTCCACTCACTTTAATTTAGTTTCACCCACTTCCACACAGTTCCACTCAATTCCACTCACTTCCACTCACTTCCACTCACTCCACTCACTTCCACTCACTTCCACACGCTCCACCCACTTGCACTCAGTTCCACTAACTACTCCACTCACTTTAACTCAGTTTCACCCACTTCCACGCACTTCCACTCACTTTCACTCACTTCCACTCACTACTCCACTCACTCTCACCCACTTCAACTCACTTCCACTCACTACTCCACTCACTCTCACCCACTTCAACTCGCTTCCACTCACTTCCACTCCCACCACTCCCACCACTCACTTCAACTCATTTCCACTCACTCCCACTCATTTCCACTCACTTTTGCTCACTTCCACCCACTTCCACTCCCTCCACTCACTTCCTCACACTTCTACTCACTTCCACTCACTTCCACTCACTCCACTCACTTCCTTTCACTTCTACTCACTTTCACTCACTTCCAGTCACTACTCCACTCACTCTCACCCACTTCAACTCACTTCCACTCACTTCCACTCACTTCCACTCACTTCCACTCACTTCCACTCACTTCCACTCACTTCCACTCACTCCACTCGCTCCACTCGCTCCACTCACTCCACTCACTCCACTCACTCCACTCACTCCACTCACTCCACTCACCTCACTCACTCCACTCACTCCACTCACTCCACTCACTCCACTCACTTCCACTCACTTCCACTCACTTCCACTCACCTTCACTCACTTCCACTCAACTCACTCCACTCACTTCCTCTCACTCCACTCACTTCACTTTTTTAAGTTATAAAAAGTTTAACTTTCACTCACACCACTCACTTCCACTCACTTCCACTCACTTCCACTCATTTCCACTCACTCCACCTCATTTCCACTCACTTCCGCTCACTTTCACTCACTTCCACTCACTTCCACCCACTTTCACTCACTCCACTCACTTCCACTCACTTCCACTCACTTCCACTCACTTCCACTCACTCCACTCACTCCACTCACTCCACTCACTTCCACTCACTTCCACTCACTTCCACCCACTTTCACTCACTCCACTCACTTCCACTCACTCCACTCACTTCCTCTCACTTCTACTCACTTCTACTCACTTCCACTCACCTTCGCTCACTCCAACTCACTTCCACTCACTTCCACTCACTACTCCACTCACTCTCACCCACTTCAACTCACTTCCACTCACTACTCCACTCACTTCCACTCATTTCCACTCATTTCCACTCACTTTCACCAACTTTCACTCACACCACTCACTTCCACTCACTTCCACTCACTTCCACTCACTTCCACTCACTTTCACCCACTTTCACCCACTTTCACTCACTTCCACACACTTCCACTCACTTCCACTCTCTTCCACTCACTTCCACTCACTCCCACTCACTCCCACTCATTTCCACTCACTTCCACTCACTTTCACTCACTTTCACTCACTTTCACTCACTTCCACTCACTCCACTCACTTCCACTCACTCCACTCACTCCACTCACTTCCACTCACTTCCACACGCTCCACCCACTTGCACTCAGTTCCACTAACTACTCCACCCACTTTAATTTAGTTTCACCCACTTCCACTCACTTCCACTCACTACTCCACTCACTCTCACCCACTTCAACTCAGTTCCACTAACTACTCCACTCACTTTAATTTAGTTTCACCCACTTCCACACACTTCCACACACTTCCACTCACTTCCACTCACTTCCACTCACTTCAACTCACTTCCACTCACTTCCACTCACTTCCACTCACTACTCCACTCACTTTCACCCACTTCAACTCACTTCCACTCACTACTCCACACACTCTCACCCACTTCAACTCACTTCCACTCCCACCACTCACTTCAACTCATTTCCAGTCACTCCCACTCATTTCCACTCACTTCCACTCATTTCCACTCACCTTTGCTCACTTCCACCGACTTCCACTCACTTCCACTCCATCCACTCACTTCCTCTCACTTCTACTCACTTCCACTCACTTCCACTCACTCCACTCACTTCCTCTCACTTCTACTCACTTTCACTCACTTCCACTCACTACTCCACTCAGTCTCACCCACTTCCACTCACTACTCCACTCACTCTCGCCCACTTCAACTCACTTCCACTCCCACCACTCCCTTCCACTCACTTCCATTCACTTCCACTCACTTCCACACACTTCCACACACTTCCACTCACTCCACTCACGTCCACTCACTTCCACTCACTTCCACTCACTTCCACTCACTTCCACTCACTTCCACTCACTTTCACCCACTTTCACCCACTTTCACTCACTTCCACACACTTCCACTCACTTCCACTCACTTCCACTCACTTCCACTCACTCCCACTCACTCCCACTCATTTCCACTCACTTCCACCCACTTTCACTCACTTTCACTCACTTTCACTCACTTCCACTCACTCCACTCACTTCCACTCACTTCCACTCACTTCCACTCACTTCCACTCACTCCACTCACTCCACTCACTTCCACTCACTTCCACACGCTCCACCCACTCGCACTCAGTTCCACTAACTACTCCACCCACTTTAATTTAGTTTCAGCCACTTCCACTCACTTCCACTCACTTCCACTCACTACTCCACTCACTCTCACCCACTTCAACTCAGTTCCACTAACTACTCCACTCACTTTAATTTAGTTTCACCCACTTCCACACACTTCCACACACTTCCACTCACTTCCACTCACTTCCACTCACTTCAACTCACTTCCACTCACTTCCACTCACTTCCACTCACTACTCCACTCACTTTCACCCACTTCAACTCACTTCCACTCACTACTCCACACACTCTCACCCACTTCAACTCACTTCCACTCCCACCACTCACTTCAACTCATTTCCAGTCACTCCCACTCATTTCCACTCACTTCCACTCATTTCCACTCACCTTTGCTCACTTCCACCGACTTCCACTCACTTCCACTCCATCCACTCACTTCCTCTCACTTCTACTCACTTCCACTCACTTCCACTCACTCCACTCACTTCCTCTCACTTCTACTCACTTTCACTCACTTCCACTCACTACTCCACTCAGTCTCACCCACTTCAACTCACTTCCACTCACTACTCCACTCACTCTCGCCCACTTCAACTCACTTCCACTCACTTCCACTCCCTTCCACTCACTTCCATTCACTTCCACTCACTTCCACACACTTCCACACACTTCCACTCACTCCACTCACGTCCACTCACTTCCACTCACTTCCACTCACTTCCACTCACTTCCACTCACTTCCACTCACTTCCACTCACTTCCACTCACTTCCACTCACTTCCACTCACTTCCACTCACTTCCACTCACTTCCACTCACTTCCACTCACTTCCACTCACTTCCACTCACTTCCACTCACCCCACTCACTTCCACTCACTCCACTCACTTCCACTCACTTCCACTCACTTCCACTCACTTCCACACGCTCCACCCACTTGCACTCAGTTCCACTAACTACTCCACTCACTTTAACTCAGTTTCACCCACTTCCACGCACTTCCACTCACTTCCACTCACTACTCCACTCACTCTCACCCACTTCAACTCACTTCCACTCACTTCCACTCCCACCACTCCCACCACTCCCACAACTCCCACCACTCCCACCACTCCCACCACTCCCACCACTCCCACCACTCACTTCAACTCATTTCCACTCACTCCCACTCATTTCCACTCACTTCCACTCATTTCCACTCACTTTTGCTCACTTCCACCCACTTCCACTCCCACCACTCACTTCCTCACACTTCTACTCACTTCCACTTACTTCCACTCCAACACTCACTTCCACTTACTTCTAGTCACTTCCACTCGCTTCCACTCACTTTTGTTCACTTCCACTCACTTCCACTCACTCCACTCACTTCCACTCACTTCCACTCACTTCCACTCACTCCACTCACTTCCACTCACTTCCACTAACTTCCACTCACTTCCACTCACTTCCACTCACTTCCACTCACTTCCACTCACTTCCACTTACTTCCAGTCACTTCCACTCGCTTCCACTCACTTTTGTTCACTTCCACTCACTTCCACTCACTCCACTCACTTCCACTCACTTCCACTCACTTCCACTCACTCCACTCACTTCCACTCACTTCCACTAACTTCCACTCACTTCCACTCACTTCCACTCACTTCCACTCACTTCCACTCACTTCCACTCACTTCCACTCACTTCCACTCACTTCCACTCACTTCCACTCACTCCACTCACTTCCACTTACTTCCACTCACTTCCACTCACTCCACTCACCTTCGCTCACTCCAACTCACTTCCACTCATTTCCATTCACTCCCACTCATTTCCACTCACTTCCACTCACTTCCACTCACTTCCACTCACTCCACTCACTTCCACTCACTTCCACTCACTCCACTCACTCCACTCACTTCCACTCACTCCACTCACTTCCACTCACTTCCACTCACTTCCACTCACTTCCACTCACTTCCACTCACCTTCACTCACCTTCACTCACCTTCACTCACCTTCACTCACTTCCACTCAACTCACTCCACTCACTTCCTCTCACTCCACTCACTTCACTTTTTTAAGTTATAAAAAGTTTAAATAGAGTTTTCTCCTTATCTAAGCCCCGGAGAGCGAAAAATTAACTTAATTTGATATAATATCGAGCAACAATTCGTATTTTCTAAAAAATTTGAAAAATTTAAATTTTGTATTAATTATGTTTTTTGTATAAGTTATAAAAAGTTTAAATAGAGGTTTCTGCTTAACTAAGCCCCGAAGAGCGAAAAAGAACTGCATTTGATAAATTATCGTCCAAAAATTCGTATTTTCCATTAAAAAATTGAAAAATTTAAATTTTGTATTAATTATGTTTTGTGTTTAAGTTATAAAAAATTTAAATAGAGTTTTCTGCTTAACTAAGCCCCGAAGAGCGAAAAAAACTGCATTTGATAAATAACCGTCCAAAAATTCGTATTTTCTAAAAAAATTGAAAAATTTCAATTTTGTATTAATTATATTTATTTTTTAAGTTATAAAAAGTTTAAATAGAGCTTCTCTTTATCTAAGCCCCCGAGAGCGAAAAAGAGCTTCTTTTGATATATTATCGTCCACAAATTCGCATTTTCTAAAAAATTTAAAAAATTAAATTTTGTATTAATAATTTTTTTTTTTTGTAAGTTATAAAAAGTTTAAACAGAGTTTTCTCCTTAACTAGGCCCCGGAGAGCAAAAAAGAGCTTCATTCCACTCACTACTCCATTAACTTCCACTCACATTCCACTCACTTCCACTCACTTCCACTCACTTCCACTAACTTCCACTCACTTCCACTCACTTCCACTCACTCCACTCACGTCCACTCACTTCCACTCACTTCCACTCACTTCCACACACTTCACTCATTTCCACTCAGCTCCACTCACTACTCCACTCACTTTAACTCAGTTTCACCCACTTCCACGCACTTCCACTCACTACTCCACTCACTCTCAACCACTTCAACTCACTTCCACTCACTTCCAGTCACTACTCCACTCAGTCTCACCCACTTCAACTCACTTCCACTCCCACCACTCACTTCCACTCATTTCCATTCACTTTCACTCACTTTCACTCACTTTCACCCACTTTCACCCACTTTACTCACTTCCACTCACTTCCACTCACTTCCACTCACTTCCACTCACTTCCACTCACTTCCACCCAATTCCATTCACTTCCACTCACTCCACTCACCTTCGCTCACTCCAACTCACTTCCACTCAGTACTCCACTCACTCTCACCCACTTCAACTCACTTCCAGTCACTACTCCACTCAGTCTCACCCACTTCAACTCACTTCCACTCACTTCCAGTCCCACCACTCACTTCAACTTATTTCCACTCACTTCCACTCACTTCCACTCACTCTCACCCACTTCAACTCACTACTCCACTCACTCTCACCCACTTCAACTCACTTCCACTCACTTCCACTCCCACCACTCACTTCCACTCATTTCCACTCACTTTAACTCACTTTCACCAACTTTCACTCACACCACTCACTTCCACTCACTTCCACTCACTTCCACTCATTTCCACTCACTCCCACTCATTTCCACTCACTTCCGCTCACTTTCACTCACTTTCACTCACTTCCACTCACTTCCACCCACTTTCACTCACTCCACTCACTTCCACTCACTTCCACTCACTCCACTCACTTCCACTCACTTCCACTCACTTCCACTCACTTCCACTCACTTCCACTCACTTCCACTCACTTCCACTCACTTCCACTCACTTCCACTCACTTCCACCCACTTTCACTCACTCCACTCACTTCCACTCACTTCCACTCACTCCACTCACTCCACTCACTCCACTCACCACTCACTCCACTCACTTCCACTCACTCCACTCACTTCCACTCACTTCCACTCACTTCCACTCACTTCCACTCACTTCCACTCACTTCCACTCACTTCCACGCACTTCCACTCACTCCCACTCATTTCCACTCACTTCCGCTCACTTTCACTCACTTTCACTCACTTCACTCACTTCACTCACTCCACTCACTTCCACTTACTCCACTTACTCCACTCACTCCACTTACTCCACTCACTCCACTCACTCCACTCACTCCACTCACTCCACTCACTTCCACTCACTTCCACTCACTTCCACTCACTTCCACTCACTTCCACTCACTTCCACACGCTCCACCCACTTGCACTAAGTTCCACTAACTACTCCACTCACTTTAATTTAGTTTCACCCACTTCCACACACTTCCACTCACTTCCACGCACTACTCCACTCACTTTCACCCACTTCAACTCACTTCCACTCACTACTCCACTCACTCTCACCCACTTCAACTCACTTCCACTCACTACCACTCCCACCACTCACTTCAACTCATTTCCACTCACTCCCACTTATTTCCACTCACTTCCACTCATTTCCACTCACTTTTGCTCACTCCACCCACTTCCACTCACTTCCACTCCATCCACTCCCTTCCACTTACTTCCACTCACTTCCACTTACTTCCACTCACTTCCACTCACTCCACTCACTTCCACTCACTTCCACTCACACCACCCATTTTCACTCACTTCCACTCACTTTTGCTCACTTCCACTCCCACTCAACTCACTTTCCTCTAACTCCACTCACTTCCACTCACCTTCACTCACTTCCACTGAACTCACTCCACTCACTTCCTTTCACTCCAGTCACTTCACTTTTTTATTTTAAGTTATAAAAAGTTTAAATCGAGTTTTCTCCTTATCTAAGCCCCGGAGAGCGAAAAATTAACTTAATATGATATATTATCGATCAACAATTCGTATTTTCTAAAAAATTTGAAAAATTTAAATTTTGTATTAATTATGTTTTTTGTATAAGTTATAAAAAGTTTAAATAGAGGTTTCTGCTTAACTAAGCCCCGAAGAGCGAAAAAGAACTGCATTTGATAGATTACCGTCCAAAAATTCGTATTTTCTAAAAAAATTGATAAATTTCAATTTTGTATTAATTATATTTATTTTTTAAGTTATAAAAAGTTTAAATAGAGTTTCTCCTTAACTAAGCCCCGGAGAGCAAGAAAGAGCTTCATTTGATATATATCGACCAAAAATTCGTATATTCTAAATAATGTAATGACTGTATTATTTATAATTTAGCTATTTTTTCGCTTCCGGGGCTTAGATAAGGATAAAACTCGATTTGTACCTTTTATAACTTAAAAATGAAAAAATAACACAGTCATTACATTTTTTAGAAAATATAAAGTTTTGGTCGATAATATATCAAATGAAGCTCTTTCTTGCTCTCCGGGGCTTAGTTAAGGAGAAACTCTATTTAAACTTTTTATAACTTAAAAAAGTGAAGTGAGTGGAAGTGAGAGGAAGTGAGTGGAGTGAGTTGAGTGGAAGTGGGTGGAAGTGAGCAAAAGTGAGTGGAAGCGAGTGGAAGTGAGTGGAAGTGAGTGGAAGTGAGTGGAAGTGAGTGGAAGTGAGTGGAAGTGAGTGGAAGTGAGTGGAAGTGAGTGGAAGTGAGTGGAAGTGAGTGGAAGTGAGTGGAAGTGAGTGGAAGTGAGTGGAAGTGAGTGGAAGTGAGTGGAAGTGAGTGGAAGTGAGTGGAAGTGAGTGGAGTGAGTGGAAGTGAGTGGAGTGAGTGGAAGTGAGTGGAAGTGAGTGGAGTGAGTGGAAGTGAGTGGAAGTGAGCGAAAGTGAGTGGAAGTGAGTGGAGTGAGTGGAAGTGAGTGGCAGTTAGTGGAAGTGAGTTGGAGTGAGCGAAGGTGAGTGGAGTGAGTGGAAGTGAGTGGAAGTGATTGAAAGTGGGTGAAAGTGAGTGAAAGTGGGTGAAAGTTAGTGAAAGTGAGTGGAAATGAGTGGAAGTGAGTGGAAGTGAGTGGAAGTGAGCGAAAGTGGGTGAAAGTGAGTGAAAGTGAGTGGAAGTGAATGGAATGAGTGGAAGTGAGTGGTGGGAGTGGAAGTGAGTTGAAGTGGGTGAGAGTGAGTGGAGTAGTGAGTGGAAGTCAATTCAAGTGGGTGAGAGTGAGTTCATAATATATCAAATTAAGCTATTTTTTTCGCTTTCCGGGGCTTAGATAAGGATAAAACTCGATTTAAACCTTTTATTACTTAAAAATTAAAAAATAATACAGTCATTACATTATTTAGAAAATACGAATTTTTGGTCGATAATATATCAAATGAAGCTCTTTCTTGCTCTCCGGGGCTTAGTTAAGGAGAAACTCTATTTAAACTTTTTATAACTTAAAAAATAAATATAATTAATACAAAATTTAAATTTATCAATTTTTTGGACGGTAATCTATCAAATGCAGTTCTTTTTCGCTCTTCGGGGCTTAGTTAAGCAGAAACCTCTATTTAAACTTTTTATAACTTATACAAAAAACATAATTAATACAAAATTTAAATTTTTCAAATTTTTTAGAAAATACGAATTGTTGATCGATAATATATCAAATTAAGTTAATTTTTCGCTCTGCGGGGCTTAGATAAGCGAAAACTCGATTTAAACTTTTTATAACTTAAAAAAGTGAAGTGACTGGAGTGAAAGGAAGTGAGTGGAGTGAGTTGAGTGGAAGTGAGTGAAGGTGAGTGGAAGTGAGTGGAGTGAGAGGAAAGTGAGTGAAAGTGGGTGGTGTGAGTGGAAGTGAGTGGAAGTGAGTGGACTAAGTGGAAGTGAACAAAAGTGAGTGGAAGCGAGTGGAAGTGAGTGGAAGTGAGTGGAAGTGAGTGGTGGGAGTGGAAGTGAGTGGAAGTGAGTTGAAGTGGGTGAGAGTGAGTGGAGTAGTGAGTGGAAGTGAGTGAAAGTGAGTAGAAGTGAGAGGAAGTGAGTGGAGTGAGTGGAAGTGAGTGGAAGTGAGTGGAAGTGAGTAGAAGTGAGAGGAAGTGATTGGATGGAGTGGAAGTGAGTGGAAGTGGGTGGAAGTGAGTGGAAGTGGGTGGAAGTGAGCAAAAGTGAGTGGAAATGAGTGGAAGTGAGTGGAAATGAGTGGGAGTGAGTGGAAATGAGTTGAAGTGAGTGGTTGGAGTGGAAGTGAGTGGAAGTGAGTTGAAGTGGGTGAGAGTGAGTGGAAGTGAGTTGAAGTGGGTGAAAGTGAGTGGAGTAGTGAGTGGAAGTGAGTGGAAGTGTGTGGAAGTGGGTGAAACTAAATTAAAGTGAGTGGAGTAGTTAGTGGAACTGAGTGCAAGTGGGTGGAGCGTGTGGAAGTGAGTGGTAGTGAGTGGAAGTGAGTGGAGTGAGTGGAGTGAGTGGAAGTGAGTGAAAAAGAGTGAAAGTGAGCGGAAGTGAGTGGAAATGAGTGGGAGTGAGTGGAAGTGCGTGGAAGTGAGTGGAAGTGAGTGGAAGTGAGTGGAAGTGAGTGGAAGTGAGTGGAAGTGAGTTGAAGTGGGTGAGAGTGAGTGGAGTAGGGAGTGGAAGTGCGTGGAAGTGGGTGAAACTGAGTTAAAGTGAGTGGAGTAGTGAGTGGAACTGAGTGGAAATGAGTGAAGTGTGTGGAAGTGAGTGGAAGTGAGTGGAAGTGAGTGGACGTGAGTGGAGTGAGTGGAAGTGAGTGGAAGTGAGTGGAATTTAGTGGAAGTGAGTGGAAGTGAGTGGAAGTGAGTGGAAGTGAGTGGAATGTGAGTGGAAGTTAGTGGAGTAGTGAGTGGAAGTGAGTGGAATGAAGCTCTTTTTTGCTCTCCAGGGCTTAGTTAAGGAGGAAACTCTGTTTAAAATTTTTATAACTTACAAAAAAAATATAATTAATACAAAATTTAATTTTTTCAATATTTTAGAAAATGCGAATTTGTGGACGATAATATATCAAAAGAAGCTCTTTTTTCGCTCTCGAGGGCTTAGATAAAGAGAAGCTCTATTTAAACTTTTTATAACTTAAAAAATAAACATAATTAATACAAAATTGAAATTTTTAATTTTTTTTAGAAAATACTAATTTTTGGACGGTTATTTATCAAATGCAGTTTTTTTTTCGCTCTTCGGGGCTTAGTTAAGCAGAAAACTCTATTTAAACTTTTTATAACTTAAACAAAAAACATAATTAATACAAAATTTAAATTTTTCAATTTTTTTAGAAAATACGAATTTTTGGACGATAATTTATCAAATGCAGCTCTTTTTCGCTCGTCGGGGCTTAGTTAAGCAGAAAAATCTTATTAAACTTTTTATAACTTAAAAAAAAATAATTAATACAAAATTTAAATTTTTAAAATTTTTTAGAAAATAAAAATTAAACAATAATACAGTCATTACATTATTTAGAAAATACGAATTTTTGGTCGATAATATATCAAATGAAGCTCTTTCTTGCTCTCCGGGGCGTAGTTAAGGAGAAACTCTATTTAAACTTTTTATAACTTAAAAACTAAATATAATTAATACAAAATTGAAATTTTTCAATTTTTTTAGAAAATACGAATTTTTGGACGGTAATTTATCAAATGCATTTTTTTTCGCTCTTTGCAGCTTAGTTAAGCAGAAACCTCTATTTAAACTTTTTATAACTTATACAAAAAACATAATTAATACAAAATTTAAATTTTTCAAATTTTTTAGAAAATACGAATTGTTGCTCGATAATATATCAAATTAAGTTAATTTTTCGCTCTCCGGGGCTTAGATAAGGAGAAAACTCGATTTAAACTTTTTATAACTTAAAAAAGTGAAGTGAGTGGAGTGAGAGGAAGTGAGTGGAGTGAGTTGAGTGGAAGTGAGTGAAGGTGAGTGGAAGTGAGTGGAAGTGAGTGGAAGTGAGTGGAAGTGAGTGGAAGTGAGTGGAAGTGGGTGGAAGTGGGTGGAAGTGGGTGGAAGTGGGTGGAAGTGAGTGGAGTGAGTGGAGTGAGTGGAGTGAGTGGAGTGAGTGGAGTGAGTGGAGTGAGTGGAGTGAGTGGAGTGAGTGGAGTGAGTGGAGTGAGTGGAGTGAGTGGAGTGAGTGGAAGTGAGTGGAAGTGAGTGGAGTGAGTGGAGTGAGTGGAAGTGAGTGAAAGTGAGTGGAAGTGAGTGGAAATGAGTGGAAGTGAGTTGGAGTGAGTTGTAGTGAGCGAAGGTGAGTGGAGTGAGTGGAAGTGAGTGGAAGTGAGTGGAAGTGAGTGCAAGTAAGTGGAAGTGAGTGGAGTGAGTGGAGTGAGTGGAGTGAGTGGAAGTGAGTGGAAGTGAGTGGAAGTGTGTGGAAGTGAGTGGAAGTGAGTGGAAGTGAGTGGAAGTGAGTGGAGTGAGTGGAAGTGAGTGGAAGTGAGTGGAGTGAGTGGAAGTGAGTGGAGTGAGTGGAAGTGAGTGGAAGTGAGTGGAAGTGAACAAAAGTGAGTGGAAGCGAGTGGAAGTGAGTTGAAGTGGGTGAGAGTGAGTGGAGTAGTGAGTGGAAGTGAGTTCAAGTGGGTGAGAGTGAGTGGAGTAGTGACTGGAAGTGAGTGAAAGTGAGTAGAAGTGAAAGGAAGTGAGTGAAGTGAGTGGAAGTGAGTGGAAGTGAGTAGAAGTGAGAGGAAGTGAGTGGAAATGAGTGGGAGTGAGTGGGAGTGAGTGGAAGTGAGTGGAAGTGAGTGGAAATGAGTTGGAGTGAGTGGAAATGAGTTGAAGTGAGTGGTGGGAGTGGAAGTGAGTGGAAGTGAGTTGAAGTGGGTGAGAGTGAGTGGAGTAGTGAGTGGAAGTGAGTTGAAGTGTGTGAGAGTGAGTGGAGTAGTGAGTGGAAGTGAGTGGAAGTGCGTGGAAGTGGGTGAAACTGAGTTAAAGTGAGTGGAGTAGTTATGGAACTGAGTGCAAGTGGGTGGAGCGTGTGGAAGTGAGTGGAAGTGAGTGAAAGTGAGTGGAGTGAGTGGAGTGAGTGGAAGTGAGTGGAAGTGAGTGGAAGTGAGTGGAAGTGAGTGAAAGTGAGTGGAAGTGAGTGGAGTGAGTGGAAGTGAGTGGAGTGAGTGGAAGTGAGTAGAAGTGAGTGGAAGTGAGTGAAAGTGAGTGGAAGTGAGTGGAAATGAGTGAAAATGAGTTGAAATGAGTGGTGGGAGTGGAAGTGAGTAAAAGTGAGTGGAAGTGAGTGGAAATGAGTTGAAATGAGTGGTGGGAGTGGAAGTGAGTGGAAGTGAGTTGCAGTGGGTGAGAGTGAGTGGAGTATTGAGTGGACGTGAGTTGAAGTGGGTGAGAGTGAATGGAGTAGTGAGTGGAAGTGAGTGGAAGTGTCTGGAAGTGGGTGAAACTAAATTAAAGTGAGTGGAGTAGTTAGTGGAACTGAGTGCAAGTGGGTGGAGCGTGTGGAAGTGAGTGGAAGTGAGTGGAGTGAGTGGAGTGAGTGGAAGTGAGTGGAAGTGAGTGGAGTGAGTGGAAATGAGTGGGAGTGAGTGGGAGTGAGTGGAAATGAGTGGAAGTGAGTTGGAGTGAGCGAAGGTGAGTGGAGTGAGTGGAAGTGAGTGGAAGTGAGTGGAAGTGAGTGGAAGTGAGTGGAAGTGAGTGGAAGTGAGTGGAAGTGAGTGGAAGTGAGTGGAAGTGAGTGGAGTGAGTGGAGCGTGTGGAAGTGACTGGAAGTGAGTGGAGTGAGTGGAGTGAGTGACAGTGAGTGGAGTGAGTGGAAGTGAGTGAAAGTGAGTGGAAGTGAGTGGAAATGAGTGGGAGTGAGTGGGAGTGAGTGGAAATGAGTGGAAGTGAGTTGGAGTGAGCGAAGGTGAGTGGAGTGAGTGGAAGTGTGTGGAAGTGAGTGAAAGTGGGTGAAAGTGGGTGAAAGTGAGTGGAAATGAGTGGAAGTGAGTGGAAGTGAGTGGAAGTGAGTGAAAGTGAGTGGAAGTGAGTGGAAGTGAGTGGAAATGAGTGAAAATGAGTTGAAATGAGTGGTGGGAGTGGAAGTGAGTGGAAGTGAGTTGCAGTGGGTGAGAGTGAGTGGAGTATTGAGTGGACGTGAGTTGAAGTGGGTGAGAGTGAGTGGAGTAGTGAGTGGAAGTGAGTGGAAGTGTGTGGAAGTGGGTGAAACTAAATTAAAGTGAGTGGAGTAGTTAGTGGAACTGAGTGCAAGTGGGTGGAGCGTGTGGAAGTGAGTGGAAGTGAGTGGAGTGAGTGGAGTGAGTGGAAGTGAGTGGAAGTGAGTGGAGTGAGTGGAAGTGAGTGAAATTGAGTGAAAGTGAGTGAAAGTGAGGGGAAGTGAGTGGAAATGAGTGGGAGTGAGTGGGAGTGAGTGGAAGTTAGTGGAAGTGAGTGAAAGTGAGTGGAAGTGAGTGGAGTAGTGAGTGGAAGTGAGTGGAAGTGAGTTGGAGTGAGCGAAGGTGAGTGGAGAGAGTGGAAGTGAGTGGAAGTGAGTGGAAGTGAGTGAAAGTGAGTGGAAGTGAGTGGAAGTGAGTGGAAGTGAGTGGAAGTGAGTGAAAGTGAGTGGAAGTGAGTGGAAGTGAGTGGAAGTGAGTTGCAGTGGGTGAGAGTGAGTGGAGTATTGAGTGGACGTGAGTTGAAGTGGGTGAGAGTGAGTGGAGTAGTGAGTGGAAGTGAGTGGAAGTGTGTGGAAGTGGGTGAAACTAAATTAAAGTGAGTGGAGTAGTTAGTGGAACTGAGTGCAAGTGGGTGGAGCGTGTGGAAGTGAGTGGAGTGAGTGGAGTGAGTGGAAGTGAGTGGAAGTGAGTGGAGTGAGTGGAAGTGAGTGAAATTGAGTGAAAGTGAGTGAAAGTGAGTGGAAGTGAGTGGAAATGAGTGGGAGTGAGTGGGAGTGAGTGGAAGTTAGTGGAAGTGAGTGAAAGTGAGTGGAAGTGAGTGGAGTAGTGAGTGGAAGTGAGTGGAAGTGATTTGGAGTGAGCGAAGGTGAGTGGAGAGAGTGGAAGTGAGTGGAAGTGAGTGGAGTGAGTGGAAGTGGGTGAAACTGAAACTTTCACCCACTTCAACTCACTTCCACTCACTACTCCACACACTCTCACCCACTTCAACTCACTTCCACTCCCACCACTCACTTCAACTCATTTCCAGTCACTCCCACTCATTTCCACTCACCTTTGCTCACTTCCACCGACTTCCACTCACTTCCACTCCATCCACTCACTTCCTCTCACTTCTACTCACTTCCACTCACTTCCACTCACTCCACTCACTTCCTCTCACTTCTACTCACTTTCACTCACTTCCACTCACTACTCCACTCAGTCTCACCCACTTCAACTCACTTCCACTCACTACTCCACTCACTCTCGCCCACTTCAACTCACTTCCACTCACTTCCACTCCCACCACTCCCTTCCACTCACTTCCATTCACTTCCACTCACTTCCACACACTTCCACACACTTCCACTCACTCCACTTACGTCCACTCACTTCCACTCACTTCCACTCACTTCCACTCACTTCCACTCACTTCCACTCACTTCCACTCACTTCCACTCACTTCCACTCACTTCCACTCACTTCCACTCACCCCACTCACTTCCACTCACTCCACTCACTTCCACTCACTTCCACTCACTTCCACTCACTTCCACTCACTTCCACACGCTCCACCCACTTGCACTCAGTTCCACTAACTACTCCACTCACTTTAACTCAGTTTCACCCACTTCCACGCACTTCCACTCACTTCCACTCACTACTCCACTCACTCTCACCCACTTCAACTCACTTCCACTCCCACCACTCCCACCACTCCCACCACTCCCACCACTCACTTCAACTCATTTCCACTCACTCCCACTCATTTCCACTCACTTCCACTCATTTCCACTCACTTTTGCTCACTTCCACCCACTTCCACTCCCACCACTCACTTCCTCTCACTTCTACTCACTTCCACTTACTTCCACTCCAACACTCACTTCCACTTACTTCCAGTCACTTCCACTCGCTTCCACTCACTTTTGTTCACTTCCACTCACTTCCACTCACTCCACTCACTTCCACTAACTTCCACTCACTTCCACTCACTCCACTCACTTCCACTCACTTCCACTAACTTCCACTCACTTCCACTCACTTCCACTCGCTTCCACTCACTTTTTTTCACTTCCACTCACTTCCACTCACTTCCACTCACTTCCACTCACTTCCACTTACTTCCAGTCACTTCCACTCGCTTCCACTCACTTTTGTTCACTTCCACTCACTTCCACTCACTCCACTCACTTCCACTCACTTCCACTCACTTCCACTCACTCCACTCACTTCCACTCACTTCCACTAACTTCCACTCACTTCCACTCACTTCCACTCACTTCCACTCACTTCCACTCACTTCCACTCACTTCCACTCACTTCCACTCACTTCCACTCACTCCACTCACTTCCACTTACTTCCACTCACTTCCACTTACTTCCACTCACTTCCACTCACTCCACTCACCTTCGCTCACTCCAACTCACTTCCACTCATTTCCATTCACTCCCACTCATTTCCACTCACTTCCACTCACTTCCACTCACTTCCACTCACTCCACTCACTTCCACTCACTTCCACTCACTCCACTCACTTCCACTCACTTCCACTCACTTCCACTCACTTCCACTCACTTCCACTCACTTCCACTCACCTTCACTCACCTTCACTCACCTTCACTCACCTTCACTCACTTCCACTCAACTCACTCCACTCACTTCCTCTCACTCCACTCACTTCACTTTTTTAAGTTATAAAAAGTTTAAATAGAGTTTTCTCCTTATCTAAGCCACGGAGAGCGAAAAATTAACTTAATTTGATATAATATCGAGCAACAATTCGTATTTTCTAAAAAATTTGAAAAATTTAAATTTTGTATTAATTATGTTTTTTGTATAAGTTATAAAAAGTTTAAATAGAGGTTTCTGCTTAACTAAGCCCCGAAAAGCGAAAAAGAACTGCATTTGATAAATTATCGTCCAAAAATTCGTATTTTCTAAAAAAAATTGAAAAATTTAAATTTTGTATTAATTATGTTTTGTGTTTAAGTTATAAAAAATTTAAATAGAGTTTTCTGCTTAACTAAGCCCCGAAGAGCGAAAAAAACTGCATTTGATAAATAACCGTCCAAAAATTCGTATTTTCTAAAAAAATTGAAAAATTTCAATTTTGTATTAATTATATTTATTTTTTAAGTTATAAAAAGTTTAAATAGAGCTTCTCTTTATCTAAGCCCCCGAGAGCGAAAAAAGAGCTTCTTTTGATATATTATCGTCCACAAATTCGCATTTTCTAAAAAATTTAAAAAATTAAATTTTGTATTAATAATATTTTTTTTTTGTAAGTTATAAAAAGTTTAAACAGAGTTTTCTCCTTAACTAGGCCCCGGAGAGCAAAAAAGAGCTTCATTCCACTCACTACTCCATTAACTTCCACTCACATTCCACTCACTTCCACTCACTTCCACTCACTTCCACTAACTTCCACTCACTTCGACTCACTTCCACTCACTCCACTCACGTCCACTCACTTCCACTCACTTCCACTCACTTCCACACACTTCACTCATTTCCACTCAGCTCCACTCACTACTCCACTCACTTTAACTCAGTTTCACCCACTTCCACGCACTTCCACTCACTACTCCACTCACTCTCAACCACTTCAACTCACTTCCACTCACTTCCAGTCACTACTCCACTCAGTCTCACCCACTTCAACTCACTTCCACTCCCACCACTCACTTCCACTCATTTCCATTCACTTTCACTCACTTTCACTCACTTTCACCCACTTTCACCCACTTTCACCCACTTTCACCCACTTTACTCACTTCCACTCACTTCCACTCACTTCCACTCACTTCCACTCACTTCCACTCACTTCCACCCAATTCCATTCACTTCCACTCACTCCACTCACCTTCGCTCACTCCAACTCACTTCCACTCAGTACTCCACTCACTCTCACCCACTTCAACTCACTTCCAGTCACTACTCCACTCAGTCTCACCCACTTCAACTCACTTCCACTCACTTCCACTCCCACCACTCACTTCAACTTATTTCCACTCACTTCCACTCACTTCCACTCACGACTCCACTCACTCTCACCCACTTCAACTCACTACTCCACTCACTCTCACCCACTTCAACTCACTTCCACTCACTTCCACTCCCACCACTCACTTCCACTCACTTTAACTCACTTTCACCAACTTTCACTCACACCACTCACTTCCACTCACTTCCACTCATTTCCACTCACTCCCACTCATTTCCACTCACTTCCGCTCACTTTCACTCACTTTCACTCACTTCCACTCACTTCCACCCACTTTCACTCACTCCACTCACTTCCACTCACTTCCACTCACTCCACTCACTTCCACTCACTTCCACTCACTTCCACTCACTTCCACTCACTTCCACTCACTTCCACTCACTTCCACTCACTTCCACCCACTTTCACTCACTCCACTCACTTCCACTCACTTCCACTCACTCCACTCACTCCACTCACCACTCACTCCACTCACTTCCACTCACTCCACTCACTTCCACTCACTTCCACTCACTTCCACTCACTTCCACTCACTTCCACTCACTTCCACTCACTTCCACTCACTTCCACGCACTTCCACTCACTCCCACTCATTTCCACTCACTTCCGCTCACTTTCACTCACTTTCACTCACTTCACTCACTTCACTCACTCCACTCACTTCCACTTACTCCACTTACTCCACTCACTCCACTCACTCCACTCACTCCACTCACTCCACTCACTTCCACTCACTTCTACTCACTTCCACTCACTTCCACTCACTTCCACTCACTTCCACTCACTTCCACACGCACCACCCACTTGCACTAAGTTCCACTAACTACTCCACTCACTTTAATTTAGTTTCACCCACTTCCACACACTTCCACTCACTTCCACGCACTACTCCACTCACTTCCACTCACTTCCACCCACTTTCACTCACTCCACTCACTTCCACTCACTTCCACTCACTCCACTCACTTCCACTCACTTCCACTCACTTCCACTCACTTCCACTCACTTCCACTCACTTCCACTCACTTCCACCCACTTTCACTCACTCCACGCACTTCCACTCACTCCCACTCACTTCAACTCACTTCCACTCACTACTCCACTCACTCTCACCCACTTCAACTCACTTCCACTCACTACCACTCCCACCACTCACTTCAACTCATTTCCACTCACTCCCACTTATTTCCACTCACTTCCACTCATTTCCACTCACTTTTGCTCACTCCACCCACTTCCACTCACTTCCACTCCATCCACTCCCTTCCACTTACTTCCACTCACTTCCACTTACTTCCACTCACTTCCACTCACTCCACTCACTTCCACTCACTTCCACTCACACCACCCATTTTCACTCACTTCCACTCAGTTTTGCTCACTTCCACTCCCACTCAACTCACTTTCCTCTAACTCCACTCACTTCCACTCACCTTCACTCACTTCCACTGAACTCACTCCACTCACTTCCTTTCACTCCAGTCACTTCACTTTTTTATTTTAAGTTATAAAAAGTTTAAATCGAGTTTTCTCCTTATCTAAGCCCCGGAGAGCGAAAAATTAACTTAATATGATATATTATCGATCAACAATTCGTATTTTCTAAAAAATTTGAAAAATTTAAATTTTGTATTAATTATGTTTTTTGTATAAGTTATAAAAAGTTTAAATAGAGGTTTCTGCTTAACTAAGCCCCGAAGAGCGAAAAAGAACTGCATTTGATAGATTACCGTCCAAAAATTCGTATTTTCTAAAAAAATTGATAAATTTCAATTTTGTATTAATTATATTTATTTTTTAAGTTATAAAAAGTTTAAATAGAGTTTCTCCTTAACTAAGCCCCGGAGAGCAAGAAAGAGCTTCATTTGATATATATCGACCAAAAATTCGTATATTCTAAATAATGTAATGACTGTATTATTTATAATTTAGCTATTTTTTCGCTTCCGGGGCTTAGATAAGGATAAAACTCGATTTGTACCTTTTATAACTTAAAAATGAAAAAATAACACAGTCATTACATTTTTTAGAAAATATAAAGTTTTGGTCGATAATATATCAAATGAAGCTCTTTCTTGCTCTCCGGGGCTTAGTTAAGGAGAAACTCTATTTAAACTTTTTATAACTTAAAAAAGTGAAGTGAGTGGAAGTGAGAGGAAGTGAGTGGAGTGAGTTGAGTGGAAGTGGGTGGAAGTGAGCAAAAGTGAGTGGAAGCGAGTGGAAGTGAGTGGAAGTGAGTGGAAGTGAGTGGAAGTGAGTGGAAGTGAGTGGAAGTGAGTGGAAGTGAGTGGAAGTGAGTGGAAGTGAGTGGAAGTGAGTGGAAGTGAGTGGAAGTGAGTGGAAGTGAGTGGAAGTGAGTGGAAGTGAGTGGAAGTGAGTGGAAGTGAGTGGAAGTGAGTGGAAGTGAGTGGAAGTGAGTGGAAGTGAGTGGAGTGAGTGGAAGTGAGTGGAGTGAGTGGAAGTGAGTGGAAGTGAGTGGAGTGAGTGGAAGTGAGTGGAAGTGAGCGAAAGTGAGTGGAAGTGAGTGGAGTGAGTGGAAGTGAGTGGCAGTTAGTGGAAGTGAGTTGGAGTGAGCGAAGGTGAGTGGAGTGAGTGGAAGTGAGTGGAAGTGATTGAAAGTGGGTGAAAGTGAGTGAAAGTGGGTGAAAGTTAGTGAAAGTGAGTGGAAATGAGTGGAAGTGAGTGGAAGTGAGTGGAAGTGAGCGAAAGTGGGTGAAAGTGAGTGAAAGTGAGTGGAAGTGAATGGAATGAGTGGAAGTGAGTGGTGGGAGTGGAAGTGAGTTGAAGTGGGTGAGAGTGAGTGGAGTAGTGAGTGGAAGTCAATTCAAGTGGGTGAGAGTGAGTTCATAATATATCAAATTAAGCTATTTTTTCGCTTACCGGGGCTTAGATAAGGAGAAAACTCGATTTAAACCTTTTATTACTTAAAAATTAAAAAATAATACAGTCATTACATTATTTAGAAAATACGAATTTTTGGTCGATAATATATCAAATGAAGCTCTTTCTTGCTCTCCGGGGCTTAGTTAAGGAGAAACTCTATTTAAACTTTTTATAACTTAAAAAATAAATATAATTAATACAAAATTTAAATTTATCAATTTTTTGGACGGTAATCTATCAAATGCAGTTCTTTTTCGCTCTTCGGGGCTTAGTTAAGCAGAAACCTCTATTTAAACTTTTTATAACTTATACAAAAAACATAATTAATACAAAATTTAAATTTTTCAAATTTTTTAGAAAATACGAATTGTTGATCGATAATATATCAAATTAAGTTAATTTTTCGCTCTGCGGGGCTTAGATAAGCGAAAACTCGATTTAAACTTTTTATAACTTAAAAAAGTGAAGTGACTGGAGTGAAAGGAAGTGAGTGGAGTGAGTTGAGTGGAAGTGAGTGAAGGTGAGTGGAAGTGAGTGGAGTGAGAGGAAAGTGAGTGAAAGTGGGTGGTGTGAGTGGAAGTGAGTGGAAGTGAGTGGACTAAGTGGAAGTGAACAAAAGTGAGTGGAAGCGAGTGGAAGTGAGTGGAAGTGAGTGGAAGTGAGTGGTGGGAGTGGAAGTGAGTGGAAGTGAGTTGAAGTGGGTGAGAGTGAGTGGAGTAGTGAGTGGAAGTGAGTTGAAGTGGGTGAGAGTGAGTGGAGTAGTGAGTGGAAGTGAGTGAAAGTGAGTAGAAGTGAGAGGAAGTGAGTGGAGTGAGTGGAAGTGAGTGGAAGTGAGTGGAAGTGAGTAGAAGTGAGAGGAAGTGATTGGATGGAGTGGAAGTGAGTGGAAGTGGGTGGAAGTGAGTGGAAGTGGGTGGAAGTGAGCAAAAGTGAGTGGAAATGAGTGGAAGTGAGTGGAAATGAGTGGGAGTGAGTGGAAATGAGTTGAAGTGAGTGGTTGGAGTGGAAGTGAGTGGAAGTGAGTTGAAGTGGGTGAGAGTGAGTGGAAGTGAGTTGAAGTGGGTGAAAGTGAGTGGAGTAGTGAGTGGAAGTGAGTGGAAGTGTGTGGAAGTGGGTGAAACTAAATTAAAGTGAGTGGAGTAGTTAGTGGAACTGAGTGCAAGTGGGTGGAGCGTGTGGAAGTGAGTGGTAGTGAGTGGAAGTGAGTGGAAGTGAGTGGAGTGAGTGGAGTGAGTGGAAGTGAGTGAAAAAGAGTGAAAGTGAGCGGAAGTGAGTGGAAATGAGTGGGAGTGAGTGGAAGTGCGTGGAAGTGAGTGGAAGTGAGTGGAAGTGAGTGGAAGTGAGTGGAAGTGAGTTGAAGTGGGTGAGAGTGAGTGGAGTAGGGAGTGGAAGTGCGTGGAAGTGGGTGAAACTGAGTTAAAGTGAGTGGAGTAGTGAGTGGAACTGAGTGGAAATGAGTGAAGTGTGTGGAAGTGAGTGGAAGTGAGTGGAAGTGAGTGGAAGTGAGTGGAAGTGAGTGGACGTGAGTGGAGTGAGTGGAAGTGAGTGGAAGTGAGTGGAATTTAGTGGAAGTGAGTGGAAGTGAGTGGAAGTGAGTGGAATGTGAGTGGAAGTTAGTGGAGTAGTGAGTGGAAGTGAGTGGAATGAAGCTCTTTTTTGCTCTCCAGGGCTTAGTTAAGGAGAAAACTCTGTTTAAAATTTTTATAACTTACAAAAAAAATATAATTAATACAAAATTTAATTTTTTCAATATTTTAGAAAATGCGAATTTGTGGACGATAATATATCAAAAGAAGCTCTTTTTTCGCTCTCGAGGGCTTAGATAAAGAGAAGCTCTATTTAAACTTTTTATAACTTAAAAAATAAACATAATTAATACAAAATTGAAATTTTTAATTTTTTTTTAGAAAATACTAATTTTTGGACGGTTATTTATCAAATGCAGTTTTTTTTCGCTCTTCGGGGCTTAGTTAAGCAGAAAACTCTATTTAAACTTTTTATAACTTAAACAAAAAACATAATTAATACAAAATTTAAATTTTTCAATTTTTTTAGAAAATACGAATTTTTGGACGATAATTTATCAAATGCAGCTCTTTTTCGCTCGTCGGGGCTTAGTTAAGCAGAAAAATCTTATTAAACTTTTTATAACTTAAAAAAAAATAATTAATACAAAATTTAAATTTTTAAAATTTTTTAGAAAATAAGAATTGTTGGTTCATAATATATCAAATTAAGCTATTTTTTCGCTTTCCGGGGCTTAGATAAGGATAAAACTCTATTTAAACCTTTTATAACTTAAAAATTAAAAAAATAATACAGTCATTACATTATTTAGAAAATACGAATTTTTGGTCGATAATATATCAAATGAAGCTCTTTCTTGCTCTCCATGGCCTAGTTAAGGAGAAACTCTATTGAAACTTTTTATAACTGAAAAAATAAATATAATTAATACAAAATTGAAATTTTTCAATTTTTTTAGAATATACGAATTTTTGGACGGTAATTTATCAAATGCAGTTCTTTTTCGCTCTTCGCGGCTTAGTTAAGCAGAAACCTCTATTTAAACTTTTTATAACTTATACAAAAAACATAATTAATACAAAATTTAAATTTTTCAAATTTTTTAGAAAATAAAAATTAAACAATAATACAGTCATTACATTATTTAGAAAATACGAATTTTTGGTCGATAATATATCAACTGAAGCTCTTTCTTGCTCTCCGGGGCGTAGTTAAGGAGAAACTCTATTTAAACTTTTTATAACTTAAAAACTAAATATAATTAATACAAAATTGAAATTTTTCAATTTTTTTAGAAAATACGAATTTTTGGACGGTAATTTATCAAATGCATTTTTTTTTCGCTCTTTGCAGCTTAGTTAAGCAGAAACCTCTATTTAAACTTTTTATAACTTATACAAAAAACATAATTAATACAAAATTTAAATTTTTCAAATTTTTTAGAAAATACGAATTGTTGCTCGATAATATATCAAATTAAGTTAATTTTTCGCTCTCCGGGGCTTAGATAAGGAGAAAACTCGATTTAAACTTTTTATAACTTAAAAAAGTGAAGTGAGTGGAGTGAGAGGAAGTGAGTGGAGTGAGTTGAGTGGAAGTGAGTGAAGGTGAGTGGAAGTGAGTGGAAGTGAGTGGAAGTGAGTGGAAGTGAGTGGAAGTGGGTGGAAGTGGGTGGAAGTGGGTGGAAGTGAGTGGAGTGAGTGGAGTGAGTGGAGTGAGTGGAGTGAGTGGAGTGAGTGGAGTGAGTGGAGTGAGTGGAGTGAGTGGAGTGAGTGGAGTGAGTGGAGTGAGTGGAAGTGAGTGGAAGTGAGTGGAAGTGAGTGGAAGTGAGTGGAGTGAGTGGAGTGAGTGGAAGTGAGTGAAAGTGAGTGGAAGTGAGTGGAAGTGAGTGGAAGTGAGTGGAGTGAGTGGAGTGAGTGGAAGTGAGTGGAAGTGAGTGGAAGTGAGTGGAAGTGACTGGAGTGAGTGGAAGTGAGTGGAAGTGAGTGGAGTGAGTGGAAGTGAGTGGAGTGAGTGGAAGTGAGTGGAAGTGAGTTGAAGTGGGTGAGAGTGAGTGGAGTAGTGAGTGGAAGTGAGTTGAAGTGGGTGAGAGTGAGTGGAGTAGTGACTGGAAGTGAGTGAAAGTGAGTAGAAGTGAAAGGAAGTGAGTGAAGTGAGTGGAAGTGAGTGGAAGTGAGTAGAAGTGAGAGGAAGTGAGTGGAAATGAGTGGGAGTGAGTGGGAGTGAGTGGAAGTGAGTGGAAGTGAGTGGAAATGAGTTGGAGTGAGTGGAAATGAGTTGAAGTGAGTGGTGGGAGTGGAAGTGAGTTGAAGTGGGTGAGAGTGAGTGGAGTAGTGAGTGGAAGTGAGTTGAAGTGCGTGGAAGTGGGTGAGAGTGAGTGGAGTAGTGAGTGGAAGTGAGTGGAAGTGCGTGGAAGTGGGTGAAACTGAGTTAAAGTGAGTGGTGTAGTTATGGAACTGAGTGCAAGTGGGTGGAGCGTGTGGAAGTGAGTGGAAGTGAGTGGAGTGAGTGGAGTGAGTGGAGTGAGTGGAAGTGAGTGGAAGTGAGTGGAAGTGAGTGGAAGTGAGTGGAAGTGAATGGAAGTGAGTGGAAGTGAGTGGAAGTGAGTGGAAGTGTGTGGAAGTGGGTGAAACTAAATTAAAGTGAGTGGAGTAGTTAGTGGAACTGAGTGCAAGTGGGTGGAGCGTGTGGAAGTGAGTGGAAGTGAGTGGAGTGAGTGGAAGTGAGTGAAAGTGAGTGGAAGTGAGTGGAAGTGAGTGGAAATGAGTGGGAGTGAGTGGGAGTGAGTGGAAATGAGTGGAAGTGAGTTGGAGTGAGCGAAGGTGAGTGGAGTGAGTGGAAGTGAGTGGAAGTGAGTGGAAGTGAGTGGAAGTGAGTGGAAGTGAGTGGAAGTGAGTGAAAGTGAGTGGAAGTGAGTGGAAGTGAGTGGAAGTGAGTGGAAGTGAGTGGAAGTGAGTGGAAGTGAGTGGAAGTGAGTGGAAGTGAGTGGAAATGAGTGGAAATGAGTTGAAATGAGTGGTGGGAGTGGAAGTGAGTTGCAGTGGGTGAGAGTGAGTGGAGTATTGAGTGGACGTGAGTTGAAGTGGGTGAGAGTGAGTGGAGTAGTGAGTGGAAGTGTGTGGAAGTGGGTGAAACTAAATTAAAGTGAGTGGAGTAGTTAGTGGAACTGAGTGCAAGTGGGTGGAGCGTGTGGAAGTGAGTGGAAGTGAGTGGAGTGAGTGGAGTGAGTGGAAGTGAGTGGAAGTGAGTGGAGTGAGTGGAAGTGAATGAAATTGAGTGAAAGTGAGTGAAAGTGAGTGGAAGTGAGTGGAAATGAGTGGGAGTGAGTGGGAGTGAGTGGAAGTGAGTGGAAGTGAGTGAAAGTGAGTGGAAGTGAGTTGAGTAGTGAGTGGAAGTGAGTGGAAGTGAGTTGGAGTGAGCGAAGGTGAGTGGAAGTGAGTGGAGTGAGTGGAAGTGGGTGAAACTGAGTGGAAGTGAGTGGAAGTGAGTGGAAGTGAGTGGAGTGAGTGGAAGTGAGTAGAAGTGAGTGGAAGTGTGTGGAAGTGAGTGAAAGTGGGTGAAAGTGGGTGAAAGTGAGTGGAAATGAGTGGAAGTGAGTGGAAGTGAGTGGAAGTGAGTGGAAGTGAGTGGAAGTGAGTGGAAGTGAGTGGTGTGAGTGAAAGTTGGTGAAAGTGAGTGGAAATGAGTGGAAATGAGTGGAAGTGAGTGGAGTAGTGAGTGGAAGTGAGTGAAAGTGAGTGGAAGTGAGTGGAAATGAGTGGAAATGAGTTGGAGTGTGCGAAGGTGAGTGGAGTAAGTGGAAGTGAGTAGAAGTGAGTAGAAGTGAGTGAAAGTGAGTGGAAGTGAGTGGAAATGAGTGGGAGTGCGTGGGAGTGAGTGGGAGTGAGTGGGAGTGAGTGGAAATGAGTGGAAGTGAGTTGGAGTGAGCGAAGGTGAGTGGAGTGAGTGGAACTGAGTGGAAGTGAGTGGAAGTGAGTGGAAGTGAGTGGAGTAAGTGGAGTGAGTGGAGTGAGTGGAGTGAGTGGAAGTGAGTGGAAGTGAGTGGAGTGAGTGGAAGTGAGTGAAAGTGAGTGGAAATGAGTGGAAGTGAGTTGGAGTGAGCGAAGGTGAGTGGAGTGAGTGGAAGTGAGTGGAAGTGAGTGGAAGTAAGTGGAAGTGAGTGGAAGAAAGTGGAAGTGAGTGGAGTGAGTGGAAGTGAGTGGAAGTGAGTGGAAGTGAGTGGAAGTGAGTGGAAGTGAGTGGAGTGAGTGGAAGTGAGTGGAGTGAGTGGAAGTGAGTGGAAGTGAACAAAAGTGTGAGGAAGCGAGTGGAAGTGAATGGAAGTAAGTGGAAGTGAGTGGTGGGAGTGGAAGTGAGTGGAAGTGAGTGGAAGTGAGTTGAAGTGGGTGAGAGTGAGTGGAGTAGTGAGTGGAAGTGAGTGGAAGTGAGTGGAAATGAGTGGAAGTGAGTGGAAGTGAGTGGAAGTGAGTGGAAGTGAGTGGAAGTGAGTGGAAGTGAGTGGAAGTGAGTGGAAGTGTGTGGAAGTGAGTGAAAGTGGGTGAAAGTGGGTGAAAGTGAGTGGAAATGAGTGGAAGTGAGTGGAAGTGAGTGGAAGTGAGTGGAGTGAGTGGAAGTGAGTGGAAGTGAGTGGAAGTGAGTGGAAGTGAGTGGAAGTGAGTGGAAGTGAGTGGAAGTGAGTGGAAGTGAGTGGAAGTGTGTGGAAGTGAGTGAAAGTGGGTGAAAGTGGGTAAAAGTAAGTGGATATGAGTGGAAGTGAGTGGAAATGAGTGGAAATGAGTGGAAGTGAGTGGAGTAGTGAGTGGAAGTGAGTTGAAGTGGGTGAGAGTGAGTGGAGTAGTTAGTGGAAGTGAGTGGAAGTGAGTTGGAGTGAGCGAAGGTGAGTGGAAGTGAGTAGAAGTGAGAGGAAGTGAGTGGAGTGAGTGGAAGTGAGCAAAAGTGAGTGGAAGTGAGCAAAAGTGAGTGGACGGGATTGGAAGTGAGTGGAAATCAGTGGAAGTGAGTGGAAATGAGTGGAAGTGAGTGGAAATGAGTTGAAGTGAGTGGTGGGAGTGGAATTGAGTGGAAGTGGGTGAGAGTGAGTGGAGTAGTGAGTGGAAGTGAGTTGAAGTGGGTGAGAGTGAGTGGAAGTGAGTTGAAGTGGGTGAGAGAAAAGTGAGTGGAAGTGAGTGGATGTGAGTGGAAGTGAGTTGAAGTGGGTGAGAGTGAGTGGAGTAGTGAGTGGAAGTGAGTTGAAGTGGGTGAGAGTGAGTGGAGTAGTGAGTGGAAGTGAGTGAAAGTGAGTAGAAGTGAGAGGAAGTGAGTGGAGTGAGTGGAAGTGAGTGGAAGTGAGTGGAAGTCAGTAGAAGTGAGAGGAAGTGAGTGGAAGTGAGTGGAAGTGGGTGGAAGTGAGCAAAAGTGAGTGGAAATGAGTGGAAGTGAGTGGAAATGAGTGGGAGTGAGTGGAAATGAGTTGAAGTGAGTGGTGGGAGTGGAAGTGAGTGGAAGTGAGTTGAAGTGGGTTAGAGTGAGTGGAGTAGTGAGTGGAAGTGAGTTGAAGTGGGTGAGAGTGAGTGGAGTAGTGAGTGGAAGTGAGTGGAAGTGAGTGGAAGTGCGTGGAAGTGGGTAAAACTGAGTTAAAGTGAGTGGAGTAGTTAATGGAACTGAGTGCAATTGGGTGGAGCGTGTGGAAGTTAGTGGAACTGAGTGGAAGTGAGTGGAAGTGAGTGGAAGTGAGTGGAGTGAGTGGAGTAAGTGGAAGTGAGTGGAAGTGAGTGGACTTAAGTGGAAGTGAGTTGAAGTGAGTGGAAGTGAGTGGAAGTGAGTGGAAGTGAGTGGAAGTGAGTGGAAGTGAGTGGAAGTGAGTGGAAGTGAGTGGAAGTGAGTGGAGGTGAGTGGAAGTGAGTGGAAGTGAGTGGAAGTGAGTGGAAGTGAGTGGAAGTGAGTGGAAGTGACTGGAAGTTTGTGGGAGTGAGTGAAAGTGGGTGAAAGTGAGTGGAAATGAGTGGAAGTGAGTGGAAGTGAGTGGAAGTGAGTGGAAGTGAGTGGAAGTGAGTGGAAGTGAGTGGTGTGAGTGAAAGTGGGTGAAAGTGAGTGACAGTGAGTGAAAATGAGTGGAAATGAGTGGAGGTGTGTGGTGGGAGTGGAAGTGAGTTGAATTGGGTGAGAGTGAGTGGAGTAGTGAGTGGAAGTGAGTTGAACTGGGTGAGAGTGAGTGGAGTAGTGTGTGGAAGTGAGTGGAAGTGAGTGGAAGTGAGTGGAAGTGCGTGGAAGTGGGTGAAACTGAGTTAAAGTGAGTGGAGTAGTGAGTGGAACTGAGTGCAAGTGGGTGGAGTGAGTGGAAGTGTGTGGAAGTGAGTTTAAGTGAGTGGAAGTGAGTGGACGTGAGTGGAAGTGTGTGGAAGTGAGTGGAAGTGAGTGGAAGTGAGTGGAAGTGAGTTGGAGTGAGCGAAGGTGAGTGGAGTGAGTGGAAGTGAGTTGAAGTGGGTGAGAGTGAGTGCAGTAGTGAGTGGAGTAGTGAGTGGAAGTGAGTTGAACTGAGTTGAAGTGAGTGGAAGTGAGTGGAAGTGAGTGGACGTGAGTGGAGTGAGTGGAAGTGAGTGGAGTAGTGTGTGGAAGTGAGTGGAAGTGAGTGGAAGTGGTGGAAGTGCGTGGAAGTGGGTGAAACTGAGTTAAAGTGAGTGGAGTAGTGAGTGGAACTGAGTGCAAGTGGGTGGAGTGTGTGGAAGTGAGTGGAAGTGAGTGGAAGTGAGTGGAAGTGAGTGGACGTGAGTGGAGTGAGTGGAAGTGAGTGGAAGTGTGTGGAAGTGAGTGGAAGTGAGTGGAAGTGAGTAGAAGTGAGTGGAAGTGAGTGGAAGTGAGAGAAAGTGAATGGAAGTGAGTGGAATGTGAGTGGAAGTTAGTGGAGTAGTGAGTGGAATGAAGCTCTTTTTTGCTCTCGGGGGCTTAGACAAAGAGAAACTCTATAAAGTGAGTGGAAGTGAATGGAAGTGGGTGGAAGTGAGCAAAAGTGAGTGGAAGCGAGTGGAAGTGAGTGGAAATGAGTGGAAGTGAGTGGAAATGAGTGGGGGTGAGTGGAAAAGAGTTGAAGTGAGTGGTGGGAGTGGAAGTGAGTGGAAGTGAGTGGAAGTGAGTGGAAGTGAGTGGAAGTGAGTGGAAATGAGTGGAAGTGAGTGGAAGTGAGTGGAAGTGAGTGGAAGTGAGTGAAAGTGAGTGGAAGTGAGTGGTGTGAGTGAAAGTGAGTGACAGTGAGTGAAAATGAGTGGAAATGAGTGGAGGTGTGTGGTAGGAGTGGAAGTGAGTTGAAGTGGGTGAGAGTGAGTGGAGTAGTGAGTGGAAGTGAGTTGAACTGGGTGAGAGTGAGTGGAGTAGTATGTGGAAGTGAGTGGAAGTGAGTGGAAGTGAGTGGAAGTGAGTGGAAGTGAGTGGAAGAGCGTGGAAGTGGGTGAAACTGAGTTAAAGTGAGTGGAGTAGTGAGTGGAACTGAGTACAAGTGGGTGGAGTGAGTGGAAGTGTGTGGAAGTGAGTGGAAGTGAGTGGAAGTGAGTGGAAGTGAGTGGAAGTGAGTGGAAGTGAGTGGACGTGAGTGGAAGTGTGTGGAAGTGAGTGGAAGTGAGTGGAAGTGAGTTGGAGTGGGTGAGTGGAGTAGTGAGTGGAGTAGTGAGTGGAAGTGAGTTGAAGTGAGTTGAAGTGAGTGGAAGTGAGTGGAAGTGAGTGGACGTGAGTGGAAGTGAGTGGAGTAGTGTGTGGAAGTCTTCAACTCACTTCCACTCCCACCACTCACTTCCACTCACTTCCACTCACTTCCACTCACTTCCACTCACTTCCACTCGCTTCCACTCACTTTTGCTCACTTCCACTCACTCCACTCACTTCCTCTCACTTCTACTCACTTCCACTCACTCAACTCACCTTCGCTCACTCCAACTCACTTCCACTCACTACTCCACTCACTCTCACCCACTTCAACTCACTACTCCGCCCCGGAAGCGAAAAAATAGCTTAATTTGATATATTATGAACCAACAATTCTTATTTTATAAAAAATTTGAAAAATTTAAATTTTGTATTAATTATTTTTTTTAAGTTATAAAAAGTTTAATAAGATTTTTCTGCTTAACTAAGCCCCGACGAGCGAAAAAGAGCTGCATTTGATAAATTATCGTCCAAAAATTCGTATTTTCTAAAAAAAATTGAAAAATTTAAATTTTGTATTAATTATTTTTTATAGTTGTAAAAAGTTTAAATAGAGTTTCCCTTTGTCTAAGCCCCCGAGAGCAAAAAAGAGCTTCATTCCCCTCACTTCCACACACTACTCCACTCACTTCCACTCACATTCCACTCACATTCCACTCACTTCCACTCACTTCCACTCACTTCCACTCACTTCCACACACTACTCCACTCACGCTCACCCACTTCAACTCACTTCCACTCACTACTCCACTCACTCTCACCTACTTCAACTCACTTCCACTCCCACCACTCACTTCCACTCACTTCCACTCACTCCACTCACTTCCTCTCACTTCTACTCACTTCCACTCACTCAACTCACCTTCGCTCACTCCAACTCACTTCCACTCACTTCCACTCCCACCACTCACTTTAACTCACTTTCACCAACTTTCACTCACACCACTCACTTCCACTCACTTCCACTAACTTCCACTCACTTCCACTCACTTCCACTCACTTCCACTCAGTTCCACTCACTTCCACGCACTTCCACTCACTCCCACTCATTTCTACTCCCTTCCGCTCACTTTCACTCACTTTCACTCACTTCCACTCACTTCCACTCACTTGCACTCACTCCACTCACTCCACTCACTCCACTCACTTCCACTCACTTCCACTCACTTCCACTCACTTCCACTCACTTCCACACGCTCCACCCACTTGCACTCAGTTCCACTAACTACTCCACTCACTTTATTTAGTTTCACCCACTTCCACACACTTCCACTCACTTCCACTCACTACTCCACTCACTTTCACCCACTTCAACTCACTTCCACTCACTCTCACCCACTTCAACTCACTTCCACTCACTTCCACTCCCACCACTCACTTCAACTCATTTCCACTCACTCCCACTCATTTCCACTCACTTCAACTCATTTCCACTCACTTGTGCTCACTTCCACCCACTTCCACTCACTTCCACTCCATCCACTCGCTTCCTCTCACTTCTACTCACTTCCACTCACTTCCTCTCACTTCCACTCACTTCCAAATTTAAATTTTGTATTAATTATGTTTTTTGTATAAGTTATAAAAAGTTTAAATAGAGGTTTCTGCTTAACTAAGCCCCGGAGAGCAAGAAAGAGCTTCATTTGATATATTATCGACCAAAAATTCGTATTTTCTAAATAATGTAATGACTGTATTATTTTTTAATTTTTATGTAATAAAAGGTTTAAATCGAGTTTTATCCTTATCTAAGCCCCGGAAAGCGAAAAAATAGCTTAATTTGATATATTATGAACTCACTCTCACCTACTTGAATTGACTTCCACTCACTTCCACTCACTACTCCACTCACTCTCACCCACTTCAACTCACTTCCACTCCCACCACTCACTTCCACTCATTTCCATTCACTTTCACCCACTTTCACTCACTTTCACCCGGTTTCACCCGCTTTCACTCACTTTCACTCACTTCCACTCACTTCCACTCACTTCCTTTCACTTCCACTCACTTCCACTCACTTCCACTCATTTAAACTCATTTCCACTCATTTCCACTCACTTTCACTAACTTTCACCCACTTTCACTCACTTTCACCCACTTTCAATCACTTCCACTCACTTCCACTCACTCCACTCACCTTCGCTCACTCCAACTCACTTCCACTCACTTCCACTAACTTCCACTAACTTCCACTCACTTCCACTCACTCCACTCACTTCCACTCACTTTCGCTCACTTCCACTCACTTTCGGTCACTTCCACTCACTTCCACTCACTCCACTCACTTCCACTCACTTTCGCTCACTTCCACTCACTCCACTCACTTCCACTCACTTCCACTCACTTCCACTCACTTGCACTCACTTCCACTCACTTCCACT
Organism: Eustalomyia histrio; assembly: GCA_949748255.1. Classification (NCBI taxonomy): domain Eukaryota; kingdom Metazoa; phylum Arthropoda; class Insecta; order Diptera; family Anthomyiidae; genus Eustalomyia; species Eustalomyia histrio. The sequence continues at coordinate 98,194,805 of OX456526.1, forward strand.
CACTTCCACTCACTTCACTCACCTTCGCTCACTCCAACTCACTTCCACTCATTTCCACTCACTCCCACTCACTCCCACTCATTTCCACTCACTTCCACTCACTTTCACTCACTTCCACTCACTTCCACTCACTCCACTCACTTCCACTCACTCCACTCACTTCCACTCACTTCCACTCACTCCACTCACTTCCACTCACTTCCATTCACTTCCACACGCTCCACCCAGTTGCACTCAGTTCCACTAACTACTCCACTCACTTTAATTTAGTTTCACCCACTTCCACACACTTCCACTCACTTCCACTCACTTCCACTCACTTCCACTCACTTCCACTCACTTCCACTCACTTCCACTCACTTCCACTCACTTCCACTCACTTCCACTCACTTCCACTCACTTCCACTTACTTCCACTCACTCCACTCACTCCACTCACTCCACTCACTTCCACTCACTTCCACTCACTTCCACTCACTTCCACACGCTCCACCCACTTGCACTCAGTTCCACTAACTACTCCACTCACTTTAACTCAGTTTCACCCACTTTCACGCACTTCCACTCACTTCCACTCACTACTCCACTCACTCTCACCCACTTCAACTCACTTCAACTCACTTCCACTCACTACTCCACTCACTCTCACCCACTTCTACTCACTTCTACTCACTTCCACTCCTTCCACTCACTCCACTCACTCCATTCACTTCCCCACGCTCCACCCACTTGCACTCAGTTCCACTAACTACTCCACTCACTTTTGCTCACTTCCACCCACTTCCACTCAACTCACTCCACTCACTTCCTCTCACTTCCACTCACTTCACTTTTTTAAGTTATAAAAAGTTTAAATAGAGTTTCTCCTTAACTAAGCCCCGGAGAGCAAGAAAGAGCTTCATTTGATATACTATCGACCAAAACTTCGTATTTTCTAAAAAATGTAATGACTGTGTTATTTTTTCATTTTTAAGTTATAAAAGGTTTAAATCGAGTTTTATCCTTATCTAAGCCCCGGAAGCAAAAAAATAGCTTAATTTGATATATTATGAACCAACAATTCTTATTTTCTAAAAAATTTGAAAAATTTAAATTTTGTATTAATTATTTTTTTTTAAGTTATAAAAAGTTTAATAAGATTTTTCTGCTTAACTAAGCCCCGACGAGCGAAAAAGAGCTGCATTTGATAAATTATCGTCCAAAAATTCGTATTTTCTAAAAAAAATTGAAAAATTTAAATTTTGTATTAATTATTTTTTATAGTTATAAAAAGTTTAAATAGAGTTTCTCTTTGTCCAAGCCCCCGAGAGCAAAAAAGAGCTTCATTCCCCTCACTTCCACACACTACTCCACTCACTTTTGCTCACTTCCACTCACTCCACTCACTTCCTCTCACTTCTACTCACTTCCACTCACTCAACTCACCTTCGCTCACTCCAACTCACTTCCACTCACTTCCACTCACTACTCCACTCACTCTCACCCACTTCAACTCACTACTCCACTCACTCTCCCCACACTTCAACTCACTTCCACTCACTTCCACTCCCACCACTCACTTTAACTCACTTTCACCAACTTTCACTCACACCACTCACTTCCACTCACTTCCACTAACTTCCACTCACTTCCACTCACTTCCACTCACTTCCACTCACTTTCACTCACTTTCACTCACTTCCACTCACTCCACTCACTTCCACTCACTTGCACTCACTCCACTCACTCCACTCACTCCACTCACTTCCACTCACTTCCACTCACTTCCAAACGCTCCACCCACTTGCACTCAGTTCCACTAACTACTCCACTCACTTTATTTAGTTTCACCCACTTCTACACACTTCCACTCACTTCCACTCACTTCCACTCACTTCCACTAACTTCCACTCACTTCCACTCACTTCCACTCACTTCCACTCACTTCCACTCACTTCCACTCACTTCCACTCACTTCCACTCACTTCCACTCACACCACTCACTTCCACTCACTTCCACTAACTTCCACTCACTTCCACTCACTTCCACTCACTTCCACTCACTTCCACTCACTTCCACTCACTTCCACTCACTTCCACTCACTTCCACTCACTTCCACTCACTTCCACTCACTCCACTCACTCACTCCACTCACTTCCACTCACTTCCACTCACTTCCACTCACTTCCACACGCTCCACCCACTTGCACTCAGTTCCACTAACTACTCCACTCACTTTAACTCAGTTTCACCCACTTTCACGCACTTCCACTCACTTCCACTCACTACTCCACTCACTCTCACCCACTTCAACTCACTTCAACTCACTTCCACTCACTACTCCACTCACTCTCACCCACTTCTACTCACTTCTACTCACTTCCACTCCTTCCACTCACTCCACTCACTTCCACACGCTCCACCCACTTGCACTCAGTTCCACTAACTACTCCACTCACTTTTGCTCACTTCCACCCACTTCCACTCAACTCACTCCACTCACTTCCTCTCACTTCCACTCACTTCACTTTTTTAAGTTATAAAAAGTTTAAATAGAGTTTCTCCTTAACTAAGCCCCGGAGAGCAAGAAAGAGCTTCATTTGATATACTATCGACCAAAACTTCGTATTTTCTAAAAAATGTAATGACTGTGTTATTTTTTCATTTTTAAGTTATAAAAGGTTTAAATCGAGTTTTATCCTTATCTAAGCCCCGGAAGCGAAAAAATAGCTTAATTTGATATATTATGAACCAACAATTCTTATTTTCTAAAAATTTGAAAAATTTAAATTTTGTATTAATTATTTTTTTTAAGTTATAAAAAGTTTAATAAGATTTTTCTGCTTAACTAAGCCCCGACGAGCGAAAAAGAGCTGCATTTGATAAATTATCGTCCAAAAATTCGTATTTTCTAAAAAAAATTGAAAAATTTAAATTTTGTATTAATTATTTTTTATAGTTATAAAAAGTTTAAATAGAGTTTCTCTTTGTCTAAGCCCCCGAGAGCAAAAAAGAGCTTCATTCCCCTCACTTCCACACACTACTCCACTCACTTTTGCTCACTTCCACTCACTTCACTCACTTCCTCTCACTTCTACTCACTTCCACTCACTCAACTCACCTTCGCTCACTCCAACTCACTTCCACTCACTTCCACTCAATACTCCACTCACTCTCCCCACACTTCAACTCACTTCCACTCACTTCCACTCCCACCACTCACTTTAACTCACTTTCACCAACTTTCACTCACACCACTCACTTCCACTCACTTCCACTAACTTCCACTCACTTCCACTCACTTCCACTCACTTCCACTCACTTCCACTCACTTCCACTCACTTCCACGCACTTCCACTCACTCCCACTCATTTCCACTCACTTCCGCTCACTTTCACCCACTTTCAATCACTTCCACTCACTTCCACTCACTCCACTCACCTTCGCTCACTCCAACTCACTTCCACTCACTTCCACTAACTTCCACTCACTTCCACTCACTCCACTCACTTCCACTCACTTTCGCTCACTTCCACTCACTTTCGGTCACTTCCACTCACTTCCACTCACTCCACTCACTTCCACTCACTTTCGCTCACTTCCACTCACTTCCACTCACTTCCACTCACTTCCACTCACTTCCACTCACTTCCACTCACTTCCACTCACTTCCACTCACTTCCACTCACTCCACTCACCTTCGCTCACTCCAACTCACTTCCACTCATTTCCACTCACTCCCACTCACTCCCACTCATTTCCACTCACTTCCACTCTCTTTCACTCACTTCCACTCACTTCCACTCACTCCACTCACTTCCACTCACTTCCACTCACTCCACTCACTTCCACTCACTTCCACTCACTTCCACACGCTCCACCCAGTTGCACTCAGTTCCACTAACTACTCCACTCACTTTAATTTAGTTTCACCCACTTCCACACACTTCCACTCACTTCCACTCACTTCCACTCACTTCCACTCACTTCCACTCACTTCCACTCACTTCCACTCACTTCCACTCACTTCCACTCACTTCCACTCACTTCAACTCACTTCCACTCACTTCCACTCACTTCCACTCACTCCACTCACTCCACTCACTCCACTCACTTCCACTCACTTCAACTCACTTCCACTCACTTCCACACGCTCCACCCACTTGCACTCAGTTCCACTAACTACTCCACTCATTTTAACTCAGTTTCACCCACTTTCACGCACTTCCACTCACTTCCACTCACTACTCCACTCACTCTCACCCACTTCAACTCACTTCCACTCACTACTCCACTCACTCTCACCCACTTCTACTCACTTCTACTCACTTCCACTCCTTCCACTCACTCCACTCACTTCCACACGCTCCACCCACTTGCACTCAGTTCCACTAACTACTCCACTCACTTTAACTCAGTTTCACCCACTTCCACGCACTTCCACTCACTTCCACTCACTACTCCACTCACTCTCACCCACTTCCACTCACTTCCACTCACTTCCACTCACTTCCACTCACTTCCACTCACTTCCACTCACTTCCACTCACTTCCACTCACTTCCACTCACCTCCACTCACTTCCACTCACTTCCACTCACTTCCACTCACTTCCACTCACTTCCACTCACTTCCACTCACTTCCACTCACTTCCACTCACTTCCACTTACTTCCACTCACTTCCACTTACTTCCACTCACTTCCACTCACTTCCACTCACTTCCACTCGCTTCCACTCACTTTTGCTCACTTCCACCCACTTTTGCTCACTTCCACCCACTTCCACCCACTTCCACTCAACTCACTCCACTCACTTCCACTCACTTCCACTCACTTCCACTCGCTTCCACTCACTTTTGCTCACTTCCACCCACTTCCACTCAACTCACTCCACTCACTTCCTCTCACTTCCACTCACTTCACTTTTTTAAGTTATAAAAAGTTTAAATAGAGTTTCTCCTTTACTAAGCCCCGGAGAGCAAGAAAGAGCTTCATTTGATATACTATCGACCAAAACTTCGTATTTTCTAAAAAATGTAATGACTGTGTTATTTTTTCATTTTTAAGTTATAAAAGGTTTAAATCGAGTTTTATCCTTATCTAAGCCCCGGAAGCGAAAAAATAGCTTAATTTGATATATTATGAACCAACAATTCTTATTTTCTAAAAAATTTGAAAAATTTAAATTTTGTATTAATTATTTTTTTTTAAGTTATAAAAAGTTTAATAAGATTTTTCTGCTTAACTAAGCCCCGACGAGCGAAAAAGAGCTGCATTTGATAAATTATCGTCCAAAAATTCGTATTTTCTAAAAAAAATTGAAAAATTTAAATTTTGTATTAATTATTTTTTATAGTTATAAAAAGTTTAAATAGAGTTTCTCTTTGTCTAAGCCCCCGAGAGCAAAAAAGAGCTTCATTCCCCTCACTTCCACACACTACTCCACTCACTTCCACTCACATTCCACTCACTTCCACTCACTTCCACTCACTTCCACTCACTTCCACACACTACTCCACTCACTCTCACCCACTTCAACTCACTTCCACTCACTACTCCACTCACTCTCACCTACTACAACTCACTTCCACTCCCACCACTCACTTCCACTCACTTCCACTCACTTCCACTCACTTCCACTCGCTTCCACTCATTTTTGCTCACTTCCACTCACTCCACTCACTTCCTCTCACTTCTACTCACTTCCACTCACTCAACTCACCTTCGCTCACTCCAACTCACTTCCACTCACTTCCACTCACTACTCCACTCACTCTCACCCACTTCAACTCACTACTCCACTCACTCTCCCCACACTTCAACTCACTTCCACTCCCACCACTCACTTTAACTCACTTTCACCAACTTTCACTCACACCACTCACTTCCACTCACTTCCACTCACTTCCACTAACTTCCACTCACTTCCACTCACTTCCACTCACTTCCACTCACTTCCACTCACTTCCACGCACTTCCACTCACTCCCACTCATTTCCACTCACTTCCGCTCACTTTCACTCACTTTCACTCACTTCCACTCACTCCACTCACTTCCACTCACTTGCACTCACTCCACTCACTCCACTCACTCCACTCACTTCCACTCACTTCCACTCACTTCCACTCACTTCCACTCACTTCCACTCACTTCCACTCACTTTATTTAGTTTCACCCACTTCTACACACTTCCACTCACTTCCACTCACTACTCCACTCACTCTCACCCACTTCAACTCACTTCCACTCACTTCCACTCACTTCCACTCCCACCACTCACTTCAACTCATTTCCACTCACTCCCACTCATTTCCACTCACTTCAACTCATTTCCACTCACTTGTGCTCACTTCCACCCACTTCCACTCACTTCCACCCACTTCCACCCACTTCCACTCCATCCACTCACTTCCTCTCACTTCTACTCACTTCCACTCACTTCCACACGCTCCACCCACTTGCACTCAGTTCCACTAACTACTCCACTCACTTTATTTAGTTTCACGCACTTCCACACACTTCCACTCACTTCCACTCACTACTCCACTCACTTTCACCCACTTCAACTCACTTCCACTCACTCTCACCCACTTAAACTCACTTCCACTCACTTCCACTCCCACCACCCACTTCAACTCATTTCCACTCACTCCCACTCATTTCCACTCACTTCAACTCATTTCCACTCACTTGTGCTCACTTCCACCCACTTCCACTCACTTCCACTCCATCCACTCACTTCCTCTCACTTCTACTCACTTCCACTCACTTCCTCTCACTTCTACTCACTTCCACCTACTTCCAAATTTAAATTTTGTATTAATTATGTTTTTTGTATAAGTTATAAAAAGTTTAAATAGAGGTTTCTGCTTAACTAAGCCCCGGAGAGCAAGAAAGAGCTTCATTTGATATATTATCGACCAAAAATTCGTAATTTCTAAATAATGTAATGACTGTATTATTTTTTAATTTTTATGTAATAAAAGGTTTAGATCGAGTTTTATCCTTATCTAAGCCCCGGAAAGCGAAAAAATAGCTTAATTTGATATATTATGAACTCACTCTCACCTACTTGAATTGACTTCCACTCACTTCCACTCACTACTCCACTCACTCTCACCCACTTCAACTCACTTCCACTCCCACCACTCACTTCCACTCATTTCCATTCACTTTCACCCACTTTCACTCACTTTCACCCACTTTCACTCACTTTCACTCACTTCCACTCACTTCCACTCACTTCCTTTCACTTCCACTCACTTCCACTCATTTAAACTCATTTCCACTCATTTCCACTCATTTCCACTCACTTTCACTAACTTTCACCCACTTTCACTCACTTTCTCCCACTTTCAATCACTTCCACTCACTTCCACTCACTCCACTCACCTTCGCTCACTCCAACTCACTTGCACTCACTTCCACTAACTTCCACTCACTTCCACTCACTCCACTCACTTCCACTCACTTTCGCTCACTTCCACTCACTTTCGGTCACTTCCACTCACTTCCACTCACTCCACTCACTTCCACTCACTTTCGCTCACTTCCACTCACTCCACTCACTTCCACTCACTTCCACTCACTTCCACTCACTTCCACTCACTCCCACTCACTTCCACTCACTTCCACTCACTTCCACTCACTTCCACTCACTTTCACTCACTTCCACTCACTTCCACTCACTTCCACTCACTTCCACTCGCTTTCACTCACTTCCACTCACTTCCACTCACTTCCACTCACTTTCACTCACTTCCACTCACTTCCACTCACTTCCACTCACTTTCGCTCACTTCCACTCACTCCACTCACTTCCACTCACTTCCACTCACTTCCACTCACTTCCACTCACTCCCACTCACTTCCACTCACTTCCACTCACTTCCACTCACTTCCACTCACTTCCACTCACTTTCACTCACTTCCACTCACTTCCACTCACTCCCACTCACTTCCACTCACTTCCACTCACTTCCACTCACTTCCACTCACTTCCACTCACTTTCACTCACTTCCACTCACTTCCACTCACTTTCGCTCACTTCCACTCACTCCACTCACTTCCACTCACTTCCACTCACTTCCACTCACTTCCACTCACTCCCACTCACTTCCACTCACTTCCACTCACTTCCACTCACTTCCACTCACTTTCACTCACTTCCACTCACTTCCACTCACTCAACTCACCTTCGCTCACTCCAACACTTCCACTCACTACTCCACTCACTCTCACCCACTTCAACTCACTACTCCACTCACTCTCCCCACACTTCAACTCACTTCCACTCACTTCCACTGCCACCACTCACTTTAACTCACTTTCACCAACTTTCACTCACACCACTCACTTCCACTAACTTCCACTCACTTCCACTCACTTCCACTCACTTCCACTCACTTCCACTCACTTCCACGCACTTCCACTCACTCCCACTCATTTCCACTCACTTCCGCTCACTTTCACTCACTTTCACTCACTTCCACTCACTCCACTCACTTCCACTCACTTGCACTCAATCCACTCACTCCACTCACTCCACTCACTCCACTCACTTCCACTCACTTCCACTCACTTCCACTCACTTCCACACGCTCCACCCACTTGCACTCAGTTCCACTAACTACTCCACTCACTTTATTTAGTTTCACGCACTTCCACACACTTCCACTCACTTCCACTCACTACTCCACTCACTTTCACCCACTTCAACTCACTTCCACTCACTCTCACCCACTTCAACTCACTTCCACTCACTTCCACTCACTTCCACTCCCACCACTCACTTCAACTCATTTCCACTCACTCCCACTCATTTCCACTCACTTCAACTCATTTCCACTCACTTGTGCTCACTTCCACCCACTTCCACTCACTTCCACTCCATCCACTCACTTCCTCTCACTTCTACTCACTTCCACTCACTTCCAAATTTAAATTTTGTATTAATTATGTTTTGTGTATAAGTTATAAAAAGTTTAAATAGAGGTTTCTGCTTAACTAAGCCCCGGAGAGCAAGAAAGAGCTTCATTTGATATATTATCGACCAAAAATTCGTATTTTCTAAATAATGTAATGACTGTATTATTTTTTAATTTTTATGTAATAAAAGGTTTAAATCGAGTTTTATCCTTATCTAAGCCCCGGAAAGCGAAAAAATAGCTTAATTTGATATATTATGAACTCACTCTCACCTACTTGAATTGACTTCCACTCACTTCCACTCACTACTCCACTCACTCTCACCCACTTCAACTCACTTCCACTCCCACCACTCACTTCCACTCATTTCCATTCACTTTCACCCACTTTCACTCACTTTCACCCACTTTCACTCACTTTCACTCACTTCCACTCACTTCCACTCACTTCCACTCACTTCCTTTCACTTCCACTCACTTCCACTCACTTCCACTCATTTAAACTCATTTCCACTCATTTCCACTCACTTTCACTAACTTCAACCCACTTTCACTCACTTTCACCCACTTTCAATCACTTCCACGCACTTCCACTCACTCCACTCACCTTCGCTCACTCCAACTCACTTCCACTAACTTCCACTCACTTCCACTCACTCCACTCACTTCCACTCACTTTCGCTCACTTCCACTCACTTTCGGACACTTCCACTCACTTCCACTCACTCCACTCACTTCCACTCACTTTCGGTCACTTCCACTCACTTCCACTCACTCCACTCACTTCCACTCACTTTCGCTCACTTCCACTCACTCCACTCACTTCCACTCACTTCCACTCACTTCCACTCACTTCCACTCACTTCCACTCACTTCCACTCACTTCCACTCACTCCACTCACCTTCGCTCACTCCAACTCACTTCCACTCATTTCCACTCACTCCCACTCACTCCCACTCATTTCCACTCACTTCCACTCACTTTCACTCACTTCCACTCACTTCCACTCACTCCACTCACTTCCACTCACTTCCACTCACTCCACTCACTTCCACTCACTTCCACTCACTTCCACACGCTCCACCCAGTTGCACTCAGTTCCACTAACTACTCCACTCACTTTAATTTAGTTTCACCCACTTCCACACACTTCCACTCACTTCCACTCACTTCCACTCACTTCCACTCACTTCCACTCACTTCCACTCACTTCCACTCACTCCACTCACTCCACTCACTCCACTCACTTCCACTCACTCCACTCACTCCACTCACTTCCACACGCTCCACCCACTTGCACTCAGTTCCACTAACTACTCCACTCACTTTAATTTAGTTTCACCCACTTCCACACAGTTCCACTCAATTCCACTCACTTCCACTCACTTCCACTCACTCCACTCACTTCCACTCACTTCCACACGCTCCACCCACTTGCACTCAGTTCCACTAACTACTCCACTCACTTTAATTTAGTTTCACCCACTTCCACACACTTCCACTCACTTCCACTCACTTCCACTCACTTCCACTCACTTCCACTCACTTCCACTCACTTCCACCCACTCCACTCACTCCACTCACTCCACTCACTTCCACTCACTCCACTCACTCCACTCACTTCCACTCACTTCCACACGCTCCACCCACTTGCACTCAGTTCCACTAACTACTCCACTCACTTTAATTTAGTTTCACCCACTTCCACACAGTTCCACTCAATTCCACTCACTTCCACTCACTTCCACTCACTTCCACTCACTTCCACTCACTTCCACTCACTTCCACTCACTTCCACTCACTTCCACTCACTTCCACTCACTTCCACTCACTCCACTCACTCCACTCACTCCACTCACTTCCACTCACTCCACTCACTCCACTCACTTCCACTCACTTCCACACGCTCCACCCAGTTGCACTCAGTTCCACTAACTACTCCACTCACTTTAATTTAGTTTCACCCACTTCCACACACTTCCACTCACTTCCACTCACTTCCACTCACTTCCACTCACTTCCACTCACTTCCACTCACTCCACTCACTCCACTCACTCCACTCACTTCCACTCACTCCACTCACTCCACTCACTCCACTCACTTCCACTCACTTCCACACGCTCCACCCACTTGCACTCAGTTCCACTAACTACTCCACTCACTTTAATTTAGTTTCACCCACTTCCACACAGTTCCACTCAATTCCACTCACTTCCACTCACTTCCACTCACTCCACTCACTTCCACTCACTTCCACACGCTCCACCCACTTGCACTCAGTTCCACTAACTACTCCACTCACTTTAACTCAGTTTCACCCACTTCCACGCACTTCCACTCACTTTCACTCACTTCCACTCACTACTCCACTCACTCTCACCCACTTCAACTCACTTCCACTCACTACTCCACTCACTCTCACCCACTTCAACTCACTTCCACTCACTTCCACTCCCACCACTCACTTCCACTTACTTCCAGTCACTTCCAGTCACTTCCACTCGCTTCCACTCACTTTTGTTCACTTCCACTCACTTCCACTCACTCCACTCACTTCCACTCACTTCCACTCACTCCACTCACTTCCACTCACTTCCACTCACTTCCACTCACTTCCACTCACTTCCACTCACTTCCACTCATTTCCACTCGCTTCCACTCACTCCACTCACTCCACTCACTCCACTCACTTCCACTTACTTCCACTCACTTCCACTCACTTCCACTCACTTCCACTCACTCCACTCACCTTCGCTCACTCCAACTCACTTCCACTCATTTCCACTCACTCCCACTCATTTCCACTCACTTCCACTCACTTTCACTCACTTCCACTCACTCCACTCACTTCCACTCACTTCCACTCACTTCCACTCACTTCCACTCACTTCCACTCACTTCCACTCACTCCACTCGCTCCACTCGCTCCACTCACTCCACTCACTCCACTCACTCCACTCACTCCACTCACTCCACTCACTCCACTCACTCCACTCACTCCACTCACTCCACTCACTCCACTCACTCCACTCACTTCCACTCACTTCCACTCACTTCCACTCACCTTCACTCACTTCCACTCAACTCACTCCACTCACTTCCTCTCACTCCACTCACTTCACTTTTTTAAGTTATAAAAAGTTTAACTTTCACTCACACCACTCACTTCCACTCACTTCCACTCACTTCCACTCATTTCCACTCACTCCACCTCATTTCCACTCACTTCCGCTCACTTTCACTCACTTCCACTCACTTCCACCCACTTTCACTCACTCCACTCACTTCCACTCACTTCCACTCACTTCCACTCACTTCCACTCACTCCACTCACTCCACTCACTCCACTCACTCCACTCACTTCCACTCACTTCCACTCACTTCCACCCACTTTCACTCATTCCACTCACTTCCACTCACTCCACTCACTTCCTCTCACTTCTACTCACTTCTACTCACTTCCACTCACTCCACTCACCTTCGCTCACTCCAACTCACTTCCACTCACTTCCACTCACTACCCCACTCACTCTCACCCACTTCAACTCACTTCCACTCACTACTCCACTCACTTCCACTCATTTCCACTCATTTCCACTCACTTTCACCAACTTTCACTCACACCACTCACTTCCACTCACTTCCACTCACTTCCACTCACTTCCACTCACTTTCACCCACTTTCACCCACTTTCACTCACTTCCACACACTTCCACTCACTTCCACTCACTTCCACTCACTTCCACTCACTCCCACTCACTCCCACTCATTTCCACTCACTTCCACTCACTTTCACTCACTTTCACTCACTTTCACTCACTTCCACTCACTCCACTCACTTCCACTCACTCCACTCACTCCACTCACTTCCACTCACTTCCACACGCTCCACCCACTTGCACTCAGTTCCACTAACTACTCCACCCACTTTAATTTAGTTTCACCCACTTCCACTCACTTCCACTCACTACTCCACTCACTCTCACCCACTTCAACTCAGTTCCACTAACTACTCCACTCACTTTAATTTAGTTTCACCCACTTCCACACACTTCCACACACTTCCACTCACTTCCACTCACTTCCACTCACTTCAACTCACTTCCACTCACTTCCACTCACTTTCACCCACTTCAACTCACTTCCACTCACTACTCCACACACTCTCACCCACTTCAACTCACTTCCACTCCCACCACTCACTTCAACTCATTTCCAGTCACTCCCACTCATTTCCACTCACTTGCACTCATTTCCACTCACCTTTGCTCACTTCCACCGACTTCCACTCACTTCCACTCCATCCACTCACTTCCTCTCACTTCTACTCACTTCCACTCACTTCCACTCACTCCACTCACTTCCTCTCACTTCTACTCACTTTCACTCACTTCCACTCACTACTCCACTCAGTCTCACCCACTTCAACTCACTTCCACTCACTACTCCACTCACTCTCGCCCACTTCAACTCACTTCCACTCACTTCCACTCCCACCACTCCCTTCCACTCACTTCCATTCACTTCCACTCACTTCCACACACTTCCACACACTTCCACTCACTCCACTCACGTCCACTCACTTCCACTCACTTCCACTCACTTCCACTCACTTCCACTCACTTCCACTCACTTCCACTCACTTTCACCCACTTTCACCCACTTTCACTCACTTCCACACACTTCCACTCACTTCCACTCACTTCCACTCACTTCCACTCACTCCCACTCACTCCCACTCATTTCCACTCACTTCCACCCACTTTCACTCACTTTCACTCACTTTCACTCACTTCCACTCACTCCACTCACTTCCACTCACTTCCACTCACTTCCACTCACTCCACTCACTCCACTCACTTCCACTCACTTCCACACGCTCCACCCACTTGCACTCAGTTCCACTAACTACTCCACCCACTTTAATTTAGTTTCACCCACTTCCACTCACTTCCACTCACTTCCACTCACTACTCCACTCACTCTCACCCACTTCAACTCAGTTCCACTAACTACTCCACTCACTTTAATTTAGTTTCACCCACTTCCACACACTTCCACACACTTCCACTCACTTCCACTCACTTCCACTCACTTCAACTCACTTCCACTCACTTCCACTCACTTCCACTCACTTCCACTCACTTCCACTCACTACTCCACTCACTTTCACCCACTTCAACTCACTTCCACTCACTACTCCACACACTCTCACCCACTTCAACTCACTTCCACTCCCACCACTCACTTCAACTCATTTCCAGTCACTCCCACTCATTTCCACTCACTTCCACTCATTTCCACTCACCTTTGCTCACTTCCACCGACTTCCACTCACTTCCACTCCATCCACTCACTTCCTCTCACTTCTACTCACTTCCACTCACTTCCACTCACTCCACTCACTTCCTCTCACTTCTACTCACTTTCACTCACTTCCACTCACTACTCCACTCAGTCTCACCCACTTCAACTCACTTCCACTCACTACTCCACTCACTCTCGCCCACTTCAACTCACTTCCACTCCCTTCCACTCACTTCCATTCACTTCCACTCACTTCCACACACTTCCACTCACGTCCACTCACTTCCACTCACTTCCACTCACTTCCACTCACTTCCACTCACTTCCACTCACTTCCACTCACTTCCACTCACTTCCACTCACTTCCACTCACTTCCACTCACTTCCACTCACTTCCACTCACTTCCACTCACTTCCACTCACTTCCACTCACCCCACTCACTTCCACTCACTCCACTCACTTCCACTCACTTCCACTCACTTCCACACGCTCCACCCACTTGCACTCCGTTCCACTAACTACTCCACTCACTTTAACTCAGTTTCACCCACTTCCACGCACTTCCACTCATTTCCACTCACTACTCCACTCACTCTCACCCACTTCAACTCACTTCCACTCCCACCACTCCCACCACTCCCACAACTCCCACCACTCCCACCACTCCCACCACTCCCACCACTCCCACCACTCCCACCACTCCCACCACTCCCACCACTCACTTCAACTCATTTCCACTCACTCCCACTCATTTCCACTCACTTCCACTCATTTCCACTCACTTTTGCTCACTTCCACCCACTTCCACTCCCACCACTCACTTCCTCTCACTTCTACTCACTTCCACTTACTTCCACTCCAACACTCACTTCCACTTACTTCTAGTCACTTCCACTCGCTTCCACTCACTTTTGTTCACTTCCACTCACTTCCACTCACTCCACTCACTTCCACTCACTTCCACTCACTTC
The DNA here is from genome assembly GCA_949748255.1 of Eustalomyia histrio. Classification (NCBI taxonomy): domain Eukaryota; kingdom Metazoa; phylum Arthropoda; class Insecta; order Diptera; family Anthomyiidae; genus Eustalomyia; species Eustalomyia histrio. Next base: position 98,209,995 of record OX456526.1, read on the forward strand.
CACTCACTCCACTCACTTCCACTCACTTCCACTAACTTCCACTCACTTCCACTCACTTCCACTCACTTCCACTCACTTCCACTTACTTCCAGTCACTTCCACTCGCTTCCACTCACTTTTGTTCACTTCCACTCACTTCCACTCACTCCACTCACTTCCACTCACTTCCACTCACTTCCACTCACTCCACTCACTTCCACTCACTTCCACTAACTTCCACTCACTTCCACTCACTTCCACTCACTTCCACTCACTTCCACTCACTTCCACTCACTCCACTCACTTCCACTTACTTCCACTCACTTCCACTCACTCCACTCACCTTCGCTCACTCCAACTCACTTCCACTCATTTCCATTCACTCCCACTCATTTCCACTCACTTCCACTCACTTCCACTCACTCCACTCACTTCCACTCACTTCCACTCACTCCACTCACTCCACTCACTTCCACTCACTCCACTCACTTCCACTCACTTCCACTCACTTCCACTCACTTCCACTCACTTCCACTCACCTTCACTCACCTTCACTCACCTTCACTCACCTTCACTCACTTCCACTCAACTCACTTCCTCTCACTCCACTCACTTCACTTTTTTAAGTTATAAAAAGTTTAAATAGAGTTTTCTCCTTATCTAAGCCCCGGAGAGCGAAAAATTAACTTAATTTGATATAATATCGAGCAACAATTCGTATTTTCTAAAAAATTTGAAAAATTTAAATTTTGTATTAATTATGTTTTTTGTATAAGTTATAAAAAGTTTAAATAGAGGTTTCTGCTTAACTAAGCCCCGAAGAGCGAAAAAGAACTGCATTTGATAAATTATCGTCCAAAAATTCGTATTTTCCATTAAAAAATTGAAAAATTTAAATTTTGTATTAATTATGTTTTGTGTTTAAGTTATAAAAAATTTAAATAGAGTTTTCTGCTTAACTAAGCCCCGAAGAGCGAAAAAAACTGCATTTGATAAATAACCGTCCAAAAATTCGTATTTTCTAAAAAAATTGAAAAATTTCAATTTTGTATTAATTATATTTATTTTTTAAGTTATAAAAAGTTTAAATAGAGCTTCTCTTTATCTAAGCCCCCGAGAGCGAAAAAAGAGCTTCTTTTGATATATTATCGTCCACAAATTCGCATTTTCTAAAAAATTTAAAAAATTAAATTTTGTATTAATAATATTTTTTTTTTGTAAGTTATAAAAAGTTTAAACAGAGTTTTCTCCTTAACTAGGCCCCGGAGAGCAAAAAAGAGCTTCATTCCACTCACTACTCCATTAACTTCCACTCACATTCCACTCACTTCCACTCACTTCCACTCACTTCCACTCACTTCCACTAACTTCCACTCACTTCCACTCACTTCCACTCACTCCACTCACGTCCACTCACTTCCACTCACTTCCACACACTTCACTCATTTCCACTCAGCTCCACTCACTACTCCACTCACTTTAACTCAGTTTCACCCACTTCCACGCACTTCCACTCACTACTCCACTCACTCTCAACCACTTCAACTCACTTCCACTCACTTCCAGTCACTACTCCACTCAGTCTCACCCACTTCAACTCACTTCCACTCCCACCACTCACTTCCACTCATTTCCATTCACTTTCACTCACTTTCACTCACTTTCACTCACTTTCACCCACTTTCACCCACTTTACTCACTTCCACTCACTTCCACTCACTTCCACTCACTTCCACTCACTTCCACTCACTTCCACCCAATTCCATTCACTTCCACTCACTCCACTCACCTTCGCTCACTCCAACTCACTTCCACTCAGTACTCCACTCACTCTCACCCACTTCAACTCACTTCCAGTCACTATTCCACTCAGTCTCACCCACTTCAACTCACTTCCACTCACTTCCACTCCCACCACTCACTTCAACTTATTTCCACTCACTTCCACTCACTACTCCACTCACTCTGACCCACTTCAACTCACTACTCCACTCACTCTCACCCACTTCAACTCACTTCCACTCACTTCCACTCCCACCACTCACTTCCACTCATTTCCACTCACTTTAACTCACTTTCACCAACTTTCACTCACACCACTCACTTCCACTCACTTCCACTCACTTCCACTCATTTCCACTCACTCCCACTCATTTCCACTCACTTCCGCTCACTTTCACTCACTTTCACTCACTTCCACTCACTTCCACCCACTTTCACTCACTCCACTCACTTCCACTCACTTCCACTCACTCCACTCACTTCCACTCACTTCCACTCACTTCCACTCACTTCCACTCACTTCCACTCACTTCCACTCACTTCCACCCACTTTCACTCACTCCACTCACTTCCACTCACTTCCACTCACTCCACTCACTCCACTCACTCCACTCACCACTCACTCCACTCACTTCCACTCACTCCACTCACTTCCACTCACTTCCACTCACTTCCACTCACTTCCACTCACTTCCACTCACTTCCACTCACTTCCACTCACTTCCACTCACTTCCACTCACTTCCACTCACTTCCACTCACTTCCACTCACTTCCACTCACTTCCACTCACTTCCACTCACTTCCACTCACTTCCACTCACTTCCACTCACTTCCACTCACTTCCACTAACTTCCACTCACTTCCACTCACTTCCACTCACTTCCACTCACTTCCACTCACTCCCACTCATTTCCACTCACTTCCGCTCACTTTCACTCACTTCACTCACTTCACTCACTCCACTCACTTCCACTTACTCCACTTACTCCACTCACTCCACTTACTCCACTCACTCCACTCACTCCACTCACTCCACTCACTCCACTCACTCCACTCACTTCCACTCACTTCCACTCACTTCCACTCACTTCCACTCACTTCCACTCACTTCCACACGCTCCACCCACTTGCACTAAGTTCCACTAACTACTCCACTCACTTTAATTTAGTTTCACCCACTTCCACACACTTCCACTCACTTCCACGCACTACTCCACTCACTTTCACCCACTTCAACTCACTTCCACTCACTACTCCACTCACGCTCACCCACTTCAACTCACTTCCACTCACTACCACTCCCACCACTCACTTCAACTCATTTCCACTCACTCCCACTTATTTCCACTCACTTCCACTCATTTCCACTCACTTTTGCTCACTCCACCCACTTCCACTCACTTCCACTCCATCCACTCCCTTCCACTTACTTCCACTCACTTCCACTTACTTCCACTCACTTCCACTCACTCCACTCACTTCCACTCACTTCCACTCACACCACCCATTTTCACTCACTTCCACTCACTTTTGCTCACTTCCACTCCCACTCAACTCACTTTCCTCTAACTCCACTCACTTCCACTCACCTTCACTCACTTCCACTGAACTCACTCCACTCACTTCCTTTCACTCCAGTCACTTCACTTTTTTATTTTAAGTTATAAAAAGTTTAAATCGAGTTTTCTCCTTATCTAAGCCCCGGAGAGCGAAAAATTAACTTAATATGATATATTATCGATCAACAATTCGTATTTTCTAAAAAATTTGAAAAATTTAAATTTTGTATTAATTATGTTTTTTGTATAAGTTATAAAAAGTTTAAATAGAGGTTTCTGCTTAACTAAGCCCCGAAGAGCGAAAAAGAACTGCATTTGATAGATTACCGTCCAAAAATTCGTATTTTCTAAAAAAATTGATAAATTTCAATTTTGTATTAATTATATTTATTTTTTAAGTTATAAAAAGTTTAAATAGAGTTTCTCCTTAACTAAGCCCCGGAGAGCAAGAAAGAGCTTCATTTGATATATATCGACCAAAAATTCGTATATTCTAAATAATGTAATGACTGTATTATTTATAATTTAGCTATTTTTTCGCTTCCGGGGCTTAGATAAGGATAAAACTCGATTTGTACCTTTTATAACTTAAAAATGAAAAAATAACACAGTCATTACATTTTTTAGAAAATATAAAGTTTTGGTCGATAATATATCAAATGAAGCTCTTTCTTGCTCTCCGGGGCTTAGTTAAGGAGAAACTCTATTTAAACTTTTTATAACTTAAAAAAGTGAAGTGAGTGGAAGTGAGAGGAAGTGAGTGGAGTGAGTTGAGTGGAAGTGGGTGGAAGTGAGCAAAAGTGAGTGGAAGCGAGTGGAAGTGAGTGGAAGTGAGTGGAAGTGAGTGGAAGTGAGTGGAAGTGAGTGGAAGTGAGTGGAAGTGAGTGGAAGTGAGTGGAAGTGAGTGGAAGTGAGTGGAAGTGAGTGGAAGTGAGTGGAAGTGAGTGGAAGTGAGTGGAAGTGAGTGGAAGTGAGTGGAAGTGAGTGGAAGTGAGTGGAAGTGAGTGAAAGTGAGTGGAAGTGAGTGGAAGTGAGTGGAGTGAGTGGAAGTGAGTGGAAGTGAGTGGAGTGAGTGGAAGTGAGTGGAAGTGAGCGAAAGTGAGTGGAAGTGAGTGGAGTGAGTGGAAGTGAGTGGCAGTTAGTGGAAGTGAGTTGGAGTGAGCGAAGGTGAGTGGAGTGAGTGGAAGTGAGTGGAAGTGATTGAAAGTGGGTGAAAGTGAGTGAAAGTGGGTGAAAGTTAGTGAAAGTGAGTGGAAATGAGTGGAAGTGAGTGGAAGTGAGTGGAAGTGAGTGGAAGTGAGCGAAAGTGGGTGAAAGTGAGTGAAAGTGAGTGGAAGTGAATGGAATGAGTGGAAGTGAGTGGTGGGAGTGGAAGTGAGTTGAAGTGGGTGAGAGTGAGTGGAGTAGTGAGTGGAAGTCAATTCAAGTGGGTGAGAGTGAGTTCATAATATATCAAATTAAGCTATTTTTTTCGCTTACCGGGGCTTAGATAAGGAGAAAACTCGATTTAAACCTTTTATTACTTAAAAATTAAAAAATAATACAGTCATTACATTATTTAGAAAATACGAATTTTTGGTCGATAATATATCAAATGAAGCTCTTTCTTGCTCTCCGGGGCTTAGTTAAGGAGAAACTCTATTTAAACTTTTTATAACTTAAAAAATAAATATAATTAATACAAAATTTAAATTTATCAATTTTTTGGACGGTAATCTATCAAATGCAGTTCTTTTTCGCTCTTCGGGGCTTAGTTAAGCAGAAACCTCTATTTAAACTTTTTATAACTTATACAAAAAACATAATTAATACAAAATTTAAATTTTTCAAATTTTTTAGAAAATACGAATTGTTGATCGATAATATATCAAATTAAGTTAATTTTTCGCTCTGCGGGGCTTAGATAAGCGAAAACTCGATTTAAACTTTTTATAACTTAAAAAAGTGAAGTGACTGGAGTGAAAGGAAGTGAGTGGAGTGAGTTGAGTGGAAGTGAGTGAAGGTGAGTGGAAGTGAGTGGAGTGAGAGGAAAGTGAGTGAAAGTGGGTGGTGTGAGTGGAAGTGAGTGGAAGTGAGTGGACTAAGTGGAAGTGAACAAAAGTGAGTGGAAGCGAGTGGAAGTGAGTGGAAGTGAGTGGAAGTGAGTGGTGGGAGTGGAAGTGAGTGGAAGTGAGTTGAAGTGGGTGAGAGTGAGTGGAGTAGTGAGTGGAAGTGAGTTGAAGTGGGTGAGAGTGAGTGGAGTAGTGAGTGGAAGTGAGTGAAAGTGAGTAGAAGTGAGAGGAAGTGAGTGGAGTGAGTGGAAGTGAGTGGAAGTGAGTGGAAGTGAGTAGAAGTGAGAGGAAGTGATTGGATGGAGTGGAAGTGAGTGGAAGTGGGTGGAAGTGAGTGGAAGTGGGTGGAAGTGAGCAAAAGTGAGTGGAAATGAGTGGAAGTGAGTGGAAATGAGTGGGAGTGAGTGGAAATGAGTTGAAGTGAGTGGTTGGAGTGGAAGTGAGTGGAAGTGAGTTGAAGTGGGTGAGAGTGAGTGGAAGTGAGTTGAAGTGGGTGAAAGTGAGTGGAGTAGTGAGTGGAAGTGAGTGGAAGTGTGTGGAAGTGGGTGAAACTAAATTAAAGTGAGTGGAGTAGTTAGTGGAACTGAGTGCAAGTGGGTGGAGCGTGTGGAAGTGAGTGGTAGTGAGTGGAAGTGAGTGGAGTGAGTGGAGTGAGTGGAAGTGAGTGAAAAAGAGTGAAAGTGAGCGGAAGTGAGTGGAAATGAGTGGGAGTGAGTGGAAGTGCGTGGAAGTGAGTGGAAGTGAGTGGAAGTGAGTGGAAGTGAGTGGAAGTGAGTTGAAGTGGGTGAGAGTGAGTGGAGTAGGGAGTGGAAGTGCGTGGAAGTGGGTGAAACTGAGTTAAAGTGAGTGGAGTAGTGAGTGGAACTGAGTGGAAATGAGTGAAGTGTGTGGAAGTGAGTGGAAGTGAGTGGAAGTGAGTGGACGTGAGTGGAGTGAGTGGAAGTGAGTGGAAGTGAGTGGAATTTAGTGGAAGTGAGTGGAAGTGAGTGGAAGTGAGTGGAAGTGAGTGGAATGTGAGTGGAAGTTAGTGGAGTAGTGAGTGGAAGTGAGTGGAATGAAGCTCTTTTTTGCTCTCCAGGGCTTAGTTAAGGAGAAAACTCTGTTTAAAATTTTTATAACTTACAAAAAAAATATAATTAATACAAAATTTAATTTTTTCAATATTTTAGAAAATGCGAATTTGTGGACGATAATATATCAAAAGAAGCTCTTTTTTCGCTCTCGAGGGCTTAGATAAAGAGAAGCTCTATTTAAACTTTTTATAACTTAAAAAATAAACATAATTAATACAAAATTGAAATTTTTAATTTTTTTTTAGAAAATACTAATTTTTGGACGGTTATTTATCAAATGCAGTTTTTTTTTCGCTCTTCGGGGCTTAGTTAAGCAGAAAACTATATTTAAACTTTTTATAACTTAAACAAAAAACATAATTAATACAAAATTTAAATTTTTCAATTTTTTTAGAAAATACGAATTTTTGGACGATAATTTATCAAATGCAGCTCTTTTTCGCTCGTCGGGGCTTAGTTAAGCAGAAAAATCTTATTAAACTTTTTATAACTTAAAAAAAAATAATTAATACAAAATTTAAATTTTTAAAATTTTTTAGAAAATAAGAATTGTTGGTTCATAATATATCAAATTAAGCTATTTTTTCGCTTTCCGGGGCTTAGATAAGGATAAAACTCTATTTAAACCTTTTTTAACTTAAAAATTAAAAAAATAATACAGTCATTACATTATTTAGAAAATACGAATTTTTGGTCGATAATATATCAAATGAAGCTCTTTCTTGCTCTCCATGGCCTAGTTAAGGAGAAACTCTATTTAAACTTTTTATAACTGAAAAAATAAATATAATTAATACAAAATTGAAATTTTTCAATTTTTTTAGAATATACGAATTTTTGGACGGTAATTTATCAAATGCAGTTCTTTTTCGCTCTTCGCGGCTTAGTTAAGCAGAAACCTCTATTTAAACTTTTTATAACTTATACAAAAAACATAATTAATACAAAATTTAAATTTTTCAAATTTTTTAGAAAATAAAAATTAAACAATAATACAGTCATTACATTATTTAGAAAATACGAATTTTTGGTCGATAATATATCAAATGAAGCTCTTTCTTGCTCTCCGGGGCGTAGTTAAGGAGAAACTCTATTTAAACTTTTTATAACTTAAAAACTAAATATAATTAATACAAAATTGAAATTTTTCAATTTTTTTAGAAAATACGAATTTTTGGACGGTAATTTATCAAATGCATTTTTTTTTCGCTCTTTGCAGCTTAGTTAAGCAGAAACCTCTATTTAAACTTTTTATAACTTATACAAAAAACATAATTAATACAAAATTTAAATTTTTCAAATTTTTTAGAAAATACGAATTGTTGCTCGATAATATATCAAATTAAGTTAATTTTTCGCTCTCCGGGGCTTAGATAAGGAGAAAACTCGATTTAAACTTTTTATAACTTAAAAAAGTGAAGTGAGTGGAGTGAGAGGAAGTGAGTGGAGTGAGTTGAGTGGAAGTGAGTGAAGGTGAGTGGAAGTGAGTGGAAGTGAGTGGAAGTGAGTGGAAGTGAGTGGAAGTGAGTGGAAGTGGGTGGAAGTGGGTGGAAGTGGGTGGAAGTGAGTGGAGTGAGTGGAGTGAGTGGAGTGAGTGGAGTGAGTGGAGTGAGTGGAGTGAGTGGAGTGAGTGGAGTGAGTGGAGTGAGTGGAGTGAGTGGAGTGAGTGGAGTGAGTGGAAGTGAGTGGAAGTGAGTGGAAGTGAGTGGAGTGAGTGGAGTGAGTGGAAGTGAGTGAAAGTGAGTGGAAGTGAGTGGAAATGAGTGGAAGTGAGTTGGAGTGAGTTGTAGTGAGCGAAGGTGAGTGGAGTGAGTGGAAGTGAGTGGAAGTGAGTGCAAGTAAGTGGAAGTGAGTGGAGTGAGTGGAGTGAGTGGAGTGAGTGGAAGTGAGTGGAAGTGAGTGGAAGTGTGTGGAAGTGAGTGGAAGTGAGTGGAAGTGAGTGGAAGTGAGTGGAGTGAGTGGAGTGAGTGGAAGTGAGTGGAAGTGAGTGGAGTGAGTGGAAGTGAGTGGAGTGAGTGGAAGTGAGTGGAAGTGAACAAAAGTGAGTGGAAGCGAGTGGAAGTGAGTTGAAGTGGGTGAGAGTGAGTGGAGTAGTGAGTGGAAGTGAGTTCAAGTGGGTGAGAGTGAGTGGAGTAGTGACTGGAAGTGAGTGAAAGTGAGTAGAAGTGAAAGGAAATGAGTGGGAGTGAGTGGGAGTGAGTGGAAGTGAGTGGAAGTGAGTGGAAATGAGTTGGAGTGAGTGGAAATGATTTGAAGTGAGTGGTGGGAGTGGTGGGAGTGGAAGTGAGTGGAAGTGAGTTGAAGTGGGTGAGAGTGAGTGGAGTAGTGAGTGGAAGTGAGTTGAAGTGTGTGAGAGTGAGTGGAGTAGTGAGTGGAAGTGAGTGGAAGTGAGTGGAAGTGCGTGGAAGTGGGTGAAACTGAGTTAAAGTGAGTGGAGTAGTTATGGAACTGAGTGCAAGTGGGTGGAGCGTGTGGAAGTGAGTGGAAGTGAGTGAAAGTGAGTGGAGTGAGTGGAGTGAGTGGAAGTGAGTGGAAGTGAGTGAAAGTGAGTGGAAGTGAGTGGAGTGAGTGGAAGTGAGTGGAGTGAGTGGAAGTGAGTAGAAGTGAGTGGAAGTGAGTGAAAGTGAGTGGAAGTGAGTGGAAATGAGTGAAAATGAGTTGAAATGAGTGGTGGGAGTGGAAGTGAGTAAAAGTGAGTGGAAGTGAGTGGAAATGAGTTGAAATGAGTGGTGGGAGTGGAAGTGAGTTGCAGTGGGTGAGAGTGAGTGGAGTATTGAGTGGACGTGAGTTGAAGTGGGTGAGAGTGAATGGAGTAGTGAGTGGAAGTGAGTGGAAGTGTGTGGAAGTGGGTGAAACTAAATTAAAGTGAGTGGAGTAGTTAGTGGAACTGAGTGCAAGTGGGTGGAGCGTGTGGAAGTGGGTGGAGCGTGTGGAAGTGAGTGGAAGTGAGTGGAAGTGAGTGGAGTGAGTGGAAATGAGTGGGAGTGAGTGGGAGTGAGTGGAAATGAGTGGAAGTGAGTTGGAGTGAGCGAAGGTGAGTGGAGTGAGTGGAAGTGAGTGGAAGTGAGTGGAAGTGAGTGGAAGTGAGTGGAAGTGAGTGGAAGTGAGTGGAAGTGAGTGGAAGTGAGTGGAAGTGAGTGGAAGTGAGTGGAAGTGAGTGGAGTGAGTGGAGCGTGTGGAAGTGACTGGAAGTGAGTGGAGTGAGTGGAGTGAGTGACAGTGAGTGGAGTGAGTGGAAGTGAGTGAAAGTGAGTGGAAGTGAGTGGAAATGAGTGGGAGTGAGTGGGAGTGAGTGGAAATGAGTGGAAGTGAGTTGGAGTGAGCGAAGGTGAGTGGAGTGAGTGGAAGTGTGTGGAAGTGAGTGAAAGTGGGTGAAAGTGGGTGAAAGTGAGTGGAAATGAGTGGAAGTGAGTGGAAGTGAGTGGAAGTGAGTGAAAGTGAGTGGAAGTGAGTGGAAATGAGTGAAAATGAGTTGAAATGAGTGGTGGGAGTGGAAGTGAGTGGAAGTGAGTTGCAGTGGGTGAGAGTGAGTGGAGTATTGAGTGGACGTGAGTTGAAGTGGGTGAGAGTGAGTGGAGTAGTGAGTGGAAGTGAGTGGAAGTGTGTGGAAGTGGGTGAAACTAAATTAAAGTGAGTGGAGTAGTTAGTGGAACTGAGTGCAAGTGGGTGGAGCGTGTGGAAGTGAGTGGAAGTGAGTGGAGTGAAGTGAGTGGAAGTGAGTGGAAGTGAGTGGAGTGAGTGGAAGTGAGTGAAATTGAGTGAAAGTGAGTGAAAGTGAGTGGAAGTGAGTGGAAATGAGTGGGAGTGAGTGGGAGTGAGTGGAAGTTAGTGGAAGTGAGTGAAAGTGAGTGGAAGTGAGTGGAGTAGTGAGTGGAAGTGAGTGGAAGTGAGTTGGAGTGAGCGAAGGTGAGTGGAGAGAGTGGAAGTGAGTGGAAGTGAGTGGAAGTGAGTGAAAGTGAGTGGAAGTGAGTGGAAGTGAGTGGAAATGAGTGAAAATGAGTTGAAATGAGTGGTGGGAGTGGAAGTGAGTGGAAGTGAGTTGCAGTGGGTGAGAGTGAGTGGAGTATTGAGTGGACGTGAGTTGAAGTGGGTGAGAGTGAGTGGAGTAGTGAGTGGAAGTGTGTGGAAGTGGGTGAAACTAAATTAAAGTGAGTGGAGTAGTTAGTGGAACTGAGTGCAAGTGGGTGGAGCGTGTGGAAGTGAGTGGAAGTGAGTGGAGTGAGTGGAGTGAGTGGAAGTGAGTGGAAGTGAGTGGAGTGAGTGGAAGTGAGTGAAATTGAGTGAAAGTGAGTGAAAGTGAGTGGAAGTGAGTGGAAATGAGTGGGAGTGAGTGGGAGTGAGTGGAAGTTAGTGGAAGTGAGTGAAAGTGAGTGGAAGTGAGTGGAGTAGTGAGTGGAAGTGAGTGGAAGTGAGTTGGAGTGAGCGAAGGTGAGTGGAGAGAGTGGAAGTGAGTGGAAGTGAGTGGAGTGAGTGGAAGTGGGTGAAACTGAAACTTTCACCCACTTCAACTCACTTCCACTCACTACTCCACACACTCTCACCCACTTCAACTCACTTCCACTCCCACCACTCACTTCAACTCATTTCCAGTCACTCCCACTCATTTCCACTCATTTCCACTCACCTTTGCTCACTTCCACCGACTTCCACTCACTTCCACTCCATCCACTCACTTCCTCTCACTTCTACTCACTTCCACTCACTTCCACTCACTCCACTCACTTCCTCTCACTTCTACTCACTTTCACTCACTTCCACTCACTACTCCACTCAGTCTCACCCACTTCAACTCACTTCCACTCACTACTCCACTCACTCTCGCCGACTTCAACTCACTTCCACTCACTTCCACTCCCACCACTCCATCCACTCACTTCCTCTCACTTCTACTCACTTCCACTCACTTCCATTCACTTCCACTCACTTCCACACACTTCCACACACTTCCACTCACTCCACTCACGTCCACTCACTTCCACTCACTTCCACTCACTTCCACTCACTTCCACTCACTTCCACTCACTTCCACTCACTTCCACTCACTTCCCTTCACTTCCACTCACTTCCACTCACTTCCACTCACTTCCACTCACCCCACTCACTTCCACTCACTCCACTCACTTCCACTCACTTCCACTCACTTCCACTCACTTCCACACGCTCCACCCACTTGCACTCAGTTCCACTAACTACTCCACTCACTTTAACTCAGTTTCACCCACTTCCACGCACTTCCACTCACTTCCACTCACTACTCCACTCACTCTCACCCACTTCAACTCACTTCCACTCCCACCACTCCCACCACTCCCACCACTCACTTCAACTCATTTCCACTCACTCCCACTCATTTCCACTCACTTCCACTCATTTCCACTCACTTTTGCTCACTTCCACCCACTTCCACTCCCACCACTCACTTCCTCTCACTTCTACTCACTTCCACTTACTTCCACTCCAACACTCACTTCCACTTACTTCCAGTCACTTCCACTCGCTTCCACTCACTTTTGTTCACTTCCACTCACTTCCACTCACTCCACTCACTTCCACTCACTTCCACTCACTTCCACTCACTCCACTCACTTCCACTCACTTCCACTAACTTCCACTCACTTCCACTCACTTCCACTCACTTCCACTCACTTCCACTTACTTCCAGTCACTTCCACTCGCTTCCACTCACTTTTGTTCACTTCCACTCACTTCCACTCACTCCACTCACTTCCACTCACTTCCACTCACTTCCACTCACTCCACTCACTTCCACTCACTTCCACTAACTTCCACTCACTTCCACTCACTTCCACTCACTTCCACTCACTTCCACTCACTTCCACTCACTTCCACTCACTCCACTCACTTCCACTTACTTCCACTCACTTCCACTCACTCCACTCACCTTCGCTCACTCCAACTCACTTCCACTCATTTCCATTCACTCCCACTCATTTCCACTCACTTCCACTCACTTCCACTCACTTCCACTCACTCCACTCACTTCCACTCACTTCCACTCACTCCACGCACTCCACTCACTTCCACTCACTTCCACTCACTTCCACTCACTTCCACTCACTTCCACTCACTTCCACTCACTCCACTCACTTCCACTTACTTCCACTCACTTCCACTCACTCCACTCACCTTCGCTCACTCCAACTCACTTCCACTCATTTCCATTCACTCCCACTCATTTCCACTCACTTCCACTCACTTCCACTCACTTCCTCTCACTCCACTCACTTCACTTTTTTAAGTTATAAAAAGTTTAAATAGAGTTTTCTCCTTATCTAAGCCCCGGAGAGCGAAAAATTAACTTAATTTGATATAATATCGAGCAACAATTCGTATTTTCTAAAAAATTTGAAAAATTTAAATTTTGTATTAATTATGTTTTTTGTATAAGTTATAAAAAGTTTAAATAGAGGTTTCTGCTTAACTAAGCCCCGAAGAGCGAAAAAGAACTGCATTTGATAAATTATCGTCCAAAAATTCGTATTTTCTAAAAAAAATTGAAAAATTTAAATTTTGTATTAATTATGTTTTGTGTTTAAGTTATAAAAAATTTAAATAGAGTTTTCTGCTTAACTAAGCCCCGAAGAGCGAAAAAAACTGCATTTGATAAATAACCGTCCAAAAATTCGTATTTTCTAAAAAATTGAAAAATTTCAATTTTGTATTAATTATATTTATTTTTTAAGTTATAAAAAGTTTAAATAGAGCTTCTCTTTATCTAAGCCCCCGAGAGCGAAAAAAGAGCTTCTTTTGATATATTATCGTCCACAAATTCGCATTTTCTAAAAAATTTAAAAAATTAAATTTTGTATTAATAATATTTTTTTTTTGTAAGTTATAAAAAGTTTAAACAGAGTTTTCTCCTTAACTAGGCCCCGGAGAGCAAAAAAGAGCTTCATTCCACTCACTACTCCATTAACTTCCACTCACATTCCACTCACTTCCACTCACTTCCACTCACTTCCACTCACTTCCACTAACTTCCACTCACTTCCACTCACTTCCACTCACTCCACTCACGTCCACTCACTTCCACTCACTTCCACTCACTTCCACACACTTCACTCATTTCCACTCAGCTCCACTCACTACTCCACTCACTTTAACTCAGTTTCACCCACTTCCACGCACTTCCACTCACTACTCCACTCACTCTCAACCACTTCAACTCACTTCCACTCACTTCCAGTCACTACTCCACTCAGTCTCACCCACTTCAACTCACTTCCACTCCCACCACTCACTTCCACTCATTTCCATTCACTTTCACTCACTTTCACTCACTTTCACCCACTTTCACCCACTTTACTCACTTCCACTCACTTCCACTCACTTCCACTCACTTCCACTCACTTCCACCCAATTCCATTCACTTCCACTCACTCCACTCACCTTCGCTCACTCCAACTCACTTCCACTCAGTACTCCACTCACTCTCACCCACTTCAACTCACTTCCAGTCACTACTCCACTCAGTCTCACCCACTTCAACTCACTTCCACTCACTTCCACTCCCACCACTCACTTCAACTTATTTCCACTCACTTCCACTCACTTCCGCTCACTACTCCACTCACTCTCACCCACTTCAACTCACTACTCCACTCACTCTCACCCACTTCAACTCACTTCCACTCACTTCCACTCCCACCACTCACTTCCACTCACTTTAACTCACTTTCACCAACTTTCACTCACACCACTCACTTCCACTCACTTCCACTCACTTCCACTCATTTCCACTCACTCCCACTCATTTGCACTCACTTCCGCTCACTTTCACTCACTTTTTCCACCCACTTTCACTCACTCCACTCACTTCCACTCACTCCACTCACTTCCACTCACTTCCACTCACTCCACTCACTCCACTCACCACTCACTCCACTCACTTCCACTCACTCCACTCACTTCCACTCACTTCCACTCACTTCCACTCACTTCCACTCACTTCCACTCACTTCCACTCACTTCCACTCACTTCCACTCACTTCCACTCACTTCCACGCACTTCCACTCACTCCCACTCATTTCCACTCACTTCCGCTCACTTTCACTCACTTCACTCACTTCACTCACTCCACTCACTTCCACTTACTCCACTTACTCCACTCACTCCACTCACTCCACTCACTCCACTCACTCCACTCACTCCACTCACTCCACTCACTTCCACTCACTTCTACTCACTTCCACTCACTTCCACTCACTTCCACTCACTTCCACTCACTTCCACTCACTTCCACACGCTCCACCCACTTGCACTAAGTTCCACTAACTACTCCACTCACTTTAATTTAGTTTCACCCACTTCCACACACTTCCACTCACTTCCACGCACTACTCCACTCACTTTCACCCACTTCAACTCACTTCCACTCACTACTCCACTCAATCTCACCCACTTCAACTCACTTCCACTCACTACCACTCCCACCACTCACTTCAACTCATTTCCACTCACTCCCACTTATTTCCACTCACTTCCACTCATTTCCACTCACTTTTGCTCACTCCACCCACTTCCACTCACTTCCACTCCATCCACTCCCTTCCACTTACTTCCACTCACTTCCACTTACTTCCACTCACTTCCACTCACTCCACTCACTTCCACTCACTTCCACTCACACCACCCATTTTCACTCACTTCCACTCACTTTTGCTCACTTCCACTCCCACTCAACTCACTTTCCTCTAACTCCACTCACTTCCACTCACCTTCACTCACTTCCACTGAACTCACTCCACTCACTTCCTTTCACTCCAGTCACTTCACTTTTTTATTTTAAGTTATAAAAAGTTTAAATCGAGTTTTCTCCTTATCTAAGCCCCGGAGAGCGAAAAATTAACTTAATATGATATATTATCGATCAACAATTCGTATTTTCTAAAAAATTTGAAAAATTTAAATTTTGTATTAATTATGTTTTTTGTATAAGTTATAAAAAGTTTAAATAGAGGTTTCTGCTTAACTAAGCCCCGAAGAGCGAAAAAGAACTGCATTTGATAGATTACCGTCCAAAAATTCGTATTTTCTAAAAAAATTGATAAATTTCAATTTTGTATTAATTATATTTATTTTTTAAGTTATAAAAAGTTTAAATAGAGTTTCTCCTTAACTAAGCCCCGGAGAGCAAGAAAGAGCTTCATTTGATATATATCGACCAAAAATTCGTATATTCTAAATAATGTAATGACTGTATTATTTATAATTTAGCTATTTTTTCGCTTCCGGGGCTTAGATAAGGATAAAACTCGATTTGTACCTTTTATAACTTAAAAATGAAAAAATAACACAGTCATTACATTTTTTAGAAAATATAAAGTTTTGGTCGATAATATATCAAATGAAGCTCTTTCTTGCTCTCCGTGGCTTAGTTAAGGAGAAACTCTATTTAAACTTTTTATAACTTAAAAAAGTGAAGTGAGTGGAAGTGAGAGGAAGTGAGTGGAGTGAGTTGAGTGGAAGTGGGTGGAAGTGAGCAAAAGTGAGTGGAAGCGAGTGGAAGTGAGTGGAAGTGAGTGGAAGTGAGTGGAAGTGAGTGGAAGTGAGTGGAAGTGAGTGGAAGTGAGTGGAAGTGAGTGGAAGTGAGTGGAAGTGAGTGGAAGTGAGTGGAAGTGAGTGGAAGTGAGTGGAAGTGAGTGGAAGTGAGTGGAAGTGAGTGGAAGTGAGTGGAAGTGAGTGGAAGTGAGTGGAAGTGAGTGGAAGTGAGTGGAAGTGAGTGGAAGTGAGTGGAGTGAGTGGAAGTGAGTGGAGTGAGTGGAAGTGAGTGGAAGTGAGTGGAGTGAGTGGAAGTGAGTGGAAGTGAGCGAAAGTGAGTGGAAGTGAGTGGAGTGAGTGGAAGTGAGTGGCAGTTAGTGGAAGTGAGTTGGAGTGAGCGAAAGTGAGTGGAGTGAGTGGAAGTGAGTGGAAGTGATTGAAAGTGGGTGAAAGTGAGTGAAAGTGGGTGAAAGTTAGTGAAAGTGAGTGGAAATGAGTGGAAGTGAGTGGAAGTGAGTGGAAGTGAGCGAAAGTGGGTGAAAGTGAGTGAAAGTGAGTGGAAGTGAATGGAATGAGTGGAAGTGAGTGGTGGGAGTGGAAGTGAGTTGAAGTGGGTGAGAGTGAGTGGAGTAGTGAGTGGAAGTCAATTCAAGTGGGTGAGAGTGAGTTCATAATATATCAAATTAAGCTATTTTTTTCGCTTACCGGGGCTTAGATAAGGAGAAAACTCGATTTAAACCTTTTATTACTTAAAAATTAAAAAATAATACAGTCATTACATTATTTAGAAAATACGAATTTTTGGTCGATAATATATCAAATGAAGCTCTTTCTTGCTCTCCGGGGCTTAGTTAAGGAGAAACTCTATTTAAACTTTTTATAACTTAAAAAATAAATATAATTAATACAAAATTTAAATTTATCAATTTTTTGGACGGTAATCTATCAAATGCAGTTCTTTTTCGCTCTTCGGGGCTTAGTTAAGCAGAAACCTCTATTTAAACTTTTTATAACTTATACAAAAAACATAATTAATACAAAATTTAAATTTTTCAAATTTTTTAGAAAATACGAATTGTTGCTCGATAATATATCAAATTAAGTTAATTTTTCGCTCTCCGGGGCTTAGATAAGGAGAAAACTCGATTTAAACTTTTTATAACTTAAAAAAGTGAAGTGAGTGGAGTGAGAGGAAGTGAGTGGAGTGAGTTGAGTGGAAGTGAGTGAAGGTGAGTGGAAGTGAGTGGAAGTGAGTGGAAGTGAGTGGAAGTGAGTGGAAGTGAGTGGAAGTGAGTGGAAGTGGGTGGAAGTGGGTGGAAGTGGGTGGAAGTGAGTGGAGTGAGTGGAGTGAGTGGAGTGAGTGGAGTGAGTGGAGTGAGTGGAGTGAGTGGAGTGAGTGGAGTGAGTGGAAGTGAGTGGAAGTGAGTGGAAGTGAGTGGAGTGAGTGGAGTGAGTGGAAGTGAGTGAAAGTGAGTGGAAGTGAGTGGAAATGAGTGGAAGTGAGTTGGAGTGAGTTGTAGTGAGCGAAGGTGAGTGGAGTGAGTGGAAGTGAGTGGAAGTGAGTGGAACTGAGTGGAGTGAGTGGAAGTGAGTGGAAGTGAGTGGAGTGAGTGGAAGTGAGTGGAAGTGAGTGGAAGTGTGTGGAAGTGAGTGGAAGTGAGTGGAAGTGAGTGGAGTGAGTGGAAGTGAGTGGAAGTGAGTGGAGTGAGTGGCAGTGAGTGGAGTGAGTGGAAGTGAGTGGAAGTGAGTGGAAGTGAACAAAAGTGAGTGGAAGCGAGTGGAAGTGAGTTGAAGTGGGTGAGAGTGAGTGGAGTAGTGAGTGGAAGTGAGTTCAAGTGGGTGAGAGTGAGTGGAGTAGTGACTGGAGGTGAGTGAAAGTGAGTAGAAGTGAAAGGAAGTGAGTGAAGTGAGTGGAAGTGAGTGGAAGTGAGTAGAAGTGAGAGGAAGTGAGTGGAAATGAGTGGGAGTGAGTGGGAGTGAGTGGAAGTGAGTGGAAGTGAGTGGAAATGAGTTGGAGTGAGTGGAAATGAGTTGAAGTGAGTGGTGGGAGTGGTGGGAGTGGAAGTGAGTGGAAGTGAGTTGAAGTGGGTGAGAGTGAGTGGAGTAGTGAGTGGAAGTGAGTTGAAGTGGGTGAGAGTGAGTGGAGTAGTGAGTGGAAGTGAGTGGAAGTGAGTGGAAGTGCGTGGAAGTGGGTGAAACTGAGTTAAAGTGAGTGGAGTAGTTATGGAACTGAGTGCAAGTGGGTGGAGCGTGTGGAAGTGAGTGGAAGTGAGTGAAAGTGAGTGGAGTGAGTGGAGTGAGTGGAAGTGAGTGGAAGTGAGTGGAAGTGAGTGGAAGTGAGTGAAAGTGAGTGGAAGTGAGTGGAGTGAGTGGAAGTGAGTGGAGTGAGTGGAAGTGAGTAGAAGTGAGTGGAAGTGAGTGAAAGTGAGTGGAAGTGAGTGGAAATGAGTGAAAATGAGTTGAAATGAGTGGTGGGAGTGGAAGTGAGTAAAAGTGAGTGGAAGTGAGTGGAAATGAGTTTAATGGGTGGTGGGAGTGGAAGTGAGTGGAAGTGAGTTGCAGTGGGTGAGAGTGAGTGGAGTATTGAGTGGACGTGAGTTGAAGTGGGTGAGAGTGAGTGGAGTAGTGAGTGGAAGTGAGTGGAAGTGTGTGGAAGTGGGTGAAACTAAATTAAAGTGAGTGGAGTAGTTAGTGGAACTGAGTGCAAGTGGGTGGAGCGTGTGGAAGTGAGTGGAAGTGAGTGGAGTGAGTGGAGTGAGTGGAAGTGAGTGGAAGTGAGTGGAGTGAGTGGAAATGAGTGGGAGTGAGTGGGAGTGAGTGGAAATGAGTGGAAGTGAGTTGGAGTGAGCGAAGGTGAGTGGAGTGAGTGGAAGTGAGTGGAAGTGAGTGGAAGTGAGTGGAAGTGAGTGGAAGTGAGTGGAAGTGAGTGGAAGTGAGTGGAGTGAGTGGAGCGTGTGGAAGTGACTGGAAGTGAGTGGAGTGAGTGGAGTGAGTGACAGTGAGTGGAGTGAGTGGAAGTGAGTGAAAGTGAGTGGAAGTGAGTGGAAATGAGTGGGAGTGAGTGGGAGTGAGTGGAAATGAGTGGAAGTGAGTTGGAGTGAGCGAAGGTGAGTGGAGTGAGTGGAAGTGTGTGGAAGTGAGTGAAAGTGGGTGAAAGTGGGTGAAAGTGAGTGGAAATGAGTGGAAGTGAGTGGAAGTGAGTGGAAGTGAGTGAAAGTGAGTGGAAGTGAGTGGAAGTGAGTGGAAATGAGTGAAAATGAGTTGAAATGAGTGGTGGGAGTGGAAGTGAGTGGAAGTGAGTTGCAGTGGGTGAGAGTGAGTGGAGTATTGAGTGGACGTGAGTTGAAGTGGGTGAGAGTGAGTGGAGTAGTGAGTGGAAGTGAGTGGAAGTGTGTGGAAGTGGGTGAAACTAAATTAAAGTGAGTGGAGTAGTTAGTGGAACTGAGTGCAAGTGGGTGGAGCGTGTGGAAGTGAGTGGAAGTGAGTGGAGTGAGTGGAGTGAGTGGAAGTGAGTGGAAGTGAGTGGAGTGAGTGGAAGTGAGTGAAATTGAGTGAAAGTGAGTGAAAGTGAGTGGAAGTGAGTGGAAATGAGTGGGAGTGAGTGGGAGTGAGTGGAAGTTAGTGGAAGTGAGTGAAAGTGAGTGGAAGTGAGTGGAGTAGTGAGTGGAAGTGAGTGGAAGTGAGTTGGAGTGAGCGAAGGTGAGTGGAGAGAGTGGAAGTGAGTGGAAGTGAGTGGAAGTGAGTGAAAGTGAGTGGAAGTGAGTGGAAGTGAGTGGAAATGAGTGAAAATGAGTTGAAATGAGTGGTGGGAGTGGAAGTGAGTGGAAGTGAGTTGCAGTGGGTGAGAGTGAGTGGAGTATTGAGTGGACGTGAGTTGAAGTGGGTGAGAGTGAGTGGAGTAGTGAGTGGAAGTGAGTGGAAGTGTGTGGAAGTGGGTGAAACTAAATTAAAGTGAGTGGAGTAGTTAGTGGAACTGAGTGCAAGTGGGTGGAGCGTGTGGAAGTGAGTGGAAGTGAGTGGAGTGAGTGGAGTGAGTGGAAGTGAGTGGAAGTGAGTGGAGTGAGTGGAAGTGAGTGAAATTGAGTGAAAGTGAGTGAAAGTGAGTGGAAGTGAGTGGAAATGAGTGGGAGTGAGTGGGAGTGAGTGGAAGTTAGTGGAAGTGAGTGAAAGTGAGTGGAAGTGAGTGGAGTAGTGAGTGGAAGTGAGTGGAAGTGAGTTGGAGTGAGCGAAGGTGAGTGGAGAGAGTGGAAGTGAGTGGAAGTGAGTGGAGTGAGTGGAAGTGGGTGAAACTGAGTGGAAGTGAGTGGAAGTGAGTGGAAGTGAGTGGAGTGAGTGGAAGTGAGTAGAAGTGAGTGGAAGTGTGTGGAAGTGTGTGGAAGTGAGTGAAAGTGGGTGAATGTGGGTGAAAGTGAGTGGAAATGAGTGGAAGTGAGTGGAAGTGAACAAAAGTGAGTGGAAGCGAGTGGAAGTGAGTGGAAGTGAGTGGTGGGAGTGGAAGTGAGTGGAAGTGAGTTGAAGTGGGTGAGAGTGAGTGGAGTAGTGAGTGGAAGTGAGTTGAAGTGGGTGAGAGTGAGTGGAGTAGTGAGTGGAAGTGAGTGAAAGTGAGTAGAAGTGAGAGGAAGTGAGTGGAGTGAGTGGAGTGAGTGGAAGTGAGTGGAAGTGAGTGGAAGTGAGTAGAAGTGAGAGGAAGTGATTGGATGGAGTGGAAGTGAGTCGAAGTGGGTGGAAGTGAGTGGAAGTGGGTGGAAGTGAGCAAAAGTGAGTGGAAATGAGTGGAAGTGAGTGGAAATGAGTGGGAGTGAGTGGAAATGAGTTGAAGTGAGTGGTTGGAGTGGAAGTGAGTTGAAGTGGGTGAGAGTGAGTGGAAGTGAGTTGAAGTGAGTGGAAGTGTGTGGAAGTGGGTGAAACTAAATTAAAGTGAGTGGAGTAGTTAGTGGAACTGAGTGCAAGTGGGTGGAGCGTGTGGAAGTGAGTGGTAGTGAGTGGAAGTGAGTGGAGTGAGTGGAGTGAGTGGAGTGAGTGGAAGTGAGTGGAGTGAGTGGAAGTGAGTGAAAGTGAGTGAAAGTGAGCGGAAGTGAGTGGAAATGAGTGGGAGTGAGTAGAAGTGCGTGGAAGTGAGTGGAAGTGAGTGGAAGTGAGTGGAAGTGAGTTGAAGTGGGTGAGAGTGAGTGGAGTAGGGAGTGGAAGTGCGTGGAAGTGGGTGAAACTGAGTTAAAGTGAGTGGAGTAGTGAGTGGAACTGAGTGGAAATGAGTGAAGTGTGTGGAAGTGAGTGGAAGTGAGTGGAAGTGAGTGGAAGTGAGTGGAAGTGAGTGGAAGTGAGTGGACGTGAGTGGAGTGAGTGGAAGTGAGTGGAAGTGAGTGGAATTTAGTGGAAGTGAGTGGAAGTGAGTGGAAGTGAGTGGAATGTGAGTGGAAGTTAGTGGAGTAGTGAGTGGAAGTGAGTGGAATGAAGCTCTTTTTTGCTCTCCAGGGCTTAGTTAAGGAGAAAACTCTGTTTAAAATTTTTATAACTTACAAAAAAAATATAATTAATACAAAATTTAATTTTTTCAATTTTTTAGAAAATGCGAATTTGTGGACGATAATATATCAAAAGAAGCTCTTTTTTCGCTCTCGGGGGCTTAGATAAAGAGAAGCTCTATTTAAACTTTTTATAACTTAAAAAATAAACATAATTAATACAAAATTGAAATTTTTAATTTTTTTTTAGAAAATACTAATTTTTGGACGGTTATTTATCAAATGCAGTTTTTTTTCGCTTTCCGGGGCTTAGATAAGGATAAAACTCTATTTAAACCTTTTATAACTTAAAAATTAAAAAAATAATACAGTCATTACATTATTTAGAAAATACGAATTTTTGGTCGATAATATATCAAATGAAGCTCTTTCTTGCTCTCCATGGCTTAGTTAAGGAGAAACTCTATTTAAACTTTTTATAACTTAAAAAATAAATATAATTAATACAAAATTGAAATTTTTCAATTTTTTTAGAAAATACGAATTTTTGGACGGTAATTTATCAAATGCAGTTCTTTTTCGCTCTTCGCGGCTTAGTTAAGCAGAAACCTCTATTTAAACTTTTTATAACTTATACAAAAAACATAATTAATACAAAATTAAAATTTTTCAAATTTTTTAGAAAATAAAAATTAAACAATAATACAGTCATTACATTATTTAGAAAATACGAATTTTTGGTCGATAATATATCAAATGAAGCTCTTTCTTGCTCTTCGGGGCGTAGTTAAGGAGAAACTCTATTTAAACTTTTTATAACTTAAAAACTAAATATAATTAATACAAAATTGAAATTTTTCAATTTTTTTAGAAAATACGAATTTTTGGACGGTAATTTATCAAATGCATTTTTTTTCGCTCTTTGCAGCTTAGTTAAGCAGAAACCTCTATTTAAACTTTTTATAACTTATACAAAAAACATAATTAATACAAAATTTAAATTTTTCAAATTTTTTAGAAAATACGAATTGTTGCTCGATAATATATCAAATTAAGTTAATTTTTCGCTCTCCGGGGCTTAGATAAGGAGAAAACTCGATTTAAACTTTTTATAACTTAAAAAAGTGAAGTGAGTGGAGTGAGAGGAAGTGAGTGGAGTGAGTTGAGTGGAAGTGAGTGAAGGTGAGTGGAAGTGAGTGGAAGTGAGTGGAAGTGGGTGGAAGTGGGTGGAAGTGGGTGGAAGTGAGTGGAGTGAGTGTAGTGAGTGTAGTGAGTGGAGTGAGTGGAGTGAGTGGAGTGAGTGGAGTGAGTGGAAGTGCGTGGAAGTGAGTGGAAGTGAGTGGAGTGAGTGGAAGTGAGTGAAAGTGAGTGGAAGTGAGTGGAAATGAGTGGAAGTGAGTTGGAGTGAGTTGTAGTGAGCGAAGGTGAGTGGAGTGAGTGGAAGTGAGTGGAAGTGAGTGCAAGTAAGTGGAAGTGAGTGGAGTGAGTGGAGTGAGTGGAGTGAGTGGAGTGAGTGGAAGTGAGTGGAAGTGAGTGGAAGTGAGTGGAAGTGAGTGGAAGTGAGTGGAAGTGAGTGGAAGTGAGTGGAGTGAGTGGAAGTGAGTGGAGTGAGTGGAAGTGAGTGGAAGTGAGTGGAAGTGAACAAAAGTGAGTGGAAGCGAGTGGAAGTGAGTTGAAGTGGGTGAGAGTGAGTGGAGTAGTGAGTGGAAGTGAGTTGAAGTGGGTGAGAGTGAGTGGAGTAGTGACTGGAAGTGAGTGAAAGTGAGTAGAAGTGAAAGGAAGTGAGTGAAGTGAGTGGAAGTGAGTGGAAGTGAGTGGAAGTGAGTAGAAGTGAGAGGAAGTGAGTGGAAATGAGTGGGAGTGAGTGGGAGTGAGTGGAAGTGAGTGGAAATGAGTTGGAGTGAGTGGAAATGAGTTGAAGTGAGTGGTGGGAGTGGTGGGAGTGGAAGTGAGTGGAAGTGAGTTGAAGTGGGTGAGAGTGAGTGGAGTAGTGAGTGGAAGTGAGTTGAAGTGCGTGGAAGTGGGTGAGAGTGAGTGGAGTAGTGAGTGGAAGTGAGTGGAAGTGCGTGGAAGTGGGTGAAACTGAGTTAAAGTGAGTGGTGTAGTTATGGAACTGAGTGCAAGTGGGTGGAGCGTGTGGAAGTGAGTGGAAGTGAGTGGAGTGAGTGGAGTGAGTGGAAGTGAGTGGAAGTGAGTGGAAGTGAGTGGAAGTGAGTGGAAGTGAGTGGAAGTGAGTGGAAGTGTGTGGAAGTGGGTGAAACTAAATTAAAGTGAGTGGAGTAGTTAGTGGAACTGAGTGCAAGTGGGTGGAGCGTGTGGAAGTGAGTGGAAGTGAGTGGAGTGAGTGGAAGTGAGTGAAAGTGAGTGGAAGTGAGTGGAAGTGAGTGGAAATGAGTGGGAGTGAGTGGGAGTGAGTGGAAATGAGTGGAAGTGAGTTGGAGTGAGCGAAGGTGAGTGGAGTGAGTGGAAGTGAGTGGAAGTGAGTGGAAGTGAGTGGAAGTGAGTGGAAGTGAGTGGAAGTGAGTGAAAGTGAGTGGAAGTGAGTGGAAGTGAGTGGAAGTGAGTGGAAGTGAGTGGAAGTGAGTGGAAGTGAGTGGAAGTGAGTGGAAGTGAGTGGAAATGAGTGGAAATGAGTTGAAATGAGTGGTGGGAGTGGAAGTGAGTTGCAGTGGGTGAGAGTGAGTGGAGTATTGAGTGGACGTGAGTTGAAGTGGGTGAGAGTGAGTGGAGTAGTGAGTGGAAGTGTGTGGAAGTGGGTGAAACTAAATTAAAGTGAGTGGAGTAGTTAGTGGAACTGAGTGCAAGTGGGTGGAGCGTGTGGAAGTGAGTGGAAGTGAGTGGAGTGAGTGGAGTGAGTGGAAGTGAGTGGAAGTGAGTGGAGTGAGTGGAAGTGAATGAAATTGAGTGAAAGTGAGTGAAAGTGAGTGGAAGTGAGTGGAAATGAGTGGGAGTGAGTGGGAGTGAGTGGAAGTGAGTGGAAGTGAGTGAAAGTGAGTGGAAGTGAGTGGAGTAGTGAGTGGAAGTGAGTGGAAGTGAGTTGGAGTGAGCGAAGGTGAGTGGAAGTGAGTGGAAGTGAGTGGAGTGAGTGGAAGTGGGTGAAACTGAGTGGAAGTGAGTGGAAGTGAGTGGAAGTGAGTGGAGTGAGTGGAAGTGAGTAGAAGTGAGTGGAAGTGTGTGGAAGTGAGTGAAAGTGGGTGAAAGTGGGTGAAAGTGAGTGGAAATGAGTGGAAGTGAGTGGAAGTGAGTGGAAGTGAGTGGAAGTGAGTGGTGTGAGTGAAAGTTGGTGAAAGTGAGTGGAAATGAGTGGAAATGAGTGGAAGTGAGTGGAGTAGTGAGTGGAAGTGAGTGAAAGTGAGTGGAAGTGAGTGGAAATGAGTGGAAATGAGTTGGAGTGTGCGAAGGTGAGTGGAGTAAGTGGAAGTGAGTAGAAGTGAGTGAAAGTGAGTGGAAGTGAGTGGAAATGAGTGGGAGTGCGTGGGAGTGAGTGGGAGTGAGTGGGAGTGAGTGGAAATGAGTGGAAGTGAGTTGGAGTGAGCGAAGGTGAGTGGAGTGAGTGGAACTGAGTGGAAGTGAGTGGAAGTGAGTGGAAGTGAGTGGAGTAAGTGGAGTGAGTGGAGTGAGTGGAGTGAGTGGAGTGAGTGGAGTGAGTGGAAGTGAGTGGAAGTGAGTGGAGTGAGTGGAAGTGAGTGAAAGTGAGTGGAAGTGAGTGGAAATGAGTGGAAGTGAGTTGGAGTGAGCGAAGGTGAGTGGAGTGAGTGGAAGTGAGTGGAAGTGAGTGGAAGTAAGTGGAAGTGAGTGGAAGTAAGTGGAAGTGAGTGGAGTGAGTGGAAGTGAGTGGAAGTGAGTGGAAGTGAGTGGAAGTGAGTGGAAGTGAGTGGAAGTGAGTGGAAGTGAGTGGAGTGAGTGGAAGTGAGTGGAGTGAGTGGAAGTGAGTGGAAGTGAACTAAAGTGTGAGGAAGCGAGTGGAAGTGAATGGAAGTAAGTGGAAGTGAGTGGTGGGAGTGGAAGTGAGTGGAAGTGAGTGGAAGTGAGTTGAAGTGGGTGAGAGTGAGTGGAGTAGTGAGTGGAAGTGAGTGGAAGTGAGTGGAAATGAGTGGAAGTGAGTGGAAGTGAGTGGAAGTGAGTGGAAGTGAGTGGAAGTGAGTGGAAGTGAGTGGAAGTGAGTGGAAGTGTGTGGAAGTGAGTGAAAGTGGGTGAAAGTGGGTGAAAGTGAGTGGAAATGAGTGGAAGTGAGTGGAAGTGAGTGGAAGTGAGTGGAGTGAGTGGAGTGAGTGGAAGTGAGTGGAAGTGAGTGGAAGTGAGTGGAAGTGAGTGGAAGTGAGTGGAAGTGAGTGGAAGTGTGTGGAAGTGAGTGAAAGTGGGTGAAAGTGGGTAAAAGTAAGTGGATATGAGTGGAAGTGAGTGGAAATGAGTGGAAATGAGTGGAAGTGAGTGGAGTAGTGAGTGGAAGTGAGTTGAAGTGGGTGAGAGTGAGTGGAGTAGTTAGTGGAAGTGAGTGGAAGTGAGTTGGAGTGAGCGAAGGTGAGTGGAAGTGAGTAGAAGTGAGAGGAAGTGAGTGGAGTGAGTGGAAGTGAGCAAAAGTGAGTGGAAGTGAGCAAAAGTGAGTGGACGGGATTGGAAGTGAGTGGAAATCAGTGGAAGTGAGTGGAAATGAGTGGAAGTGAGTGGAAATGAGTTGAAGTGAGTGGTGGGAGTGGAATTGAGTGGAAGTGGGTGAGAGTGAGTGGAGTAGTGAGTGGAAGTGAGTTGAAGTGGGTGAGAGAAAAGTGAGTGGAAGTGAGTGGATGTGAGTGGAAGTGAGTTGAAGTGGGTGAGAGTGAGTGGAGTAGTGAGTGGAAGTGAGTTGAAGTGGGTGAGAGTGAGTGGAGTAGTGAGTGGAAGTGAGTGAAAGTGAGTAGAAGTGAGAGGAAGTGAGTGGAGTGAGTGGAAAAGAGTGGAAGTGAGTGGAAGTCAGTAGAAGTGAGAGGAAGTGAGTGGAAGTGAGTGGAAGTGGGTGGAAGTGAGCAAAAGTGAGTGGAAATGAGTGGAAGTGAGTGGAAATGAGTGGGAGTGAGTGGAAATGAGTTGAAGTGAGTGGTGGGAGTGGAAGTGAGTGGAAGTGAGTTGAAGTGGGTTAGAGTGAGTGGAGTAGTGAGTGGAAGTGAGTTGAAGTGGGTGAGAGTGAGTGGAGTAGTGAGTGGAAGTGAGTGGAAGTGAGTGGAAGTGCGTGGAAGTGGGTAAAACTGAGTTAAAGTGAGTGGAGTAGTTAATGGAACTGAGTGCAAGTGGGTGGAGCGTGTGGAAGTTAGTGGAACTGAGTGGAAGTGAGTGGAAGTGAGTGGAGTGAGTGGAGTAAGTGGAAGTGAGTGGAAGTGAGTGGACTTAAGTGGAAGTGAGTTGAAGTGAGTGGAAGTGAGTGGAAGTGAGTGGAAGTGAGTGGAAGTGAGTGGAAGTGAGTGGAAGTGAGTGGAAGTGAGTGGAAGTGAGTGGAGGTGAGTGGAAGTGAGTGGAAGTGAGTGGAAGTGAGTGGAAGTGAGTGGAAGTGAGTGGAAGTGAGTGGAAGTGACTGGAAGTTTGTGGGAGTGAGTGAAAGTGGGTGAAAGTGAGTGGAAATGAGTGGAAGTGAGTGGAAGTGAGTGGAAGTGAGTGGAAGTGAGTGGAAGTGAGTGGAAGTGAGTGGTGTGAGTGAAAGTGGGTGAAAGTGAGTGACAGTGAGTGAAAATGAGTGGAAATGAGTGGAGGTGTGTGGTGGGAGTGGAAGTGAGTTGAATTGGGTGAGAGTGAGTGGAGTAGTGAGTGGAAGTGAGTTGAACTGGGTGAGAGTGAGTGGAGTAGTGTGTGGAAGTGAGTGGAAGTGAGTGGAAGTGAGTGGAAGTGCGTGGAAGTGGGTGAAACTGAGTTAAAGTGAGTGGAGTAGTGAGTGGAACTGAGTGCAAGTGGGTGGAGTGAGTGGAAGTGTGTGGAAGTGAGTTTAAGTGAGTGGAAGTGAGTGGACGTGAGTGGAGTGAGTGGAAGTGTGTGGAAGTGAGTGGAAGTGAGTGGAAGTGAGTGGAAGTGAGTTGGAGTGAGCGAAGGTGAGTGGAGTGAGTGGAAGTGAGTTGAAGTGGGTGAGAGTGAGTGCAGTAGTGAGTGGAGTAGTGAGTGGAAGTGAGTTGAACTGAGTTGAAGTGAGTGGAAGTGTGTGGAAGTGAGTGAAAGTGGGTGAAAGTGGGTGAAAGTGAGTGGAAATGAGTGGAAGTGAGTGGAAGTGAGTGGAAGTGAGTGGAGTGAGTGGAGTGAGTGGAAGTGAGTGGAAGTGAGTGGAAGTGAGTGGAAGTGAGTGGAAGTGAGTGGAAGTGAGTGGAAGTGAGTGGAAGTGAGTGGAAGTGTGTGGAAGTGAGTGAAAGTGGGTGAAAGTGGGTAAAAGTAAGTGGATATGAGTGGAAGTGAGTGGAAATGAGTGGAAATGAGTGGAAGTGAGTGGAGTAGTGAGTGGAAGTGAGTTGAAGTGGGTGAGAGTGAGTGGAGTAGTTAGTGGAAGTGAGTTGGAGTGAGCGAAGGTGAGTGGAAGTGAGTAGAAGTGAGAGGAAGTGAGTGGAGTGAGTGGAAGTGAGCAAAAGTGAGTGGAAGTGAGCAAAAGTGAGTGGACGGGATTGGAAGTGAGTGGAAATCAGTGGAAGTGAGTGGAAATGAGTGGAAGTGAGTGGAAATGAGTTGAAGTGAGTGGTGGGAGTGGAATTGAGTGGAAGTGGGTGAGAGTGAGTGGAGTAGTGAGTGGAAGTGAGTTGAAGTGGGTGAGAGTGAGTGGAAGTGAGTTGAAGTGGGTGAGAGAAAAGTGAGTGGAAGTGAGTGGATGTGAGTGGAAGTGAGTTGAAGTGGGTGAGAGTGAGTGGAGTAGTGAGTGGAAGTGAGTTGAAGTGGGTGAGAGTGAGTGGAGTAGTGAGTGGAAGTGAGTGAAAGTGAGTAGAAGTGAGAGGAAGTGAGTGGTGTGAGTGGAAGTGAGTGGAAGTGAGTGGAAGTCAGTAGAAGTGAGAGGAAGTGAGTGGAAGTGAGTGGAAGTGGGTGGAAGTGAGCAAAAGTGAGTGGAAATAAGTGGAAGTGAGTGGAAATGAGTGGGAGTGAGTGGAAATGAGTTGAAGTGAGTGGTGGGAGTGGAAGTGAGTGGAAGTGAGTTGAAGTGGGTTAGAGTGAGTGGAGTAGTGAGTGGAAGTGAGTTGAAGTGGGTGAGAGTGAGTGGAGTAGTGAGTGGAAGTGAGTGGAAGTGAGTGGAAGTGCGTGGAAGTGGGTAAAACTGAGTTAAAGTGAGTGGAGTAGTTAATGGAACTGAGTGCAAGTGGGTGGAGCGTGTGGAAGCTAGTGGAACTGAGTGGAAGTGAGTGGAAGTGTGTGGAAGTGAGTGGAGTGAGTGGAGTAAGTGGAAGTGAGTGGAAGTGAGTGGACTTAAGTGGAAGTGAGTTGAAGTGAGTGGAAGTGAGTGGAAGTGAGTGGAAGTGAGTGGAAGTGAGTGGAAGTGAGTGGAAGTGAGTGGAAGTGAGTGGAAGTGAGTGGAGGTGAGTGGAAGTGAGTGGAAGTGAGTGGAAGTGAGTGGAAGTGAGTGGAAGTGACTGGAAGTTTGTGGGAGTGAGTGAAAGTGGGTGAAAGTGAGTGGAAATAAGTGGAAGTGAGTGGAAGTGAGTGGAAGTGAGTGGAAGTGAGTGGAAGTGAGTGGAAGTGAGTGGTGTGAGTGAAAGTGGGTGAAAGTGAGTGACAGTGAGTGAAAATGAGTGGAAATGAGTGGAGGTGTGTGGTGGGAGTGGAAGTGAGTTGAATTGGGTGAGAGTGAGTGGAGTAGTGAGTGGAAGTGAGTTGAACTGGGTGAGAGTGAGTGGAGTAGTGTGTGGAAGTGAGTGGAAGTGAGTGGAAGTGAGTGGAAGTGCGTGGAAGTGGGTGAAACTGAGTTAAAGTGAGTGGAGTAGTGAGTGGAACTGAGTGCAAGTGGGTGGAGTGAGTGGAAGTGTGTGGAAGTGAGTTTAAGTGAGTGGAAGTGAGTAGACGTGAGTGGAGTGAGTGGAAGTGTGTGGAAGTGAGTGGAAGTGAGTGGAAGTGAGTGGAAGTGAGTTGGAGTGAGCGAAGGTGAGTGGAGTGAGTGGAAGTGAGTTGAAGTGGGTGAGAGTGAGTGCAGTAGTGAGTGGAGTAGTGAGTGGAAGTGAGTTGAACTGAGTTGAAGTGAGTGGAAGTGAGTGGAAGTGAGTGGACGTGAGTGGAGTGAGTGGAAGTGAGTGGAGTAGTGTGTGGAAGTGAGTGGAAGTGAGTGGAAGTGCGTGGAAGTGGGTGAAACTGAGTTAAAGTGAGTGGAGTAGTGAGTGGAACTGAGTGCAAGTGGGTGGAGTGTGTGGAAGTGAGTGGAAGTGAGTGGAAGTGAGTGGAAG
This sequence comes from Eustalomyia histrio, assembly GCA_949748255.1. Taxonomy (NCBI): domain Eukaryota; kingdom Metazoa; phylum Arthropoda; class Insecta; order Diptera; family Anthomyiidae; genus Eustalomyia; species Eustalomyia histrio. The sequence continues at coordinate 98,239,770 of OX456526.1, forward strand.
TGAGTGGACGTGAGTGGAGTGAGTGGAAGTGAGTGGAAGTGTGTGGAAGTGAGTGGAAGTGAGTGGAAGTGAGTAGAAGTGAGTGGAAGTGAGTGGAAGTGAGAGAAAGTGAATGGAAGTGAGTGGAATGTGAGTGGAAGTTAGTGGAGTAGTGAGTGGAATGAAGCTCTTTTTTGCTCTCGGGGGCTTAGACAAAGAGAAACTCTATTTAAACTTTTTATAACTTAAAAAATAAATACAACTAATACAAAATTGAAATTTTTAATTTTTTTTAGAAAATACGAATTTTTGGACGGTAATTTATCAAATGCATTTCTTTTTCGCTCTTCGGGGCTTAGTTAAGCAGAAAACTCTATTTAAACTTTTTATAACTTAAACAAAAAACATAATTAATACAAAATTTAAATTTTTCAATTTTTTTAGAAAATACGAATTTTTGGACAATAATTTATCAAATGCAACTCTTTTTCGCTCTTCGGGGCTTAGTTAAGCAGAAAACTCTATTTAAACTTTTTATAACTTAAAAAAAAATAATTAATACAAAATTAAAATTTTTCAAATTTTTTAGAAGATACGAATTGTTGGTTCAGTTGGGCTTAGTTAAGGAGAAACTCTATTTAAACTTTTTATAACTTAAAAAAGTGAAGTGAGTGGAAGTGAGTGGAGTGAGAGGAAGTGAGTGGCGCGAGTTGAGTGGAAGTTAGTGGAAGTGGGTGGAAGTGAGCAAAACTGAGTGGAAGCGAGTTGAAGTGAGTGGAAGTGAGTGGAAGTGAGTGGAAGTAAGTGGAAGTGAGTGGAAGTGAGTGGAAGTGAGTGGAAGTGAGTGGAAGTGAGTGGAAGTGAGTGGAAGTGAGTGGAAGTGAGTGGAAGTGAGTGGAAGTGAGTGGAAGTGAGTGGAAGTGAGTGGAAGTGAGCGAAAGTGAGTGGAAGCGAGTGGAAGTGAGCGAAAGTGGAGTGAGTGGAAGTGAGTGGAAATGAGTGGAAATGAGTGGAAGTGAGTGGAAGTGAGTTGGAGTGAGTTGGAGTGAGCGAAGGTGAGTGGAGTGAGTGGAAGTGATTGAAAGTGAGTGAAAGTGTGCAAGTGGGTGGAGCGTGTGGAAGTGAGTGGAACTGAGTGGAAGTAAGTGGAAGTGAGTGGAAGTGAGTGGAAGTGAGTGGAGGTGAGTGAAAGTGGGTGAAAGTGAGTGACAGTGAGTGAAAATGAGTGGAAATGAGTGGAGGTGTGTGGTGGGAGTGGAAGTGAGTTGAAGTGGGTGAGAGTGAGTGGAAGTGAGTTGAACTGGGTGAGAGTGAGTGGAGTAGTGTGTGGAAGTGAGTGGAAGTGAGTGGAAGTGAGTGAGTGGAGTAAGTGGAAGTGAGTGGAAGTGAGTGGACTTGAGTGGAAGTGAGTTGAAGTGAGTGGAAGTGAGTGGAAGTGAGTGGAAGTGAGTGGAAGTGAGTGGAAGTGAGTGGAGGTGAGTGGAAGTGAGTGGAAGTGAGTGGAAGTGAGTGGAAGTGAGTGGAAGTGAGTGGAAGTGACTGGAAGTTTGTGGAAGTGACTGGAAGTTTGTGGGAGTGACTGGAAGTTTGTGTGAGTGAGTGAAAGTGGGTGAAAGTGAGTGGAAATGAGTGGAAATGAGTGGAAGTGAGTGGAAGTGAGTGGAAGTGAGTGGAAGTGAGTGGAAGTGAGTGGAAGTGAGTGGAAGTGAGTGGAAGTGAGTGGAAGTGAGTGGTGTGAGTGAAAGTGGGTGAAAGTGAGTGACAGTGAGTGAAAATGAGTGGAAATGAGTGGAGGTGTGTGGTGGGAGTGGAAGTGAGTTGAAGTGAGTGGAACTGAGTGCAAGTGGGTGGAGTGAGTGGAGGTGTGTGGAAGTGAGTGGAAGTGAGTGGAAGTGAGTGGAAGTGAGTGGAAGTGAGTGGAAGTGAGTGGAAGTGAGTGGAAGTGAGTGGAAGTGAGTGAAAGTGAGTGGTGTGAGTGAAAGTGGGTGAAAGTGAGTGACAGTGAGTGAAAATGAGTGGAAATGAGTGGAGGTGTGTGGTGGGAGTGGAAGTGAGTTGAGTGGAGAGAGTGAGAGTGAGTGGAGTAGTGTGTGGAAGTCAGTGGAAGTGAGTGGAAGTGAGTGGAAGTGAGTGGAAGTGAGTGGAAGTGCGTGGAAGTGGGTGAAACTGAGTTAAAGTGAGTGGAGTAGTGAGTGGAACTGAGTGCAAGTGGGTGGAGTGAGTGGAAGTGTGTGGAAGTGAGTGGAAGTGAGTGGAAGTGAGTGGACGTGAGTGGAGTGAGTGGAAGTGTGTGGAAGTGAGTGGAAGTGAGTGGAAGTGAGTGGAAGTGAGTTGGAGTGAGCGAAGGTGAGTGGAGTGAGTGGAAGTGAGTTGAAGTGGGTGAGAGTGAGTGGAGTAGTGAGTGGAGTAGTGAGTGGAAGTGAGTTGAACGGAGTTGAAGTGAGTGGAAGTGAGTGGAAGTGAGTGGACGTGAGTGGAGTGAGTGGAAGTGAGTGGAGTAGTGTGTGGAAGTGAGTGGAAGTGAGTGGAAGTGCGTGGAAGTGGGTGAAACTGAGTTAAAGTGAGTGGAGTAGTGAGTGGAACTGAGTGCAAGTGGGTGGAGTGTGTGGAAGTGAGTGGAAGTGAGTGGAAGTGAGTGGAAGTGAGTGGACGTGAGTGGAGTGAGTGGAAGTGAGTGGAAGTTTGTGGAAGTGAGTGGAAGTGAGTGGAAGTGAGTAGAAGTGAGTGGAAGTGAGTGGAAGTGAGTGGAAGTGAGAGGAAGTGAATGGAAGTGAGTGGAATGTGAGTGAATTGAGTGGAAGTTAGTGGAGTAGTGAGTGGAATGAAGCTCTTTTTTGCTCTCGGGGGCTTAGACAAAGAGAAACTCTATTTAAACTTTTTATAACTTAAAAAATAAATACAACTAATACAAAATTGAAATTTTTAATTTTTTTTAGAAAATACGAATTTTTGGACGGTAATTTATCAAATGCATTTCTTTTTCGCTCTTCGGGGCTTAGTTAAGCAGAAAACTCTATTTAAACTTTTTATAACTTAAACAAAAAACATAATTAATACAAAATTTAAATTTTTCAATTTTTTTAGAAAATACGGATTTTTGGACAATAATTTATCAAATGCAACTCTTTTTCGCTCTTCGGGGCTTAGTTAAGCAGAAAACTCTATTTAAACTTTTTATAACTTAAAAAAAATAATTAATACAAAATTAAAATTTTTCAAATTTTTTAGAAGATACGAATTGTTGGTTCATAATATATCAAATTAAACTATTTTTTCGCTTTTTATATCTTAAAAATGAAAAAATAACACAGTCAATACATTTTTTAGAAAATACGAAGTTTCGGTCGATAATATATCAAATGAAGCTCTTTCTTGCTCTCCGGGGCTTAGTTAAGGAGAAACTCTATTTAAACTTTTTATAACTTAAAAAAGTGAAGTGAGTGGAAGTGAGAGGAGTGAGAGGAAGTGAGTGGCGCGAGTTGAGTGGAAGTTAGTGGAAGTGGGTGGAAGTGAGCAAAACTGAGTGGAAGCGAGTGGAAGTGAGTTGATGTGAGTGGAAGTGAGTGGAAGTGAGTGGAAGTGAGTGGAAGTGAGTGGAAGTGAGTGGAAGTGAGTGGAAGTGAGTGGAAGTGAGTGGAAGTGAGTGGAAGTGAGTGGAAGTGAGTGAAAGTCGGTGATAGTGAGTGAAAGTGAATGGAAATGAGTGGAAGTGAGTGGTGGGAGTGGAAGTGAGTTGAAGTGGGTGAGAGTGAGTGGAGTAGTGAGTGGAAGTGAGTGGAAGTGAGTGGAAGTGAGTGGAAGTGAGTGGAAGTGAGTGGAAGTGAGTGGAAGTGAGTGGAAGTGAGTGGAAGTGAGTGAAAGTGAGTGGAAGTGAGTGGAAGTGAGTGGAAGTGAGTGGAAGTGAGTGGAAGTGACTGAAAGTCGGTGATAGTGAGTGAAAGTGAATGGAAATGAGTGGAAGTGAGTGGTGGGAGTGGAAGTGAGTTGAAGTGGGTGAGAGTGAGTGGAGTAGTGAGTGGAAGTGAGTGGAAGTGAGTGGAAGTGAGTGGAAGTGAGAGGAAGTGAGTGGAAGTGAGTGGAAGTGAGTGGAAGTGAGTGGAAGTGAGTGGAAGTGAGTGGAAGTGAGTGGAAGTGAGTGGAAGTGAGTGGAAGTGAGTGGAAGTGAGTGGAAGTGAGTGGAAGTGAGTGGAAGTGAGTGGAAGTGAGTGGAAGTGAGTGGAAGTGAGTGAAAGTGGGTGATAGTGAGTGAAAGTGAATGGAAATGAGTGGAAGTGAGTGGTGGGAGTGGAAGTGAGTTGAAGTGGGTGAGAGTGAGTGGAGTAGTGAGTGGAAGTGAGTGGAAGTGAGTTGAAGTGAGTGGAGTACTGAGTGGAAGTGAGTTGGAGTGAGCGAAGGTGAGTGGAGTAAGCGGAAGTGAGTAGAAGTGAGAGGAAGTGATTGGAGTGAGTGGAAGTGAATGGAAGTGGGTAATAGTGAGCAAAAGTGAGTGGAAGCGAGTGGAAGTGAGTGGAAATGAGTGGAAATGAGTGGAAGTGAGTGGAAGTGAGTGGAAGTGAGTGGAAGTGAGTGGAAGTGAGTGAAAGTCGGTGATAGTGAGTGAAAGTGAATGGAAATGAGTGGAAGTGAGTGGTGGGAGTGGAAGTGAGTTGAAGTGGGTGAGAGTGAGTGGAGTAGTGAGTGGAAGTGAGTGGAAGTGAGTGGAAGTGAGTGGAAGTGAGTGGAAGTGAGTGGAAGTGAGTGGAAGTGAGTGGAAGTGAGTGGAAGTGAGTGGAAGTGAGTGAAAGTGAGTGGAAGTGAGTGGAAGTGAGTGGAAGTGAGTGGAAGTGAGTGGAAGTGCGTGGAAGTGGGTGAAACTGAGTTAAAGTGAGTGGAGTAGTGAGTGGAACTGAGTGCAAGTGGGTGGAGTGAGTGGAAGTGTGTGGAAGTGAGTGGAAGTGAGTGGAAGTGAGTGGAAGTGAGTGGAAGTGAGTGGAAGTGAGTGGAAGTGAGTGGACGTGAGTGGAGTGAGTGGAAGTGTGTGGAAGTGAGTGGAAGTGAGTGGAAGTGAGTTGGAGTGAGCGAAGGTGAGTGGAGTGAGTGGAAGTGAGTTGAAGTGGGTGAGTGGAGTAGTGAGTGGAGCAGTGAGTGGAAGTGAGTTGAAGTGAGTTGAAGTGAGTGGAAGTGAGTGGAAGTGAGTGGACGTGAGTGGAAGTGAGTGGAGTAGTGTGTGGAAGTGAGTGGAAGTGAGTGCAAGTGGGTGGAGTGTGTGGAAGTGAGTGGAAGTGAGTGGACGTGAGTGGAGTGAGTGGAAGTGAGTGGAAGTGAGTGGAAGTGAGAGGAAGTGAATGGAAGTGAGTGGAATGTGAGTGGAAGTGAGTGGAAGTTAGTGGAGTAGTGAGTGGAATGAAACTCTTTTTTGCTCTCGGGGGCTTAGACAAAGAGAAACTCTATTTAAACTTTTTATAACTTAAAAAATAAATACAGCTAATACAAAATTGAAATTTTTAATTTTTTTTTAGAAAATACGAATTTTCGGACGGTAATTTATCAAATGCAGTTCTTTTTCGCTCTTCGGGGCTTAGCTAAGCAGAAAACTCTATTTTAACTTTTTATAACTTAAACAAAAAACATAATTAATACAAAATTTAAATTTTTCAATTTTTTTAGAAAATACGAATTTTTGGACAATAATTTATCAAATGCAACTCTTTTTCGCTCTTCGGGGCTTAGTTAAGCAGAAAACTTTATTTAAACTTTTTATAACTTAAAAAAAAATAATTAATACAAAATTAAAATTTTTCAAATTTTTTAGAAGATACGAATTGTTGGTTCATAATATATCAAATTAAACAATTTTTTCGCTTTTTATATCTTAAAAATGAAAAAATAACACAGTCAATACATTTTTTAGAAAATACGAAGTTTCGGTCGATAATATATCAAATGAAGCTCTTTCTTGCTCTCCGGGGCTTAGTTAAGGAGAAACTCTATTTAAACTTTTTATAACTTAAAAAAGTGAAGTGAGTGGAAGTGAGTGGAGTGAGAGGAAGTGAGTGGCGCGATTTGAGTGGAAGTTAGTGGAAGTGGGTGGAAGTGAGCAAAACTGAGTGGAAGCGAGTGGAAGTGAGCGAAAGTGAGTGGAAGTGAGTGGAAGTGAGTGGAAGTGAGTGGAAGTGAGTAGAAGTGAGTGGAAGTGAGTGGTAGTGAGTGGAAGTGAGTGGAAGTGAGTGGAAGTGAGTGGAAGTGAGTGGAAGTGAGTGGAAGTGAGTGGAAGTGAGTGGAAGTGAGTGGAAGTGAGTGGAAGTGAGTGGAAGTGAGTGGAAGTGAGTGGAAGTGAGTGGAAGTGAGTGGAAGTGAGTGGAAGTGAGTGAAAGTGGGTGATAGTGAGTGAAAGTGAATGGAAATGAGTGGAAGTGAGTGGTGGGAGTGGAAGTGAGTTGAAGTGGGTGAGAGTGAGTGGAGTAGTGAGTGGAAGTGAGTTGAAGTGGGTGGAGTACTGAGTGGAAGTGAGTTGGAGTGAGCGAAGGTGAGTGGAGTGAGCGGAAGTGAGTAGAAGTGAGAGGAAGTGATTGGAGTGAGTGGCAGTGAATGGAAGTGGGTAATAGTGAGCAAAAGTGAGTGGAAGCGAGTGGAAGTGAGTGGAAATGAGTGGAAATGAGTGGAAGTGAGTGGAAGTGAGTGGAAGTGAGTGGAAGTGAGTGGAAGTGAGTGAAAGTGGGTGATAGTGAGTGAAAGTGAATGGAAATGAGTGGAAGTGAGTGGTGGGAGTGGAAGTGAGTTGAAGTGGGTGAGAGTTAGTGGAGTAGTGAGTGGAAGTGAGTGGAAGTGAGTTGAAGTGGGTGAGAGTGAGTGGAGTACTGAGTGGAAGTGAGTTGGAGTGAGCGAAGGTGAGTGGAGTGAGTGGAAGTGAGTGGAAGTGATTGAAAGTGGGTGAAAGTAAATGAAAGTGGGTGAAAGTTAGTGAAAGTGAGTGGAAATGAGTGGAAATGAGTGGAAGTGAGTGGAAGTGAGTGGAAGTGAGTGGAAGTGAGTGAAAGTGAGTGAAAGTGAGTGAAAGTGAATGGAAATGAGTGGAAGTGAGTGGTGGGAGTGGATGTGAGTTGAAGTGGGTGAGAGTGAGTGGAGTACTGAGTGGAAGTGAGTTGGAGTGAGCGAAGGTGAGTGGAGTGAGTGGAAGTGATTAGAAGTGAGAGGAAGTGATTGGAGTGAGTGGAAGTGAATGGAAGTGGGTGATAGTGAGCAAAAGTGAGTGGAAGCGAGTGGAAGTGAGTGGAAGTGAGTGGAAATGAGTGGAAGTTGGTGAAACTGAGTTAAAGTGAGTGGAGTAGTGAGTGGAACTGAGTGGAAGTGAGTGAAGTGAGTGAAGTGAGTGGAAGTGAGTGGAAGTGAGTTGAAGTGGGTGAGAGTGAGTGGAGTAGTGAGTGGAAGTGAGTGGAAGTGCGTGGAAGTTGGTGAAACTGAGTTAAAGTGAGTGGAGTAGTGAGTGGAACTGAGTGGAAGTGAGTGAAGTGAGTGAAGTGAGTGGAAGTGAGTGGAAGTGAGTGGACGTGAGTGGAGTGAGTGGAAGTGAGTGGAAGTGAGTTGAAGTGGGTGAGAGTGAGTGGAGTAGTGAGTGGAAGTGAGTGGAAGTGAGTGGAAGTGAGTGGATGTGAATGGTAGTGGGTGGAAGTGAGCAAAAGTGAGTGGAAGCGAGTGGAAGTGAGTGGAAGTGAGTGGAAGCGAGTGGAAGTGAGTGGAAGTGAGTGGAAGTGAGTGGAAATGAGTGGAAGTGAGTGGAAATAAGTTGAAGTGAGTGGTGGGAGTGGAAGTGAGTTGAAGTGGGTGAGACTGAGTGGAGTAGTGACTGGAAGTGAGTTGAAGTGGGTGAGAGTGAGTTGGAGTATTGAGTGGAAGTGAGTTGGAGTGAGCGAAGGTGAGTGGAGTGAGTGGAAGTGAGTGGAAGTGAGTAGAAGTGAGAGGAAGTGAGTGGAGTGAGTGGAAGTGAATGGCAGTGGGTGGAAGTGAGCAAAAGTGTGTGGAAGCGAGTGGAAGTGAGTGGAAGTGAGTGGAAATGAGTGGAAGTGAGTGGAAATAAGTTGAAGTGAGTTGTGGGAGTGGAAGTGAGTTGAAGTGGGTGAGACTGAGTGGAGTAGTGACTGGAAGTGAGTGGAAGTGAGTTGAAGTGGGTGAGAGTGAGTGGAGTAGTGAGTGGAAGTGCGTGGAAGTGGGTGAAACTGAGTTAAAGTGAGTGGAGTAGTGAGTGGAACTGAGTGGAAATGAGTGAAGTGTGTGGAAGGAGTGGAAGTGAGTGGACGTGAGTGGAGTGAGTGGAAGTGAGTGGAAGTGAGTGGAAGTTAGTGGAAGTTAGTGGAAGTGAGTGGAAGTGAGTGGAATGTGAGTGGAAGTTAGTGGAGTAGTGAGTGGAAGTGAGTGGAATGAAGCTCTTTTTTGCTCTCCGGGGCTTAGTTAAGGAGAAAACTCTGTTTAAACTTTTTATAACTTGCAAAAAAAATATAATTAATACAAAATTTAATTTTTTTCAATTTTTTAGAAAATGCGAATTTGTGGACGATAATATATCAAAAAAAAAGCTCTTTTTTCGCTCTCGGGGGCTTAGATAAAGAGAAGCTCTATTTAAACTTTTTATAACTTAAAAAATAAAAATAATTAATACAAAATTGAAATTTTTAAATTTTTTTAGAAAATACGAATTTTTGGACGGTAGTGAGTTGAAGTGGGTGAGAGTGAGTGGAGTAGTGAGTGGAAGTGAGTGGAAGTGAGTGGAACTGAGTGGAGTGAGTGGAAGTGAGTGGAAGTGAACAAAAGTGAGTGGAAGCGAGTGGAAGTGACTGGAAGTAAGTGGAAGTGAGTGGTGGGAGTGGAAGTGAGTGGAAGTGAGTTGAAGTGGGTGAGAGTGAGTGGAGTAGTGAGTGGAAGTGAGTTGAAGTGGGTGAGAGTGAGTGGAGTAGTGACTGGAAGTGAGTGAAAGTGAGTAGAAGTGAAAGGTAGTGAGTGGAGTGAGTGGAAGTGAGTGGAAGTGAGTAGAAGTAAGAGGAAGTGAGTGGAGGGAGTGGAAGTGAGTGGAAGTGAGCAAAAGTGAGTGGAAATGAGTGGAAGTGAGTGGAAATGAGTGGGAGTGAGTGGAAATGAGTTGAAGTGAGTGGTGGGAGTGGTGGGAGTGGAAGTGAGTGGAAGTGAGTTGAAGTGGGTGAGAGTGAGTGGAGTAGTGAGTGGAATTGAGTGGAAGTGTGTGGAAGTGAGTGAAAGTGGGTAAAAGTGGGTAAAAGTGAGTGGAAATGAGTGGAAGTGAGTGGAAATGAGTGGAAATGAGTGGAAGTGAGTGGAAGTGAGTGGAGTAGTGAGTGGAAGTGAGTTGAAGTGGGTGAGAGTGAGTGGAGTAGTGAGTGGAAGTGAGTTGGAGTGAGCGAAGGTGAGTGGAAGTGAGTGGAAGTGCGTGGAAGTGGGTGAAACTGAGTTAAAGTGAGTGGAGTAGTTAGTGGAACTGAGTGCAAGTGAGTGGAAGAGAGCAAAAGTGAGTGGAAGTGAGTGGAAATGAGTGGAAGTGAGTGGAAGTGAGTGGAAGTGAGTGGAATTGAGTGGAAGTGTGTGGAAGTGAGTGAAAGTGGGTAAAAGTGGGTAAAAGTGAGTGGAAATGAGTGGAAGTGAGTGGAAATGAGTGGAAATGAGTGGAAGTGAGTGGAAGTGAGTGGAGTAGTGAGTGGAAGTGAGTTGAAGTGGGTGAGAGTGAGTGGAGTAGTGAGTGGAAGTGAGTTGGAGTGAGCGAAGGTGAGTGGAGTGAGTGGAAGTGAGTGGAGTGAGTGGAAGTGAGCAAAAGTGAGTGGAAGTGAGCAAAAGTGAGTGGAAGTGAGTGTAAATGAGTGGAAGTGAGTGGAAGTGAGTGGAAGTGAGTGGAAGTGAATGGAAGTGGGTAATAGTGAGCAAAAGTGAGTGGAAGCGAGTGGAAGTGAGTGGAAATGAGTGGAAATGAGTGGAAGTGAGTGGAAGTGAGTGGAAGTGAGTGGAAGTGAGTGGAAGTGAGTGAAAGTGGGTGATAGTGAGTGAAAGTGAATGGAAATGAGTGGAAGTGAGTGGTGGGAGTGGAAGTGAGTTGAAGTGGGTGAGAGTGAGTGGAGTAGTGAGTGGAAGTGAGTGGAAGTGAGTGGAAGTGAGTGGAAGTGAGTGGAAGTGAGTGGAAGTGCGTGGAAGTGGGTGAAACTGAGTTAAAGTGAGTGGAGTAGTGAGTGGAACTGAGTGCAAGTGGGTGGAGTGAGTGGAAGTGTGTGGAAGTGAGTGGAAGTGAGTGGAAGTGAGTGGAAGTGAGTGGAAGTGAGTGGAAGTGAGTGGAAGTGAGTGGAAGTGGGTGGACGTGAGCGGAGTGAGTGGAAGTGTGTGGAAGTGAGTGGAAGTGAGTGGAAGTGAGTTGGAGTGAGCGAAGGTGAGTGGAGTGAGTGGAAGTGAGTTGAAGTGGGTGAGTGGAGTAGTGAGTGGAGTAGTGAGTGGAAGTGAGTTGAAGTGAGTTGAAGTGAGTGGAAGTGAGTGGAAGTGAGTGGACGTGAGTGGAAGTGAGTGGAGTAGTGTGTGGAAGTGAGTGGAAGTGAGTGGAAGTGAGTGGAAGTGCGTGGAAGTGGGTGAAACTGAGTTAAAGTGAGTGGAGTAGTGAGTGGAACTGAGTGCAAGTGGGTGGAGTGTGTGGAAGTGAGTGGAAGTGAGTGTTCGTGAGGGGAGTGAGTGGAAGTGAGTGGAAGTGAGTGGAAGTGAGTGGAAGTGAGTGGAAGTGAGTGGAAGTGAGGAGAAGTGAGTGGAAGTGAGTGGAAGTGAGTGGAAGTGAGAGGAAGTGAATGGAAGTGAGTGGAATGTGAGTGGAAGTGAGTGGAAGTTAGTGGAGTAGTGAGTGGAATGAAGCTCTTTTTTGCTCTCGGGGCTTAGATAAAGAGAAGCTCTATTTAAACTTTTTATAACTTAAAAAATAAAAATAATTAATACAAAATTGAAATTTTTCAATTTTTTTAGAAAATACGAATTTTTGGACGGTAGTGAGTTGAAGTGGGTGAGAGTGAGTGGAGTAGTGAGTGGAAGTGAGTTGGAGTGAGCGAAGGTGAGTGGAGTGAGTGGAAGTGAGTAGAAGTGAGAGGAAGTGAGTGGAGTGAGTGGAAGTGAGCAAAAGTGAGTGGAAGTGAGCAAAAGTGAGTGGAAGTGAGCAAAAGTGAGTGGAAGTGAGTGGAAATGAGTGGAAGTGAGTGGAAGTGAGTGGAAGTGAGTGGAAGTGAGTGGAAGTGAGTGGAAGTGAGTGGAAGTGAGTGGAAGTGAGTGGAGTGAGTGGAAGTGAGTGGAAGTGAATGGAAGTGAGTGGAAGTGAGTGGAAGTGAGTGGAAGTGAGTGGAGTGAGTGGAGTGGGTGAGAGAAAAGTGAGTGGAAGTGAGTTGAAGTGGGTGAGAGTGAGTGGAGTAGTGAGTGGAAGTGAGTTGAAGTGGGTGAGAGTGAGTGGAGTAGTGAGTGGAAGTGAGTGAAAGTGAGTAGAAGTGAGAGGAAGTGAGTGGAGTGAGTGGAAGTGAGTGGAAGTCAGTAGAAGTGAGAGGAAGTGAGTGGAAGTGGGTGGAAGTGAGCAAAAGTGAGTGGAAGTGAGCAAAAGTGAGTGGAAGTGAGTGGAAGTGAATGGAAGTGGGTGGAAGTGAGCAAAAGTGAGTGGAAGCGAGTGGAAGTGAGTGGAAATGAGTGGAAGTGAGTGGAAATGAGTGGGGGTGAGTGGAAATGAGTTGAAGTGAGTGGTGGGAGTGGAAGTGAGTGGAAGTGAGTTGAAGTGGGTGAGAGTGAGTGGAGTAGTGAGTGGAAGTGAGTTGAAGTGGGTGAGAGTGAGTGGAGTAGTGAGTGGAAGTGAGTGGAAGTGCGTGGAAGTGGGTGAAACTGAGTTAAAGTGAGTTGAGTAGTTAGTGGAACTGAGTGCAAGAGGGTGGAGCGTGTGGAAGTGAATGGAACTAAGTGTAAGTGAGTGGAGTGAGTGGAGTAAGTGGAAGTGAGTGGAAGTGAGTGGAAGTGAGTGGACTTGAGTGGAAGTGAGTGGACTTGAGTGGAAGTGAGTTGAAGTGAGTGGAAGTGAGTGGAAGTGAGTGGAAGTGACTGGAAGTTTGTGGAAGTGAGTGAAAGTGGGTGAAAGTGAGTGGAAATGAGTGGAAGTGAGTGGAAGTGAGTGGAAGTGAGTGAAAGTGAGTGGAAGTGAGTGGTGTGAGTGAAAGTGAGTGACAGTGAGTGAAAATGAGTGGAAATGAGTGGAGGTGTGTGGTAGGAGTGGAAGTGAGTTGAAGTGGGTGAGAGTGAGTGGAGTAGTGAGTGGAAGTGAGTTGAACTGGGTGAGAGTGAGTGGAGTAGTGTGTGGAAGTGAGTGGAAGTGAGTGGAAGTGAGTGGAAGTGAGTGGAAGTGAGTGGAAGTGAGTGGAAGAGCGTGGAAGTGGGTGAAACTGAGTTAAAGTGAGTGGAGTAGTGAGTGGAACTGAGTGCAAGTGGGTGGAGTGAGTGGAAGTGTGTGGAAGTGAGTGGAAGTGAGTGGAAGTGAGTGGAAGTGAGTGGAAGTGAGTGGAAGTGAGTGGAAGTGAGTGGACGTGAGTGGAAGTGTGTGGAAGTGAGTGGAAGTGAGTGGAAGTGAGTTGAAGTGGGTGAGTGGAGTAGTGAGTGGAGTAGTGAGTGGAAGTGAGTTGAAGTGAGTTGAAGTGAGTGGAAGTGAGTGGAAGTGAGTGGACGTGAGTGGAAGTGAGTGGAGTAGTGTGTGGAAGTGAGTGGAAGTGAGTGGAAGTGCGTGGAAGTGGGTGAAACTGAGTTAAAGTGAGTGGAGTAGTGAGTGGAACTGAGTGCAAGTGGGTGGAGTGTGTGGAAGTGAGTGGAAGTGAGTGGACGTGAGTGGAGTGAGTGGAAGTGAGTGGAAATGAGTGGAAGTGAGTGGAAGTGAGTGGAAGTGAGTGGAAGTGAGGAGAAGTGAGTGGAAGTGAGTGGAAGTGAGTGGAAGTGAGAGGAAGTGAATGGAAGTGAGTGGAATGTGAGTGGAAGTTAGTGGAGTAGTGAGTGGAATGAAGCTCTTTTTTGCTCTCGGGGGCTTAGACAAAGAGAAACTCTATTTAAACTTTTTATAACTTAAAAAATAAATACAACTAATACAAAATTGAAATTTTTAATTCTTTTTAGAAAATACGAATTTTTGGACGGTAATTTATCAAATGCAGTTCTTTTTCGCTCTTCGGGGCTTAGTTAAGCAGAAAACTCTATTTTAACTTTTTATAACTTAAACAAAAAACATAATTAATACAAAATTTAAATTTTTCAATTTTTTTAGAAAATACGAATTTTTGGACAATAATTTATCAAATGCAACTCTTTTTCGCTCTTCGGGGCTTAGTTAAGCAGAAAACTCTATTTAAACTTTTTATAACTTAAAAAAAATAATTAATACAAAATTAAAATTTTTCAAATTTTTTAGAAGATACGAATTGTTGGTTCATAATATATCAAATTAAACTATTTTTTCGCTTTTTATATCTTAAAAATGAAAAAATAACACAGTCAATACATTTTTTAGAAAATACGAAGTTTCGGTCGATAATATATCAAATGAAGCTCTTTCTTGCTCTCCGGGGCTTAGTTAAGGAGAAACTCTATTTAAACTTTTTATAACTTAAAAAAGTGAAGTGAGTGGAAGTGAGTGGAGTGAGAGGAAGTGAGTGGCGCGATTTGAGTGGAAGTTAGTGGAAGTGGGTGGAAGTGAGCAAAACTGAGTGGAAGCGAGTGGAAGTGAGCGAAAGTGAGTGGAAGTGAGTGGAAGTGAGTGGAAGTGAGTAGAAGTGAGTGGAAGTGAGTGGAAGTGAGTGGAAGTGAGTGGAAGTGAGTGGAAGTGAGTGGAAGTGAGTGGAAGTGAGTGGAAGTGAGTGGAAGTGAGTGGAAGTGAATGGAAGTGAGTGGAAGTGAGTGGAAGTGAGTGGAAGTGAGTGGAAGTGAGCGAAAGTGAGTGGAAATGAGTGGAAGTGAGTGGAAATGAGTGGGAGTGAGTGGAAATGAGTTGAAGTGAGTGGTGGGAGTGGTGGGAGTGGAAGTGAGTGGAAGTGAGTTGAAGTGGGTGAGAGTGAGTGGAGTAGTGAGTGGAAGTGAGTTGAAGTGGGTGAGAGTGAGTGGAAGTGAGTGGAAGTGCGTGGAAGTGGGTGAAATTGAGTTAAAGTGAGTGGAGTAGTTAGTGGAACTGAGTGCAAGTGAGTGGAGTGAGTGGAAGAGAGCAAAAGTGAGTGGAAGTGAGTGGAAATGAGTGGAAGTGAGTGGAAGTGAGTGGAAGTGAGTGGAAGTGAGTGGAAGTGAGTGGAAGTGAGTGGAAGTGAGTGGAAGTGTGTGGAAGTGAGTGAAAGTGGGTAAAAGTGGGTAAAAGTGAGTGGAAATGAGTGGAAATGAGTGGAAGTGAGTGGAAATGAGTGGAAATGAGTGGAAGTGAGTGGAAGTGAGTGGAGTAGTGAGTGGAAGTGAGTTGAAGTGGGTGAGAGTGAGTGGAGTAGTGAGTGGAAGTGAGTTGGAGTGAGCGAAGGTGAGTGGAAGTGAGTAGAAGTGAGAGGAAGTGAGTGGAGTGAGTGTAAGTGAGCAAAAGTGAGTGGAAGTGAGTGGAAGTGAGTGGAAGTGAGTGGAAGTGAGTGGAGTGAGTGGAAGTGAGTGGCAGTGAGTGGAAGTGAGTGGAAGTGAGTGGAAGTGAGTGGAAGTGAGTGGAAGTGAGTGGAAGTGCGTGGAAGTGGGTGAAACTGAGTTAAAATGAGTGGAGTAGTTAGTGGAACTGAGTGCAAGTGAGTGGAGTGAGTGGAAGAGAGTGGAAGTGAGTGGAAGTGAGTGGAAGTGAGTGGAAATGAGTGGAAGTGAGTGGAAGTGAGTGGAAGTGAGTGGAAGTGAGTGGAAGTGAGTGGAAGTGAGTTGAAGTGGGTGAGAGTGAGTGGAGTAGTGAGTGGAAGTGAGTTGAAGTGGGTGAGAGTGAGTGGAAGTGAGTGGAAGTGCGTGGAAGTGGGTGAAACTGAGTTAAAGTGAGTGGAGTAGTTAGTGGAACTGAGTGCAAGTGAGTGGAGTTAGTGGAAGAGAGCAAAAGTGAGTGGAAGTGAGTGGAAATGAGTGGAAGTGAGTGGAAGTGAGTGGAAGTGAGTGGAAGTGAGTGGAAGTGCGTGGAAGTGGGTGAAACTGAGTTAAAGTGAGTGGAGTAGTTAGTGGAACTGAGTGCAAGTGAGTGGAGTGAGTGGAAGAGAGTGGAAGTGAGTGGAAGTGAGTGGAAGTGAGTGGAAATGAGTGGAAGTGAGTGGAAGTGAGTGGAAGTGAGTGGAAGTGAGTGGAAGTGAGTGGAAGTGAGTGGAAGTGAGTTGAAGTGGGTGAGAGTGAGTGGAGTAGTGAGTGGAAGTGAGTTGAAGTGGGTGAGAGTGAGTGGAGTAGTGAGTGGAAGTGAGTGGAAGTGCGTGGAAGTGGGTGAAACTGAGTTAAAATGAGTGGAGTAGTTAGTGGAACTGAGTGCAAGTGGGTGGAGCGTGTGGAAGTGAGTGGAACTGAGTGTAAGTGAGTGGAGTGAGTGGAGTGAGTGGAGTAAGTGGAAGTGAGTGGAAGTGAGTGGTCTTGAGTGGAAGTGAGTTGAAGTGAGTGGAAGTGAGTGGAAGTGAGTGGATGTGAGTGGAAGTGAGTGGAAGTGAGTGGAAGTGACTGGAAGTTTGTGGAAGTGAGTTAAAGTGAGTGGAGTAGTTAGTGGAACTGAGTGCAAGTGGGTAGAGCGTGTGGAAGTGAGTGGAACTGAGTGTAAGTGAGTGGAGTGAGTGGAGTAAGTGGAAGTGAGTGGAAGTGATTGGACTTGAGTGGAAGTGAGTGGACTTGAGTGGACGTGAGTTGAAGTGAGTGGAAGTGAGTGGAAGTGAGTGGAAGTGAGTGGAAGTGAGTGGAAGTGACTGGAAGTTTGTGGAAGTGAGTGAAAGTGGGTGAAAGTGAGTGGAAATGAGTGGAAGTGAGTGGAAGTGAGTGGAAGTGAGTGGAAGTGAGTGGAAGTGAGTGGAAGTGAGTGAAAGTGAGTGGAAGTGAGTGGTGTGAGTGAAAGTGAGTGACAGTGAGTGAAAATGAGTGGAAATGAGTGGAGGTGTGTGGTAGGAGTGGAAGTGAGTTGAAGTGGGTGAGAGTGAGTGGAGTAGTGAGTGGAAGTGAGTTGAACTGGGTGAGAGTGAGTGGAGTAGTGTGTGGAAGTGAGTGGAAGTGAGTGGAAGTGAGTGGAAGTGCGTGGAAGTGGGTGAAACTGAGTTAAAGTGAGTGGAGTAGTGAGTGGAACTGAGTGCAAGTGGGTGGAGTGAGTGGAAGTGTGTGGAAGTGAGTGGAAGTGAGTGGAAGTGAGTGGAAGTGAGTGGAAGTGAGTGGAAGTGAGTGGAAGTGCGTGGACGTGAGTATAAGTGTGTGGAAGTGAGTGGAAGTGAGTGGAAGTGAGTTGGAGTGAGCGAAGGTGAGTGGAGTGAGTGGAAGTGAGTTGAAGTGGGTGAGTGGAGTAGTGAGTGGAGTAGTGAGTGGAAGTGAGTTGAAGTGAGTTGAAGTGAGTGGAAGTGAGTGGAAGGGAGTGGACGTGAGTGGAAGTGAGTGGAGTAGTGTGTGGAAGTGAGTGGAAGTGAGTGGAAGTGAGTGGAAGTGCGTGGAAGTGGGTGAAACTGAGTTAAAGTGAGTGGAGTAGTGAGTGGAACTGAGTGCAAGTGGGTGGAGTGTGTGGAAGTGAGTGGAAGTGAGTGGACGTGAGTGGAGTGAGTGGAAGTGAGTGGAAGTGAGTGGAAGTGAGTGGAAGTGAGTGGAAGTGAGTGGAAGTGAGTGGAAGTGAGGAGAAGTGAGTGGAAGTGTGTGGAAGTGAGTGGAAGTGAGAGGAAGTGAATGGAAGTGAGTGGAATGTGAGTGGAAGTGAGTGGAAGTTAGTGGAGTAGTGAGTGGAATGAAGCTCTTTTTTGCTCTCGGGGGCTTAGACAAAGAGAAACTCTATTTAAACTTTTTATAACTTAAAAAATAAATACAACTAATACAAAATTGAAATTTTTAATTTTTTTTAGAAAATACGAATTTTTGGACGGTAATTTATCAAATGCAGTTCTTTTTCGCTCTTCGGGGCTTAGTTAAGCAGAAAACTCTATTTTAACTTTTTATAACTTAAACAAAAAACATAATTAATACAAAATTTAAATTTTTCAATATTTTTAGAAAATACGAAGTTTCGGTCGATAATATATCAAATGAAGCTCTTTCTTGCTCTCCGGGGCTTAGTTAAGGAGAAACTCTATTTAAACTTTTTATAACTTAAAAAAGTGAAGTGAGTGGAAGTGAGTGGAAGTGAGTGGAGTGAGAGGAAGCTAGTGTCGCGATTTGAGTGGAAGTTAGTGGAAGTGGGTGGAAGTGAGCAAAACTGAGTGGAAGCGAGTGGATGTGAGCGAAAGTGAGTGGAAGTGAGTGGAAGTGAGTGGAAGTGAGTAGAAGTGAGTGGAAGTGAGTGGAAGTGAGTGGAAGTGAGTGGAAGTGAGTGGAAGTGAGTGGAAGTGAGTGGAAGTGAGTGGAAGTGAGTGGAAGTGAGTGGAAGTGAGTGGAAGTGAGTGGAAGTGAGTGGAAGTGAGTGGAAGTGAGTGGAAGTGAGTGGAAGTGAGTGGAAGTGAGTGGAAGTGAGTGGAAGTGAGTGGAAGTGAGTGGAAATGAGTGGAAGTGAGTGGAAGTGAGTGGAAGTGAGTGGAAGTGAGTGGAGTGAGTGGAGTGAGTGGAAGTGAGTGGAAGTGAGTGGAAGTGAGTGGAAGTGAGTGGAAGTGAGTGGAAGTGAGTGGAGTGAGTGGAAGTGAGTGGAAGTGAGTGGAAGTGAGTGGAAGTGAGTGGAAGTGAGTGGAAGTGAGTGGAAGTGAGTGGAAGTGAGTGGAAGTGAGTGGAAGTGAGTGGAAGTGAGTGGAAGTGTGTGGAAGTGAGTGAAAGTGGGTAAAAGTGGGTAAAAGTGAGTGGAAATGAGTGGAAGTGAGTGGAAATGAGTGGAAATGAGTGGAAGTGAGTGGAGTAGTGAGTGGAAGTGAGTTGAAGTGGGTGAGAGTGAGTGGAAGTGAGTTGGAGTGAGCGAAGGTGAGTGGAGTGAGTGGAAGTGAGTAGAAGTGAGAGGAAGTGAGTGGAGTGAGTGGAAGTGAGCAAAAGTGAGTGGAAGTGAGCAAAAGTGAGTGGAAGGGATTGGAAGTGAGTGGAAGTGAGTGGAAATCAGTGGAAGTGAGTGGAAATGAGTGGAAGTGAGTGGAAATGAGTTGAAGTGAGTGGTGGGAGTGGAAGTGGGTGAGACTGAGTGGAGTAGTGAGTGGAAGTGAGTTGAAGTGGGTGAGAGTGAGTGGAAGTGAGTTGAAGTGGGTGAGAGAAAAGTGAGTGGAAGTGAGTTGAAGTGGGTGAGAGTGAGTGGAGTAGTGAGTGGAAGTGA
Source organism: Eustalomyia histrio (assembly GCA_949748255.1). Classification (NCBI taxonomy): domain Eukaryota; kingdom Metazoa; phylum Arthropoda; class Insecta; order Diptera; family Anthomyiidae; genus Eustalomyia; species Eustalomyia histrio. The sequence continues at coordinate 98,258,137 of OX456526.1, forward strand.
GTTGAAGTGGGTGAGAGTGAGTGGAGTAGTGAGTGGAAGTGAGTGAAAGTGAGTAGAAGTGAGAGGAAGTGAGTGGAGTGAGTGGAAGTCAGTAGAAGTGAGAGGAAGTGAGTGGAAGTGGGTGGAAGTGAGCAAAAGTGAGTGGAAGTGAGCAAAAGTGAGTGGAAGTGAGTGGAAGTGAATGGAAGTGGGTGGAAGTGAGCAAAAGTGAGTGGAAGCGAGTGGAAGTGAGTGGAAATGAGTGGAAGTGAGTGGAAATGAGTGGGGGTGAGTGGAAATGAGTTGAAGTGAGTGGTGGGAGTGGAAGTGAGTGGAAGTGAGTTGAAGTGGGTGAGAGTGAGTGGAGTAGTGAGTGGAAGTGAGTTGAAGTGGGTGAGAGTGAGTGGAGTAGTGAGTGGAAGTGAGTGGAAGTGCGTGGAAGTGCGTGGAAGTGGGTGAAACTGAGTTAAAATGAGTGGAGTAGTTAGTGGAACTGAGTGCAAGTGGGTGGAGCGTGTGGAAGTGAGTGGAACTGAGTGTAAGTGAGTGGAGTGAGTGGAGTAAGTGGAAGTGAGTGGAAGTGAGTGGACTTGAGTGGAGTTGAGTGGAAGTGAGTGGAAGTGAGTGGAAGTGAGTGGAAGTGAGTGGAAGTGAGTGGAAGTGAGTGGAAGTGACTGGAAGTTTGTGGAAGTGAGTGAAAGTGGGTGAAAGTGAGTGGAAATGAGTGGAAGTGAGTGGAAGTGAGTGGAAGTGAGTGGAAGTGAGTGGAAGTGAGTGGAAGTGAGTGGAAGTGCGTGGAAGTGGGTGAAACTGAGTTAAAGTGAGTGGAAGTGTGTGGAAGTGAGTGGAAGTGAGTGGAAGTGAGTGGAAGTGAGTGGACGTGAGTGGAGTGAGTGGAAGTGTGTGGAAGTGAGTGGAAGTGAGTGGAAGTGAGTTGGAGTGAGCGAAGGTGAGTGGAGTGAGTGGAAGTGAGTTGAAGTGGGTGAGTGGAGTAGTGAGTGGAAGTGAGTTGAAGTGAGTTGAAGTGAGTGGAAGTGAGTGGAAGTGAGTGGACGTGAGTGGAAGTGAGTGGAGTAGTGTGTGGAAGTGAGTGGAAGTGAGTGGAAGTGCGTGGAAGTGGGTGAAACTGAGTTAAAGTGAGTGGAGTAGTGAGTGGAAGTGAGTGCAAGTGGGTGGAGTGTGTGGAAGTGAGTGGAAGTGAGTGGACGTGAGTGGAGTGAGTGGAAGTGAGTGGAAGTGAGTGGAAGTGAGTGGAAGTGAGTGGAAGTGAGTGGAAGTGAGTGGAAGTGAGTGGAAGTGAGTGGAAGTGAGTGAAAGTGAGTGGAAGTGAGTGGTGTGAGTGAAAGTGAGTGACAGTGAGTGGAAGTGAGTGGAAGTGACTGGAAGTTTGTGGAAGTGAGTGAAAGTGGGTGAAAGTGAGTGGAAATGAGTGGAAGTGAGTGGAAGTGAGTGGAAGTGAGTGGAAGTGAGTGGAAGTGAGTGGAAGTGAGTGGAAGTGAGTGGAAGTGAGTGGAAGTGAGTGGAAGTGCGTGGAAGTGGGTGAAACTGAGTTAAAGTGAGTGGAAGTGTGTGGAAGTGAGTGGAAGTGAGTGGAAGTGAGTGGAAGTGAGTGGAAGTGAGTGGACGTGAGTGGAGTGAGTGGAAGTGTGTGGAAGTGAGTGGAAGTGAGTGGAAGTGAGTTGGAGTGAGCGAAGGTGAGTGGAGTGAGTGGAAGTGAGTTGAAGTGGGTGAGTGGAGTAGTGAGTGGAAGTGAGTTGAAGTGAGTTGAAGTGAGTGGAAGTGAGTGGAAGTGAGTGGACGTGAGTGGAGTAGTGTGTGGAAGTGAGTGGAAGTGAGTGGAAGTGCGTGGAAGTGGGTGAAACTGAGTTAAAGTGAGTGGAGTAGTGAGTGGAAGTGAGTGCAAGTGGGTGGAGTGTGTGGAAGTGAGTGGAAGTGAGTGGACGTGAGTGGAGTGAGTGGAAGTGAGTGGAAGTGAGTGGAAGTGAGTGGAAGTGAGTGGAAGTGAGTGGAAGTGAGGAGAAGTGAGTGGAAGTGAGTGGAAGTGAGTGGAAGTGAGAGGAAGTGAATGGAAGTGAGTGGAATGTGAGTGGAAGTGAGTGGAAGTTAGTGGAGTAGTGAGTGGAATGAAGCTCTTTTTTGCTCTCGGGGGCTTAGACAAAGAGAAACTCTATTTAAACTTTTTATAACTATTTTTATAACTATTTATTTATAAATAAATACAACTAATACAAAATTGAAATTTTTAATTTTTTTTAGAAAATACGAATTTTTGGACGGTAATTTATCAAATGCAGTTCTTTTTCGCTCTTTGGGGCTTAGTTAAGCAGAAAACTCTATTTTAACTTTTTATAACTTAAACAAAAAACATAATTAATACAAAATTTAAATTTTTAAATTTTTTTAGAAAATACGAATTTTTGGACAATAATTTATCAAATGCAACTCTTTTTCGCTCTTCGGGGCTTAGTTAAGCAGAAAACTCTATTTAAACTTTTTATAACTTAAAAAAAAAAAATAATTAATACAAAATTAAAATTTTTCAAATTTTTTAGAAGATACGAATTGTTGGTTCATAATATATCAAATTAAACTATTTTTTCGCTTTTTATATCTTAAAAATGAAAAAATAACACAGTCAATACATTTTTTAGAAAATACGAAGTTTCGGTCGATAATATATCAAATGAAGCTCTTTCTTGCTCTCCGGGGCTTAGTTAAGGAGAAACTCTATTTAAACTTTTTATAACTTAAAAAAGTGAAGTGATTGGAAATGAGTGGAGTGAGAGGAAGTGAGTGGCGCGATTTGAGTGGAAGTTAGTGGAAGTGGGTGGAAGTGAGCAAAACTGAGTGGAAGCGAGTGAAAGTGAGCGAAAGTGAGTGGAAGTGAGTGGAAGTGAGTGGAAGTGAGTGGAAGTGAGTGGAAGTGAGTAGAAGTGAGTGGAAGTGAGTGGAAGTGAGTGGAAGTGAGTGGAAGTGAGTGGAAGTGAGTGGAAGTGAGTGGAAGTGAGTGGAAGTGAGCGAAGGTGAGTGGAGTGAGTGGAAGTGATTGAAAGTTGGTGAAAGTGAGTGAAAGTGGGAGTGGAGAGGAAGTGAGTGGCGCGATTTGAGTGGAAGTTAGTGGAAGTGGGTGGAAGTGAGCAAAACTGAGTGGAAGCGAGTGGAAGTGAGCGAAAGTGAGTGGAAGTGAGTGGAAGTGAGTGGAAGTGAGTGGAAGTGAGTGGAAGTGAGTGGAAGTGAGTGGAAGTGAGTGGAAGTGAGTGGAAGTGAGTGGAAGTGAGTGGAAGTGAGTGGAAGTGAGTGGAAGTGAGCGAAGGTGAGTGGAGTGAGTGGGAGTGATTGAAAGTTGGTGAAAGTGATTGAAAGTTGGTGAAAGTGAGTGAAAGTGGGTGAAAGTTAGTGAAAGGGAGTGGAAATGAGTGGAAATGAGTGGAAATGAGTGGAAGTGAGTGGAAGTGAGTGGAAGTGAGTGAAAGTGGGTGAAAGTTAGTGAAAGTGGGTGGAAATGAGTGGAAATGAGTGGAAGTGAGTGGAAGTGAGTGGAAGTGAGTGAAAGTGGGTGAAAGTTAGTGAAAGTGGGTGGAAATGAGTGGAAATGAGTGGAAATGAGTGGAAGTGAGTGGAAGTGAGTGGAAGTGAGTGGAAGTGAGTGGAAGTGAGTGGAAGTGAGTGGAAGTGAGTGGAAGTGGGTGATAGTGAGTGAAAGTGAATGGAAATGAGTGGAAGTGAGTGGTGGGAGTGGAAGTGAGTTGAAGTGGGTGAGAGTGAGTGGAGTAGTGAGTGGAAGTGAGTGGAAGTGAGTTGAAGTGGGTGAGAGTGAGTGGAGTACTAAGTGGAAGTGAGTTGGAGTGAGCGAAGGTGAGTGGAGTGAGCGGAAGTGAGTAGAAGTGAGAGGAAGTGATTGGAGTGAGTGGAAGTGAATGGAAGTGGGTGATAGTGAGCAAAAGTGAGTGGAAGCGAGTGGAAGTGAGTGGAAATGAGTGGAAATGAGTGGAAATGAGTGGAAGTGAGTGGAAGTGAGTGGAAGTGAGTGAAAGTGGGTGATAGTGAGTGAAAGTGAATGGAAATGAGTGGAAGTGAGTGGTGGGAGTGGAAGTGAGTTGAAGTGGGTGAGAGTGAGTGGAGTAGTGAGTGGAAGTGAGTGGAAGTGAGTTGAAGTGGGTGAGAGTGAGTGGAGTACTGAGTGGAAGTGAGTTGGAGTGAGCGAAGGTGAGTGGAATGAGTGGAAGTGAGTGGAAGTGATTGAAAGTGGGTGAAAGTAAGTGAAAGTGGGTGAAAGTTAGTGAAAGTGAGTGGAAATGAGTGGAAATGAGTGGAAGTGAGTGGAAGTGAGTGAAAGTGAGTTGAAGTGGGTGAGAGTGAGTGGAGTACTGAGTAGAAGTGAGTTGGAGTGAGCGAAGGTGAGTGGAGTGAGTGGAGTGAGTGGAAGTGAGTAGAAGTGAGAGGAAGTGATTGGAGTGAGTGGAAGTGAGTGGTGGGAGTGGATGTGAGTTGAAGTGGGTGAGAGTGAGTGGAGTAGTGAGTGGAGTAGTGAGTGGAAGTGAGTGGAAGTGAGTTGAAGTGGGTGAGAGTGAGTGGAGTACTGAGTGGAAGTGAGTTGGAGTGAGCGAAGGTGAGTGGAGTGAGTGGAGTGAGTGGAAGTGAGTAGAAGTGAGAGGAAGTGATTGGAGTGAGTGGAAGTGAATGGAAGTGGGTGATAGTGAGCAAATGTGAGTGGAAGCGAGTGGAAGTGAGTGGAAGTGAGTGGAAATGAGTGGAAGTGAGTGAAAATAAGTTGAAGTGAGTGGTGGGTGTGGAAGTGAGTTGAAGTGGGTGAGACTGAGTGGAGTAGTGACTGGAAGTGAGTGGAAGTGAGTTGAAGTGGGTGAGAGTGAGTGGAGTAGTGAGTGGAAGTGCGTGGAAGTTGGTGAATCTGAGTTAAAGTGAGTGGAGTAGTGAGTGGAACTGAGTGGAAGTGAGTGAAGTGAGTGAAGTGAGTGGAAGTGAGTGGAAGTGAGTGGACGTGAGTGGAGTGAGTGGAAGTGAGTGGAAGTGAGTGGAAGTGAGTGGAAGTGAATGGAAGTGGGTGGAAGTGAGCAAAAGTGAGTGGAAGCGAGTGGAAGCGAGTGGAAGCGAGTGGAAGTGAGTGGAAGTGAGTGGAAGCGAGTGGAAGTGAGTGGAAGTGAGTGGAAGTGAGTGGAAATGAGTGGAAATGAGTGGAAATAAGTTGAAGTGAGTGGTGGGAGTGGAAGTGAGTTGAAGTGGGTGAGACTGAGTGGAGTAGTGACTGGAAGTGAGTTGAAGTGGGTGAGAGTGAGTTGGAGTACTGAGTGGAAGTGAGTTGGAGTGAGCGAAGGTGAGTGGAGTGAGTGTAAGTGAGTGGAAGTGAGTAGAAGTGAGAGGAAGTGATTGGAGTGAGTGGAAGTGAATGGCAGTGGGTGGAATGTGAGTGGAAGTTAGTGGAGTAGTGAGTGGAAGTGAGTGGAATGAAGCTCTTTTTTGCTCTCCGGGGCTTAGTTAAGGAGAAAACTCTGTTTAAACTTTTTATAACTTACAAAAAAAATATAAATAATACAAAATTTAATTTTTTTCAATTTTTTAGAAAATGCGAATTTGTGGACGATAATATATCAAACGAAGCTCTTTTTTCGCTCTCGGGGGCTTAGATAAAGAGAAGCTCTATTTAAACTTTTTATAACTTAAAAAATAAAAATAATTAATACAAAATTGAAATATTTCAATTTTTTTAGAAAATACGAATTTTTGGACGGTAGTGAGTTGAAGTGGGTGAGAGTGAGTGGAGTAGTGAGTGGAAGTGAGTGGAAGTGCGTGGAAGTGGGTGAAACTGAGTTAAAGTGAGTGGAGTAGTGAGTGGAAGTGAGTTGAATGTGAGTGGAAGTTAGTGGAGTAGTGGAAGTGAGTGGAATGAAGCTCTTTTTTGCTCTCCGGGGCTTAGTTAAGGAGAAAACTCTGTTTAAACTTTTTATAACTTACAAAAAAAAATATAATTAAGTGAGTGAGTGGAAGTGAGTGAAAGTGAGTGAAAGTGAGTGGAAGTGAGTGGAAGTGAGTGGAAGTGAGTGGAAGTGAGTGGAAATGAGTGGAAGTGAGTGGAAGTGAGTTGAAGTGGGTGAGAGTGAGTGGAGTAGTGAGTGGAAGTGCGTGGAAGTGGGTGAGAGTGAGTGGAGTACTGAGTGGAAGTGAGTTGGAGTGAGCGAAGGTGAGTGGAGTGAGTGGAAGTGAGTGGAAGTGAGTGGAAGTGAGTTGAAGTGGGTGAGAGTGAGTGGAGTAGTGAGTGGAAGTGCGTGGAAGTGGGTGAAACTGAGTTAAAGTGAGTGGAGTAGTGAGTGGAAATGAGTGAAGTGTGTGGAAGTGAGTGGAAGTGAGTGGAAGTGAGTGGACGTGAGTGGAGTAAGTGGAAGTGAGTGGAAGTGAGTGGAAGTTAGTGGAAGTTAGTGGAAGTGAGTGGAAGTGAGTGGAAGTGAGTGGAATGTGAGTGGAAGTTAGTGGAGTAGTGAGTGGAAGTGAGTGGAATGAAGCTCTTTTTTGCTCTCCGGGGCTTAGTTAAGGAAAAAAATCTGTTTAAACTTTTTATAACTTACAAAAAAAATATAATTAATACAAAATTTAATTTTTTTCAATTTTTTAGAAAATGCGAATTTGTGGACGATAATATATCAAAAGAAGCTCTTTTTTCGCTCTCGGGGGCTTAGATAAAGAGAAGCTCTATTTAAACTTTTTATAACTTAAAAAATAAAAATAATTAATACAAAATTGAAATTTTTCAATTTTTTTAGAAAATACGAATTTTTGGACGGTAGTGAGTTGAAGTGGGTGAGAGTGAGTGGAGTAGTGTGTGGAAGTGAGTGGAAGTGCGTGGAAGTGGGTGGAGTGAGTGGAAGTGAGAGGAAGTGAGTGGAGTGAGTGGAAGTGAGTGGAAGTGAGTGGAAGTGAGTGGAAGTGAGTGGAGTGAGTGGAGTGAGTGGAAGTGAGTGGAGTGAGTGGAAGTGAGTGGAAGTGAGTGGAAGTGAGTGGAAGTGAGTGGAGTGAGTGGAGTGAGTGGAAGTGAGTGGAAGTGAGTGGAAGTGAGTGGAAGTGAGTGGAAATGAGTGGAAGTGAGTGGAAGTGAGTGGAAGTGAGTGGAAGTGAGTGGAAGTGAGTGGAAGTGAGTGGAAGTGAGTGGAAGTGAGTGGAGTGAGTGGAGTGAGTGGAAGTGAGTGGAAGTGAGTGGAAGTGAGTGGAAGTGAGTGGAAGTGAGTGGAAGTGAGTGGAAGTGAGTGGAAGTGTGTGGAAGTGAGTGGAGTGAGTGGAGTGAGTGGAAGTGAGTGGAAGTGAGTGGAAGTGAGTGGAAGTGAGTGGAAGTGAGTGGAAGTGAGTGGAAGTGAGTGGAGTGAGTGGAGTGAGTGGAAGTGAGTGGAAGTGAGTGGAAGTGAGTGGAAGTGAGTGGAAGTGAGTGGAAGTGAGTGGAGTGAGTGGAGTGAGTGGAAGTGAGTGGAAGTGAGTGGAAGTGAGTGGAAGTGAGTGGAAGTGAGTGGAAGTGAGTGGAAGTGAGTGGAAGTGTGTGGAAGTGAGTGGAGTGAGTGGAGTGAGTGGAAGTGAGTGGAAGTGAGTGGAAGTGAGTGGAAGTGAGTGGAAGTGAGTGGAAGTGAGTGGAAGTGAGTGGAAGTGAGTGGAAGTGAGTGGAGTGAGTGGAGTGAGTGGAAGTGAGTGGAAGTGAGTGGAAGTGAGTGGAAGTGAGTGGAAGTGAGTGGAAGTGAGTGGAAGTGAGTGGAAGTGTGTGGAAGTGAGTGGAGTGAGTGGAGTGAGTGGAAGTGAGTGGAAGTGAGTGGAAGTGAGTGGAAGTGAGTGGAAGTGAGTGGAGTGAGTGGAGTGAGTGGAAGTGAGTGGAAGTGAGTGGAAGTGAGTGGAAGTGAGCAAAAGTGAGTGGAAGTGAGCAAAAGTGAGTGGAAGTGAGTGGAAATGAGTGGAAGTGAGTGGAAGTGAGTGGAAGTGAGTGGAAGTGAGTGGAGTGAGTGGAGTGAGTGGAAGTGAGTGGAAGTGAGTGGAAGTGAGTGGAAGTGAGTGGAAGTGAGTGGAAGTGAGTGGAAGTGAGTGGAAGTGAGTGGAAGTGAGTGGAAGTGAGTGGAGTGAGTGGAGTGAGTGGAAGTGAGTGGAAGTGAGTGGAAGTGAGTGGAAGTGAGTGGAAGTGAGTGGAAGTGAGTGGAAGTGAGTGGAAGTGTGTGGAAGTGAGTGAAAGTGGGTAAAAGTGGGTAAAAGTGAGTGGAAATGAGTGGAAGTGAGTGGAAGTTAGTGGAAGTTAGTGGAAGTGAGTGGAAGTGAGTTGAATGTGAGTGGAAGTTAGTGGAGTAGTGAGTGGAAGTGAGTGGAAGTGAGTGGAATGAAGCTCTTTTTTGCTCTCCGGGGCTTAGTTAAGGAGAAAACTCTGTTTAAACTTTTTATAACTTACAAAAAAAAAATATAATTAATACAAAATTAAATTTTTTAAATTTTTTAGAAAATGCGTATTTGTGGACGATAATATATCAAAAGAAGCTCTTTTTTCGCTCTCGGGGGCTTAGAAAAAGAGAAGCTCTATTTAAACTTTTTATAACTTAAAAAATAAATACAATTAATACAAAATTGAAATTTTTCAATTTTTTTAGAAAATACGAATTTTTGGACGGTAATTTATCAAATGCAGTTCTTTTTCGCTCTTCGGGGCTTAGTTAAGCAGAAAACTCTATTTAAACTTTTTATAACTTAAACAAACAACATAATTAATACAAAATTTAAGTTTTTCAATTTTTTTAGAAAATACGAATTTTTGGACGATAATTGATCAAATGCAGCTCTTTTTCGCTCGTCGGGGCTTAGTTAAGCAGAAAACTCTTATTAAACTTTTTATAACTATAAAAAATAATTAATACAAAATTTAAATTTTTCAAATTTTTTAGAAAATAAGAATTCTTGGTTCATAATATATCAAATTAAGCTATTTTTTTTTCCGGGGCTTAGATAAGGGTAAAACTCGATTTAAACCTTTTATAACTTAAAAATTAAGAAATAATAAAGTCATTACATTATTTAGAAAATACGAATTTTTGGTCGATAATATATCAAATGAAGCTCTTTCTTGCTCTCCGGGGCTTAGTTAAGGAGCAACTCTATTTTAAACTTTTTATAACTTAAAAAATAAATATAATTAATACAAAATTGAAATTTTTAATTTTTTTTTAGAAAATACGCATTTTTGGACGGTAATTTATCAAATGCAGTTCTTTTTCGCTCTTCGGGGCTTAGTTAAGCAGAAACCTCTATTTAAACTTTTTATAACTTCTCCAAAAAACATAATACAAAATTAAAATTTTTCAAATTTTTTAGAAAATACGAATTGTTGATCGATAGTATATCAAATTAAGTTAATTTTTCGGTCCGGGGCTTAGATAAGGAGAAAACTCGATTTAAATATTTTATAACTTAAAAAAGTGAAGTGCGTGGAGTGAGTTGAGTGGAAGTGAGCAAAAGTGAGTGGAAGCGAGTGGAAGTGTGTAGAAGTGAGTAGAAGTGAGTGGAAGTGAGTGAAAGTGGGTGGAGTGAGTGGAAGTGAGTGGAAGTGGGTGGGAGTGAGTGGAAGTGAGTGGAAGTGAGTGGAAGTGAGTGGAAGTGAGTGGAAGTGAGTGGAAGTGAGTGGAAGTGAGTGGAAGTGAGTGGAAGTGAGTGGAAGTGAGTGGAAGTGACAGGAAGTGAGTGGAAGTGAGTGGAAGTGAGTGGAAGTGAGTGGAAGTGAGTGGAAGTGAGTGGAAGTGAGTGGAAGTGAGTGGAAGTGAGTGGAAGTGAGTGGAAGTGAGTGGAAGTGAGTGGAAGTGAGTGGAAGTGAGTGGAAGTGAGTGGAAGTGAGTGGAAGTGAGTGGAAGTGAGTGGAAGTGAGTGGAAGTGAGTGGATGTGAGTGGATGTGAGTGGATGTGAGTGGAAGTGAGTGAAGGTGAGTGGAAGTGAGTGGAGTGAGAGGAAGTGAGTTGAGTGGAAGTGAGCAAAAGTGAGTGGAAGCGAGTGGAAGTGTGTAGAAGTGAGTAGAAGTGAGTGGAAGTGAGTGGAAGTGAGTAAAAGTGGGTGGAGTGAGTGGAAGTGAGTGAAGTGAGTGGAAGTGAGTGGAAGTGAGTGGAAGTGAGTGGAAGTGAGTGGTAGTGATTGGAAGTGAGTGGAAGTGAGTGGAAGTGGGTGGAAGTGAGTGGAAGTGGGTGGAAGTGAGTGGAAGTGAGTGGAAGTGAGTGGAGTGAGTGGAAGTGAGTGGAAGTGAGTGGAAGTGAACAAAAATGAGTGGAAGCGAGTGGAAGTGAGTGGATGTGAGTGGAAGTGAGTTGAAGTGGGTGAGAGTGAGTGGAGTAGTGAGTGGAAGTGAGTTGAAGTGGGTGAGAGTGAGTGGAGTAGTGAGTGGAAGTGAGTGAAAGTGAGTAGAAGTGAGAGGAACTGAGTGGTGGGAGTGGAAGTGAGTTGAAGTGGGTGAGAGTGAGTGGAGTAGTGAGTGGAAGTGAGTTGAAGTGGGTGAGAGTGAGTGGAGTAGTGAGTGGAGTAGTGAGTGGAAGTGAGTGGAAGTGAGTGGGAGTGCGTGAAAGTGGGTGAAACTGAGTTAAAGTGAGTGGAGTAGTTAGTGGTACTGAGTGCAAGTGGGTGGAGCGTGTGGAAGTGAGTGAAGTAAGCGGAAGTGAGTGGAAGTGAGTGGAAGTGAGTGGAAGTGAGTGGAATTGAGTGGAAGTGAGTGGAAGTGAGTGGAAGTGAGTGGAAGTGAGTGGAAGTGAGTGGAAGTGAGTGGAAGTGAGTGGAAGTGAGTGGAAGTGAGTGGTAGTGGGTGAAAGTGAGTGGAAATGAGTGGAAGGAAGTGAGTGGAAGTGAGTGGAAGTGAGTGGTGTGAGTGGAAGTGTGTGGAAGTGAGTGGAAGTGAGTGGAAGTGAGTGGAAGTGAGTGGAAGTGAGTGGAAGTGAGTGGACGTGAGTGGAGTGAGTGGAAGTGTGTGGAAGTGAGTGGAAGTGAGTGGAAGTGTGTGGAAGTGAGTGGAAGTGAGTGGAAGTGAGTGGAAGTGAGTGGAAGTGAGTGGAAGTGAGTGGAAGTGAGTGGACGTGAGTGGAGTGAGTGGAAGTGTGTGGAAGTGAGTGGAAGTGAGTGGAAGTGAGTTGGAGTGAGCGAAGGTGAGTGGAGTGAGTGGAAGTGAGTTGAAGTGGGTGAGAGTGAGTGGAGTAGTGAGTGGAAGTGAGTGGAAGTGAGTGGAAGTGAGTGGAAGTGAGTGGAAGTGAGTGGAAGTGAGTGGAAGTGAGTGGACGTGAGTGGAGTGAGTGGAAGTGAGTGGAGTAGTGTGTGGAAGTGAGTGGAAGTGAGTGGAAGTGAGTGGAAGTGAGTGGAAGTGCGTGGAAGTGTGTGGAAGTGAGTGAAAGTGGGTGAAAGTGAGTGGAAATGAGTGGAAATGAGTGGAAGTGTGTGGTGGGAGTGGAAGTGAGTTGAAGTGGGTGAGAATGAGTGGAAGTGAGTTGAACTGGGTGAGAGTGAGTGGAGTAGTGTGTGGAAGTGAGTGGAAGTGCGTGGAAGTGGGTGAAACTGAGTTAAAGTGAGTGGAGTAGTGAGTGGAACTGAGTGCAAGTGGGTGGAGTGAGTGGAAGTGTGTGGAAGTGAGTGGAAGTGAGTGGAAGTGAGTGGAAGTGAGTGGAAGTGAGTGAATGTGAGTGGAAGTGAGTGGACGTGAGTGGAGTGAGTGGAAGTGTGTGGAAGTGAGTGGAAGTGAGTGGAAGTGAGTTGGAGTGAGCGAAGGTGAGTGGAGTGAGTGGAAGTGAGTTGAAGTGGGTGAGAGTGAGTGGAGTAGTGAGTGGAAGTGAGTGGAAGTGAGTGGACGTGAGTGGAGTGAGTGGAAGTGAGTGGAGTAGTGTGTGGAGTAGTGTGTGGAAGTGAGAGGAAGTGAGTGGAAGTGAGTGGAAGTGCGTGGAAGTGGGTGAAACTGAGTTAAAGTGAGTGGAATAGTGAGTGGAACTGAGTGCAAGTGGGTGGAGTGTGTGGAAGTGAGTGGAAGTGGGTGGAGTGAGTGGAAGTGTGTGGAAGTGAGTGGAAGTGAGTGGAAGTGAGTGGAAGTGAGTGGAAGTGAGTGGACGTGAGTGGAGTGAGTGGAAGTGTGTGGAAGTGAGTGGAAGTGAGTGGAAGTGAGTGGAAGTGAGTTGGAGTGAGCGAAGGTGAGTGGAGTGAGTGGAAGTGAGTTGAAGTGGGTGAGAGTGAGTGGAGTAGTGAGTGGAAGTGAGTTGAAGTGAGTGGAAGTGAGTGGAAGTGAGTGGACGTGAGCGGAGTGAGTGGAAGTGAGTGGAGTAGTGTGTCGAAGTGTGTGGAAGTGAGTGGAAGTGCGTGGAAGTGGGTGAAACTGAGTTAAAGTGAGTGGAGTAGTGAGATGAACTGAGTGCAAGTGGGTGGAAGTGCGTGAAAGTGAGTGGAAGTGAGTGGACGTGAGTGGAAGTGAGTGGACGTGAGTGGAGTGAGTGGAAGTGAGTGGAAGTGAGTGGAAGTGAGTGGAAGTGAGTGGAAGTGAGTGGAAGTGAGTGGAAGTGAGTGGAAGTGAGTGGAAGTGAGTGGAAGTGAGTGGAAGTGAGTGGAAGTGAGTGGAAGTGAGTGGAAGTGAGAGGAAGTGAATGGAAGTGAGTGGAATGTGAGTGGAAGTGAGTGGAAGTTAGTGGAGTAGTGAGTGGAATGAATGAAGCTCTTTTTTGCTCTCGGGGGCTTAGACAAAGAGAAACTCTATTTAAACTTTTTATAACTTAAAAAATAAATACAACTAATACAAAATTGAAATTTTTAATTTTTTTCAGAAAATACGAATTTTTGGACGGTAATTTATCAAATGCAGTTCTTTTTCGCTCTTCGGGGCTTAGTTAAGCAGAAAACTCTATTTAAACTTTTTATAACTTAAACAAAAAACATAATTAATACAAAATTTAAATTTTTCAATTTTTTTAGAAAATACGAATTTTTGGACAATAATTTATCAAATGCAACTCTTTTTCGCTCTTCGGGGCTTAGTTAAGCAGAAAACTCTATTTAAACTTTTTATAACTTAAAAAAAAATTAAAAATACAAAATTAAAATTTTTCAAATTTTTTAGAAGATACGAATTGTTGGTTCATAATATATCAAATTAAACTATTTTTTCGCTTTTTATATCTTAAAAATGAAAAAATAACACAGTCAATACATTTTTTAGAAAATACGAAGTTTTGGTCGATAATATATCAAATGAAGCTCTTTCTTGCTCTCCGGGGCTTAGTTAAGGAGAAACTCTATTTAAACTTTTTATAACTTAAAAAAGTGAAGTGAGTGGAGTGAGAGGAAGTGAGTGGAGCGAGTTGAGTGCAAGTTAGTGGAAGTGGGTGGAAGTGAGCAAAACTGAGTGGAAGCGAGTGGAAGTGAGTTGAAGTGAGTTGAAGTGAGTGGAAGTGAGTGGAGTGAGTGGAAGTGAGTGGAAGTGAGTGGAAGTGAGTGGAAGTGAGTGGAAGTGAGTGGAAGTGAGTGGAAGTGAGTGGAAGTGAGTGGAAGTGAGTGGAAGTGAGTGGAAGTGAGTGGAAGTGAGTGGAAGTGAGTGAAAGTGAGTGGAAGTGAGTGGAAGTGAGCGAAAGTGAGTGGAAGCGAGTGGAAGTGAGCGAAAGTGAGTGGAAGTGAGTGGAAGTGAGTGGAGTGAGTTGAAGTGAGTGGAAGTGATTGAAAGTGGGTGAAAGTGAGTGAAAGTGGGTGAAAGTGAGTGAAAGTGGGTGAAAGTTAGTGAAAGTGAGTGGAAATGAGTGGAAATGAGTGGAAGTGATTGAAAGTGGGTGAAAGTGAGTGAAAGTGGGTGAAAGTTAGTGAAAGTGAGTGGAAATGAGTGGAAATGAGTGGAAATGAGTGGAAGTGAGTGAAAATAAGTTGAAGTGAGAGGTGGGAGTGGAAGTGAGTTGAAGTGGGTGAGACTGAGTGGAGTAGTGACTGGAAGTGAGTGGAAGTGAGTTGAAGTGGGTGAGAGTGAGTGGAGTAGTCAGTTAAAGTGAGTGGAGTAGTGAGTGGAACTGAGTGGAAGTGAGTGAAGTGAGTGGAAGTGAGTGGAAGTGAGTGGAAGTGAGTGAAGTGAGTGGAAGTGAGTGGAAGTGAGTGGACGTGAGTGGTGAGTGGAAGTGAGTGGAAGTGAGTGGAAGTGAGTGGAAGTGAGTGGAAGTGAGTGGAAGTGAGTGGAAGTGAGTGGAAGCGAGTGGAAGTGAGTGGAAGTGAGTAGAAATGAGTGGAAGTGAGTGGAAATAAGTTGAAGTGAGTGGTGGGAGTGAAGGTGAGTTGAAGTGGGTGATAGTGAGTGGAGTACTGAGTGGAAGTGAGTTGGAGTGAGCGAAGGTGAGTGGAGTGAGTGGAAGTGAGTGGAAGTGAGTAGAAGTGAGAGAAAGTGAGTGGAGTGAGTGGAAGTGAATGGCAGTGGGTGGAAGTGAGCAAAAGTGTGTGGAAGCGAGTGGAAGTGAGTGGAAGTGAGTGGAAATGAGTGGAATTGAGTTGAAGTGAGTTGTGGGAGTGGAAGTGAGTTGAAATGGGTGAGACTGAGCGGAGTAGTGACTGGAAGTGCGTGGAAGTGGGTGAAACTGAGTTAAAGTGAGTGGAGCAGTGAGTGGAACTGAGTGGAAGTGAGTGAAGTGAGTGGAAATCAGTGGAAGTGAGTGGACGTGAGTGGAGTGAGTGGAAGTGAGTGGAAGTGAGTGGAAGTGAGTGGAAGTGAGTGGAAGTGAATGGAAGTGGGTGGAAGTGAGCAAAAGTGAGTGGAAGTGAGTGGAAGCGAGTGGAAGTGAGTGGAAATGAGTGGAAATGAGTGGAAATGAGTGGAAGTGAGTGGAAATAAGTTGAAGTGAGTGGTGGGAGTGGAAGTGAGTTGAAGTGGGTGAGACTGAGTGGAAGTGAGTTGAAGTGGGTGAGAGTGAGTGGAGTAGTGTGTGGAAGTGCGTGGAAGTGGGTGAAACTGAGTTCAAGTGAGTGGAGTAGTGTGTGGAAGTGAGTGGAAGTGAGTGGAAGTGGGTGGAGTGAGTGGAAGTGTGTGGAAGTGAGTGGAAGTGAGTGGAAGTGAGTGGAAGTGAGTGGAAGTGAGTGGAAGTGAGTGGACGTGAGTGGAGTGAGTGGAAGTATGTGGAAGTGAGTGGAAGTGAGTGGAAGTGAGTGGAAGTGAGTGGAAGTGAGTGGAAGTGCGTGGAAGTGGGTGAAACTGAGTTAAAGTTAGTGGAGTAGTGAGTGGAACTGAGTGCAAGTGGGTGGAAGTGCGTGAAAGTGAGTGGAAGTGAGTGGAAGTGAGTGGAAGTGAGTGGACGTGAGTGGACGTGAGTGGAGTGAGTGGAAGTGAGTGGAAGTGAGTGGAAGTGAGTGGAAGTGAGTGGAAGTGAGTGGAAGTGAGTGGAAGTGAGTGGAAGTGAGTGGAAGTGAGTGGAAGTGAGTGGAAGTGAGTGGAAGTGAGTGGAAGTGAGTGAAAGAGAGTGGAAGTGAGTGGAAGTGAGTGGAAGTGAGTGGAAGTGAGTGGAAGTGAGTGGAAGCGAGTGGAAGTGAGCGAAAGTGAGTGGAAGTGAGTGGAGTGAGTTGAAGTGAGTGGAAGTGATTGAAAGTGGGTGAAAGTGAGTGAAAGTGGGTGAAAGTTAGTGAAAGTGAGTGGAAATGAGTGGAAATGAGTGGAAGTGATTGAAAGTGGGTGAAAGTGAGTGAAAGTGGGTGAAAGTTAGTGAAAGTGAGTGGAAATGAGTGGAAATGAGTGGAAATGAGTGGAAATGAGTGGAAATGAGTGGAAATGAGTGGAAGTGAGTGGAAGTGAGTGGAAGTGAGTGGAAGTGAGTGGAAGTGAGTGAAAGTGGGTGAAAGTGGGTGAAAGTTAGTGAAAGTTAGTGAAAGTGAGTGGAAATGAGTGGAAATGAGTGGATATGAGTGGAAGTGAGTGGAAGTGAGTGGAAGTGAGTGAAAGTGGGTGAAAGTGAGTGAAAGTGAATGGAAATGAGTGGAAGTGAGTGGTGGGAGTGGAAGTGAGTTGAAGTGGGTGAGAGTGAGTGGAGTAGTGAGTGGAAGTGAGTTGAAGTGGGTGAGAGTGAGTGGAGTACTGAGTGGAAGTGAGTTGGAGTGAGCGAAGGTGAGTGGAGTGAGTGGAAGTGAGTGGAAGTGATTGAAAGTGGGTGAAAGTGAGTGAAAGTGTGTGAAAGTGGGTGAAAGTTAGTGAAAATGAGTGGAAATGAGTGGAAGTGAGTGGAAGTGAGTGGAAGTGAGTGGAAGTGAGTGGAAGTGAGTGGAAGTGAGTGAAAGTGGGTGAAAGTGAGTGAAAGTGAATGGAAATGAGTGGAAGTGAGTTGAAGTGGGTGAGAGTGAGTGGAGTAGTGAGTGGAAGTGAGTTGAATTGGGTGAGAGTGAGTGGAGTACTGAGTGGAAGTGAGTTGGAGTGAGCGAAGGTGAGTGGAGTGAGTAGAAGTGAGTGGAAGTGAGTAGAAGTGAGAGGAAGTGATTGGAGTGAGCGGAAGTGAATGGAAGTGGGTGGAAGTGAGCAAAAGTGAGTGGAAGCGAGTGGAAGTGAGTGGAAATGAGTGGAAGTGAGTGAAAATAAGTTGAAGTGAGAGGTGGGAGTGGAAGTGAGTTGAAGTGGGTGAGACTGAGTGGAGTAGTGACTGGAAGTGAGTGGAAGTGAGTTGAAGTGGGTGAGAGTGAGTGGAGTAGTGAGTTAAAGTGATTGGAGTAGTGAGTGGAACTGAGTGGAAGTGAGTGAAGTGAGTGAAGTGAGTGAAGTGAGTGGAAGTGAGTGGAAGTGAGTGAAGTGAGTGGAAGTGAGTGGAAGTGAGTGGACGTGAGTGGAGTGAGTGGAAGTGAGTGGAAGTGAGTGGAAGTGAGTGGAAGTGAGTGGAAGTGAGTGGAAGTGAATGGAAGTGAATGGAAGTGGGTGGAAGTGAGTGGAAGCGAGTGGAAGTGAGTGGAAGTGAGTGGAAATGAGTGGAAGTGAGTGGAAATAAGTTGAAGTGAGTGGTGGGAGTGAAGGTGAGTTGAAGTGGGTGAGACTGAGTGGAGTAGTGACAGGAAGTGAGTTGAAGTGGGTGATAGTGAGTGGAGTACTGAGTGGAGTACTGAGTGGAAGTGAGTTGGAGTGAGCGAAGGTGAGTGGAGTGAGTGGAAGTGAGTGGAAGTGAGTAGTAGTGAGAGAAAGTGAGTGGAGTTAATGGCAGTGGGTGGAAGTGAGCAAAAGTGTGTGGAAGCGAGTGGAAGTGAGTGGAAATGAGTGGAAGTGAGTGGAAATAAGTTGAAGTGAGTTGTGGGAGTGGAAGTGAGTTGAAATGGGTGAGACTGAGCGGAGTAGTGACTGCAAGTGCGTGGAAGTGGGTGAAACTGAGTTAAAGTGAGTGGAGTAGTGAGTGGAACTGAGTGGAAGTGAGTGAAGTGAGTGGAAATCAGTGGAAGTGAGTGGACGTGAGTGGATTGAGTGGAAGTGAGTGGAAGTGAGTGGAAGTGAGTGAAGTGAGTGAAGTGAGTGGAAATCAGTGGAAGTGAGTGGACGTGAGTGGATTGAGTGGAAGCGAGTGGAAGTGAGTGGAAGTGAGTGGAAATGAGTGGAAGTGAGTGGAAATAAGTTGAAGTGAGTGGTGGGAGTGGAAGTGAGTTGAAGTGGGTGAGACTGAGTGGAGTAGTGACTGGAAGTGAGTGGAAGTGAGTTGAAGTGGGTGAGAGTGAGTGGAGTAGTGTGTGGAAGTGCGTGGAAGTGGGTGAAACTGAGTTAAAGTGAGTGGAGTAGTGTGTGGAAGTGAGTGGAAGTGAGTGGAAGTGGGTGGAGTGAGTGGAAGTGTGTGGAAGTGAGTGGAAGTGAGTGGAAGTGAGTGGAAGTAAGTGGACGTGAGTGGAGTGAGTGGAAGTGTGTGGAAGTGAGTGGAAGTGAGTTGGAGTGAGCGAAGGTGAGTGGAGTGAGTGGAAGTGAGTTGAAGTGGGCGAGAGTGAGTGGTGTAGTGAGTGGAAGTGAGTTGAAGTGAGTGGAAGTGAGTGGAGTGAGTGGAAGTGAGTGGAGTAGTGCGTGGAAGTGAGTGGAAGTGAGTGGAAGTGCGTGGAAGTGGGTGAAACTGAGTTAAAGTTAGTGGAGTAGTGAGTGGAACTGAGTGCAAGTGGGTGGAAGTGCGTAAAAGTGAGTGGAAGTGAGTGGAAGTGAGTGGAAGTGAGTGGAAGTGAGTGGAAGTGAGTGGACGTGAGTGGAGTGAGTGGAAGTGAGTGGAAGTGAGTGGAAGTGAGTGGAAGTGAGTGGAAGTGAGTGGAAGTGAGTGGAAGTGAGTGGAAGTGAGTGGAAGTGAGTGGAAGTGAGTGGAAGTGAGTGGAAGTGAGTGGAAGTGAGTGGAAGTGAGTGGAAGTGAGTGCAAGTGAGTGAAAGTGAGAGGAAGTGAATGGAAGTGAGTGGAATGTGAGTGGAAGTGAGTGGAAGTTAGTGGAGTAGTGAGTGGAATGAATGAAGCTCTTTTTTGCTCTCGGGGGCTTAGACAAAGAGAAACTCTATTTAAACTTTTTATAACTTAAAAAATAAATACAACTAATACAAAATTGAAATTTTTAATTTTTTTTAGAAAATACGAATATTTGGACGGTAATTTATCAAATGCAGTTCTTATTCGCTCTTCGGGGCTTAGTTAAGCAGAAAACTCTATTTAAACTTTTTATAACTTAAACAAAAAACATAATTAATACAAAATTTAAATTTTTCAATTTTTTTAGAAAATACGAATTTTTGGACAATAATTTATCAAATGCAACTCTTTTTCGCTCTTCGGGGCTTAGTTAAGCAGAAAACTCTATTTAAACTTTTTATAACTTAAGAAAAAATAATTAATACAAAATTTAAATTTTTCAAATTTTTTAGAAGATACAAATTGTTGGTTCATAATATATCAAATTAAACTATTTTTTCGCTTTTTATATCTTAAAAATGAAAAAATAACACAGTCTATACATTTTTTAGAAAATAAGAAGTTTTGGTCGATAATATATCAAATGAAGCTCTCTCTTGCTCTCCGGGGCTTAGTTAAGGAGAAACTCTATTTAAACTTTTTATAACTTAAAAAAGTGAAGTGAGTGGAAGTCAGTGGAGTGAGAGGGAGTGGAGCGAGTTGAGTGGAAGTTAGTGGAAGTGAGCAAAACTGAGTGGAAGCGAGTGGAAGTGAGTTGAAGAGAGTGGAAGTGAGTGGAAGTGAGTGGAAGTGAGTGGAAGTGAGTGGAAGTGAGTGGAAGTGAGTGGAAGTGAGTGGAAGTGAGTGGAAGTGAGTGGAAGTGAGTGGAAGTGAGTGGAAGTGAGTGGAAGTGAGTGGAAGTGAGTGGAAGTGAGTGGAAGTGAGTGGAAGTGAGTGGAAGTGAGTGGAAGTGAGTGGAAGTGAGCGAAAGTGAGTGGAAGCGAGTGGAAGTGAGCGAAAGTGAGTGGAAGTGAGTGGAGTGAGTTGAAGTGAGTGGAAATGAGTGAAAGTGGGTGAAAGTTAGTGAAAGTGAGTGGAAATGAGTGGAAATGAGTGGAAATGAGTGGAAATGAGTGGAAATTAGTGGAAATGAGTGGAAATGAGTGGAAGTGAGTGGAAGTGAGTGGAAGTGAGTGAAAGTGGGTGAAAGTTAGTGAAAGTTAGAGTGGAAATGAGTGGAAATGAGTGGAAGTGAGTGGAAGTGAGTGGAAGTGAGTGAAAGTGGGTGAAAGTTAGTGAAAGTTAGAGTGGAAATGAGTGGAAATGAGTGGAAGTGAGAGGAAGTGAGTGGAAGTGAGTGAAAGTGGGTGAAAGTGAGTGAAAGTGAATGGAAATGAGTGGAAGTGAGTGGTGGGAGTGGAAGTGAGTTGAAGTGGGTGAGAGTGAGTGGAGTAGTGAGTGGAAGTGAGTTGAAGTGGGTGAGAGTGAGTGGAGTACTGAGTGGAAGTGAGTTGGAGTGAGCGAAGGTGAGTGGAGTGAGTGGAAGTGAGTGGAAGTGATTGAAAGTGGGTGAAAGTGAGTGAAAGTGGGTGAAAGTGGGTGAAAGGGAAAGTGAGTGAAAATGAGTGGAAATGAGTGGAAGTGAGTGGAAGTGAGTGGAAGTGAGTGGAAGTGAGTGGAAGTGAGTGGAAGTGAGTGGAAGTGAGTGAAAGTGGGTGAAAGTGAGTGAAAGTGAATGGAAATGAGTGGAAGTGAGTGGTGGGAGTGGAAGTGAGTTGAAGTGGGTGAGAGTGAGTGGAGTAGTGAGTGGAAGTGAGTTGAAGTGGGTGAGAGTGAGTGGAGTACTGAGTGGAAGTGAGTTGGAGTGAGCGAAGGTGAGTGGAGTGAGTGGAAGTGAGTGGAAGTGAGTAGAAGTGAGAGGAAGTGAGTGGAAGTGAATGGAAGTGGGTGGAAGTGAGTGGAAGCGAGTGGAAGTGAGTGGAAGTGAGTGGAAGTGAGTGGAAGTGAGTGGAAGTGAGTGAAAGTGGGTGAAAGTGAGTGAAAGTGAATGGAAATGAGTGGAAGTGAGTGGTGGGAGTGGAAGTGAGTTGAAGTGGGTGAGAGTGAGTGGAGTAGTGAGTGGAAGTGAGTTGAAGTGGGTGAGAGTGAGTGGAGTACTGAGTGGAAGTGAGTTGGAGTGAGCGAAGGTGAGTGGAGTGAGTGGAAGTGAGTGGAAGTGATTGAAAGTGGGTGAAAGTGAGTGAAAGTGGGTGAAAGTGAAAGTGAGTGGAAATGAGTGGAAATGAGTGGAAGTGAGTGGAAGTGAGTGGAAGTGAGTGGAAGTGAGTGGAAGTGAGTGGAAGTGAGTGGAAGTGAGTGAAAGTGGGTGAAAGTGAGTGAAAGTGAATGGAAATGAGTGGAAGTGAGTGGTGGGAGTGGAAGTGAGTTGAAGTGGGTGAGAGTGAGTGGAGTAGTGAGTGGAAGTGAGTTGAAGTGGGTGAGAGTGAGTGGAGTACTGAGTGGAAGTGAGTTGGAGTGAGCGAAGGTGAGTGGAGTGAGTGGAAGTGAGTGGAAGTGAGTAGAAGTGAGAGGAAGTGAGTGAAGTGAGTGAAGTGAGTGGAAGTGAGTGGAAGTGAGTGAAGTGAGTGGAAGTGAGTGGAAGTGAGTGGACGTGAGTGGAGTGAGTGGAAGTGAGTGGAAGTGAGTGGAAGTGAGTGGAAGTGAGTGGAAGTGAATGGAAGTGGGTGGAAGTGAGTGGAAGCGAGTGGAAGTGAGTGGAAGTGAGTGGAAATGAGTGGAAGTGAGTGGAAATAAGTTGAAGTGAGTGGTGGGAGTGAAGGTGAGTTGAAGTGGGTGAGACTTAGTGGAGTAGTGACTGGAAGTGAGTTGAAGTGGGTGAGAGTAAGTGGAGTATTGAGTGGAAGTGAGTTGGAGTGAGCGAAGGTGAGTGGAAGTGAGTGGAAGTGAGTAGAAGTGAGAGGAAGTGAGTGGAGTGAGTGGAAGTGAATGGCAGTGGGTGGAAGTGAGCAAAAGTGTGTGGAAGCGAGTGGAAGTGAGTGGAAGTGAGTGGAAATGAGTGGAAGTGAGTGGAAATGAGTGGAAGTGAGTGGAAATAAGTTGAAGTGAGTTGTGGGAGTGGAAGTGAGTTGAAATGGGTGAGACTGAGCGGAGTAGTGACTGGAAGTGAGTGGAAGTGCGTGGAAGTGGGTGAAACTGAATTAAAGTGAGTGGAGTAGTGAGTGGAACTGAGTGGAAGTGAGTGAAGTGAGTGAAGTGAATGAAAGTGGGTGGAAGTGAGCAAAAGTGAGTGGAAGCGAGTGGAAATAAGTTGAAGTGAGTGGTGGGAGTGGAAGTGAGTTGAAGTGGGTGAGACTGAGTGGAGTAGTGACTGGAAGTGAGTGGAAGTGAGTTGAAGTGGGTGAGAGTGAGTGGAGTAGTGTGTGGAAGTGCGTGGAAGTGGGTGAAACTGAGTTAAAGTGAGTGGAGTAGTGAGTGGAAGTGAGTGGAAGTGAGTGGAAGTGAGTGGAAGTTAGTGGAAGTGAGTGGAAGTGAGTGGAAGTGAGTGGAAGTGAGTGGAAAGTGAGTGGAAGTTAGTGGAGTAGTGAGTGGAATGAAGCTCTTTTTTGCTCTCCGGGGCTTAGTTAAGGAGAAAACTCTGTTTAAACTTTTTATAACTTACAAAAAAAATATAATTAATACAAAATTAAATTTTTTTAATTTTTTAGAAAATGCTAATTTGTGGACGATACTATATCAAAAGAAGCTCTTTTTTCGCTCTCGGGGGCTTAGATAAAGAGAAGCTCTATTTAAACTTTTTATAACTTAAAAAATAAATATAATTAATACAAAATTGAAATTTTTCAATTTTTTTAGAAAATACGAATTTTTGGACGGTAATTTATCAAATGCAGTTTTTTTTCGCTCTTCGGGGCTTAGTTAAGCAGAAAACTCTATTTGAACTTTTTATAACTTAAACAAAAAACATAATTAATACAAAATTTAAATTTTTAAATTTTTTTGGAAAATACGAATTTTTGGACGATAATTTATCAAATGCAGAAAACTCTTATTAAACTTTTTATAACTATAAAAAATAATTAATACAAAATTTAAATTTTTCAAATTTTTTAGAAAATA
This sequence comes from Eustalomyia histrio, assembly GCA_949748255.1. Classification (NCBI taxonomy): domain Eukaryota; kingdom Metazoa; phylum Arthropoda; class Insecta; order Diptera; family Anthomyiidae; genus Eustalomyia; species Eustalomyia histrio. The sequence continues at coordinate 98,280,586 of OX456526.1, forward strand.
AGAATTGTTGGTTCATAATATATCAAATTAAGCTATTTTTTCGCTTAGATAAGGATAAAACTCGATTTAAACCTTTTATAACTTAAAAATTAAAAAATAATACAGTCATTACATTATTTAGAAAATACGAATTTTTGGTCGATAATATATCAAATGAAGCTCTTTCTTGCTCTCCGGAGCTTAGTTAAGGAGAAACTCTATTTAAACTTTTTATAACTTAAAAAATAAATATAATTAATACAAAATTGAAATTTTTAAATTTTTTTAGAAAATACGAATTTTTGGACGGTAATTTATCAAATGCAGTTCTTTTTCGCTCTTCGGGGCTTAGTTAAGCAGAAACCTCTATTTAAACTTTTTATAACTTCTCCAAAAAACATAATACAAAATTTAAATTTTTCAAATTTTTTAGAAAATACGAATTGTTGATCGATAATATATCAAATTAAGTTAATTTTTCGGTCTCCGGGGCTTAGATAAGGAGAAAACTCGATTTAAACATTTTATAACTTAAAAAAGTGAAGTGAGTGGAGTGAGAGAAAGTGAGTGGAGTGATTTGAGTGGAAGTGAGTGAAGGTGAGTGGAAGTGAGTGGAAGTGAGTGGAGTGAGAGGAAGTGAGTTGAGTGGAAGTGAGCAAAAGTGAGTGGAAGCGAGTGGAAGTGTGTAGAAGTGAGTGGAAGTGAGTGAAAGTGGGTGGAGTGAGTGGAAGTGAGTGGAGTGAGTGGAAGTGAACAAAACTGAGTGAAAGCGAGTGGAAGTGAGTGGATGTGAGTGGAAGTGAGTTGAAGTGGGTGAGAGTAAGTGGAAGTGAGTGGAGTGAGTGGAAGTGAACAAAAGTGAGTGGAAGCGAGTGGAAGTGAGTGGATGTGAGTGGAAGTGAGTTGAAGTGGGTGAGAGTGAGTGGAGTAGTGAGTGGAAGTGAGTTGAAGTTGGTGAGAGTGAGTGGAGTAGTGAGTGGAAGTGAGTGAAAGTGAGTAGAAGTGAGAGGAAGTGAGTGGTGAGTGGAAGTGAGTAGAGTGAGAGGAAGTGAGTGGTGGGAGTGGAAGTGAGTTGAAGTGGGTGAGAGTGAGTGGAGTAGTGAGTGGAGTAGTGAGTGGAAGTGAGTGGAAGTGCGTGGAAGTGGGTGAAACTGAGTTAAAGTGAGTGGAGTAGTTAGTGGAACTGAGTGCAAGTGGGTGGAGCGTGTGGAAGTGTGTGGAAGTGAGTGGAAGTGAGTGGAAGTGAGTGGAAGTGAGTGGAGTGAGTGGAGTGAGCGGAAGTGAGTGGAAGTGAGTGGAAGTGAGTGGAAGTGAGTGAAAGTGAATGGAAATGAGTGGAAGTCAGTGGTGGGAGTGGAAGTGAGTTGAAGTGGGTGAGAGTGAGTGGAGTAGTAAGTGGAAGTGAGTGGAAGTGAGTTGAAGTGGGTGAGAGTGAGTGGAGTACTGAGTGGAAGTGAGTTGGAGTGAGCGAAGGTGAGTGGAGTGAGTGGAAGTGATTAAAAGTGGGTGAAAGTAAGTGAAAGTGGGTGAAAGTTAGTGAAAGTGAGTGGAAGTGAGTGGAAATGAGTGGAAATGAGTGGAAGTGAGTGGAAGTGAGTGGAAGTGAGTGGAAGTGAGTGAAAGTGAGTGAAAGTGAATGGAAGTGAGTGGTGGGAGTGGAAGTGAGTTGAAGTGGGTGAGAGTGAGTGGAGTAGAGAGTGGAAGTGAGTGGAAGTGAGTTGAAGTGGGTGAGAGTGAGTGAGAGTGAGTGGAGTACTGAGTGGAAGTGAGTTGGAGTGAGCGAAGGTGAGTGGAGTGAGTGGAAGTGAGTAGAAGTGAGAGGAAGTGATTGGAGTGAGTGGAAGTGAATGGAAGTGGGTGATAGTGAGCAAAAGTGAGTGGAAGCGAGTGGAAGTGAGTGGAAGTGAGTGGAAATGAGTGGAAGTGAGTGAAAATAAGTTGAAGTGAGTGGTGGGTGTGGAAGTGAGTTGAAGTGGGTGAGAGTGAGTGGAGTAGTGAGTGGAAGTGAGTGGAAGTTAGTTGAAGTGGGTGAGAGTGAGTGGAGTACTGAGTGGAAGTGAGTTGGAGTGAGCGAAGGTGAGTGGAGTGAGTGGAAGTGAGTAGAAGTGAGAGGAAGTGATTGGAGTGAGTGGAAGTGAATGGAAGTGAGTGGAAATGAGTGGAAGTGAGTGGAAATAAGTTGAAGTGAGTTGTGGGAGTGGAAGTGAGTTGTGGGAGTGGAAGTGAGTTGTGGGAGTGGAAGTGAGTTGTGGGAGTGGAAGTGAGTTGAAGTGGGTAAGACTGAGTGGAGTAGTGACTGGAAGTGAGTGGAAGTGAGTTGAAGTGGGTGAGAGTGAGTGGAGTAGTGAGTGGAAGTGCGTGAAAGTGGGTAAAACTGAGTTAAAGTGAGTGGAGTAGTGAGTGGAACTGAGTGGAAATGAGTGAAGTGTGTGGATGTGAGTGGAAGTGAGTGGACGTGAGTGGAGTGAGTGGAAGTGAGTGGAAGTGAGTGGAAGTTAGTGGAAGTTAGTGGAAGTTAGTGGAAGTGAGTGGAAGTGAGTGGAAGTGAGTGGAATGTGAGTGGAAGTTAGTGGAGTAGTGAGTGGAAGTGAGTGGAATGAAGCTCTTTTTTGCTCTCCGGGGCTTAGTTAAGGAGGAAACTCTGTTTAAACTTTTTATAACTTACAAAAAAAATATAATTCATACAAAATTTAATTTTTTTCAATTTTTTAGAAAATGCGAATTTGTGGACGATAATATATAAAAAGAAGCTCTTTTTTCGCTCTCGGGGCTTAGATAAAGAGAAGCTCTATTTAAACTTTTTGTAACTTAAAAAATAAAAATAATTAATACAAAATTGAAATTTTTCAATTTTTTTTAGAAAATACGAATTTTTGGACGGTAGTGAGTTGAAGTGGGTGAGAGTGAGTGGAGTAGTGAGTGGAAGTGAGTGGAAGTGCGTGGAAGTGTGTGAAACTGAGTTAAAGTGAGTGGAGTAGTGAGTGGAAGTGAGTTGAATGTGAGTGGAAGTTAGTGGAGTAGTGAGTGGAAGTGAGTGGAAAGAAGCTCTTTTTTGCTCTCCGGGGCTTAGTTAAGGAGAAAACTCTGTTTAAACTTTTTATAACTTACAAAAAAAAATATAATAAATACAAAATTAAATTTTTTCAATTTTTTAGAAAATGCGTATTTGTGGACGATAATATATCAAAAGAAGCTCTTTTTTTGCTCTCGGGGGCTTAGATAAAGAGAAGCTCTATTTAAACTTTTTATAGCTTAAAAAATAATTAATACAAAATTGAAATTTTTCAATTTTTTTAGACGGTAGTGAGTTAAAGTGGGTCAGTGTGAGTGGAGTAGTGAGTGGAAGTGAGTGGAAGTTAGTGGAAGTGAGTGGAAGTGAGTTGAATGTGAGTGGAAGTTAGTGGAGCAGTGAGTGGAAGTGAGTGGAATGAAGCTCTTTTTTGCTCTCCGGGGCTTAGTTAAGGAGAAAACACTGTTTAAACTTTTTATAACTTACAAAAAAAATATAATTAATACAAAATTAAATTTTTTAAATTTTTTAGAAAATGCGAATTTGTGGACGATACTATATCAAAAGAAGCTCTTTTTTCGCTCTCGGGGGCTTAGATAAAGAAAAGCTCTATTTAAATTTTTTATAACTTAAAAAATAAATACAATTAATACAAAATTAAAATTTTTCAATTTTTTTAGAAAATACGAATTTTTGGACGGTAATTTATCAAATGCAGTTCTTTCTCGCTCTTCGGGGCTTAGTTAAGCAGAAAACTCTATTTAAACTTTTTATAACTTAAACAAAAAACATAATTAATACAAAATTTAAGTTTTTCAATTTTTTTAGAAAATAAGAATTGTTGGTTCATAATATATCAAATTAAGCTATTTTTTCGCTTTCCGGGGCTTAGATAAGGATAAAACTCGATTTAAACCTTTTATAACTTAAAAAAGTGAAGTGCGTGGAGTGAGTTGAGTGGAAGTGAGCAAAAGTGAGTGGAAGCGAGTGGAAGTGTGTAGAAGTGAGTAGAAGTGAGTGGAAGTGAGTGAAAGTGAGTGAAAGTGAGTGAAAGTGAGTGGAAGTGAGTGGAAGTGAGTGGAAGTGAGTGGAAGTGAGTGGAAGTGAGTGGAAGTGAGTGGAAGTGAGTGGAAGTGAGTGGAAGTGAGTGGAAGTGAGTGGAAGTGAGCGGAAGTGAGCGGAAGTGAGCGGAAGTGAGTGGAAGTGAGTGGAAGTGAGTGGAAGTGAGTGGAAGTGAGTGGAAGTGAGTGGTAGTGAGTGGAAGTGAGTGGAAGTGAGTGGAAGTGAGTGGAAGTGAGTGGAAGTGAGTGGAAGTGAGTGGAAGTGAGTGGAAGGGAGTGGAAGTGAGTGGAAGTGAGTGGAAGTGAGTGGAGTGAGTGGAAGTGAACAAAAGTGAGTGGAAGCGAGTGGAAGTGAGTGGATGTGAGTGGAAGTGAGTGAGTGGAGTAGTGAGTGGAAGTGAGTTGAAGTGGGTGAGAGTGAGTGGAATAGTGAGTGGAACTGAGTTGAAGTGGGTGAGAGTGAGTGGAGTAGTGAGTGGAAGTGAGTGGAAGTGAGTGGAAGTGAGTGGAAGTGAGTGGAAGTGAGTGGAAGTGAGTGGAAGTGAGTTGAAGTGGGTAAGAGTGAGTGGAGTAGTGAGTGGAAGTGAGTGAAAGTGAGTAGAAGTGAGAGGAAGTGAGTGGAGTGAGTGGAAGTGAGTAGAAGTTAGAGGAAGTGGGTGGTGGGAGTGGAAGTGAGTGGAAGTGAGTTGAAGTGGGTGAGAGTGAGTGGAGTAGTGAGTGGAAGTAGTTGAAGTGGGTGAGAGTGAGTGGAGTAGTGAGTGGAAGTGAGTGGAAGTGCGTGGAAGTGGGTGAAACTGAGTTAAAGTGAGTGGAGTGAGTGAGTGGAGAAGTGAGAGGAAGTGAGTGGAGTGAGTGGAAGTGAGTGGAAGTGAGTGGAAGTGAGTAGAAGTGAGAGGAAGTGAGTGGTGGGAGTGGAAGTGAGTGGAAGTGAGTTGAAGTGGGTGAGACTGAGTGGAGTAGTGAGTGGAACTGAGTTGAAGTGGGTGAGAGTGAGTGGAGTAGTGAGTGGAAGTGAGTGGAAGTGAGTGGAAGTGAGTGGAAGAGAGTTGAAGTGGGTAAGAGTGAGTGGAGTAGTGAGTGGAAGTGAGTGAAAGTGAGTAGAAGTGAGAGGAAGTGAGTGGAGTGAGTGGAAGTGAGTGGAAGTGAGTAGAAGTTAGAGGAAGTGGGTGGTGGGAGTGGAAGTGAGTGGAAGTGAGTTGAAGTGGGTGAGAGTGAGTGGAGTAGTGAGTGGAAGTAGTTGAAGTGGGTGAGAGTGAGTGGAGTAGTGAGTGGAAGTGAGTGGAAGTGCGTGGAAGTGGGTGAAACTGAGTTAAAGTGAGTGGAGTAGTTAGTGGAACTGAGTGCAAGTGGGTGGAGCGTGTGGAAGTGAGTGGAAGTGAGTGGAGTGAGTGGAGTAAGTGGAAGTGAGTGGAAGTGAGTGGAATTGAGTAGAGTGAGTGGAAGTGAGTGGAAGTGAACAAAACTGAGTGGAAGCGAGTGGAAGTGAGTGGATGTGAGTGGAAGTGAGTGAAGGTGAGTGGAAGTGAGTGGAGTGAGAGGAAGTGAGTTGAGTGGAAGTGAGCAAAAGTGAGTGGAAGTGAGTGGAGTGAGAGGAAGTGAGTTGAGTGGAAGTGAGCAAAAGTGAGTGGAAGCGAGTGGAAGTGTGTAGAAGTGTGTAGAAGTGAGTGGAAGTGAGTAAAAGTGGGTGGAGTGAGTGGAAGTGAGTGGAAGTGAGTGAAGTGAGTGGAAGTGAGTGGAAGTGAGTGGAAGTGAGTGGAAGTGAGTGGAAGTGAGTGGAAGTGAGTGGAAGTGAGTGGAAGTGAGTGGAAGTGAGTGGAAGTGGGTGGAAGTGAGTGGAAGTGAGTGGAAGTGAGTGGAAGTGAGTGGAGTGAGTGGAAGTGAGTGGAAGTGAACAAAAGTGAGTGGAAGCGAGTGGAAGTGAGTGGATGTGAGCGGAAGTGAGTTGAAGTGGGTGAGAGTGAGTGGAGTAGTGAGTGGAAGTGAGTTGAAGTGGGTGAGAGTGAGTGGAGTAGTGAGTGGAAGTGAGTGAAAGTGAGTAGAAGTGAGAGGAAGTGAGTGGAGTGAGTGGAAGTGAGTGGAAGTGAGTAGAAGTGAGAGGAAGTGAGTGGTGGGAGTGGAAGTGAGTGGAAGTGAGTGGAAGTGAGTTGAAGTGGGTGAAACTGAGTTAAAGTGAGTGGAGTAGTTAGTGGAACTGAGTGCAAGTGGGTGGAGTGAGTGGAAGTGTGTGGAAGTGAGTGGAAGTGAGTGGAAGTGAGTGGAAGTGAGTGGAAGTGAGTGGAGTAAGCGGAAGTGAGTGGAAGTGAGTGGAAGTGAGTGGAATTGAGTGGAAGTGAGTGGAAGTGAGTGGAAGTGAGTGGAAGTGAGTGGAAGTGAGTGGAAGTGAGTGGAAGTCAGTGGAAGTGTGTGGAAGTGAGTGGAAGTGAGTGTAAGTGAGTTGGAGTGAGCGAAGGTGAGTGGAGTGAGTGGAAGTGAGTTGAAGTGGGTGAGAGTGAGTGGAGTAGTGAGTGGAAGTGAGTGGAAGTGAGTGGAAGTGAGTGGACGTGAGTGGAGTGAGTGGAAGTGAGTGGAGTAGTGTGTGGAAGTGAGTGGAAGTGAGTGGAAGTGAGTGGAAGTGCGTGGAAGTGTGTGGAAGTAAGTGGAAGTGAGTGAAAGTGGGTGAGTGAAAGTGGGTGAAAGTGAGTGAAAGTGAGTGGAAATGAGTGGAAATGAGTGGAAGTGTGTGGTGGGAGTGGAAGTGAGTTGAAGTGGGTGAGAGTGAGTGGAAGTGAGTTGAACTGGGTGAGAGTGAGTGGAGTAGTGTGTGGAAGTGAGTGGAAGTGCGTGGAAGTGGGTGAAACTGAGTTAAAGTGAGTGGAGTAGTGAGTGGAACTGAGTGCAAGTGGGTGGAGTTAGTGGATGTGTGTGGAAGTGAGTGGAAGTGAGTGGAAGTGAGTGGAAGTGAGTGGAAGTGAGTGGAAGTGAGTGGAATTGAGTGGAAGTGAGTGGAAGTGAGTGGAAGTGAGTGGAAGTGAGTGGACGTGAGTGGAGTGTGTGGAAGTGTGTGGAAGTGAGTGGAAGTGAGTGGAAGTGAGTTGGAGTGAGCGAAGGTGAGTGGAGTGAGTGGAAGTGAGTTGAAGTGGGTGAGAGTGAGTGGAGTAGTGAGTGGAAGTGAGTGGAAGTGAGTGGAAGTTAGTGGAAGTGAGTGGACGTGAGTGGAAGTGAGTGGAAGTGCGTGGAAGTGGGTGAAACTGAGTTAAAGTGAGTGGAATAGTGAGTGTAACTGAGTGCAAGTGGGTGGAGTGTGTGGAAGTGAGTGGAAGTGAGTGGAAGTGAGTGGAAGTGGGTGGAGTGAGTGGAAGTGTGTGGAAGTGAGTGGAAGTGAGTGGAAGTGAGTGGAAGTGAGTGGACGTGAGTGGAAGTGTGTGGAAGTGAGTGGAAGTGAGTTGGAGTGAGCGAAGGTGAGTGGAGTGAGTGGAAGTGAGTTGAAGTGGGTGAGAGTGAGTGGAGTAGTGAGTGGAAGTGAGTTGAAGTGAGTGGAAGTGAGTGGAAGTGAGTGGACGTGAGTGGAGTGAGTGGAAGTGAGTGGAGTAGTGTGTGGAAGTGAGTGGAAGTGAGTGGAAGTGCGTGGAAGTGGGTGAAACTGAGTTAAAGTGAGTGCAGTAGTGAGTGGAACTGAGTGCAAGTGGGTGGAAGTGCGTGAAAGTGAGTGGAAGTGAGTGGAAGTGAGTGGACGTGAGTGGAAGTGAGTGGAAGTGAGTGGTACGTGAGTGGAGTGAGTGGAAGTGAGTGGAAGTGAGTGGAAGTGAGTGGAAGTGAGTGGAAGTGAGTGGAAGTGAGTGGACGTGAGTGGAGTGTGTGGAAGTGTGTGGAAGTGTGTGGAAGTGAGTGGAAGTGAGTTGGAGTGAGCGAAGGTGAGTGGAAGTGAGTTGGAGTGAGCGAAGGTGAGTGGAGTGAGTGGAAGTGAGTAGAAGTGAGAGGAAGTCATTGGAGTGAGCGGAAGTGAATGGAAGTGGGTGGAAGTGAGCAAAAGTGAGTGGAAGCGAGTGGAAGTGAGTGGAAATGAGTGGAAGTGAGTGAAAATAAGTTGAAGTGAGTGGTGGGAGTGGAAGTGAGTTGAAGTGGGTGAGACTGAGTGGAGTAGTGACTGGAAGTGAGTGGAAGTGAGTTGAAGTGGGTGAGAGTGAGTGGAGTAGTGAGTTAAAGTGAGTGGAGTAGTGAGTGGAACTGAGTGGAAGTGAGTGAAGTGAGTGAAGTGAGTGGAAGTGAGTGGAAGTGAGTGAAGTGAGTGGAAGTGAGTGGACGTGAGTGGTACGTGAGTGGAGTGAGTGGAAGAGAGTGGAAGTGAGTGGAAGTGAGTGGAAGTGAGTGGAAGTGAGTGGACGTGAGTGGAGTGTGTGGAAGAGAGTGAGTGGAGTAGTGAGTTAAAGTGAGTGGAGTAGTGAGTGGAACTGAGTGGAAGTGAGTGAAGTGAGTGAAGTGAGTGGAAGTGAGTGAAGTGAGTGGAAGTGAGTGGAAGTGAGTGGTACGTGAGTGGAGTGAGTGGAGTGAGTGGAAGAGAGTGGAAGTGAGTGGAAGTGTGTGGAGTGAGCGAAGGTGAGTGGAAGTGAGTTGAAGTGGGTGAGAGTGAGTGGAGTAGTGAGTGGAAGTGAGTGGAAGTGAGTGGACGTGAGTGGAAGTGAGTGGAAGTGAGTGGAAGTGCGTGGAAGTGGGTGAAACTGAGTTATAGTGAGTGGAATAGTGAGTGGAACTGAGTGCAAGTGAGTGGAAGTGTGTGGAAGTGAGTGGAAGTGAGTGGAAGTGAGTGGAAGTGAGTGGAAGTGAGTGGATGTGAGTGGACGTGAGTGGAGTGAGTGGAAGTAAGTGGAAGTGAGTTGGAGTGAGCGAAGGTGAGTGGAGTGAGTGGAAGTGAGTTGAAGTGAGTGGAAGTGAGTGGAAGTGAGTGGAAGTGAGTGGAGTGAGTGGAAGTGAGTGGAGTAGTGTGTGGAAGTGAGTGGAAGTGGGTGAAACTGAGTTAAAGTGAGTGGAGTAGTGAGTGGAACTGAGTGCAAGTGGGTGGAAGTGCGTGAAAGTGAGTGGAAGTGAGTGGAAGTGAGTGGAAGTGAGTGGACGTGAGTGGAGTGAGTGGAAGTGAGTGGAAGTGAGTGGAAGTGAGTGGAAGTGAGTGGAAGTGAGTGGAAGTGAGTGGAAGGAGTGGAAGTGAGTGGAAATGAGTGGAAGTGAGTGAAAATAAGTTGAAGTGAGTGGTGGGAGTGGAAGTGAGTTGAAGTGGGTGAGACTGAGTGGAGTAGTGACTGGAAGTGAGTGGAAGTGAGTTGAAGTGGGTGAGAGTGAGTGGAGTAGTGAGTTAAAGTGAGTGGAGTAGCGAGTGGAACTGAGTGGAAGTGAGTGAAGTGAGTGAAGTGAGTGGAAGTGAGTGGAAGTGAGTGAAGTGAGTGGAAGTGAGTGGAAGTGAGTGGAAGTGAGTGGACGTGAGTGGAGTGAGTGGAAGTGAGTGGAAGTGAGTGGAAGTGAGTGGAAGTGAATGGAAGTGGGTGGAAGTGAGTGGAAGCGAGTGGAAGTGAGTGGAAGTGAGTGGAAATGAGTGGAAGTGAGTGGAAATAAGTTGAAGTGAGTGGTGGGAGTGAAGGTGAGTTGAAGTGGGTGAGACTTAGTGGAGTAGTGACTGGAAGTGAGTTGAAGTGGGTGAGAGTAAGTGGAGTATTGAGTGGAAGTGAGTTGGAGTGAGCGAAGGTGAGTGGAGTGAGTGGAAGTGAGTGGAAGTGAGTAGAAGTGAGAGGGAGTGAGTGGAGTGAGTGGAAGTGAATGGCAGTGGGTGGAAGTGAGCAAAAGTGTGTGGAAGCGAGTGGAAGTGAGTGGAAGTGAGTGGAAATGAGTGGAAGTGAGTGGAAATAAGTTGAAGTGAGTTGTGGGAGTGGAAGTGAGTTGAAATGGGTGAGACTGAGCGGAGTAGTGACTGGAAGTGAGTGGAAGTGCGTGGAAGTGGGTGAAACTGAATTAAAGTGAGTGGAGTAGTGAGTGGAACTGAGTGGAAGTGAGTGAAGTGAGTGAAGTGAGTGGAAGTCAGTGGAAGTGAGTGGACGTGAGTGGAGTGAGTGGAAGTGAGTGGAAGTGAGTGGAAGTGAGTGGAAGTGAATGAAAGTGGGTGGAAGTGAGCAAAAGTGAGTGGAAGCGAGTGGAAGTGAGTGGAAGTGAGTGGAAATGAGTGGAAGTGAGTGGAAATAAGTTGAAGTGAGTGGTGGGAGTGGAAGTGAGTTGAAGTGGGTGAGACTGAGTGGAGTAGTGACTGGAAGTGAGTGGAAGTGAGTTGAAGTGGGTGAGAGTGAGTGGAGTAGTGTGTGGAAGTGCGTGGAAGTGGGTGAAACTGAGTTAAAGTGAGTGGAGTAGTGAGTGGAAGTGAGTGGAAGTGAGTGGAAGTGAGTGGAAGTGAGTGGAAGTTAGTGGAAGTGAGTGGAAGTGAGTTGAATGTGAGTGGAAGTTAGTGGAGTAGTGAGTGGAATGAAGCTCTTTTTTGCTCTCCGGGGCTTAGTTAAGGAGAAAACTCTGTTTAAACTTTTTATAACTTACAAAAAAAATATAATTAATACAAAATTAAATTTTTTTAATTTTTTAGAAAATGCTAATTTGTGGACGATACTATATCAAAAGAAGCTCTTTTTTCGCTCTCGGGGGCTTAGATAAAGAGAAGCTCTATTTAAACTTTTTATAACTTAAAAAATAAATATAATTAATACAAAATTGAAATTTTAAATTTTTTTAGAAAATACGAATTTTTGGACGGTAATTTATCAAATGCAGTTTTTTTTCGCTCTTCGGGGCTTAGTTAAGCAGAAAACTCTATTTGAACTTTTTATAACTTAAACAAAAAACATAATTAATACAAAATTTAAATTTTTAAATTTTTTTGGAAAATACGAATTTTTGGACGATAATTTATCAAATGCAGAAAACTCTTATTAAACTTTTTATAACTATAAAAAATAATTAATACAAAATTTAAATTTTTCAAATTTTTTAGAAAATAAGAATTGTTGGTTCATAATATATCAAATTAAGCTATTTTTTCGCTTAGATAAGGATAAAACTCGATTTAAACCTTTTATAACTTAAAAATTAAAAAATAATACAGTCATTACATTATTTAGAAAATACGAATTTTTGGTCGATAATATATCAAATGAAGCTCTTTCTTGCTCTCCGGAGCTTAGTTAAGGAGAAACTCTATTTAAACTTTTTATAACTTAAAAAATAAATATAATTAATACAAAATTGAAATTTTTAAATTTTTTTAGAAAATACGAATTTTTGGACGGTAATTTATCAAATGCAGTTCTTTTTCGCTCTTCGGGGCTTAGTTAAGCAGAAACCTCTATTTAAACTGTTTATAACTTCTCCAAAAAACATAATACAAAATTTAAATTTTTCAAATTTTTTAGAAAATACGAATTGTTGATCGATAATATATCAAATTAAGTTAATTTTTCGGTCTCCGGGGCTTAGATAAGGAGAAAACTCGATTTAAACATTTTATAACTTAAAAAAGTGAAGTGAGTGGAGTGAGAGGAAGTGAGTGGAGTGATTTGAGTGGAAGTGAGTGAAGGTGAGTGGAAGTGAGTGGAAGTGAGTGGAGTGAGAGGAAGTTGAGTGGAGTGAGAGGAAGTGAGTTGAGTGGAAGTGAGCAAAAGTGAGTGGAAGCGAGTGGAAGTGTGTAGAAGTGAGTGGAAGTGAGTGAAAGTGGGTGGAGTGAGTGGAAGTGAGTGGAGTGAGTGGAAGTGAACAAAAGTGAGTGAAAGCGAGTGGAAGTGAGTGGATGTGAGTGGAAGTGAGTTGAAGTGGGTGAGAGTGAGTGGAAGTGAGTGGAGTGAGTGGAAGTGAACAAAAGTGAGTGGAAGCGAGTGGAAGTGAGTGGATGTGAGTGGAAGTGAGTTGAAGTGGGTGAGAGTGAGTGGAGTAGTGAGTGGAAGTGAGTTGAAGTTGGTGAGAGTGAGTGGAGTAGTGAGTGGAAGTGAGTGAAAGTGAGTAGAAGTGAGAGGAAGTGAGTGGTGAGTGGAAGTGAGTAGAGTGAGAGGAAGTGAGTGGTGGGAGTGGAAGTGAGTTGAAGTGGGTGAGAGTGAGTGGAGTAGTGAGTGGAAGTGAGTGGAAGTGCGTGGAAGTGGGTGAAACTGAGTTAAAGTGAGTGGAGTAGTTAGTGGAACTGAGTGCAAGTGGGTGGAGCGTGTGGAAGTGTGTGGAAGTGAGTGGAAGTGAGTGGAAGTGAGTGGAGTGAGTGGAGTAAGTGGAAGTGAGTGGAAGTGAGTGGAAGTGAGTGAAAGTGAGTGAAAGTGAATGGAAATGAGTGGAAGTCAGTGGTAGGAGTGGAAGTGAGTTGAAGTGGGTGAGAGTGAGTGGAGTAGTAAGTGGAAGTGAGTGGAAGTGAGTTGAAGTGGGTGAGAGTGAGTGGAGTACTGAGTGGAAGTGAGTTGGAGTGAGCGAAGGTGAGTGGAGTGAGTGGAAGTGATTAAAAGTGGGTGAAAGTAAGTGAAAGTGGGTGAAAGTTAGTGAAAGTGAGTGGAAGTGAGTGGAAATGAGTGGAAAATAGTGGAAGTGAGTGGAAGTGAGTGGAAGTGAGTGAAAGTGAGTGAAAGTGAATGGAAGTGAGTGGTGGGAGTGGAAGTGAGTTGAAGTGGGTGAGAGTGAGTGGAGTAGAGAGTGGAAGTGAGTGGAAGTGAGTTGAAGTGGGTGAGAGTGAGTGGAGTACTGAGTGGAAGTGAGTTGGAGTGAGCGAAGGTGAGTGGAGTGAGTGGAAGTGAGTAGAAGTGAGAGGAAGTGATTGGAGTGAGTGGAAGTGAATGGAAGTGGGTGATAGTGAGCAAAAGTGAGTGGAAGCGAGTGGAAGTGAGTGGAAGTGAGTGGAAATGAGTGGAAGTGAGTGAAAATAAGTTGAAGTGAGTGGTGGGTGTGGAAGTGAGTTGAAGTGGGTGAGAGTGAGTGGAGTAGTGAGTGGAAGTGAGTGGAAGTTAGTTGAAGTGGGTGAGAGTGAGTGGAGTACTGAGTGGAAGTGAGTTGGAGTGAGCGAAGGTGAGTGGAGTGAGTGGAAGTGAGTAGAAGTGAGAGGAAGTGATTGGAGTGAGTGGAAGTGAATGGAAGTGGGTGATAGTGAGCAAAAGTGAGTGGAAGCGAGTGGAAGTGAGTGGAAGTGAGTGGAAATGAGTGGAAGTGAGTGAAAATAAGTTGAAGTGAGTGGTGGGTGTGGAAGTGAGTTGAAGTGGGTGAGAGTGAGTGGAGTAATGAGTGGAACTGAGTGGAAGTGAGTGAAGTGAGTGAAGTGAGTGGAAGTGAGTGGAAGTGAGTGGACGTGAGTGGAGTGAGTGGAAGTGAGTGGAAGTGAGTGGAAGTGAATGGAAGTGGGTGGAAGTGGGTGGAAGTGAGTGGAAATAAGTTGAAGTGAGTGGTGGGAGTGGAAGTGAGTTGAAGTGGGTGAGACTGAGTGGAGTAGTGACTGGAAGTGAGTTGAAGTGGGTGAGAGTGAGTTGGAGTACTGAGTGGAAGTGAGTTGGAGTGAGCGACGGTGAGCGGAGTGAGTGGAAGTGTGTGGAAGCGAGTGGAAGTGAGTGGAAGTGAGTGGAAATGAGTGGAAGTGAGTGGAAATAAGTTGAAATGAGTTGTGGGAGTGGAAGTGAGTTGTGGGAGTTGAAGTGAGTTGAAGTGGGTGAAGTAGTGACTGGAAGTGAGTGGAAGTGAGTTGAAGTGGGTGAGAGTGAGTGGAGTAGTGAGTGGAAGTGCGTGGAAGTGGCTGAAACTGAGTTAAAGTGAGTGGAGTAGTGAGTGGAACTGAGTGGAAATGAGTGAAGTGTGTGGAAGTGAGTGGAAGTGAGTGGACGTGAGTGGAGTGAGTGGAAGTGAGTGGAAGTGAGTGGAAGTTACTGGAAGTTAGTGGAAGTGAGTGGAAGTGAGTGGAAGTGAGTGGAAAGTGAGTGGAAGTTAGTGGAGTAGTGAGTGGAATGAAGCTCTTTTTTGCTCTCCGGGGCTTAGTTAAGGAGAAAACTCTGTTTAAACTTTTTATAACTTACAAAAAAAATATAATTAATACAAAATTTAATTTTTTTCAATTTTTTAGAAAATGCGAATTTGTGGACGGTAATATATCAAAAGAACTTTTTATAACTTAAAAAATAAAATAAAAATAATTAATACAAAATTGAAATTTTTCAATTTTTTTAGAAAATACGAAGTTTTGGACGGTAGTGAGTTGAAGTGGGTGAGAGTGAGTGGAGTAGTGAGTGGAAGTGAGTGGAAGTGAGTGGAGTGAGTGGAAGTGAGTGGAAGTGAACAAAAGTGAGTGGAAGCGAGTGAAAGGGACTGGAAGTAAGTGGAACTGAGTGGTGGGAGTGGAAGTGAGTGGAAGTGAGTTGAAGTGGGTGAGAGTGAGTGGAGTAGTGAGTGGAGTAGTGAGTGGAAGTGAGTTGAAGTGGGTGAGAGTGAGTGGAGTAGTGACTGGAAGTGAGTGAAAGTGAGTAGAAGTGAAAGGAAGTGAGTGGAGTGAGTGGAAGTGAGTGGAAGTGAGTAGAAGTTTGAGGAAGTGAGTGGAGGGAGTGGAAGTGGGTGGAAGTGAGCAAAAGTGAGTGGAAATGAGTGGAAGTGAGTGGAAATGAGTGGGAGTGAGTTTAAATGAGTTGAAGTGAGTGGTGGGAGTGGTGGGAGTGGAAGTGAGTGGAAGTGAGTTGAAGTGGGTTGAAGTGGGTGAGAGTGAGTGGAAGTGAGTTGAAGTGGGTGAGAGTGAGTGGAGTAGTGAGTGGAAGTGCGTGGAAGTGGGTGAAACTGAGTTAAAGTGAGTGGAGTAGTTAGTGGAACTGAGTGCAAGTGAGTGGAGTTAGTGGAAGAGAGCAAAAGTGAGTGGAAGGGATTGGAAGTGAGTGGAAATGAGTGGAAATGAGTGGAAGTGAGTGGAAGTGAGTGGAAGTGAGTGGATGTGAGTGGAAGTGTGTGGAAGTGAGTGAAAGTGGGTGAAAGTGGGTGAAAGTGAGTGGAAATGAGTGGAAGTGAGTGGAAGTGAGTGGAAGTGAGTGGAAGTGAGTGGAAGTGAGTGGAGTGAGTGGAGTGAGTGGAAGTGAGTGGAAGTGAGTGGAAGTGAGTGGAAGTGAGTGGAAGTGAGTGGAAGTGAGTGGAAGTGAGTGGAAGTGAGTGGAAGTGTGTGGAAGTGAGTGGAAGTGAGTGGAAGTGAGTTGAAGTGGGTGAGAGTGAGTGGAGTAGTGAGTGGAAGTGAGTGGAAGTGAGTTGGAGTGAGCGAAGGTGAGTGGAAGTGAGTAGAACTGAGAGGAAGTGAGTGGGGTGAGTGGAAGTGAGCAAAAGTGAGTGGAAGTGAGCATAGTGAGTGGAAAGGGATTGGAAGTGAGTGGAAGTGAGTGGAAATCAGTGGAAGTGAGTGGAAATGAGTGGAAGTGAGTGGAAGTGGGTGAGAGTGAGTGGAGTAGTGAGTGGAAGTGAGTTGAAGTGAGTTGAAGTGGGTGAGAGTGAGTGGAGTGGAAGTGAGTTGAAGTGAGTGAGAGTGAGTGGAGTAGTGAGTGGAAGTGAGTTGAAGTGGGTGAGATTGAGTGGAGTACTGAGTGGAAGTGAGTTGGAGTGAGCGAAGGTGAGTGGAGTGAGTGGAAGTGAGTAGAAGTGAGAGGAAGTGATTGGAGTGAGTGGAAGTGAATGGAAGTGGGTGATAGTGAGCAAAAGTGAGTGGAAGTGAGTGGAAGTGAGTGGTGGGAGTGGATGTGAGTTGAAGTGGGTGAGAGTGAGTGGAGTAGTGAGTGGAAGTGAGTGGAAGTGAGTGGAAGTGAGTTGGAGTGAGCGAAGGTGAGTGGAGTGAGTGGAAGTGAGTGGAAGTGAGTAGAAGTGAGAGGAAGTGATTGGAGTGAGTGGAAGTGAATGGAAGTGGGTGATAGTGAGCAAAAGTGAGTGGAAGTGAGTGGAAGTGAGTGGAAATGAGTGGAAGTGAGTGAAAATAAGTTGAAGTGAGTGGTGGGTGTGGAAGTGAGTTGAAGTGGGTGAGACTGAGTGGAGTAGTGACTGGAAGTGAGTGGAAGTGAGTTGAAGTGGGTGAGAGTGAGTGGAGTAGTGAGTGGAGTAGTGAGTGGAAGTGAGTGAAGTGAGTGAAGTGAGTGGAAGTGAGTGGAAGTGAGTGGACGTGAGTGGAGTGAGTGGAAGTGAGTGGAAGTGAGTGGAAGTGAGTGGAAGTGAGTGGAAGTGAGTGGAAGTGAGTGGAAGATAATGGAAGTGGGTGGAAGTGAGCAAAAGTGAGTGGAAGCGAGTGGAAGTGAGTGGAAGTGAGTGGAAGCGAGTGGAAGTAAGTGGAAGTGAGTGGAAATGAGTGGAAGTGAGTGGAAATAAGTTGAAGTGAGTTGTGGGAGTGGAAGTGAGTTGTGGGAGTGGAAGTGAGTTGAAGTTGGTGAGACTGAGTGGAGTAGTGACTGGAAGTGAGTGGAAGTGAGTCGAAGTGGGTGAGAGTGAGTGGAGTAGTGAGTGGAAGTGAGTGGAAGTGCGTGAAAGTGGGTAAAACTGAGTTAAAGTGAGTGGAGTAGTGAGTGAAGTGAGTGGAACTGAGTGGAAGTGAGTGGAAGTGAGTGGAAGTGAGTGGACGTGAGTGGAGTGAGTGGAAGTGAGTGGAAGTGAGTGGAAGTTAGTGGAAGTGAGTGGAGTGAGTGGAACTGAGTGGAAATGAGTGAAGTGTGTGGATGTGAGTGGAAGTGAGTGGACGTGAGTGGAGTGAGTGGAATGTGAGTGGAAGTTAGTGGAGTACTGAGTGGAAGTGAGTTGGAGTGAGCGAAGGTGAGTGGAGTGAGTGGAAGTGAGTGGAAGTGAGTGGAAGTGAGTAGAAGTGAGAGGAAGTGAGTGGAGTGAGTGGAAGTGAATGGCAGTGGGTGGAAGTGAGCAAAAGTGTGTGGAAGCGAGTGGAAGTGAGTGGAAGTGAGTGGAAATGAGTGGAAATAAGTTGAAGTGAGTTGTGGGAGTGGAAGTGAGTTGTGGGAGTGGAAGTGAGTTGTGGGAGTGGAAGTGAGTTGAAGTGGGTGAGACTGAGTGGAGTAGTGACTGGAAGTGAGTGGAAGTGAGTTGAAGTGGGTGAGAGTGAGTGGAGTAGTGAGTGGAAGTGCGTGAAAGTGGGTAAAACTGAGTTAAAGTGAGTGGAGTAGTGAGTGGAACTGAGTGGAAATGAGTGAAGTGTGTGGATGTGAGTGGAAGTGAGTGGACGTGAGTGGAGTGAGTGGAAGTGAGTGGAAGTGAGTGGAAGTGAGTGGACGTGAGTGGAGTGAGTGGAAGTGAGTGGAAGTGAGTGGAAGTTAGTGGAAGTGAGTGGAGTGAGTGGAACTGAGTGGAAATGAGTGAAGTGTGTGGATGTGAGTGGAAGTGAGTGGACGTGAGTGGAGTGAGTGGAATGTGAGTGGAAGTTAGTGGAGTACTGAGTGGAAGTGAGTTGGAGTGAGCGAAGGTGAGTGGAGTGAGTGGAAGTGAGTGGAAGTGAGTGGAAGTGAGTAGAAGTGAGAGGAAGTGAGTGGAGTGATTGGAAGTGAATGGCAGTGGGTGGAAGTGAGCAAAAGTGTGTGGAAGCGAGTGGAAGTGAGTGGAAGTGAGTGGAAATGAGTGGAAGTGAGTGGAAATGAGTTGAAGTGAGTTGTGGGAGTGGAAGTGAGTTGTGGGAGTGGAAGTGAGTTGTGGGAGTGGAAGTGAGTTGAAGTGGGTGAGACTGAGTGGAGTAGTGACTGGAAGTGAGTGGAAGTGAGTTGAAGTGGGTGAGAGTGAGTGGAGTAGTGAGTGGAAGTGCGTGAAAGTGGGTAAAACTGAGTTAAAGTGAGTGGAGTAGTGAGTGGAACTGAGTGGAAATGAGTGAAGTGTGTGGATGTGAGTGGAAGTGAGTGGACGTGAGTGGAGTGAGTGGAAGTGAGTGGAAGTGAGTGGAAGTTAGTGGAAGTTAGTGGAAGTGAGTGGAAGTGAGTGGAAGTGAGTGGAATGTGAGTGGAAGTTAGTGGAGTAGTGAGTGGAAGTGAGTGGAATGAAGCTCTTTTTTGCTCTCCGGGGCTTAGTTAAGGAGAAAACTCTGTTTAAACTTTTTATAACTTACAAAAAAAATATAATTCATACAAAATTTAATTTTTTTCAATTTTTTAGAAAATGCGAATTTGTGGACGATAATATATCAAAAGAAGCTCTTTTTTCGCTCTCGGGGGCTTAGATAAAGAGAAGCTCTATTTAAACTTTTTGTAACTTAAAAATAAAAATAATTAATACAAAATTGAAATTTTTCAATTTTTTTTAGAAAATACGAATTTTTGGACGGTAGTGAGTTGAAGTGGGTGAGAGTGAGTGGAGTAGTGAGTGGAAGTGAGTGGAAGTGCGTGGAAGTGTGTGAAACTGAGTTAAAGTGAGTGGAGTAGTGAGTGGAAGTGAGTGGAAGTGAGTTGAATGTGAGTGGAAGTTAGTGGAGTAGTGAGTGGAAGTGAGTGGAAAGAAGCTCTTTTTTGCTCTCCGGGGCTTAGTTAAGGAGAAAACTCTGTTTAAACTTTTTATAACTTACAAAAAAAATATAATTAATACAAAATTAAATTTTTTCAATTTTTTAGAAAATGCGTATTTGTGGACGATAATATATCAAAAGAAGCTCTTTTTTTGCTCTCGGGGGCTTAGACAAGAGAAGCTCTATTTAAACTTTTTATAACTTAAAAAATAATTAATACAAAATTGAAATTTTTCAATTTTTTTAGAAAATACGAATTTTTGGACGGTAGTGAGTTAAAGTGGGTCAGTGTGAGTGGAGTAGTGAGTGGAAGTGAGTGGAGTGAGTGGAAGTGAGTGGAAGTGAGTGGAAGTGAGTGGAAGTTAGTGGAAGTGAGTGGAAGTGAGTTGAATGTGAGTGGAAGTTAGTGGAGCAGTGAGTGGAAGTGAGTGGAATGAAGCTCTTTTTTGCTCTCCGGGGCTTAGTTAAGGAGAAAACTCTGTTTAAACTTTTTATAACTTACAAAAAAAATATAATTAATACAAAATTAAATTATTTAAATTTTTTAGAAAATGCGAATTTGTGGACGATACTATATCAAAAGAAGCTCTTTTTTCGCTCTCGGGGGCTTAGATAAAGAAAAGCTCTATTTAAACTTTTTATAACTTAAAAAATAAATACAATTAATACAAAATTAAAATTTTTCAATTTTTTTAGAAAATACGAATTTTTGGACGGTAATTTATCAAATGCAGTTCTTTCTCGCTCTTCGGGGCTTAGTTAAGCAGAAAACTCTATTTAAACTTTTTATAACTTAAACAAAAAACATAATTAATACAAAATTTAAGTTTTTCAATTTTTTTAGAAAATAAGAATTGTTGGTTCATAATATATCAAATTAAGCTATTTTTTCGCTTTCCGGGGCTTAGATAAGGATAAAACTCGATTTAAACCTTTTATAACTTAAAAAAGTGAAGTGCGTGGAGTGAGTTGAGTGGAAGTGAGTTGAGTGGAAGTGAGTTGAGTGGAAGTGAGCAAAAGTGAGTGGAAGCGAGTGGAAGTGTGTAGAAGTGAGTAGAAGTGAGTGGAAGTGAGTGAAAGTGAGTGGAAGTGAGTGGAAGTGAGTGGAAGTGAGTGGAAGTGAGTGGAAGTGAGTGGAAGTGAGTGGAAGTGAGTGGAAGTGAGTGGAAGTGAGCGGAAGTGAGTGGAAGTGAGTGGAAGTGAGTGGAAGTGAGTGGAAGTGAGTGGAAGTGAGTGGAAGTGAGTGGAAGTGAGTGGAAGTGAGTGGAAGTGAGTGGAAGTGAGTGGAAGTGAGTGGAAGTGAGTGGAAGTGAGTGGAAGTGAGTGGAAGTGAGTGGAAGTGAGTGGAAGTGAGTGGAAGTGAGTGGAAGTGAGTGGAAGTGAGTGGAAGTGAGTGGAAGTGAGTGGAAGTGAGTGGAGTGAGTGGAAGTGAATGGAAGTGAGTGGAGTGAGTGGAAGTGAACAAAAGTGAGTGGAAGCGAGTGGAAGTGAGTGGATGTGAGTGGAAGTGAGTTGAAGTGGGTGAGAGTGAGTGGAGTAGTGAGTGGAAGTGAGTTGAAGTGGGTGAGAGTGAGTGGAGTAGTGAGTGGAAGTGAGTGAAAGTGAGTAGAAGTGAGAGGAAGTGAGTGGAGTGAGTGGAAGTGAGTGGAAGTGAGTGGAAGTGAGTAGAAGTGAGAGGAAGTGAGTGGTGGGAGTGGAAGTGAGTGGAAGTGAGTTGAAGTGGGTGAGAGTGAGTGGAGTAGTGAGTGGAACTGAGTTGAAGTGGGTGAGAGTGAGTGGAAGTGAGTGGAAGTGAGTTGAAGTGGGACTTCCACTCACTCCCAGTCACTTCCACTCACTTCCACTCATTTCCACTCACTTTCACCCACTTTCACTCACTTCCACAAACTTCCACTCACTTCCACTCACTTCCACTCACTTTCACACACTTCCACTCACTTCCACTCACTTCCACTCATTTCCACTCACTTCCACTCACTTCCACTCACTTCCACTCAATTCCACTCACTTCCACTCACTTCCACTCACTTCCACTCACTTCCACTCACTTCCAATTACTCCACTCACTCCACTCACTTCCACACGCTCCACCCACTTGCACTCAGTTCCACTAACTACTCCACTCACTTTAACTCAGTTTCACCCACTTCCACGCACTTCCACTCACTTCCACTCACTACTCCACTCACTCTCACCCACTTCAACTCACTTCCACTCACTACTCCACTCACTCTCACCCACTTCAACTCACTTCCACTCACTTCCACTCCCACAACTCACTTCCTCTCACTTCTACTCACTTCCACTCACTTCCACTCACTCCACTCACTTCCTGGCACTTCTACTCACTTTCACTCACTTCCACTCACTACTCCACTCACTCTCACCCACTTCAACTCACTTCCACTCACATCCACTCACTTCCACTCGCTTCCACTCACTTTTGTTCACTTCCACTCACTTCCACTCACTCCACCCACTTTCACTCACTTCCTTAATTATATTTATTTTTTAAGTTATAAAATAGAGCTTCTCTTTATCTAAGCCCCCGAGAGCGAAAAAAGAGCTTCTTTTGATATATTATCGTCCACAAATTTGCATTCTCTAAAAAATTGAAAAAATTTAATTTTGTATTTATTATATTTTTTTTGTAAGTTATAAAAAGTTTAAACAGAGTTTTCTCCTTAACTAAGCCCCGGAGAGCAAAGAAGAGCTTCATTCCACTCACTTCCACTCACTACTCCACTAACTCCACTCACATTCAACTCACTTCCACTCACTTCCACTAACTTCCACTCACTTCCACTCACTACTCCACTCACTTTAACTCAGTTTCACCCACTTCCACGCACTTCCACTCACTACTTCACTCACTCTCACCCACTTCAACTCACTACCGTCCAAAAATTCGTATTTTCTAAAAAAATTGAAAAATTTCAATTTTGTATTAATTATATTTATTTTTTAAGTTATAAAAAGTTTAAATAGAGCTTCTCTTTATCTAGGCCTCCGAGAGCGAAAAAAGAGCTTCTTTTGATATATTATCGTCCACAATTTCGCATTTTCTAAAAAATTTAAAAAATTAAATTTTGTATTAATTATATTTTTTTTGTAAGTTATAAAAAGTTTAAACAGAGTTTTCTCCTTAACTCCTTAACCCGGAGAGCAAAAAAGAGCTTCATTCCACTCACTACTCCACTAACCTCCACTCACATTCCACTCACTTCCACTCACTTCCACTCACTTCCACTAACTTCCACTCACTTCCACTCACTCCACTCACGTCCACTCACTTCCACTCACTTCCACTCACTTCCACACACTTCACTCATTTCCACTCAGTTCCACTCACTACTCCACTCACTACTCCACTCACTTTAACTCAGTTTCCCCCACTTCCACACACTACTCCACTCACTCTCACCCACTTCAACTCACTTCCACTCACTTCCAGTCACTACTCCACTCAGTCTCACCCACTTCAACTCACTTCCACTCCCACCACTCACTTCAACTCATTTCCACTCACTTCCACTCATTTCCACTCACTTCCACTCACTTCCACTCACTTCCACTCGCTTCCACACACTTTTGCTCACTTCCACCCACTTCCATTCACTTCCACTCACTTCACTCACTTCCTCTCACTTCTACTCACTTCTACTCACTTCCACTCACTTCCACTCACTTCCACTCACTCCACTCACCTTCGCTCACTCCAACTCACTTCCACTCAGTACTCCACTCACTCTCACCCACTTCAACTCACTTCCAGTCACTACTCCACTCAGTCTCACCCTCTTCAACTCATTTCCACTCACTTCCACTCCCACCACTCACTTCAACTTATTTCCACTCACTTCCACTCATTTCCACTCACTTCCACTCACTTCCACTCACTTCCACTCACTTCCACTCGCTTCCACACACTTCCACTCACTTCCACCCACTTCCATTCACTTCCACTCACTTCCACTCACTTCCACTCACTTCCACTCACTTCCACTCACTTCCACTCACTCCACTCACGTCCACTCACTTCCACTCACTTCCACTCACTAACACTCACTTCACTCACTTCCACTCAGTTCCACTCACTTTAACTCAGTTTCACCCACTTCCACGCACTTCCACTCACTTCCACTCACTACTCCACTCACTCTCACCCACTTCAACACACTTCCACTCATTTCCAGTCACTACTCCACTCAGTCTCATCCACTTCAACTCACTTCCACTCCCACCACTCACTTCAACTTATTTTCACTCACTTCCACTCATTTCCACTCACTTCCACTCACTTCCACTCGCTTACACTCACTGTTGCTCAATTCCACCCACTTCCATTCTCTTCCACTCACTCCAATCACTTCCTCTCACTTCTACTCACTTCCACTCACTTCCACTCACTCCACTCACCTTCGCTCACTCCAACTCACTTCCACTCAGTACTCCACTCACTCTCACCCACTTCAACTCACTTCCACTCACTTCCACTCACTACTCCACTCACTCTCACCCACTTCCACTCCCACCACTCACTTCCACTCCCACCACTCACTTCCACTCATTTCCATTCACTTTCACTCACTTTCACCCACTTTCACTCACTTCCACTCACTTCCACTCACTTCCACTCACTTCCACTCATTTCCACTCACTTTCACTAACTTTCACCCACTTTCACTCACTTTCAATCACTTCCACTCACTTCCACTTACTCCACTCACCTTCGCTCATTCCAACTCACTTCCACTCAGTACTCCACTCACTCTCACCCACTTCAACTCACTTCCACTCACTACTCCACTCACTACTCCAATCACTCTCACCCACTTCAACTCACTTCCACTCCCACCACTCACTTCCACTCATTTCCATTCACTTTCACTCACTTTCACCCACTTTCACCCACTTTCACTCACTTCCACTCACTTCCACTCACTTCTACTCACTTCCACTCATTTCCACTCATTTCCACTCACTTTCACTAACTTTCACCCACTTTCACCCACTTTCACTCACTTCCACTCACTTCCACTCACTTCCACTCACTTCCACTCACTTCCACTCACTACCACTCACTTCCACTCACTTCCACTCACTTCCACTCACTTCCACTCACTTCCACTCACTTCCACTCACTTCCACTCACTTCCACTCATTTCCACTCATTTCCACTCACTTTCACTTACTTTCACCCACTTTCAATCACTTCCACTCACTTCCACTCACTCCACTCACCTCCGCTCACTCCAACTCACTTCCACTCAGTACTCCACTCACTCTCACCCACTTCAACTCACTTCCAGTCACTACTCCACTCAGTCTCACCCACTTCAACTCACTTCCACTCACTTCCACTCCCACCACTCACTTCCACTCCCACCACTCACTTCAACTTATTTCAACTCACTTCCACTCATTTCCACTCATTTCCACTCACTTCCACTCGCTTCCACACACTTTTGCTCACTTCCACCCACTTCCATTCACTTCCACTCACTTCCACTCACTTCCACTCACTTCCACTCACTTCCACTCACTTCCACTCACTTCCACTCACTCCACTCACGTCCACTCACTTCCACTCACTTCCACTCACTTCCACTCACTTCACTCACTTCCTCTCACTACTCCACTCACTCTCACCCACTTTAACTCACTTCCACTCACTTCCACTCACTTCCAGTCACTACTCCACTCAGTCTCACCCACTTCAACTCACTTCCACTCCCACCACTCACTTCAACTTATTTTCACTCACTTTCACTCATTTCCACTCACTTCCACTCACTTCCACTCGCTTCCACTCACTTTTGCTCACTTCCACCCACTTCCATTCACTTCCACTCACTCCAATCACTTCCTCTCACTTCTACTCACTTCCACTCACTTCCACTCACTCCACTCACCTTCGCTCACTCCAACTCACTTCCACTCAGTACTCCACTCACTCTCACCCACTTCAACTCACTTCCACTCACTTCCACTCACTTCCACTCACTACTCCACTCACTACTCCACTCACTCTCACCCACTTCAACTCACTTCCACTCCCACCACTCACTTCCACTCATTTCAATTCACTTTCACTCACATTCACCCACTTTCACTCACTTCCACTCACTTACACTCACTTCCACTCACTTCCACTCATCTCCACTCATTTCCACTCATTTCCACTCATTTCCACTCACTTTCACTAACTTTCACCCACTTTCACTCACTTCCACTCACTTCCACTCCCTTCCAATCATTTCCACTCACTTCCACTCATTTCCACTCATTTCCACTCATTTCCACTCACTTTCACTAACTTTCACCCACTTTCACTAACTTTCACCCACTCTCAAGCACTTCCACTCACTTCCACTCACTCCACTCACCTTCGCTCACTCCAACTCACTTCCACTCACTTCCACTCATTTCCACTCACTTCCACTCACTCCACTCACTTCCACTCACTTCCACTCACTTCCACTCACTTTCGCTCACTTTCGCTCACTTCCACTCACTTTCGCTCACTTCCACTCACTTCCACTCACTTCCACTCACTTCCACTCACTTCCACTCACTTCCACTCACTTCCACTCACTTCCACTCACTTCCACTCACTTCCACTCACTTCCACTCACTTCCACTCACTTCCACTCACTTCCACTCACTTCCACTCACTTCCACTCACTTCCACTCACTTCCACTCACTTCCACTCACTTCCACTCACTTCCACTCACTTCCACTCACTTCCACTCACTTCCACTCACTTCCACTCACTTCCACTCACTTCCACTCACTTCCACTCACTTCCACTCACTTCCATTCGCTTCCACTCAACTCGCTTGCTCTCATTCCACTCACTTCACTTTTTTAAGTTATAAAAAGTTTAAATAGAGTTTCTCCTTAACTAAGCCCCGGAGAGCAATAAAGAGCTTCATTTGATAATATCGACCAAAACTTCGTATTTTCTAAAAAATGTATTGACTGTGTTATTTTTTCATTTTTAAGATATAAAAAGCCAAAAAATAGTTTAATATGATATATTATGAACCAACAATTCGTATCTTCTAAAAAATTTTAATTTTGTATTATTTATTTTTTTTTAAGTTATAAAAAGTTTAAATAGAGTTTTCTGCTTAACTAAGCCCCGAAGAGCGAAAAAGAGTTGCATTTGATAAATTATTGTCCAAAAATTCGTATTTTCTAAAAAAATTTAAAAATTTAAATTTTGTATTAATTATGTTTTATTGTTTAAGTTATAAAAAGTTCAAATAGAGTTTTCTGCTTAACTAAGCCCCGAAGAGCGAAAAAGAACTGCATTTGATAAATTACCGTCCAAAAATTCGTATTTTCTAAAAAAAATTAAAAATTTCAATTTTGTATTAGTTGTACTTATTTTTTAAGTTATAAAAAGTTTAAATAGAGTTTCTCTTTGTCTAAGCCCCCGAGAGCAAAAGAGAGCTATATTCCACTCACTACTCCACTAACTTCCACTCACTACTCCACTAACTTCCACTCACTTCCACTCACATTCCACTCACTTCCATTCACTTCCTCTCACTTCCACTCACTTCCACTCACTTCCACTCACTTCCACTCACTTCCACTCACTTCCACTCACTTCCACTCACTTCCACTCACTTCCACACACTCCACCCACTTGCACTCAGTTCCACTCACTACTCCACTCACTTTAACTCAGTTTCACCCACTTCCACGCACTTCCACTCACTTCCACACACTACTCCACTCACTTCCACTCACTTCCACTCACTTCCACTCACTTCCACTCACTCCACTCACGTCCACTCACTTCCACTCACTTCCACTCACTTCCACACACTTCCACTCACTCCACCCACTTGCACTCAGTTCCACTCACTACTCCACTCACTTTAACTCAGTTTCACCCACTTCCACGCACTTCCACTCACTTCCACACACTACTCCACTCACTCTCACTTACTACTCCACTCACTTTCACTTACTTTCACCCACTTTCAATCACTTCCACTCACTTCCACTCACTTCCACTCACTCCACTCACCTCCGCTCACTCCAACTCACTTCCACTCACTCCACTCACCTTCGCTCACTCCAACTCACTTCCACTCAGTACTCCACTTACTCTCACCCACTTCAACTCACTTCCAGTCACTACTCCACTCAGTCGCACCCACTTCAACTCACTTCCACTCCCACCACTCACTTCAACTTATTTCCACTCACTTCCACTCATTTCCACTCACTTCCACTCGCTTCCACTCGCTTCCACACACTTTTGCTCACTTCCACCCACTTCCATTCACTTCCACTCACTTCCACTCACTTCCACTCACTTCCACTCACTTCCACTCACTCCACTCACGTCCACTCACTTCCACTCACTTCCACTCACTTCCACTCACTTACACTCACTTCACTCACTTCCACTCAGCTCCACTCACTACTCCACTCACTTTAACTCAGTTTCACCCACTTTCACGCACTTCCACTCACTTCCTCTCACTACTCCACTCACTCCCACCCACTTTAACTCACTTTAACTCACTTCCACTCACTTCCAGTCACTACACAGTCTCACCCACTTCAACTCACTTCCACTCCCACCACTCACTTCAATTTATTTTCACTCACTTCCACTCATTTCCACTCACTTCCACTCACTTCCACTCGCTTCCACTCACTTCCACTCACTTCCACCCACTTCCACTCACTTCCACCCACTTCCATTCACTTCCACTCACTCCAATCACTTCCTCTCACTTCTACTCACTTCCACTCACTTCCACCCACTTCCACTCACTTCCACTCACTTGCACTCACTCCACTCACCTTCGCTCACTCCAACTCACTTCCATCCACTTCCACTCACTCCAATCACTTCCTCTCACTTCTACTCACTTCCACTCACTTCCACTCTCTTCCACTCACTTCCACTACTCCACTCACTACTCCACTCACTCTCAGCCACTTCAACTCACTTCCACTCCCACCACTCACTTCCACTCATTTCCATTCACTTTCACTCACTTTCACCCACTTTCACTCACTTCCACTCACTTACACTCACTTCCACTCACTTCCACTCATTTCCACTCATTTCCACTAATTTCCACTCATTTCCACTCACTCACTGACTTTCATCCACTTTCACTCACTTCCACTTACTTCCACTCACTTCCACTCACTTCCACTCATTTCCACTCATTTCCACTCACTTTCACTAACTTTCACCCACTTTCACTCACTTTCACCCACTTTCAAGCACTTCCACTCACTTCCACTCACTCCACTCACCTTCGCTCACTCCAACTCACTTCCACTCACTCCACTCACCTTCGCTCACTCCAACTCACTTCCACTCACTTCCACTCATTTCCACTCATTTCCACTCACTTCCACTCACTCCACTCACTTCCACTCACTTTCGCTCACTTCCACTCGCTTCCACTCACTTTCGCTCACTTCCACTCACTTCCACTCACTTCCACTCACTTCCACTCACTTCCACTCACTTCCACTCACTTCCACTCACTTCCACTCACTTCCACTCACTTCCACTCATTTCCACTCACTTTCACTAACTTTCACCCACTTTCACTCACTTCCACTCACTTCCACTCACTTCCACTCATTTCCACTCATTTCCACTCATTTCCACTCATTTCCACTCATTTCCACTCGTTTCCACTCACTTTCACCCACTTTCAAGCACTTCCACTCACTCCACTCACCGTCGCTCACTTCACTTTTTTAAGTTATAAAAAGTTTAAATAGAGTTTCTCCTTAACTAAGCCCCGGAGAGCAAGAAAGAGCTTCATTTGATATATTATTGACCAAAACTTCGTATTTTCTAAAAAATGTATTGACTGTGTTATTTTTTCATTTTTAAGATATAAAAAGCCAAAAAATAGTTTAATATGATATATTATGAACCAACAATTCGTATCTTCTAAAAAATTTTAAAAATTTTAATTTTGTATTAGTTATTTTTTTTTTAAGTTATAAAAAGTTTAAATAGAGTTTTCTGCTTAACTAAGCCCCGAAGAGCGAAAAAGAGTTGCATTTGATAAATTATTGTCCAAAAATTCGTATTTTCTAAAAAAATTGAAAAATTTAAATTTTGTATTAATTATGTTTTATTGTTTAAGTTATAAAAAGTTCAAATAGAGTTTTCTGCTTAACTAAGCTCCGAAGCGCGAAAAAGAACTGCATTTGATAAATTACCGTCCAAAAATTCGTATTTTCTAAAAAAAATTAAAAATTTCAATTTTGTATTAGTTGTACTTATTTTTTAAGTTATAAAAAGTTTAAATAGAGTTTCTCTTTGTCTAAGCCCCCGAGAGCAAAAAAGAGCTTCATTCCACTCACTACTCCACTAACTTCCACTCACATCCACTCACATTCCACTCACTTCCATTCACTTCCTCTCACTTCCACTCACTTCCACTCACTTCCACTCACTTCCACTCACTTCCACTCACTTCCACTCACTTCCACTCACTTCCACTCACTTCCACTCACTACTCCACTCACTTCCACTCACTCCACTCACGTCCACTCACTTCCCCTCACTTCCACTCACTTACACTCACTTACACTCACTTCAACTCACTTCCACTCACTACTCCACTCACTCTCACCCACTTCAACTCACTTCCACTCACTCCACTCACCTTCGCTCACTCCAACTCACTTCCACTCACTTCCACTCACTTCCACTCAATTCCACTCACTTCCACTCACTTCCACTCACTTCCACACACTTTCACTCACTCCACTCACGTCCACTCACTTCCACTCACTTCCACTCACTTCCACTCACTTCCACACACTTCCACACACTTCCACTCACTCCACCCATTTGCACTCAGTTCCACTCACTACTCCACTCACTTTAACTCAGTTTCACCCACTTCCACGCACTTCCACTCACTTCCACACACTACTCCACTCACTCTCACCCAGTTCAACTCACTTCCACTCACTCTCACCCACTTCAACTCACTTCCACTCCCACCACACACTTCCACTCATTTCCACTCATTTCCACTCACTTTCACTCACTTTCACCCACTTTCACTCACACCACTCACTTCCACTCACTTCCACTCACTTCCATTCACTTCCACTCACTTCCACTCACTTCCACTCACTTCCACTCACTTCCACACACTTCCACACACTTCCACTCACTTCCACTCACTTCCACTCACTTTCACTCACTTCCACTCAATTCCACTCACTTCCACTCACTTCCACTCACTTCCACTCACTTCCACTCACTTCCACTTACTCCACTCACTTCCACTCACTCCACTCACTTCCACTCACTTCCACACGCTCCACCCACTTGCACTCAGTTCCACTAACTACTCCACTCACTTTAACTCAGTTTCACCCACTTCCACGCACTTCCACTCACTTCCACTCACTACTCCACGCACTCTCACCCACTTCAACTCACTTCCACTCACTACTCCACTCACTCTCACCCACTTCAACTCACTTCCACTCCCACCACTCACTTCCTCTCACTTCTACTCACTTCCACTCACTTTCACTCACTTCCACTCACTCCACTCACTTCCTCTCACTTCTACTCACTTTCACTCACTTCCACTCACTACTCCACTCACTCTCACCCACTTCAACTTCCACTCACTTCCACTCACTCCACTCACTTCCTCTCACTTCTACTCACTTCCACTCACTTCCACTCACTTCCACTCACTTCCACTCACTTCCACTCACTTCCACTCACTTCCACTCACTTCCACTCACTTCCACTCACTTCCACTCACTTCCACTCACTCCACCCACTTTCACTCACTTCCACTCACTTCTACTCACTTCTACACACTTCCACTCGCTTCCACTCACTTTTGCTGACTTCCACTCATCTCACTTCCTCTCACTCCACTCACTTCCACTCACCTTCACTCACTTCCACTCAACTCACTCCACTCACTTCCTCTCACTCTAAGTTATAAAATGTTTAAATCGAGTTTTCTCCTTATCTAAGCCCCGGAGACCGAAAAATTAACTTAATTTGATATATTATCGATCAACAATTCGTATTTTCTAAAAAATTTGAAAAATTTAAATTTTGTATTATGTTTTTTGGAGAAGTTATAAAAAGTTTAAATAGAGGTTTCTGCTTAACTAAGCCCCGAAGAGCGAAAAAGAACTGCATTTGATAAATTACCGTCCAAAAATTCGTATTTTCTAAAAAATTGAAAAATTTCAATTTTGTATTAATTATATTTATTTTTTAAGTTATAAAAAGTTTAAATAGAGTTTCTCCTTAACTAAGCCCCGGAGAGCAAGAAAGAGCTTCATTTGATATATTATCGACCAAAAATTCGTATTTTCTAAATAATGTAATGACTGTATTATTTTTTAATTTTTAAGTTATAAAAGGTTTAAATCGAGTTTTATCCTTATCTAAGCCCCGGAAAGCGAAAAAATTACTTAATTTGATATATTATGAACCAACAATTCTTATTTTCTAAAAAATTTGAAAAATTTAAATTTTGTATTAATTATTTTTTATAGTTATAAAAAGTTTAATAAGAGTTTTCTGCTTAACTAAGCCCCGACGAGCGAAAAAGAGCTGCATTTGATAAATTATCGTCCAAAATTTCGTATTTTCTAAAAAAATTGAAAAATTTAAATTTTGTAATTATTATGTTTTTTGTTTAAGTTATAAAAAGTTTAAATAGAGTTTTCTGCTTAACTAAGCCCCGAAGAGCGAAAAAGAACTGCATTTGATAAATTACCGTCCAAAAATTCGTATTTTGTAAAAAAATTGAAAAATTTCTATTTTGTATTAATTATATTTATTTTTTAAGTTATAAAAAGTTTAAATAGAGCTTCTCTTTATCTAAGCCCCCGAGAGCGAAAAAAGAGCTTGTTTTGATATATTATCGTCCACAAATTCGCATATTCTAAAAAATTTAAAAAATTAAAAAAATTGAATTTTGTATTAATTATATTTTTTTTGTAAGTTATAAAAAGTTTAAACAGAGTTTTCTCCTTAACTAAGCCCCGGAGAGCAAAAAAGAGCTTCATTCCACTCACTACTCCACTAACTTCCACTCACATTCCACTCACTTCCACTCACTTCCACTCACTTCCACTCACTTCCACTCACTTCCACTCACTTCCACTAACTTCCACTCACTTCCACTCACTTCCACTCACTTCCACTCACTCCACTCACGTCCACTCACTTCCACACACTTCACTCATTTCCACGCAGTTCCACTCACTACTCCACTCACTTTAACTCAGTTTCACCCACTTTCACCCACTGGATCGAAAACAAATTTCTCAGCGTAATTTGGAGCTTTTAAAGCCGAATAAAACCGACTTCTTGCGTCGTTTTATAACTATGGATGAGACTTGGATCCACCACCATGATCCTAAATTGAAACAAGAACGTTTACAGTGGACTGAAGCTGGTTGTTCAGCTCCAAAACAGGTGAAGTCACAACGATCAGCAAAGAAGGTTATGGCATCAGTTTTTTGGGATGCAAAAGGAATTTTGTTGATTGATTATCTTCAGAAAGCTAAAACAATCAACTCTGAATATTATTGCAGCCTTTTGGATCAGCTGGATGAAAAAATTCGTGAGAAAAGACCTGGTTTAAAGAAGAAAATAATCATTTTTCATCAAGACAATGCACCTGCTCACAAAAGGGTTTTGACGATGGCTAAATTTAAAGAATTAAGGTACGAATTGCTTGAACATCCACCATTTTTCTTCGATTGAAGAGGCCATAGCAGCCGTAGACGGTTATTTTGCAGAGCTTCCGGAAAACCATTATAAGGATGGGATAAAATTATTGGAAGATCATTGGAACAAGTGTATTGAGCTTCTAGGAGATTATATTGAATAAAAAAATATATTTCGTAACAAAAACAGTATTCTTTCATTTCGAGTGCAGGAACTTTTCAACCAACCTGTAGACCGGATTTTAAATGAAATATCATTTCTTTAAATGGTATTTTGTTATTTTAACTTACAATCTGTTTTCTCTGTGTTGTTCTTTTAATGATTTTATCCAACCGATTTTAAATTTAAATGTACAAAAACTTTACTAAAATTTAGTAGCGGCTAATAACTTTTCCCAATGCTGACTAGAAAATACGTTGAAACAAGAAAGAAATTTGCAAAACTTCACAAAGATTGGTGTGGCACGGAGGGCATAAAAAAGTGGCGAAATGTGTTGTGGACCGATGAATCAAAATTTAATTTGATTGGTAGTGATGGAAAAACATGAGTTAGACGTCCTTAAAATAAAAATTAAATACACGCTATACCACCGTGGTCTGGGAAAGTTTTTCTTGGTATGGCGTAGGTGCAATTTATTGGATCCAGGAAAATATGGATAAGCATCTCTAGAGAGTATAATGAAGCCATATGTTGAATGGAATATGCCCATAAATGGCAGTTTCAACAAAACAACGATCCAAAACATACGTCAGATCTGGCAAAAAAGTGGTTTGCTGACGACAAAATCGACATAATGGAATGGCCATTCCGATCTCCGGATTTAAATCGAGAATATGTGGAAAACATACTCATTTCCACTCACTTCCAGTCACTACTCCACTCAGTCTCACCCATTTAAACTCACTTCCACTTCCACAACTCACTTCAACTTATTTCCACTCACTTCCACTCATTTCCACTCACTTCCACTCACTTCCACTCGCTTCCACACACTTTTGCTCACTTCCACCCACTGCCATTCACTTTCACTCACTCCACTCACTTCCTCTCACTTCTACTCACTTCTACTCACTTCCACTCACTTCCACTCACTTCCACTCACTTCCACTCACTTCTACTCACTTCCACTCACTCCACTCACGTCCACTCACTTCCACTCACTTCCACTCACTTCACTCACTTCACTCACTTCCACTCAGTTCCACTCACTACTCCACTCACTTTAACTCAGTTTCACCCACTTCCACGCACTTCCACTCACTTCCACTCACTACTCCACTCACTCTCACCCACTTCAACTCACTTCCAGTCACTACTCCACTCAGTCTCACCCACTTCAACTCACTTCCACTCCCACCACTCACTTCCACTCATTTCCATTCACTTTCACTCACTTTCACCCACTTTCACTCACTTCCACTCACTTCCACTCACTTCCACTCACTTCCACTCATTTCCACTCATTTCCACTCACTTTCACTAACTTTCACCCACTTTCACTCACTTTCACCCACTTTCAATCACTTCCACTCACTTCCACTCACTTCCACTCACTCCAATCACCTTCGCTCACTCCAACTCACTTCCACTCAGTACTCCACTCACTCTCACCCACTTCAACTCACTTCCACTCACTACTCCACTCACTCTAACCCACTTCAACTCACTTCCACTCCCACCACTCACTTCCACTCATTTCCATTCACTTTCACTCACTTTCACCCACTTTCACTCACTTCCACTCACTTCCACTCACTTCCACTCACTTCCACTCATTTCCACTCATTTCCACTCACTTTCACTAACTTTCACCCACTTTCACTCACTTTCACCCACTTTCAATCACTTCCACTCACTTCCACTCACTTCCACTCACTCCAATCACCTTCGCTCACTCCAACTCACTTCCACTCAGTACTCCACTCACTCTCACCCACTTCAATTCACTTCCACTCACTTCCACTCACTACTCCACTCACTCTCACCCACTTCAACTCACTTCCACTCCCACCACTCACTTCCACTCATTTCCATTCACTTTCACTCACTTTCACCCACTTTCACTCACTTTCACTCACTTTCACTCACTTCCACTCACTTCCACTCGCTTCCACTCACTTCCACTCATTTCCACTCATTTCCACTCACTTTCACTAACTTTCACCCACTTTCACTCACTTCCACTCACTTCCACTCACTTCCACTCACTTCCACTCACTTCTACTCACTTGCACTCATTTCCACTCATTTCCACTCACTTTCACTAAATTTCACCCACTTTCACTCACTTTCACCCACTTTCAATCACTTCCACTCACTCCACTCACCTTCGCTCACTCCAACTCACTTCCACTCACTTCCACTCATTTCCACTCATTTCCACTCACTTCCACTCACTCCACTCACTTCCACTCACTTTCGCTCACTTCCACTCGCTTCCACTCACTTTCGCTCACTTCCACTCACTTCCACTCACTTCCACGCACTTCCACTCACTTCCACTCACTTCCACTCACTTCCACTCACTTCCACTCACTTCCACTCACTTCCACTCACTTCCACTCACTTCCACTCACTTCCACTCACTTCCACTCACTTCCACTCACTTCCACTCACTTCCACTCACTTCCACTCACTTCCACTTACTTCCACTCACTTCCACTCACTTCCACTCACTTCCACTTACTTCCACTCACTTCCACTCACTTCCACTCACTTCCACTCACTTCAACTCACTTCCACTCGCTTCCACTCAGTTTTGCTCACTTTCACCCACTTCCACTAACTTCCACTCAACTCGCTCCACTCACTTCCACTCACATCACTTTTTTAAGTTATAAAAAGTTTAAATAGAGTTTCTCCTTAACTAAGCCCCGGAGAGCAAGAAAGAGCTTCATTTGATATATTATCGACCAAAACTTCGTATTTTCTAAAAAATGTGTTGACTGTGTTATTTTTTCATTTTTAAGATATAAAAAGCGAAAAAATAGTTTAATTTGATATATTATGAACCAACAATTCGTATCTTCTAAAAAATTTGAAAAATTTTAATTTTGTATTAATTATTTCTTTTTAAGTTATAAAAAGTTTAAATAGAGTTTTCTGCTTAACTAAGCCCCGAAGAGCGAAAAAGAGTTGCATTTGATAAATTATTGTCCAAAAATTCGTATTTTCTAAAAAAATTGAAAAATTTAAATTTTGTATTAATTATGTTTTTTGTTTAAGTTATAAAAAGTTTAAATAGAGTTTTCTGCTTAACTAAGCCCCGAAGAGCGAAAAAGAACTGCATTTGATAAATTACCGTCCAAAAATTCGTATTTTCTAAAAAAAAATTAAAAATTTCAATTTTGTATTAGTTGTATTTATTTTTAAGTTATAAAAAGTTTATATAGAGATTCTCTTTGTCTAAGCCCCCGAGAGCAAAAAAGAGCTTCATTCATTCCACTCACTACTCCACTAACTTCCACTCACTTCCACTCACATTCCACTCACTTCCATTCACTTCCTCTCACTTCCACTCACTTCCACTTACTTCCACTCACTTCCACTCACTTCCACTCACTTCCACTCACTTCCACTCACTTCCACTCACTTCCACTCACTTCCACTCACTTCCACTCACTTCCACTCACTTCCACTCACTTCCACTCACTCCACTCACGTCCACTCACTTTCACTCACTTCCACTCACTTCCACTCACTTCCACACACTCCACCCACTTGCACTCAGTTCCACTCACTTTAACTCAGTTTCACCCACTTCCACGCACTTCCACTCACTTCCACTCACTTCCACACACTACTCCACTCACTTCCACTCACTCCACTCACGTCCACTCACTTCCACTCACTTCAACTCACTTCCACTCACTACTCCACTCACTCCCACCCACTTCAACTCACTTCCACTCACTCCACTCACCTTCGCTCACTCCAACTCACTTCCACTCACTTCCACACACTTCCACTCACTCCACTCACGTCCACTCACTTCCACTCACTTCCACTCACTTCCACTCACTTCCACTCACTTCCACTCACTTCCACTCACTTCCACACACTTCCACTCACTCCACCCACTTCCACTCACTTCCACACACTCCACCCACTTGCACTCACTTCCACTCACTTCCACTCACTTCCACACACTCCACCTACTTGCACTCAGTTCCACTCACTACTCCACTCACTTCCACACACTTCCACTCACTTCCACACACTACTCCACTCACTTTCACTCACTCCACTCACGTCCACTCACGTCCACTCACTTCCACTCACTTCCACTCACTTCCACTCACTTCCACTCACTTCCACTCACTTCAACTCACTTCCACTCACTACTCCACTCACTCTCACCCACTTCAACTCACTTCCACTCCCACCACTCACTTCCTCTCACTTCTACTCACTTCCACTCACTTCCACTCACTCCACTCACTTCCTCTCACTTCTACTCACTTTCCTCACTTCCACTCACTACTCCACTCACTCTCACCCACTTCAACTCACTTCCACTCACTACTCCACTCACTACTCCACTCACTCTCACCCACTTCAACTCACTTCCACTCACATCCACTCACTTCCACTCGCTTCCACTCACTTTTGTTCACTTCACTCACTTCCACTCACTTCCACTCACTTCCACTCACTTCCACTCACTTCCACTCGCTTCCACTCACTTCCACTCACTTCCACTCACTTCCACTCACTTCCACTCACTTCCACTCACTTCCACTCACTTCCACTCACTTCCACTCACTTCCACTCACTTCCGAACACTTCCACTCACTCCACTCACGTCCACTCACTTCCACTCACTTCCACACACTTCCACTCACTTCCACTCACTTCCACACACTTCCACTCACTCCACTCACGTCCACTCACTTCCACTCACTTCCACACACTTCCACTCACTTCCACTCACTTCCACACACTTCCACTCACTTCCACACACTCCACCCACTTGCACTCACTTCCACTCACTACTCCACTCACTTCCACTCACTTCCACTCACTTCCACACACTACTCCACTCACTTTCACTCACTCCACTCACGTCCACTCACTTCCACTCACTTCCACTCACTTCCACACACTTCCACTCACTCCACTCACGTCCACTCACTTCCACTCACTTCCACACACTTCCACTCACTTCCACTCACTTCCACACACTTCCACTCACTCCACCCACTTGCACTCAGTTCCACTCACTACTCCACGCACTTCCACTCACTTCCACACACTACTCCACTCACTCTCACCCAGTTCAACTCACTTCCACTCACTACTCCACTCACTACTCCACTCACTCTCACCCACTTCAACTCACTTCCACTCACATCCACTCACTTCCACTCGCTTCCACTCACTTTTGTTCACTTCACTCACTTCCACTCACTTCCACTCACTTCCACTCGCTTCCACTCACTTCCTCTCACTTCTACTCACTTTCCTCACTTCCATTCACTACTCCACTCACTCTCACCCACTTCAACTCACTTCCACTCACTACTCCACTCACTACTCCACTCACTCTCACCCACTTCAACTCACTTCCACTCACATCCACTCACTTCCACTCGCTTCCACTCACTTTTGTTCACTTCACTCACTTCCACTCACTTCCACTCACTTCCACTCGCTTCCACTCACTTCCACTCACTTCCACTCACTTCCACTCACTTCCACTCACTTCCACTCACTTCCACTCACTTCCACTCACTTCCACTCACTTCCACTCACTTCCACTCACTTCCACTCACTTCCACTCACTTCCACTCACTTCCACTCACTTCCACTCACTTCCACTCACTTCCACTCACTTCCACTCACTTCCACTCACTTCCACTCACTTCCACTCACTTCCACTCACTTCCACTCACTTCCACTCACTTCCACTCACTTCCACTCACTTCCACTCACTTCCACTCACTTCCACTCACTTCCACTCACTCCACCCACTTTCACTCACTTCCTCTCACTCCACTCACTTCCACTCAACTTCACTCACTTCCACTCAACTCACTCCACTCACTTCCTCTCACTTCACTTTTTTAAGTTATAAAATGTTTAAATCGAGTTTTCTCCTTATCTAAGCCCCGGAGACCGAAAAATTAACTTAATTTGATATATTATCGATCAACAATTCGTATTTTCTAAAAAATTTGAAAAATTTAAATTTTGTGTTATGTTTTTTGGAGAAGTTATAAAAAGTTTAAATAGAGGTTTCTGCTTAACTAAGCCCCGAAGAGCGAAAAAGAACTGTATTTGATAAATTACCGTCCAAAAATTCGTATTTTCTAAAAAAATTTAAAAATTTCAATTTTGTATTAATTATATTTATTTTTTAAGTTATAAAAAGTTTAAATATAGTTTCTCCTTAACTAAGCCCTGGAGAGCAAGAAAGAGCTTCATTTGATATATTATCGACCAAAAATTCGTATTTTCTAAATAATGTAATGACTGTATTATTTTTTAATTTTTAAGTTATAAAAGGTTTAAATCGAGTTTTATCCTTATCTAATATATATTATGATATATTATGAACCAACAATTCTTATTTTCTAAAAAATTTGAAAAATTTAAATTTTGTATTAATTATTTTTTATAGTTATAAAAAGTTTAATAAGAGTTTTCTGCTTAACTAAGCCCCGACGAGCGAAAAAGAGGTGCATTTGATAAATTATCGTCCAAAAATTCGTATTTTCTAAAAAAATTGAAAAATTTAAATTTTGTATTAATTATGTTTTTTGTTTAAGTTATAAAAAGTTTAAATAGAGTTTTCTGCTTAACTAAGCCCCGAATAGCGAAAAAGAACTGCATTTGATAAATTACCGTCCAAAAATTCGTATTTTGTAAAAAAATTGAAAATTTTCAATTTTGTATTAATTATATTTATTTTTTAAGTTATAAAAAGTTTAAATAGAGCTTCTCTTTATCTAAGCCCCCGAGAGCCAAAAAAGAGCTTCCTTTGATATATTATCGTCCACAAATTCGCATTTTCTAAAAAATTGAAAAAATTTAATTTTGTATTAATTATATTT
This sequence comes from Eustalomyia histrio, assembly GCA_949748255.1. Taxonomy (NCBI): domain Eukaryota; kingdom Metazoa; phylum Arthropoda; class Insecta; order Diptera; family Anthomyiidae; genus Eustalomyia; species Eustalomyia histrio. The sequence goes on from OX456526.1 coordinate 98,319,882, forward strand.
TTTTTGTAAGTTATAAACAGTTTAAACAGAGTTTTCTCCTTAACTAAGCCCCGTAGAGCAAAAAAGAGCTTCATTCCACTCACTTCCACTCACTACTCCACTCTCTCACCCACTTCAACTCACTACCGTCCAAAAATTCGTATTTTCTAAAAAAAATTGAAAAATTTCAATTTTGTATTAATTATATTTTTTTTTTTAAGTTATAAAAAGTTTAAATAAATCTTCTCTTTATCTAAGCCCCCGAGAGCGAAAAAAGAGCTTCTTTTGATATATTATCGTCCACAAATTCGCATTTTCTAAAAAATTGAAAAAATTAAATTTTGTATTAATTATATTTTTTTTGTAAGTTATAAAAAGTTTAAACAGAGTTTTCTCCTTAACTAAGCCCCGGAGAGCAAAAAAGAGCTTCATTCCACTCACATTCCACTCACTTTCACTAACTTCCACTCACATTCAACTCACTTCCACTAACTTCCACTAACTTCCACTCACTTCCACTCACTTCCACTCACTCCACTCACGTCCACTCACTTCCACTCACTTCCACACACTTCACTCATTTCCACTCAGTTCCACTCACTACTCCACTCACTTTATCTCAGTTTCACCCACTTCCACGCACTTCCACTCACTACTCCACTCACTCTCACCCACTTCAACTCACTTCCACTCACTTCCAGTCACTACTCCACTCAGTCTCACCCACTTCAACTCACTTCCACTCCCACAACTCACTTCAACTTATTTCCACTCACTTCCACTCATTTCCACTCACTTCCACTCACTTCCACTCGCTTCCACACACTTTTGCTCACTTCCACCCACTGCCATTCACTTCCACTCACGCCACTCACTTCCTCTCACTTCTACTCACTTCCACTCACTTCCACTCACTCCACTCACCTTCGCTCACTCCAACTCACTTCCACTCAGTACTCCACTCACTCTCACCCACTTCAACTCACTTCCAGTCACTACTCCACTCAGTCTCACCCACTTCAACTCACTTCCACTCCCACCATACACTTCAACTTATTTCCACTCACTTCCACTCATTTCCACTCACTTCCACTCACTTCCTCTCGCTTCCACTCACTTTTGCTCACTTCCACCCACTTCCATTCACTTCCACTCACTTCCACTCACTTCCACTCACTCCACTCACGTCCACTCACTTCAACTCATTTCCACTCACTCCCACTCATTTCCACTCACTTCCACTCACTCCACTCACTCCACTCACTTCCACTCACTTCCACTCACTTCCACTCACTTCCACTCACCTTCACTCACTTCCACTCAACTCACTCCACTCACTTCCTCTCACTCCACTCACTTACTTCACTTTTTTAAGTTATAAAAAGTTTAAATCGAGTTTTCTCCTTAACTAAGCCCCGGAGAGCAAAAAAGAGCTTCATTCCACTCACTTCCACTCACTACTCCACTAACTTCCACTCACATTCAACTCACTTCCACTCACTTCCACTAACTTCCACTAACTTCCACTCACTTCCACTCACTCCACTCACGTCCACTCACTTCCACTCACTTTCACTCACTTCCACTCACTCCACTCACTTCCACTCACTTCCACTCACTCCACTCACTTCCACTCACTTCCACTCACTTCCACACGCTCCACCCACTTGCACTCAGTTCCACTAACTACTCCACTCACTTTAATTTAGTTTCACCCACTTCCACACACTTCCACTCAATTCCACTCACTTCCACACACTTCCACTCAATTCCACTCACTTCCACTCACTTCCACACGCTCCACCCACTTGCACTCAGTTCCACTAACTACTCCACTCACTTTAACTCAGTTTCACCCACTTCCACGCACTTCCACTCACTTCCACTCACTTCCACTCACTACTCCACTCACTCTCACCCACTTCAACTCACTTCCACTCACTACTCCACTCACTCTCACCCACTTCAACTCACTTCCACTCACTTCCACTCCCACCACTCCCACCACTCACTTCAACTCATTTCCACTCACTCCCACTCATTTCCACTCACTTTTGCTCACTTCCACCCACTTCCACTCCCTCCACTCACTTCCTCTCACTTCTACTCACTTGCACTCACTACTCCACTCACTCTCACCCACTTCAACTCACTTCCACTCACTTCCACTCCCACCACTCACTTCCACTTACTTCCAGTCACTTCCAGTCACTTCCACTCGCTTCCACTCACTTTTGTTCACTTCCACTCACTTTTGTTCACTTCCACTCACTTCCACTCACTCCACTCACTTCCACTCAATTCCACTCACTTCCACTCCCTTCCACACACTTTCACTCACTCCACTCACGTTCACTCACTTCCACTCACTTCCACTCACTTCCACTCACTTCCACTCACTTCCACACACTTCCACTCACTCCACCCACTTGCACTCAGTTCCACTCACTACTCCACTCACTTTAACTCAGTTTCACCCACTTCCACGCACTTCCACTCACTTCCACACACTACTCCACTCACTCTCACCCAGTTCAACTCACTTCCACTCACTTTCACTCACTTCCACTCAATTCCACTCACTTCCACTCACTTCCACTCACTTCCCCTCACTTCCACTCACTTCGACTTACTCCACTCACTTCCACTCACTCCACTCACTTCCACTCACTTCCACTCACTTCCACACGCTCCACCCACTTGCACTCAGTTCCACTAACTACTCCACTCACTTTAACTCAGTTTCACCCACTTCCACGCACTTCCACTCACTTCCACTCACTTCCACTCACTACTCCACTCACTCTCACCCACTTCAACTCACTTCCACTCACTACTCCACTCACTCTCACCCACTTCAACTCACTTCCACTCCCACCACTCACTTCCTCTCACTTCTACTCACTTCCACTCACTTCCACTCACTTCCACTCACTTCCACTCACTTCCACTCACTCCACTCACTTCCTCTCACTTCTACTCACTTTCACTCACTTCCACTCACTACTCCACTCACTCTCACCCACTTCAACTTCCACTCACTCCACTCACTTCCTCTCACTTCCGTCTCACTTCTACTCACTTCCACTCACTTCCACTCACTTCCACTCACTTCCACTCACTTCCACTCACTTCCACTCACTTCCACTCACTTCCACTCACTTCCACTCACTTCCACTCACTTCCACTCACTTCCACTCACTTCCACTCACTTCCACTCACTTCCTCTCACTTCCTCTCACTTCCACTCACTTCCACTCCCTTCCAATCACTTCCACTCACTTCCACTCACTTCCACTCACTTCCACTCACTTCCACTCACTCCACCCACTTTCACTCACTTCCACTCACTTCCACTCACTTCCACTCACTTCTACTCACTTCTACACACTTCTACACACTTCCACTCGCTTCCACTCACTTTTGCTGACTTCCACTCATCTCACTTCCTCTCACTCCACTCACTTCCACTCACCTTCACTCACTTCCACTCAACTCACTCCACTCACTTCCTCTCACTCCACTCACTTCACTTTTTTAAGTTATAAAATGTTTAAATCGAGTTTTCTCCTTATCTAAGCCCCGGACACCGAAAAATTAACTTAATTTGATATATTATCGATCAACAATTCGTATTTTCTAAAAAATTTGAAAAATTTAAATTTTGTATTAATTATATTTATTTTTTAAGTTATAAAAAGTTTAAATAGAGTTTTCTGCTTAACTAAGCCCCGAAGAGCGAAATAGAACTGCATTTGATAAATTACCGTCCAAAAATTCGTATTTTCTAAAAAAATTGAAAAATTTCAATTTTGTATTAATTATATTTATTTTTTAAGTTATAAAAAGTTTAAATAGAGTTTTCTGCTTAACTAAGCCCCGAAGAGCGAAAAAGAACTGCATTTGATAAATTACCGTCCAAAAATTCGTATTTTGTAAAAAAATTAAAAAATTTCAATTTTGTATTAATTATATTTATTTTTTAAGTTATAAAAAGTTTAAACAGAGTTTTCTCCTTAACTAAGCCCCGGAGAGCAAAAAAGAGCTTCATTCCACTCACTTCCACTCACTACTCCACTAACTTCCACTCACATTCAACTCACTTCCACTCACTTCCACTAACTTCCACTCACTTCCACTCACTCCACTCACGTCCACTCACTTCCACTCACTTCTACTCACTTCCACTCACTACTCCACTCACTTTAACTCAGTTTCACCCACTTCCACGCACTTCCACTCACTACTCCACTCACACTCACCCACTTCAACTCACTACCGTCCAAAAATTCGTATTTTCTAAAAAAATTGAAAAATTTCAATTTTGTATTAATTATATTTATTTTTTAAGTTATAAAAAGTTTAAATAGAGCTTCTCTTTATCTAAGCCCCCGAGAGCGAAAAAAGAGCTTGTTTTGATATATTATCGTCCACAAATTCGCATATTCTAAAAAAATTAAAAAATTAAAAAAATTAAATTTTGTATTAATTATATTTTTTTTGTAAGTTATAAAAAGTTTAAACAGAGTTTTCTACTTAACTAAGCCCCGGAGAGCAAAAAAGAGCTTCATTCCACTCACTACTCCACTAACTTCCACTCACATTCCACTCACTTCCACTCACTTCCACTCACTTCCACTCACTTCCACTAACTTCCACTCACTTCCACTCACTTCCACTCACTTCCACTCACTCCACTCACGTCCACTCACTTCCACACACTTCACTCATTTCCACGCAGTTCCACTCACTACTCCCCTCACTTTAACTCAGTTTCACCCACTTTCACCCACTGGATCGAAAACAAATTTCTCAGCGTAATTTGGAGCTTTTAAAGCCAAATAAAACCGACTTCTTGCGTCGTTTTATAACTATGGATGAGACTTGGATCCACCACCATGATCCTAAATTGAAACAAGAACGTTTACAGTGGACTGAAGCTGGTTGTTCAGCTCCAAAACAGGTGAAGTCACAACGATCAGCAAGAAGGTTATGGCATCAGTTTTTTGGGATGCAAAAGGAATTTTGTTGATTGATTATCTTCAGAAAGCTAAAACAATCAACTCTGAATATTATTGCAGCCTTTTGGATCAGCTGGATGAAAAAATTCGTGAGAAAAGACCTGGTTTAAAGAAGAAAATAATCATTTTTCATCAAGACAATGCACCTGCTCACAAAAGGGTTTTGACGATGGCTAAATTTAAAGAATTAAGGTACGAATTGCTTGAACATCCACCATTTTTCTTCGATTGAAGAGGCCATAGCAGCCGTAGACGGTTATTTTGCAGAGCTTCCGGAAAACCATTATAAGGATGGGATAAAATTATTGGAAGATCATTGGAACAAGTGTATTGAGCTTCTAGGAGATTATATTGAATAAAAAAATATATTTCGTAACAAAAACAGTATTCTTTCATTTCGAGTGCAGGAACTTTTCAACCAACCTGTAGACCGGATTTTAAATGAAATATCATTTCTTTAAATGGTATTTTGTTATTTTAACTTACAATCTGTTTTCTCTGTGTTGTTCTTTTAATGATTTTATCCAACCGATTTTAAATTTAAATGTACAAAAACTTTACTAAAATTTAGTAGCGGCTAATAACTTTTTCCAATGCTGACTAGAAAATACGTTGAAACAAGAAAGAAATTTGCAAAACTTCACAAAGATTGGTGTGGCCCGGAGGGCATAAAAAAGTGGCGAAATGTGTTGTGGACCGATGAATCAAAATTTAATTTGATTGGTAGTGATGGAAAAACATGAGTTAGACGTCCTTAAAATAAAAATTAAATACACGCTATACCACCGTGGTCTGGGAAAGTTTTTCTTGGTATGGCGTAGGTGCAATTTATTGGATCCAGGAAAATATGGATAAGCATCTCTAGAGAGTATAATGAAGCCATATGTTGAATGGAATATGCCCATAAAGTGGCAGTTTCAACAAAACAACGATCCAAAACATACGTCAGATCTGGCAAAAAAGTGGTTTGCTGACGACAAAATCGACATAATGGAATGGCCATTCCGATCTCCGGATTTAAATCGAGAATATGTGGAAAACAGACTCATTTCCACTCACTTCCAGTCACTACTCCACTCAGTCTCACCCATTTCAACTCACTTCCACTTCCACAACTCACTTCAACTTATTTCCACTCACTTCCACTCATTTCCACTCACTTCCACTCACTTCCACTCGCTTCCACACACTTTTGCTCACTTCCACCCACTGCCATTCACTTTCACTCACTCCACTCACTTCCTCTCACTTCTACTCACTTCTACTCACTTCCACTCACTTCCACTCACTCCACTCACCTTCGCTCACTCCAACTCACTTCCACTCAGTACTCCACTCACTCTCACCCACTTCAACTCACTTCCAGTCACTACTCCACTCAGTCTCACCCACTTCAACTCACTTCCACTCCCACCACTCACTTCAACTTATATCCACTCACTTCCACTCATTTCCACTCACTTCCACTCGCTTCCAGTCACTTTTGGTCACTTCCACCCACTTCCATTCACTTCCACTCACTTCCACTCACTTCCACTCACTTCTACTCACTTCCACTCACTCCACTCACGTCCACTCACTTCCACTCACTTCCACTCACTTCACTCACTTCACTCACTTCCACTCAGTTCCACTCACTACTCCACTCACTTTAACTCAGTTTCATCCACTTCCACGCACTTCCACTCACTTCCACTCACTACTCCACTCACTCTCACCCACTTCAACTCACTTCCACTCACTTCCAGTCACTACTCCACTCAGTCTCACCCACTTCAACTCACTTCCACTCCCACCACTCACTTCAATTTATTTTCACTCACTTCCACTCATTTCCACTCCCTTCCATTCGCTTCCACTCACTTTTGCTCACTTCCACCCACTTCCATTCACTTCCACTCACTCCACACACCTTCGCTCACTCCAACTCACTTCCACTCAGTACTCCACTCACTCTCACCCACTTCAACTCACTTCCACTCACTACTCCACTCACTCTCACCCACTTCAACTCACTTCCACTCCCACCACTCACTTCCACTCATTTCCATTCACTTTCACTCACTTTCACCCACTTTCACTCACTTCCACTCACTTCCACTCATTTCCACTCATTTCCACTCACTTTCACTAACTTTCACCCACTTTCACTCACTTTCACCCACTTTCAATCACTTCCACTCACTTCCACTCACTTCCACTCACTCCAATCACCTTCGCTCACTCCAACTCACTTCCACTCAGTACTCCACTCACTCTCACCCACTTCAATTCACTTCCACTCACTTCCACTCACTACTCCACTCACTCTCACCCACTTCAACTCACTTCCACTCCCACCACTCACTTCCACTCATTTCCATTCACTTTCACTCACTTTCACCCACTTTCACTCACTTTCACTCACTTCCACTCACTTCCACTCGCTTCCACTCACTTCCACTCATTTCCACTCTTTTCCACTCATTTCCACTCATTTCCACTCACTTTCACTAACTTTCACCCACTTTCACTTACTTCCACTCACTTCCACTCACTTCTACTCACTTCTACTCACTTGCACTCATTTCCACTCATTTCCACTCACTTTCACTAACTTTCACCCACTTTCACTCACTTTCACCCACTTTCAATCACTTCCACTCACTCCACTCACCTTCGCTCACTCCAACTCACTTCCACTCACTTCCACTCATTTCCACTCATTTCCACTCATTTCCACTCACTTCCACTCACTCCACTCACTTCCACTCACTCCACTCACTTCCACTCACTTTCGCTCACTTCCACTCGCTTCCACTCACTTTCGCTCACTTCCACTCACTTCCACTCACTTCCACTCACTTCCACTCACTTCCACTCACTTCCACTCACTTCCACTCACTTCCACTCACTTCCACTCACTTCCACTCACTTCCACTCACTTCCACTCACTTCCACTCACTTCCACTCACTTCCACCCACTTCAACTCACTTCCACTCACTACTCCACTCACTCTCACCCACTTCAACTCACTTCCACTCCCACCACTCACTTCCACTCATTTCCATTCACTTTCACTCACTTTCACCCACTTTCACTCACTTCCACTCACTTCCACTCACTTCCACTCATTTCCACTCATTTCCACTCACTTTCACTAACTTTCACCCACTTTCACTCACTTTCACCCACTTTCAATCACTTCCACTCACTTCCACTCACTTCCACTCACTCCAATCACCTTCGCTCACTCCAACTCACTTCCACTCAGTACTCCACTCACTCTCACCCACTTCAATTCACTTCCACTCACTTCCACTCACTACTCCACTCACTCTCACCCACTTCAACTCACTTCCACTCCCACCACTCACTTCCACTCATTTCCATTCACTTTCACTCACTTTCACCCACTTTCACTCACTTTCACTCACTTCCACTCACTTCCACTCGCTTCCACTCACTTCCACTCATTTCCACTCTTTTCCACTCATTTCCACTCATTTCCACTCACTTTCACTAACTTTCACCCACTTTCACTTACTTCCACTCACTTCCACTCACTTCTACTCACTTCTACTCACTTGCACTCATTTCCACTCATTTCCACTCACTTTCACTAACTTTCACCCACTTTCACTCACTTTCACCCACTTTCAATCACTTCCACTCACTCCACTCACCTTCGCTCACTCCAACTCACTTCCACTCACTTCCACTCATTTCCACTCATTTCCACTCATTTCCACTCACTTCCACTCACTCCACTCACTTCCACTCACTCCACTCACTTCCACTCACTTTCGCTCACTTCCACTCGCTTCCACTCACTTTCGCTCACTTCCACTCACTTCCACTCACTTCCACTCACTTCCACTCACTTCCACTCACTTCCACTCACTTCCACTCACTTCCACTCACTTCCACTCACTTCCACTCACTTCCACTCACTTCCACTCACTTCCACTCACTTCCACTCACTTCCACTTACTTCCACTCACTTCCACTCACTTCAACTCACTTCCACTCGCTTCCACTCAGTTTTGCTCACTTCCACCCAATTCCACTAACTTCCACTCAACTCGCTCCACTCACTTCCACTCACATCACTTTTTTAAGTTATAAAAAGTTTAAATAGAGTTTCTCCTTAACTAAGCCCCGGAGAGCAAGAAAGAGCTTCATTTGATATATTATCGACCAAAACTTCGTATTTTCTAAAAAATGTGTTGACTGTGTTATTTTTTCATTTTTAAGATATAAAAAGCGAAAAAATAGTTTAATTTGATATATTATGAACCAACAATTCGTATCTTCTAAAAAATTTGAAAAATTTTAATTTTGTATTAATTATTTCTTTTTAAGTTATAAAAAGTTTAAATAGAGTTTTCTGCTTAACTAAGCCCCGAAGAGCGAAAAAGAGTTGCATTTGATAAATTATTGTCCAAAAATTCGTATTTTCTAAAAAAATTGAAAAATTTAAATTTTGTATTAATTATGTTTTTTGTTTAAGTTATAAAAAGTTTAAATAGAGTTTTCTGCTTAACTAAGCCCCGAAGAGCGAAAAAGAACTGCATTTGATAAATTACCGTCCAAAAATTCGTATTTTCTAAAAAAAATTAAAAATTTCAATTTTGTATTAGTTGTATTTATTTTTTAAGTTATAAAAAGTTTAAATAGAGTTTCTCTTCGTCTAAGCCCCCGAGAGCAAAAAAGAGCTTCATTCATTCCACTCACTACTCCACTAACTTCCACTCACTTCCACTCACTTCCACTCACATTCCACTCACTTCCATTCACTTCCTCTCACTTCCACTCACTTCCACTCACTTCCACTCACTTCCACTCACTTCCACTCACTTCCACTCACTTCCACTCACTTCCACTCACTTCCACTCACTTCCACTCACTTCCACTCACTTCCACTCACTTCCACTCACTCCACTCACGTCCACTCACTTTCACTCACTTCCACTCACTTCCACACACTCCACCCACTTGCACTCAGTTCCACTCACTTTAACTCAGTTTCACCCACTTCCACGCACTTCCACTCACTTCCACTCACTTCCACACACTACTCCACTCACTTCCACTCACTCCACTCACGTCCACTCACTTCCACTCACTTCAACTCACTTCCACTCACTACTCCACTCACTCCCACCCACTTCAACTCACTTCCACTCACTCCACTCACCTTCGCTCACTCCAACTCACTTCCACTCACTTCCACACACTTCCACTCACTCCACTCACGTCCACTCACTTCCACTCACTTCCACTCACTTCCACTCACTTTCCACTCACTTCCACTCACTTCCACTCACTTCCACTCACTTCCACACACTTCCACTCACTCCACCCACTTCCACTCACTTCCACACACTCCACCCACTTGCACTCACTTCCACTCACTTCCACTCACTTCTACACACTCCACCTACTTGCACTCAGTTCCACTCACTACTCCACTCACTTCCACTCACTTCCACTCACTTCCACAAACTACTCCACTCACTTTCACTCACTCCACTCACGTCCACTCACGTCCACTCACTTCCACTCACTTCCACTCACTTCCACTCACTTCCACTCACTTCAACTCACTTCCACTCACTACTCCACTCACTCTCACCCACTTCAACTCACTTCCACTCATTCCACTCACCTTCGCTCACTCCAACTCACTTCCACTCACTTCCACTCACTTCCACACACTTCCACTCACTCCACTCACGTCCACTCACTTCCACTCACTTCCACACACTTCCACTCACTTCCACTCACTTCCACACACTTCCACTCACTCCACCCACTTGCACTCAGTTCCACTCACTACTCCACGCACTTCCACTCACTTCCACACACTACTCCACTCACTCTCACCCAGTTCAACTCACTTCCACTCACTACTCCACTCACTCTCACCCACTTCAACTCACTTCCACTCCCACCACACACTTCCACTCATTTCCACTCATTTCCACTCACTTTCACTCACTTTCACCCACTTTCACTCACACCACTCACTTCCACTCACTTCCACTCACTTCCACTCACTTCCACTCACTTCCACTCACTTCCACTCACTTCCTTCCACTCATTTCCACTCACTTTCACCCACTTTCACTCACTTCCACAAACTTCCACTCACTTCCACTCACTTCCACTCACTTCCACTCACTTCCACTCACTTCCACTCACTTCCACACACTTCCACTCACTTCCACTCACTTCCACTCACTTCCACTCACTTCCACTCACTTCCACTCACTTCCACTCACTTCCACTCACTTCCACTCACTTCCACACACTTCCACTCACTTCCACTCACTTCCACTCACTTCCACTCACTTCCACTCACTTCCACTCACTTCCACTCACTTCCACTCACTTCAACTCACTTCCACTCAATTCCACTCACTCCACTCACTTCCACTCACTTCCACTTACTCCACTCACTCCACTCACTTCCAAAAACTTCCACACGCTCCACCCACTTGCACTCAGTTCCACTCACTACTCCACTCACTCTCACCCACTTCAACTCACTTCCACTCCCACCACTCACTTCCTCTCACTTCTACTCACTTCCACTCACTTCCACTCACTCCACTCACTTCCTCTCACTTCTACTCACTTTCCTCACTTCCACTCACTACTCCACTCACTCTCACCCACTTCAACTCACTTCCACTCACTACTCCACTCACTACTCCACTCACTCTCACCCACTTCAACTCACTTCCACTCACATCCACTCACTTCCACTCGCTTCCACTCACTTTTGTTCACTTCACTCACTTCCACTCACTTCCACTCGCTTCCACTCACTTCCACTCACTTCCACTCACTTCCACTCACTTCCACTCACTTCCACTCACTTCCACTCACTTCCACTCACTTCCACTCACTTCCACTCACTTCCACTCACTTCCACTCACTTCCACTCACTCCACCCACTTTCACTCACTTCCTCTCACTTCACTCACTTCCACTCAACTTCACTCACTTCCACTCAACTCACTCCACTCACTTCCTCTCACTTCACTTTTTTAAGTTATAAAATGTTTAAATCGAGTTTTCTCCTTATCTAAGCCCCGGAGACCGAAAAATTAACTTAATTTGATATATTATCGATCAACAATTCGTATTTTCTAAAAAATTTGAAAAATTTAAATTTTGTATTATGTTTTTTGGAGAAGTTATAAAAAGTTTAAATAGAGGTTTCTGCTTAACTAAGCCCCGAAGAGCGAAAAAGAACTGTATTTGATAAATTACCGTCCAAAAATTCGTATTTTCTAAAAAAATTGAAAAATTTCAATTTTGTATTAATTATATTTATTTTTTAAGTTATAAAAAGTTTAAATATAGTTTCTCCTTAACTAAGCCCCGGAGAGCAAGAAAGAGCTTCATTTGATATATTATAGACCAAAAATTCGTATTTTCTAAATAATGTAATGACTGTATTATTTTTTAATTTTTAAGTTATAAAAGGTTTAAATCGAGTTTTATCCTTATCTAATATATATTATGATATATTATGAACCAACAATTCTTATTTTCTAAAAAATTTGGAAATTTTAAATTTTGTATTAATTATTTTTTATAGTTATAAAAAGTTTAATAAGAGTTTTCTGCTTAACTAAGCCCCGACGAGCGAAAAAGAGGTGCATTTGATAAATTATCGTCCAAAAATTCGTATTTTCTAAAAAAATTGAAAAATTTAAATTTTGTATTAATTATGTTTTTTGTTTAAGTTATAAAAAGTTTAAATAGAGTTTTCTGCTTAACTAAGCCCCGAAGAGCGAAAAAGAACTGCATTTGATAAATTAACGTCCAAAAATTCGTATTTTGTAAAAAAATTGAAAATTTTCAATTTTGTATTAATTATATTTATTTTTTAAGTTATAAAAAGTTTAAATAGAGCTTCTCTTTATCTAAGCCCCCGAGAGCCAAAAAAGAGCTTCCTTTGATATATTATCGTCCACAAATTCGCATTTTCTAAAAAATTGAAAAAATTTAATTTTGTATTAATTATATTTTTTTTGTAAGTTATAAACAGTTTAAACAGAGTTTTCTCCTTAACTAAGCCCCGTAGAGCAAAAAAGAGCTTCATTCCACTCATTTCCACTCACTACTCCACTCAATACTCCACTCACTTTAACTCAGTTTCACCCACTTCCACGCACTTCCACTCACTTGCACACACTACTCCACTCACTTCCACTCACTCCACTCACGTCCACTCACTTCCACTCACTTCCACTCACTTCAACTCACTTCCACTCACTTCCACACACTTCCACTCACTCCACTCACCTTCGCTCACTCCAACTCACTTCCACTCACTTCCACTCACTTCCACTCACTTCCACTCACTTCCACTCACTTCCACTCACTTCCACTCACTTCCACTCACTTCCACTCACTTCCACTCACTTCCACTCACTTGCACACACTTCCACTCACTCCACTCACGTCCACTCACTTCCACTCACTTCCACTCACTTCCACTCACTTCCACACACTTCCACACACTTCCACTCACTCCACCCACTTGCACTCAGTTCCACTCATTTCCACTCATTTCCACTCACTTTCACTAACTTTCACCCACTTTCACTCACCCACTTTCAATCACTTCCACTCACTCCACTCACCTTCGCTCACTCCAACGCACTCCAAATCCACTCATTTCCACTCATTTCCACTCACTACTCCACTCAATATTCCACTCACTTTAACTCAGTTTCACCCACTTCCACGCACTTCCACTCACTTCCACTCACTTGCACACACTACTCCACTCACTCCACTCACGTCCACTCACTTCCACTCACTTCCACTCACTTCAACTCACTTCCACTCACTTCCACACGCTTCCACTCACTCCACTCACCTTCGCTCACTCCAATGTAATGACTGTATTATTTTTTAATTTTTATGTAATAAAAGGTTTAAATCGAGTTTTATCCTTATCTAAGCCCCGGAAAGCGAAAAAATAGCTTAATTTGATATATTATGAACTCACTCTCACCTACTTGAATTGACTTCCACTCACTTCCACTCACTTCCACTCACTCTCACCCACTTCAACTCACTTCCACTCCCACCACTCACTTCCACTCATTTCCATTCACTTTCACCCACTTTCACTCACTTTCACCCGCTTTCACTCACTTCCACTCACTTCCACTCACTTCCTTTCACTTCCACTCACTTCCATTCACTTCCACTCATTTAAACTCATTTCCACTCATTTCCACTCACTTTCACTAACTTTCACCCACTTTCACTCACTTTCACCCACTTTCAATCACTTCCACTCACTTCCACTCACTCCACTCACCTTCGCTCACTCCAACTCACTTCCACTCACTTCCACTAACTTCCACTCACTCCACTCACTTCCACTCACTTTCGCTCACTTCCACTCACTTTCGGTCACTTCCACTCACTTCCACTCACTCCACTCACTTCCACTCCTTTCGCTCACTTCTACTCACTCCACTCACTTCCACTCACTTCCACTCACTTCCACTCACTTCCACTCACTTCCACTCACTTCCACTCACTTCCACTCACTTCCACTCACTTCCACTCACTTCCACTCATTCCACTCACCTTCGCTCACTCCAACTCATTTCCACTCACTCCCACTCACTCCCACTCATTTCCACTCACTTCCACTCACTTTCACTCACTTCCACTCACTTCCACTCACTTCCACTCACTTCCACTCACTTCCACTCACTTCCACTCATTCCACTCACCTTCGCTCACTCCAACTCATTTCCACTCACTCCCACTCACTCCCACTCATTTCCACTCACTTCCACTCACTTTCACTCACTTTCACTCACTTCCACTCACTTCCACTCACTCCACTCACTTCCACTCACTTCCACTCACTCTACTCACTTCCACTCACTTCCACTTACTTCCACTCACTTCAACTCACTTCCACTCACTTCCACTCACTTCCACTCGCTTCCACTCACTTTTGCTCACTTCCACCCACTTTTGCTCACTTCCACCCACTTCCACTCAACTCACTCCACTCACTTCCACTCACTTCCACTCACTTCCACTCACTTCCACTTACTTCCACTCACTTCCACTCGCTTCCACTCACTTTTGCTCACTTCCACCCACTTCCACTCAACTCACTCCACTCACTTCCTCTCACTTCCACTCACTTCACTTTTTTAAGTTATAAAAAGTTTAAATAGAGTTTCTCCTTTACTAAGCCCCGGAGAGCAAGAAAGAGCTTCATTTGATATACTATCGACCAAAACTTCGTATTTTCTAAAAAATGTAATGACTGTGTTATTTTTTCATTTTTAAGTTATAAAAGGTTTAAATCGAGTTTTATCCTTATCTAAGCCCCGGAAGCGAAAAAATAGCTTAATTTGATATATTATGAACCAACAATTCTTATTTTCTAAAAAATTTGAAAAATTTAAATTTTGTATTAATTATTTTTTTTTAAGTTATAAAAAGTTTAATAAGATTTTTCTGCTTAACTAAGCCCCGACGAGCGAAAAAGAGCTGCATTTGATAAATTATCGTCCAAAAATTCTTATTTTCTAAAAAAAATTGAAAAATTTAAATTTTGTATTAATTATTTTTTATAGTTATAAAAAGTTTAAATAGAGTTTCTCTTTGTCTAAGCCCCCGAGAGCAAAAAAGAGCTTCATTCCCCTCACTTCCACACACTACTCCACTCACTTCCACTCACATTCCACTCACTTCCACTCACTTCCACTCACTTCCACACACTACTCCACTCACTCTCACCCACTTCAACTCACTTCCACTCACTACTCCACTCACTCTCACCTACTTCAACTCACTTCCACTCCCACCACTCACTTCCACTCACTTCCACTCACTTCCACTCACTTCCACTCACTTCCACTCGCTTCCACTCACTTCCACTCACTCCACTCACTTCCTCTCACTTCTACTCACTTCCACTCACTCAACTCACCTTCGCTCACTCCAACTCACTTCCACTCACTACTCCACTCACTCTCACCCACTTCAACTCACTACTCCGCCCCGGAAGCGAAAATATAGCTTAATTTGATATATTATGAACCAACAATTCTTATTTTCTAAAAAATTTGAAAAATTTAAATTTTGTATTAATTATTTTTTTTAAGTTATAAAAAGTTTAATAAGATTTTTCTGCTTAACTAAGCCCCGACGAGCGAAAAAGAGCTGCATTTGATAAATTATCGTCCAAAAATTCGTATTTTCTAAAAAAAATTGAAAAATTTAAATTTTGTATTAATTATTTTTTATAGTTATAAAAAGTTTAAATAGAGTTTCCCTTTGTCTAAGCCCCCGAGAGCAAAAAAGAGCTTCATTCCCCTCACTTCCACACACTACTCCACTCACTTCCACTCACATTCCACTCACTTCCACTCACATTCCACTCACTTCCACTCACTTCCACTCACTTCCACTCACTTCCACACACTACTCCACTCACTCTCACCCACTTCAACTCACTTCCACTCACTACTCCACTCACTCTCACCTACTTCAACTCACTTCCACTCCCACCACTCACTTCCACTCACTTCCACTCACTTCCACTCGCTTCCACTCACTTTTGCTCACTTCCACTCACTCCACTCACTTCCTCTCACTTCTACTCACTTCCACTCACCTTCGCTCACTCCAACTCACTTCCACTCACTTCCACTCACTACTCCACTCACTCTCACCCACTTCAACTCACTACTCCACTCACTCTCCCCACACTTCAACTCACTTCCACTCACTTCCACTCACTTCCACTCCCACCACTCACTTTAACTCACTTTCGCCAACTTTCACTCACACCACTCACTTCCACTCACTTCCACTAACTTCCACTCACTTCCACTCACTTCCACTCACTTCCACTCACTTCCACGCACTTCCACTCACTCCCACTCATTTCTACTCACTTCCGCTCACTTTCACTCACTTTCACTCACTTCCACTCACTCCACTCACTTCCACTCACTTGCACTCACTCCACTCACTCCACTCACTCCACTCACTTCCACTCACTTCCACTCACTTCCACTCACTTCCACACGCTCCACCCACTTGCACTCAGTTCCACCCACTTGCACTCAGTTCCACTAACTACTCCACTCACTTTATTTAGTTTCACCCACTTCCACACACTTCCACTCACTTCCACTCACTACTCCACTCACTTTCACCCACTTCAACTCACTTCCACTCACTCTCACCCACTTCAACTCACTTCCACTCACTTCCACTCCCACCACTCACTTCAACTCATTTCCACTCACTCCCACTCATTTCCACTCACTTCAACTCATTTCCACTCACTTGTGCTCACTTCCACCCACTTCCACTCACTTCCACTCCATCCACTCGCTTCCTCTCACTTCTACTCACTTCCACTCACTTCCTCTCACTTCCACTCACTTCCAAATTTAAATTTTGTATTAATTATGTTTTTTGTATAAGTTATAAAAAGTTTAAATAGAGGTTTCTGCTTAACTAAGCCCCGGAGAGCAAGAAAGAGCTTCATTTGATATATTATCGACCAAAAATTCGTATTTTCTAAATAATGTAATGACTGTATTATTTTTTAATTTTTATGTAATAAAAGGTTTAAATCGAGTTTTATCCTTATCTAAGCCCCGGAAAGCGAAAAAATAGCTTAATTTGATATATTATGAACTCACTCTCACCTACTTGAATTGACTTCCACTCACTTCCACTCACTACTCCACTCACTCTCACCCACTTCAACTCACTTCCACTCCCACCACTCACTTCCACTCATTTCCATTCACTTTCACCCACTTTCACTCACTTTCACCCGCTTTCACTCACTTTCACTCACTTCCACTCACTTCCACTCACTTCCTTTCACTTCCACTCACTTCCACTCACTTCCACTCATTTAAACTCATTTCCACTCATTTCCACTCACTTTCACTAACTTTCACCCACTTTCACTCACTTTCACCCACTTTCAATCACTTCCACTCACTTCCACTCACTCCACTCACCTTCGCTCACTCCAACTCACTTCCACTCACTTCCACTAACTTCCACTAACTTCCACTCACTTCCACTCACTCCACTCACTTCCACTCACTTCCACTCACTTCCACTCACTTCCACTCACTTCCACTCACTTCCACTCACTTCCACTCACTTCCACTCACTTCCACTCACTTCCACTCACTTCCACTCACTTCCACTCACTTCCACTCACTCCACTCACTCCACTCACTCCACTCACTTCCACTCACTTCCACTCACTTCCACTCACTTCCACACGCTCCACCCACTTGCACTCAGTTCCACTAACTACTCCACTCACTTTAACTCAGTTTCACCCACTTTCACGCACTTCCACTCACTTCCACTCACTACTCCACTCACTTTCACCCACTTCAACTCACTTCAACTCACTTCCACTCACTACTCCACTCACTCTCACCCACTTCTACTCACTTCTACTCACTTCCACTCCTTCCACTCACTCCACTCACTTCCACACGCTCCACCCACTTGCACTCAGTTCCACTAACTACTCCACTCACTTTTGCTCACTTCCACCCACTTCCACTCAACTCACTCCACTCACTTCCTCTCACTTCCACTCACTTCACTTTTTTAAGTTATAAAAAGTTTAAATAGAGTTTCTCCTTAACTAAGCCCCGGAGAGCAAGAAAGAGCTTCATTTGATATACTATCGACCAAAACTTCGTATTTTCTAAAAAATGTAATGACTGTGTTATTTTTTCATTTTTAAATTATAAAAGGTTTAAATCGAGTTTTATCCTTATCTAAGCCCCGGAAGCAAAAAAATAGCTTAATTTGATATATTATGAACCAAAAATTCTTATTTTCTAAAAAATTTGAAAAATTTAAATTTTGTATTAATTATTTTTTTTTAAGTTATAAAAAGTTTAATAAGATTTTTCTGCTTAACTAAGCCCCGACGAGCGAAAAAGAGCTGCATTTGATAAATTATCGTCCAAAAATTCGTATTTTCTAAAAAAAATTGAAAAATTTAAATTTTGTATTAATTATTTTTTATAGTTATAAAAAGTTTAAATAGAGTTTCTCTTTGTCTAAGCCCCCGAGAGCAAAAAAGAGCTTCATTCCCCTCACTTCCACACACTACTCCACTCACTTTTGCTCACTTCCACTCACTCCACTCACTTCCTCTCACTTCTACTCACTTCCACTCACTCAACTCACCTTCGCTCACTCCAACTCACTTCCACTCACTTCCACTCACTACTCCACTCACTCTCACCCACTTCAACTCACTACTCCACTCACTCTCCCCACACTTCAACTCACTTCCACTCACTTCCACTCCCACCACTCACTTTAACTCACTTTCACTCACACCACTCACTTCCACTCACTTCCACTAACTTCCACTCACTTCCACTCACTTCCACTCACTTTCACTCACTTTCACTCACTTCCACTCACTCCACTCACTTCCACTCACTTCCACTCACTCCACTCACTCCACTCACTCCACTCACTCCACTCACTTCCACTCACTTCCACTCACTTCCACTCACTTCCAAACGCTCCACCCACTTGCACTCAGTTCCACTAACTACTCCACTCACTTTATTTAGTTTCACCCACTTCTACACACTTCCACTCACTTCCACTCACTTCCACTCACTTCCACTAACTTCCACTCACTTCCACTCACTTCCACTCACTTCCACTCACTTCCACTCACTTCCACTCACTTCCACTCACACCACTCACTTCCACTCACTTCCACTAACTTCCACTCACTTCCACTCACTTCCACTCACTTCCAGTCACTTCCACTCACTTCCACTCACTTCCACTCACTTCCACTCACTTCCACTCACTCCACTCACTCCACTCACTCCACTCACTTCCACTCACTTCCACTCACTTCCACTCACTTCCACACGCTCCACCCACTTGCACTCAGTTCCACTAACTACTCCACTCACTTTAACTCAGTTTCACCCACTTTCACGCACTTCCACTCACTTCCACTCACTACTCCACTCACTCTCACCCACTTCAACTCACTTCAACTCACTTCCACTCACTACTCCACTCACTCTCACCCACTTCTACTCACTTCTACTCACTTCCACTCCTTCCACTCACTCCACTCACTTCCACACGCTCCACCCACTTGCACTCAGTTCCACTAACTACTCCACTCACTTTTGCTCACTTCCACCCACTTCCACTCAACTCACTCCACTCACTTCCTCTCACTTCCACTCACTTCACTTTTTTAAGTTATAAAAAGTTTAAATAGAGTTTCTCCTTAACTAAGCCCCGGAGAGCAAGAAAGAGCTTCATTTGATATACTATCGACCAAAACTTCGTATTTTCTAAAAAATGTAATGACTGTGTTATTTTTTCATTTTTAAGTTATAAAAGGTTTAAATCGAGTTTTATCCTTATCTAAGCCCCGGAAGCGAAAAAATAGCTTAATTTGATATATTATGAACCAACAATTCTTATTTTCTAAAAAATTTGAAAAATTTAAATTTTGTATTAATTATTTTTTTTTAAGTTATAAAAAGTTTAATAAGATTTTTCTGCTTAACTAAGCCCCGACGAGCGAAAAAGAGCAGCATTTGATAAATTATCGTCCAAAAATTCGTATTTTCTAAAAAAAATTGAAAAATTTAAATTTTGTATTAATTATTTTTTATAGTTATAAAAAGTTTAAATAGAGTTTCTCTTTGTCTAAGCCCCCGAGAGCAAAAAAGAGCTTCATTCCCCTCACTTCCACACACTACTCCACTCACTTTTGCTCACTTCCACTCACTCCACTCACTTCCTCTCACTTCTACTCACTTCCACTCACTCAACTCACCTTCGCTCACTCCAACTCACTTCCACTCACTTCCACTCACTACTCCACTCACTCTCACCCACTTCAACTCACTACTCCACTCACTCTCCCCACACTTCAACTCACTTCCACTCACTTCCACTCACTTCCACTCCCACCACTCACTTTAACTCACTTTCACCAACTTTCACTCACACCACTCACTTCCACTCACTTCCACTAACTTCCACTCACTTCCACTCACTTCCACTCACTTCCACTCACTTCCACTCACTTCCACTCACTTCCACTCACTTCCACTCACTTCCACTCACTTCCACGCACTTCCACTCACTCCCACTCATTTCCACTCACTTCCGCTCACTTTCACTCACTTTCACTCACTTCCACTCACTCCACTCACTTCCACTCACTTGCACTCACTCCACTCACTCTACTCACTCCACTCACTCCACTCACTTCCACTCACTTCCACTCACTTCCACTCACTTCCAAACGCTCCACCCACTTGCACTCAGTTCCACTAACTACTCCACTCACTTTATTTAGTTTCACCCACTTCTACACACTTCCACTCACTTCCACTCACTACTCCACTCACTTTCACCCACTTCAACTCACTTCCACTCACTCTCACCCACTTCAACTCACTTCCACTCACTTCCACTCCCACCACTCACTTCAACTCATTTCCACTCACTCCCACTCATTTCCACTCACTTCAACTCATTTCCACTCACTTGTGCTCACTTCCACCCACTTCCACTCACTTCCACTCCATCCACTCACTTCCTCTCACTTCTACTCACTTCCACTCACTTCCTCTCACTTCTACTCACTTCCACTCACTTCCAAATTTAAATTTTTTATTAATTATGTTTTTTGTATAAGTTATAAAAAGTTTAAATAGAGGTTTCTGCTTAACTAAGCCCCGGAGAGCAAGAAAGAGCTTCATTTGATATATTATCGACCAAAAATTCGTATTTTCTAAATAATGTAATGACTGTATTATTTTTTAATTTTTATGTAATAAAAGGTTTAAATCGAGTTTTATCCTTATCTAAGCCCCGGAAAGCGAAAAAATAGCTTAATTTGATATATTATGAACTCACTCTCACCTACTTGAATTGACTTCCACTCACTTCCACTCACTACTCCACTCACTCTCACCCACTTCAACTCACTTCCACTCCCACCACTCACTTCCACTCATTTCCATTCACTTTCACCCACTTTCACTCACTTTCACCCGCTTTCACTCACTTTCACTCACTTCCACTCACTTCCACTCACTTCCTTTCACTTCCACTCACTTCCACTCACTTCCACTCATTTAAACTCATTTCCACTCATTTCCACTCCCTTTCACTAACTTTCACTAACTTTCACCCACTTTCACTCACTTTCACCCACTTTCAATCACTTCCACTCACTTCCACTCACTCCACTCACCTTCGCTCACTCCAACTCACTTCCACTCACTTCCACTAACTTCCACTCACTTCCACTCACTTCACTCACTTCCACTCACTTTCGCTCACTTCCACTCACTTTCGGTCACTTCCACTCACTTCCACTCACTCCACTCACTTCCACTCACTTTCGCTCACTTCCACTCACTCCACTCACTTCCACTCACTTCCACTCACTTCCACTCACTTCCACTCACTTCCACTCACTCCACTCACCTTCGCTCACTCCAACTCACTTCCACTCATTTCCACTCACTCCCACTCATTTCCACTAACTTCCACTCACTTTCACTCACTTCCACTCACTTCCACTCACTCCACTCACTTCCACTCACTTCCACTCACTCCACTCACTTCCACTCACTTCCACTCACTTCCACACGCTCCACCCAGTTGCACTCAGTTCCACTAACTACTCCACTCACTTTAATTTAGTTTCACCCACTTCCACACACTTCCACTCACTTCCACTCACTTCCACTCACTTCCACTCACTTCCACTCACTTCCACTCACTTCCACTCACTTCCACTCACTTCCACTCACTTCCACTCACTTCCACTCACTCCACTCACCTTCGCTCACTCCAACTCACTTCCACTCATTTCCACTCACTCCCACTCACTCCCACTCATTTCCACTAACTTCCACTCACTTTCACTCACTTCCACTCACTCCACTCACTTCCACTCACTTCCACTCACTCCACTCACTTCCACTCACTTCCACTCACTTCCACACGCTCCACCCAGTTGCACTCAGTTCCACTAACTACTCCACTCACTTTAATTTAGTTTCACCCACTTCCACACACTTCCACTCACTTCCACTCACTTCCACTCACTTCCACTCACTTCCACTCACTTCCACTCACTTCCACTCACTTCCACTCACTTCCACTCACTTCAACTCACTTCCACTCACTTCCACTCACTTCCACTCACTTCCACTCACTCCACTCACTCCACTCACTTCAACTCACTTCCACTCACTTCCACACGCTCCACCCACTTGCACTCAGTTCCACTAACTACTCCACTCATTTTAACTCAGTTTCACCCACTTTCACGCACTTCCACTCACTTCCACTCACTACTCCACTCACTCTCACCCACTTCAACTCACTTCCACTCACTACTCCACTCACTCTCACCCACTTCTACTCACTTCTACTCACTTCCACTCCTTCCACTCACTCCACTCACTTCCACACGCTCCACCCACTTGCACTCAGTTCCACTAACTACTCCACTCACTTTAACTCAGTTTCACCCACTTCCACGCACTTCCACTCACTTCCACTCACTACTCCACTCACTCTCACCCACTTCCACTCACTTCCACTCACTTTCACTCACTTCCACTCACTTCCACTCACTTCCACTCACTTCCACTCACTTCCACTCACTTCCACTCACTTCCACTCACTTCCACTCACTTCCACTCACTTCCACTCACTTCCACTCACTTCCACTCACTTCCACTCACTTCCACTCACTTCCACTCACTTCCACTCACTTCCACTCACTTCCACTCACTTCCACTCACTTCCACTTACTTCCACTCACTTCCACTCACTTCCACTCACTTCCACTCACTTCCACTCGCTTCCACTCACTTTTGCTCACTTCCACCCACTTTTGCTCACTTCCACCCACTTCCACCCACTTCCACTCAACTCACTCCACTCACTTCCACTCACTTCCACTCACTTCCACTCACTTCCACTCACTTCCACTCACTTCCACTCGCTTCCACTCACTTTTGCTCACTTCCACCCACTTCCACTCAACTCACTCCACTCACTTCCTCTCACTTCCACTCACTTCACTTTTTTAAGTTATAAAAAGTTTAAATAGAGTTTCTCCTTTACTAAGCCCCGGAGAGCAAGAAAGAGCTTCATTTGATATACTATCGACCAAAACTTCGTATTTTCTAAAAAATGTAATGACTTTGTTATTTTTTCATTTTTAAGTTATAAAAGGTTTAAATCGAGTTTTATCCTTATCTAAGCCCCGGAAGCGAAAAAATAGCTTAATTTGATATATTATGAACCAACAATTCTTATTTTCTAAAAAATTTGAAAAATTTAAATTTTGTATTAATTATTTTTTTTTAAGTTATAAAAAGTTTAATAAGATTTTTCTGCTTAACTAAGCCCCGACGAGCGAAAAAGAGCTGCATTTGATAAATTATCGTCCAAAAATTCGTATTTTCTAAAAAAAATTGAAAAATTTAAATTTTGTATTAATTATTTTTTATAGTTATAAAAAGTTTAAATAGAGTTTCTCTTTGTCTAAGCCCCCGAGAGCAAAAAAGAGCTTCATTCCCCTCACTTCCACACACTACTCCACTCACTTCCACTCACATTCCACTCACTTCCACTCACTTCCACTCACTTCCACTCACTTCCACACACTACTCCACTCACTCTCACCCACTTCAACTCACTTCCACTCACTACTCCACTCACTCTCACCTACTTCAACTCACTTCCACTCCCACCACTCACTTCCACTCACTTCCACTCACTTCCACTCGCTTCCACTCATTTTTGCTCACTTCCACTCACTCCACTCACTTCCTCTCACTTCTACTCACTTCCACTCACTCAACTCACCTTCGCTCACTCCAACTCACTTCCACTCACTTCCACTCACTACTCCACTCACTCTCACCCACTTCAACTCACTACTCCACTCACTCTCCCCACACTTCAACTCACTTCCACTCACTTCCACTCCCACCACTCACTTTAACTCACTTTCACCAACTTTCACTCACACCACTCACTTCCACTCACTTCCACTCACTTCCACTAACTTCCACTCACTTCCACTCACTTCCACTCACTTCCACTCACTTCCACTCACTTCCACGCACTTCCACTCACTCCCACTCATTTCCACTCACTTCCGCTCACTTTCACTCACTTTCACTCACTTCCACTCACTCCACTCACTTCCACTCACTTGCACTCACTCCACTCACTCCACTCACTCCACTCACTTCCACTCACTTCCACTCACTTCCACTCACTTCCACTCACTTCCACACGCTCCACCCACTTGCACTCAGTTCCACTAACTACTCCACTCACTACTCCACTCACTCTCACCCACTTCTACACACTTCCACTCACTTCCACTCACTACTCCACTCACTCTCACCCACTTCAACTCACTTCCACTCACTTCCACTCACTTCCACTCCCACCACTCACTTCAACTCATTTCCACTCACTCCCACTCATTTCCACTCACTTCAACTCATTTCCACTCACTTGTGCTCACTTCCACCCACTTCCACTCACTTCCACCCACTTCCACTCACTTCCACTCCATCCACTCACTTCCTCTCACTTCTACTCACTTCCACTCACTTCCTCTCACTTCTACTCACTTCCACTCACTTCCAAATTTAAATTTTGTATTAATTATGTTTTTTGTATAAGTTATAAAAAGTTTAAATAGAGGTTTCTGCTTAACTAAGCCCCGGAGAGCAAGAAAGAGCTTCATTTGATATATTATCGACCAAAAATTCGTATTTTCTAAATAATGTAATGACTGTATTATTTTTTAATTTTTATGTAATAAAAGGTTTAAATCGAGTTTTATCCTTATCTAAGCCCCGGAAAGCGAAAAAATAGCTTAATTTGATATATTATGAACTCACTCTCACCTACTTGAATTGACTTCCACTCACTTCCACTCACTACTCCACTCACTCTCACCCACTTCAACTCACTTCCACTCCCACCACTCACTTCCACTCATTTCCATTCACTTTCACCCACTTTCACTCACTTTCACCCGCTTTCACTCACTTTCACTCACTTCCACTCACTTCCACTCACTTCCTTTCACTTCCACTCACTTCCACTCACTTCCACTCATTTAAACTCATTTCCACTCATTTCCACTCACTTTCACTAACTTTCACCCACTTTCACTCACTTTCACCCACTTTCAATCACTTCCACTCACTTCCACTCACTCCACTCACCTTCGCTCACTCCAACTCACTTCCACTCACTTCCACTAACTTCCACTCACTTCCACTCACTCCACTCACTTCCACTCACTTTCGCTCACTTCCACTCACTTTCGGTCACTTCCACTCACTTCCACTCACTCCACTCACTTCCACTCACTTTCGCTCACTTCCACTCACTCCACTCACTTCCACTCACTTCCACTCACTTCCACTCACTTCCACTCACTTCCACTCACTTCCACTCACTTCCACTCACTTCCACTCACTTCCACTCACTCCACTCACCTTCGCTCACTCCAACTCACTTCCACTCATTTCCACTCACTCCCACTCACTCCCACTCATTTCCACTCACTTCCACCCACTTTCTTATAAAAGGTTTAAATCGAGTTTTATCCTTATCTAAGCCCCGGAAGCGAAAAAATAGCTTAATTTGATATATTATGAACCAACAATTCTTATTTTCTAAAAAATTTGAAAAATTTAAATTTTGTATTAATTATTTTTTTTTTAAGTTATAAAAAGTTTAATAAGATTTTTCTGCTTAACTAAGCCCCGACGAGCGAAAAAGAGCTGCATTTGATAAATTATCGTCCAAAAATTCGTATTTTCTAAAAAAAATTGAAAAATTTAAATTTTGTATTAATTATTTTTTATAGTTATAAAAAGTTTAAATAGAGTTTCTCTTTGTCTAAGCCCCCGAGAGCAAAAAAGAGCTTCATTCCCCTCACTTCCACACACTACTCCACTCACTTCCACTCACATTCCACTCACTTCCACTCACTTCCACTCACTTCCACTCACTTCCACTCACTTCCACTCACTTCCACTCACTTCCACACACTACTCCACTCACTCTCACCCACTTCAACTCACTTCCACTCACTACTCCACTCACTCTCACCTACTTCAACTCACTTCCACTCCCACCACTCACTTCCACTCACTTCCACTCACTTCCACTCACTTCCACTCGCTTCCACTCACTTTTGCTCACTTCCACTCACTCCACTCACTTCCTCTCACTTCTACTCACTTCCACTCACTCAACTCACCTTCGCTCACTCCAACTCACTTCCACTCACTACTCCACTCACTCTCACCCACTTCAACTCACTACTCCACTCACTCTCCCCACACTTTAACTCACTTCCACTCACTTCCACTCCCACCACTCACTTTAACTCACTTTCACCAACTTTTACTCACACCACTCACTTCCACTCACTTCCACTAACTTCCACTCACTTCCACTCACTTCCACTCACTTCCACTCACTTCCACGCACTTCCACTCACTCCCACTCATTTCCACTCACTTCCGCTCACTTTCACTCACTTTCACTCACTTCCACTCACTCCACTCACTTCCACTCACTTGCACTCACTCCACTCACTCCACTCACTCCACTCACTTCCACTCACTTCCACTCACTTCCACTTACTTCCACACGCTCCACCCACTTGCACTCAGTTCCACTAACTACTCCACTCACTTTATTTAGTTTCACGCACTTCCACACACTTCCACTCACTTCCACACACTTCCACTCACTTCCACTCACTACTCCACTCACTTTCACCCACTTCAACTCACTTCCACTCACTCTCACCCACTTCAACTCACTTCCACTCACTTCCACTCACTTCCACTCCCACCACCCACTTCAACTCATTTCCACTCACTCCCACTCATTTCCACTCACTTCAACTCATTTCCACTCACTTGTGCTCACTTCCACCCACTTCCACTCACTTCCACTCCATCCACTCACTTCCTCTCACTTCTACTCACTTCCACTCACTTCCTCTCACTTCTACTCACTTCCACCTACTTCCAAATTTAAATTTTGTATTAATTATGTTTTTTGTATAAGTTATAAAAAGTTTAAATAGAGGTTTCTGCTTAACTAAGCCCCGGAGAGCAAGAAAGAGCTTCATTTGATATATTATCGACCAAAAATTCGTAATTTCTAAATAATGTAATGACTGTATTATTTTTTAATTTTTATGTAATAAAAGGTTTAAATCGAGTTTTATCCTTATCTAAGCCCCGGAAAGCGAAAAAATAGCTTAATTTGATATATTATGAACTCACTCTCACCTACTTGAATTGACTTCCACTCACTTCCACTCACTACTCCACTCACTCTCACCCACTTCAACTCACTTCCACTCCCACCACTCACTTCCACTCATTTCCATTCACTTTCACCCACTTTCACTCACTTTCACCCACTTTCACTCACTTTCACTCACTTCCACTCACTTCCACTCACTTCCTTTCACTTCCACTCACTTCCACTCATTTAAACTCATTTCCACTCATTTCCACTCACTTTCACTAACTTTCACCCACTTTCACTCACTTTCTCCCACTTTCAATCACTTCCACTCACTTCCACTCACTCCACTCACCTTCGCTCACTCCAACTCACTTGCACTCACTTCCACTAACTTCCACTCACTTCCACTCACTCCACTCACTTCCACTCACTTTCGCTCACTTCCACTCACTTTCGGTCACTTCCACTCACTTCCACTCACTCCACTCACTTCCACTCACTTTCGCTCACTTCCACTCACTCCACTCACTTCCACTCACTTCCACTCACTTCCACTCACTTCCACTCACTCCCACTCACTTCCACTCACTTCCACTCACTTCCACTCACTTTCACTCACTTCCACTCACTTCCACTCACTTCCACTCACTTCCACTCGCTTCCACTCACTTTTGCTCACTTCCACCCACTTCCACTCACTTCCACTCACTTCCTCTCGCTACCACTCACTTTTGCTCACTTCCACCCACTTCCACTCAACTCACTCCACTCACTTCCTCTCACTTCCAATCACTTCACTTTTTTAAGTTATAAAAAGTTTAAATAGAGTTTCTCCTTAACTAAGCCCCGGAGAGCAAGAAAGAGCTTCATTTGATATATTATCAACCAAAACTTCCTATTTTCTTAAAAATGTAATGACTGTGTTATTTTTTCATTTTTAAGTTATAAAAGGTTTAAATCGAGTTTTATCCTTATCTAAGCCCCGGAAGCGAAAAAATAGCTTAATTTGATATATTATGAACCAACAATTCTTATTTTCTAAAAAATTTGAAAAATTTAAATTTTGTATTAATTATTTTTTATAGTTATAAAAAGTTTAAATAGAGTTTCTCTTTGTCTAAGCCCCCGAGAGCAAAAAAGAGCTTCATTCCCCTCACTTCCACACACTACTCCACTCACTTCCACTCATATTCCACTCACTTCCACTCACTTCCACTCACTTCCACTCACTTCCACTCACTTCCACACACTACTCCACTCACTCTCACCCACTTCAACTCACTTCCACTCACTACTCCACTCACTCTCACCTACTTCAACTCACTTCCACTCCCACCACTCACTTCCACTCACTTCCACTCACTTCCACTCACTTCCACTCACTTTTGCTCACTTCCACTCACTCCACTCACTTCCTCTCACTTCTACTCACTTCCACTCACTCAACTCACCTTCGCTCACTCCAACTCACTTCCACTCACTACTCCACTCACTCTCACCCACTTCAACTCACTACTCCACTCACTCTCCCCACACTTCAACTCACTTCCACTCCCACCACTCACTTTAACTCACTTTCACCAACTTTCACTCACACCACTCACTTCCACTCACTTCCACTAACTTCCACTCACTTCCACTCACTTCCACTCACTTCCACTCACTTCCACGCACTTCCACTCACTCCCACTCATTTCCACTCACTTCCGCTCACTTTCACTCACTTTCACTCACTTCCACTCACTTCCACTCACTTCCACTCACTTCCACGCACTTCCACTCACTCCCACTCATTTCCACTCACTTCCGCTCACTTTCACTCACTTTCACTCACTTCCACTCACTCCACTCACTCCACTCACTCCACTCACTTCCACTCACTTCCACTCACTTCCACTCACTTCCACACACTACTCCACTCACTCTCACCCACTTCAACTCACTTCCACTCACTACTCCACTCACTACTCCACTCACTCTCACCTACTTCAACTCACTTCCACTCCCACCACTCACTTCCACTCACTTCCACTCACTTCCACTCACTTCCACTCACTTCCACTCACTTCCACTCACTTCCACTCGCTTCCACTCACCTTTGCTCACTTCCACTCACTCCACTCACTTCCTCTCACTTCTACTCACTTCCACTCACTCAACTCACCTTCGCTCACTCCAACACTTCCACTCACTACTCCACTCACTCTCACCCACTTCAACTCACTACTCCACTCACTCTCCCCACACTTCAACTCACTTCCACTCACTTCCACTGCCACCACTCACTTTAACTCACTTTCACCAACTTTCACTCACACCACTCACTTCCACTAACTTCCACTCACTTCCACTCACTTCCACTCACTTCCACTCACTTCCACTCACTTCCACGCACTTCCACTCACTCCCACTCATTTCCACTCACTTCCGCTCACTTTCACTCACTTTCACTCACTTCCACTCACTTCCACTCACTTGCACTCACTCCACTCACTCCACTCACTCCACTCACTCCACTCACTTCCACTCACTTCCACTCACTTCCACTCACTTCCACACGCTCCACCCACTTGCACTCAGTTCCACTAACTACTCCACTCACTTTATTTAGTTTCACGCACTTCCACACACTTCCACTCACTTCCACTCACTACTCCACTCACTTTCACCCACTTCAACTCACTTCCACTCACTCTCACCCACTTCAACTCACTTCCACTCACTTCCACTCACTTCCACTCCCACCACTCACTTCAACTCATTTCCACTCACTCCCACTCATTTCCACTCACTTCAACTCATTTCCACTCACTTCCACTCACTTCCACACACTACTCCATTCACTCTCACCCACTTCAACTCACTTCCACTCACTACTCCACTCACTCTCACCTACTTCAACTCACTTCCACTCCCACCACTCACTTCCACTCACTTCCACTCACTTTTGCTCACTTCCACTCACTCCACTCACTTCCTCTCACTTCTACTCACTTCCACTCACTCAACTCACCTTCGCTCACTCCAACTCACTTCCACTCACTACTCCACTCACTCTCACCCACTTCAACTCACTACTCCACTCACTCTCCCCACACTTCAACTCACTTCCACTCCCACCACTCACTTTAACTCACTTTCACCAACTTTCACTCACACCACTCACTTCCACTCACTTCCACTAACTTCCACTCACTTCCACTCACTTCCACTCACTTCCACTCACTTCCACGCACTTCCACTCACTCCCACTCATTTCCACTCACTTCCGCTCACTTTCACTCACTTTCACTCACTTCCACTCACTCCACTCACTTCCACTCACTTGCACTCACTCCACTCACTCCACTCACTCCACTCACTCCACTCACTTCCACTCACTTCCACTCACTTCCACTCACTTCCACTCACTTCCACACACTACTCCACTCACTCTCACCCACTTCAACTCACTTCCACTCACTACTCCACTCACTACTCCACTCACTCTCACCTACTTCAACTCACTTCCACTCCCACCACTCACTTCCACTCACTTCCACTCACTTCCTCTCACTTCTACTCACTTCCACTCACTCAACTCACCTTCGCTCACTCCAACACTTCCACTCACTACTCCACTCACTCTCACCCACTTCAACTCACTACTCCACTCACTCTCCCCACACTTCAACTCACTTCCACTCACTTCCACTGCCACCACTCACTTTAACTCACTTTCACCAACTTTCACTCACACCACTCACTTCCACTCACTTCCACTAACTTCCACTTACTTCCACTCACTTCCACTCACTTCCACTCTCTTTCACTCACTTCCACTCACTTCCACGCACTTCCACTCACTCCCACTCATTTCCACTCACTTCCGCTCACTTTCACTCACTTTCACTCACTTCCACTCACTCCACTCACTTCCACTCACTTGCACTCACTCCACTCACTCCACTCACTCCACTCACTCCACTCACTCCACTCACTTCCACTCACTTCCACTCACTTCCACTCACTTCCACACGCTCCACCCACTTGCACTCAGTTCCACTAACTACTCCACTCACTTTATTTAGTTTCACGCACTTCCACACACTTCCACTCACTTCCACTCACTACTCCACTCACTTTCACCCACTTCAACTCACGTCCACTCACTCTCACCCACTTCAACTCACTTCCACTCACTTCCACTCACTTCCACTCCCACCACTCACTTCAACTCATTTCCACTCACTCCCACTCATTTCCACTCACTTCAACTCATTTCCACTCACTTGTGCTCACTTCCACCCACTTCCACTCACTTCCACTCCATCCACTCACTTCCTCTCACTTCTACTCACTTCCACTCACTTCCTCTCACTTCTACTCACTTCCACTCACTTCCAAATTTAAATTTTGTATTAATTATGTTTTGTGTATAAGTTATAAAAAGTTTAAATAGAGGTTTCTGCTTAACTAAGCCCCGGAGAGCAAGAAAGAGCTTCATTTGATATATTATCGACCAAAAATTCGTATTTTCTAAATAATGTAATGACTGTATTATTTTTTAATTTTTATGTAATAAAAGGTTTAAATCGAGTTTTATCCTTATCTAAGCCCCGGAAAGCGAAAAAATAGCTTAATTTGATATATTATGAACTCACTCTCACCTACTTGAATTGACTTCCACTCACTTCCACTCACTACTCCACTCACTCTCACCCACTTCAACTCACTTCCACTAGCACCACTCACTTCCACTCATTTCCATTCACTTTCACCCACTTTCACTCACTTTCACCCACTTTCACTCACTTTCACTCACTTCCACTCACTTCCACTCACTTCCTTTCACTTCCACTCACTTCCACTCACTTCCACTCATTTAAACTCATTTCCACTCATTTCCACTCACTTTCACTAACTTTCACCCACTTTCACTCACTTTCACCCACTTTCAATCACTTCCACTCACTTACACTCACTCCACTCACCTTCGCTCACTCCAACTCACTTCCACTCACTTCCACTAACTTCCACTCACTTCCACTCACTCCACTCACTTCCACTCACTTTCGCTCACTTCCACTCACTTTCGGACACTTCCACTCACTTCCACTCACTCCACTCACTTCCACTCACTTTCGGTCACTTCCACTCACTTCCACTCACTCCACTCACTTCCACTCACTTTCGCTCACTTCCACTCACTCCACTCACTTCCACTCACTTCCACTCACTTCCACTCACTCCACTCACTTCCACTCACTTGCACTCACTCCACTCACTCCACTCACTCCACTCACTCCACTCACTCCACTCACTCCACTCACTTCCACTCACTTCCACTCACTTCCACTCACTTCCACACGCTCCACCCACTTGCACTCAGTTCCACTAACTACTCCACTCACTTTATTTAGTTTCACGCACTTCCACACACTTCCACTCACTTCCACTCACTACTCCACTCACTTTCACCCACTTCAACTCACTTCCACTCACTCTCACCCACTTCAACTCACTTCCACTCACTTCCACTCACTTCCACTCCCACCACTCACTTCAACTCATTTCCACTCACTCCCACTCATTTCCACTCACTTCAACTCATTTCCACTCACTTCCACTCACTTCCACACACTACTCCACTCACTCTCACCCACTTCAACTCACTTCCACTCACTACTCCACTCACTCTCACCTACTTCAACTCACTTCCACTCCCACCACTCACTTCCACTCACTTCCACTCACTTTTGCTCACTTCCACTCACTCCACTCACTTCCTCTCACTTCTACTCACTTCCACTCACTCAACTCACCTTCGCTCACTCCAACTCACTTCCACTCACTACTCCACTCACTCTCACCCACTTCAACTCACTACTCCACTCACTCTCCCCACACTTCAACTCACTTCCACTCCCACCACTCACTTTAACTCACTTTCACCAACTTTCACTCACACCACTCACTTCCACTCACTTCCACTAACTTCCACTCACTTCCACTCACTTCCACTCACTTCCACGCACTTCCACTCACTCCCACTCATTTCCACTCACTTCCGCTCACTTTCACTCACTTTCACTCACTTCCACTCACTCCACTCACTTCCACTCACTTGCACTCACTCCACTCACTCCACTCACTCCACTCACTTCCACTCACTTCCACTCACTTCCACTCACTTCCACACAATACTCCACTCACTCTCACCCACTTCAACTCACTTCCACTCACTACTCCACTCACTACTCCACTCACTCTCACCTACTTCAACTCACTTCCACTCCCACCACTCACTTCCACTCACTTCCACTCACTTCCACTCACTTCCACTCACTTCCACTCGCTTCCACTCACCTTTGCTCACTTCCACTCACTCCACTCACTTCCTCTCACTTCTACTCACTTCCACTCACTCAACTCACCTTCGCTCACTCCAACACTTCCACTCACTACTCCACTCACTCTCACCCACTTCAACTCACTACTCCACTCACTCTCCCCACACTTCAACTCACTTCCACTCACTTCCACTGCCACCACTCACTTTAACTCACTTTCACCAACTTTCACTCACACCACTCACTTCCACTCACTTCCACTAACTTCCACTCACTTCCACTCACTTCCACTCACTTCCACTCTCTTCCACTCACTTCCACTCACTTCCACGCACTTCCACTCACTCCCACTCATTTCCACTCACTTCCGCTCACTTTCACTCACTTTCACTCACTTCCACTCACTCCACTCACTTCCACTCACTTGCACTCACTCCACTCACTCCACTCACTCCACTCACTCCACTCACTCCACTCACTTCCACTCACTTCCACTCACTTCCACTCACTTCCACACGCTCCACCCACTTGCACTCAGTTCCACTAACTACTCCACTCACTTTATTGAGTTTCACGCACTTCCACACACTTCCACTCACTTCCACTCACTACTCCACTCACTTTCACCCACTTCAACTCACGTCCACTCACTCTCACCCACTTCAACTCACTTCCACTCACTTCCACTCACTTCCACTCCCACCACTCACTTCAACTCATTTCCACTCACTCCCACTCATTTCCACTCACTTCAACTCATTTCCACTCACTTGTGCTCACTTCCACCCACTTCCACTCACTTCCACTCCATCCACTCACTTCCTCTCACTTCTACTCACTTCCACTCACTTCCTCTCACTTCTACTCACTTCCACTCACTTCCAAATTTAAATTTTGTATTAATTATGTTTTGTGTATAAGTTATAAAAAGTTTAAATAGAGGTTTCTGCTTAACTAAGCCCCGGAGAGCAAGAAAGAGCTTCATTTGATATATTATCGACCAAAAATTCGTATTTTCTAAATAATGTAATGACTGTATTATTTTTTAATTTTTATGTAATAAAAGGTTTAAATCGAGTTTTATCCTTATCTAAGCCCCGGAAAGCGAAAAAATAGCTTAATTTGATATATTATGAACTCACTCTCACCTACTTGAATTGACTTCCACTCACTTCCACTCACTCTCACCCACTTCAACTCACTTCCACTCCCACCACTCACTTCCACTCATTTCCATTCACTTTCACCCACTTTCACTCACTTTCACCCACTTTCACTCACTTTCACTCACTTCCACTCACTTCCACTCACTTCCTTTCACTTCCACTCACTTCCACTCATTTAAACTCATTTCCACTCATTTCCACTCACTTTCACTAACTTTCACCCACTTTCACTCACTTTCACCCACTTTCAATCACTTCCACTCACTTCCACTCACTCCACTCACCTTCGCTCACTCCAACTCACTTCCACTCACTTCCACTAACTTCCACTCACTTCCACTCACTCCACTCACTTCCACTCACTTTCGCTCACGTCCACTCACTTTCGGACACTTCCACTCACTTCCACTCACTCCACTCACTTCCACTCACTTTCGGTCACTTCCACTCACTTCCACTCACTCCACTCACTTCCACTCACTTTCGCTCACTTCCACTCAC
Source organism: Eustalomyia histrio (assembly GCA_949748255.1). NCBI lineage: Eukaryota > Metazoa > Arthropoda > Insecta > Diptera > Anthomyiidae > Eustalomyia > Eustalomyia histrio. Next base: position 98,356,276 of record OX456526.1, read on the forward strand.
TCCACTCACTTCCACTCACTTCCACTCACTTCCACTCACTTCCACTCACTTCCACTCACTTCCACTCACTTCCACTCACTTCCACTCACTTCCACTCACTTCCACTCACTTCCACTCACTCCACTCACCTTCGCTCACTCCAACTCACTTCCACTCATTTCCACTCACTCCCACTCACTCCCACTCATTTCCACTCACTTCCACTCACTTTCACTCACTTCCACTCACTTCCACTCACTCCACTCACTTCCACTCACTTCCACTCACTCCACTCACTTCCACTCACTTCCACTCACTTCCACACGCTCCACCCAGTTGCACTCAGTTCCACTAACTACTCCACTCACTTTAATTTAGTTTCACCCACTTCCACACACTTCCACTCACTTCCACTCACTTCCACTCACTTCCACTCACTTCCACTCACTTCCACTCACTTCCACTCACTTCCACTCACTCCACTCACTCCACTCACTCCACTCACTCCACTCACTCCACTCACTTCCACTCACTCCACTCACTCCACTCACTTCCACTCACTTCCACACGCTCCACCCACTTGCACTCAGTTCCACTAACTACTCCACTCACTTTAATTTAGTTTCACCCACTTCCACACAGTTCCACTCAATTCCACTCACTTCCACTCACTTCCACTCACTCCACTCACTTCCACTCACTTCCACACGCTCCACCCACTTGCACTCAGTTCCACTAACTACTCCACTCACTTTAATTTAGTTTCACCCACTTCCACACACTTCCACTCACTTCCACTCACTTCCACTCACTTCCACTCACTTCCACTCACTTCCACTCACTTCCACTCACTTCCACTCACTTCCACTCACTCCACTCACTCCACTCACTCCACTCACTTCCACTCACTCCACTCACTCCACTCACTCCACTCACTTCCACTCACTTCCACACGCTCCACCCACTTGCACTCAGTTCCACTAACTACTCCACTCACTTTAATTTAGTTTCACCCACTTCCACACAGTTCCACTCAATTCCACTCACTTCCACTCACTTCCACTCACTTCCACTCACTTCCACTCACTTCCACTCACTTCCACTCACTCCACTCACTCCACTCACTCCACTCACTTCCACTCACTCCACTCACTTCCACTCACTTCCACACGCTCCACCCACTTGCACTCAGTTCCACTAACTACTCCACTCACTTTAATTTAGTTTCACCCACTTCCACACACTTCCACTCACTTCCACTCACTTCCACTCACTTCCACTCACTTCCACTCACTTCCACTCACTTCCACTCACTTCCACTCACTCCACTCACTCCACTCACTCCACTCACTTCCACTCACTCCACTCACTCCACTCACTCCACTCACTCCACTCACTCCACTCACTCCACTCACTTCCACTCACTTCCACACGCTCCACCCACTTGCACTCAGTTCCACTAACTACTGCACTCACTTTAATTTAGTTTCACCCACTTCCACACAGTTCCACTCAATTCCACTCACTTCCACTCACTTCCACTCACTCCACTCACTTCCACTCACTTCCACACGCTCCACCCACTTGCACTCAGTTCCACTAACTACTCCACTCACTTTAACTCAGTTTCACCCACTTCCACGCACTTCCACTCACTTTCACTCACTTCCACTCACTACTCCACTCACTCTCACCCACTTCAACTCACTTCCACTCACTTCCACTCCCACCACTCCCACCACTCCCACCACTCCCACCACTCACTTCAACTCATTTCCACTCACTCCCACTCATTTCCACTCACTTTTGCTCACTTCCACCCACTTCCACTCCCTCCACTCACTTCCTCACACTTCTACTCACTTCCACTCACTTCCACTCACTCCACTCACTTCCTTTCACTTCTACTCACTTTCACTCACTTCCAGTCACTACTCCACTCACTCTCACCCACTTCAACTCACTTCCACTCACTACTCCACTCACTCTCACCCACTTCAACTCACTTCCACTCACTTCCACTCCCACCACTCACTTCCACTTACTTCCAGTCACTTCCAGTCACTTCCACTCGCTTCCACTCACTTTTGTTCACTTCCACTCACTTTTGTTCACTTCCACTCACTTCCACTCACTCCACTCACTTCCACTCACTTCCACTCACTCCACTCACTTCCACTCACTTCCACTCACTTCCACTCACTTCCACTCACTTCCACTCACTTCCACTCACTCCACTCACTTCCACTTACTTCCACTCACTTCCACTCACTTCCACTCACTCCACTCACCTTCGCTCACTCCAACTCACTTCCACTCATTTCCACTCACTCCCACTCATTTCCACTCACTTCCACTCACTTTCACTCACTTCCACTCACTCCACTCACTTCCACTCACTTCCACTCACTTCCACTCACTTCCACTCACTTCCACTCACTTCCACTCACTCCACTCGCTCCACTCGCTCCACTCACTCCACTCACTCCACTCACTCCACTCACTCCACTCACTCCACTCACTCCACTCACTCCACTCACTCCACTCACTCCACTCACTCCACTCACTCCACTCACTCCACTCACTCCACTCACTCCACTCACTCCACTCACTTCCACTCACTTCCACTCACTTCCACTCACCTTCACTCACTTCCACTCAACTCACTCCACTCACTTCCTCTCACTCCACTCACTTCACTTTTTTAAGTTATAAAAAGTTTAACTTTCACTCACACCACTCACTTCCACTCACTTCCACTCATTTCCACTCACTCCACCTCATTTCCACTCACTTCCGCTCACTTTCACTCACTTTCACTCACTTCCACTCACTTCCACCCATTTCACTCACTCCACTCACTTCCACTCACTTCCACTCACTTCCACTCACTCCACTCACTCCACTCACTCCACTCACTTCCACTCACTTCCACTCACTTCCACCCACTTTCACTCACTCCACTCACTTCCACTCACTCCACTCACTTCCTCTCACTTCTACTCACTTCTACTCACTTCCACTCACTCCACTCACCTTCGCTCACTCCAACTCACTTCCACTCACTTCCACTCACTACTCCACTCACTCTCACCCACTTCAACTCACTTCCACTCTCTACTCCACTCACTTCCACTCATTTCCACTCATTTCCACTCACTTTCACCAACTTTCACTCACACCACTCACTTCCACTCACTTCCACTCACTTCCACTCACTTCCACTCACTTTCACCCACTTTCACCCACTTTCACTCACTTCCACACACTTCCACTCACTTCCACTCACTTCCACTCACTTCCACTCACTCCCACTCACTCCCACTCATTTCCACTCACTTCCACTCACTTTCACTCACTTTCACTCACTTTCACTCACTTCCACTCACTCCACTCACTTCCACTCACTTCCACTCACTCCACTCACTTCCACTCACTTCCACACGCTCCACCCACTTGCACTCAGTTCCACTAACTACTCCACCCACTTTAATTTAGTTTCACCCACTTCCACTCACTTCCACTCACTTCCACTCACTACTCCACTCACTCTCACCCACTTCAACTCAGTTCCACTAACTACTCCACTCACTTTAATTTAGTTTCACCCACTTCCACACACTTCCACACACTTCCACTCACTTCCACTCACTTCCACTCACTTCAACTCACTTCCACTCACTTCCACTCACTTCCACTCACTACTCCACTCACTTTCACCCACTTCAACTCACTTCCACTCACTACTCCACACACTCTCACCCACTTCAACTCACTTCCACTCCCACCACTCACTTCAACTCATTTCCAGTCACTCCCACTCATTTCCACTCACTTCCACTCATTTCCACTCACCTTTGCTCACTTCCACCGACTTCCACTCACTTCCACTCCATCCACTCACTTCCTCTCACTTCTACTCACTTCCACTCACTTCCACTCACTCCACTCACTTCCTCTCACTTCTACTCACTTTCACTCACTTCCACTCACTACTCCACTCAGTCTCACCCACTTCAACTCACTTCCACTCACTACTCCACACACTCTCGCCCACTTCAACTCACTTCCACTCACTTCCACTCCCACCACTCCCTTCCACTCACTTCCATTCACTTCCACTCACTTCCACACACTTCCACACACTTCCACTCACTCCACTCACGTCCACTCACTTCCACTCACTTCCACTCACTTCCACTCACTTCCACTCACTTCCACTCACTTTCACCCACTTTCACCCACTTTCACTCACTTCCACACACTTCCACTCACTTCCACTCACTTCCACTCACTTCCACTCACTCCCACTCACTCCCACTCATTTCCACTCACTTCCACTCACTTTCACTCACTTTCACTCACTTTCACTCACTTCCACTCACTCCACTCACTTCCACTCACTTCCACTCACTCCACTCACTCCACTCACTTCCACTCACTTCCACACGCTCCACCCACTTGCACTCAGTTCCACTAACTACTCCACCCACTTTAATTTAGTTTCACCCACTTCCACTCACTTCCACTCACTACTCCACTCACTCTCACCCACTTCAACTCAGTTCCACTAACTACTCCACTCACTTTAATTTAGTTTCACCCACTTCCACACACTTCCACACACTTCCACTCACTTCCACTCACTTCCACTCACTTCAACTCACTTCCACTCACTTCCACTCACTTCCACTCACTTCCACTTACTACTCCACTCACTTTCACCCACTTCAACTCACTTCCACTCACTACTCCACACACTCTCACCCACTTCAACTCACTTCCACTCCCACCACTCACTTCAACTCATTTCCAGTCACTCCCACTCATTTCCACTCACTTCCACTCATTTCCACTCACCTTTGCTCACTTCCACCGACTTCCACTCACTTCCACTCCATCCACTCACTTCCTCTCACTTCTACTCACTTCCACTCACTTCCACTCACTCCACTCACTTCCTCTCACTTCTACTCACTTTCACTCACTTCCACTCACTACTCCACTCAGTCTCACCCACTTCAACTCACTTCCACTCACTACTCCACTCACTCTCGCCCACTTCAACTCACTTCCACTCACTTCCACTCCCACCACTCCCTTCCACTCACTTCCATTCACTTCCACTCACTTCCACACACTTCCACACACTTCCACTCACTCCACTCACGTCCACTCACTTCCACTCACTTCCACTCACTTCCACTCACTTCCACTCACTTCCACTCACTTCCACTCACTTCCACTCACTTCCACTCACTTCCACTCACCCCACTCACTTCCACTCACTCCACTCACTTCCACTCACTTCCACTCACTTCCACTCACTTCCACACGCTCCACCCACTTGCACTCAGTTCCACTAACTACTCCACTCACTTTAACTCAGTTTCACCCACTTCCACGCACTTCCACTCACTTCCACTCACTACTCCACTCACTCTCACACACTTCAACTCACTTCCACTCACTTCCACTCCCACCACTCCCACCACTCCCACCACTCCCACCACTCACTTCAACTTATTTCCACTCACTCCCACTCATTTCCACTCACTTCCACTCATTTCCACTCACTTTTGCTCACTTCCACCCACTTCCACTCCCACCACTCACTTCCTCTCACTTCTACTCACTTCCACTTACTTCCACTCCAATACTCACTTCCACTTACTTCCAGTCACTTCCACTCGCTTCCACTCACTTTTGTTCACTTCCACTCACTTCCACTCACTCCACTCACTTCCACTCACTTCCACTCACTTCCACTCACTCCACTCACTTCCACTCACTTCCACTAACTTCCACTCACTTCCACTCACTTCCACTCACTTCCACTTACTTCCAGTCACTTCCACTCGCTTCCACTCACTTTTGTTCACTTCCACTCACTTCCACTCACTCCACTCACTTCCACTCACTTCCACTCACTTCCACTCACTCCACTCACTTCCACTCACTTCCACTAACTTCCACTCACTTCCACTCACTTCCACTCACTTCCACTCACTTCCACTCACTTCCACTCACTCCACTCACTTCCACTTACTTCCACTCACTTCCACTCACTCCACTCACCTTCGCTCACTCCAACTCACTTCCACTCATTTCCATTCACTCCCACTCATTTCCACTCACTTCCACTCACTTCCACTCACTTCCACTCACTCCACTCACTTCCACTCACTTCCACTCACTCCACTCACTCCACTCACTTCCACTCACTTCCACTCACTTCCACTCACTTCCACTCACTTCCACTTACCTTCACTCACCTTCACTCACCTTCACTCACCTTCACTCACCTTCACTCACTTCCACTCAACTCACTCCACTCACTTCCTCTCACTCCACTCACTTCACTTTTTTAAGTTATAAAAAGTTTAAATAGAGTTTTCTCCTTATCTAAGCCCCGGAGAGCGAAAAATTAACTTAATTTGATATAATATCGAGCAACAATTCGTATTTTCTAAAAAATTTGAAAAATTTAAATTTTGTATTAATTATGTTTTTTGTATAAGTTATAAAAAGTTTAAATAGAGGTTTCTGCTTAACTAAGCCCCGAAGAGCGAAAAAGAACTGCATTTGATAAATTATCGTCCAAAAATTCGTATTTTCTAAAAAAAATTGAAAAATTTAAATTTTGTATTAATTATGTTTTGTGTTTAAGTTATAAAAAATTTAAATAGAGTTTTCTGCTTAACTAAGCCCCGAAGAGCGAAAAAAACTGCATTTGATAAATAACCGTCCAAAAATTCGTATTTTCTAAAAAAATTGAAAAATTTCAATTTTGTATTAATTATATTTATTTTTTAAGTTATAAAAAGTTTAAATAGAGCTTCTCTTTATCTAAGCCCCCGAGAGCGAAAAAAGAGCTCCTTTTGATATATTATCGTCCACAAATTCGCATTTTCTAAAAAATTTAAAAAATTAAATTTTGTATTAATAATATTTTTTTTTTGTAAGTTATAAAAAGTTTAAAAGGAGTTTTCTCCTTAACTAGCCCCGGAGAGCAAAAAAGAGCTTCATTCCACTCACTACTCCATTAACTTCCACTCACATTCCACTCACTTCCACTCACTTCAACTCACTTCCACTAACTTCCACTCACTTCCACTCACTTCCACTCACTCCACTCACGTCCACTCACTTCCACTCACTTCCACTCACTTCCACACACTTCACTCATTTCCACTCAGCTCCACTCACTACTCCACTCACTTTAACTCAGTTTCACCCACTTCCACGCACTTCCACTCACTACTCCACTCACTCTCAACCACTTCAACTCACTTCCACTCACTTCCAGTCACTACTCCACTCAGTCTCACCCACTTCAACTCACTTCCACTCCCACCACTCACTTCCACTCATTTCCATTCACTTTCACTCACTTTCACTCACTTTCACCCACTTTCACCCACTTTACTCACTTCCACTCACTTCCACTCACTTCCACTCACTTCCACTCACTTCCACTCACTTCCACCCAATTCTATTCACTTCCACTCACTCCACTCACCTTCGCTCACTCCAACTCACTTCCACTCAGTACTCCACTCACTCTCACCCACTTCAACTCACTTCCAGTCACTACTCCACTCAGTCTCACCCACTTCAACTCACTTCCACTCACTTCCACTCCCACCACTCACTTCAACTTATTTCCACTCACTTCCACTCACTACTCCACTCACTCTCACCGACTTCAACTCACTACTCCACTCACTCTCACCCACTTCAACTCACTTCCACTCCCACCACTCACTTCCACTCATTTCCACTCACTTTAACTCACTTTCACCAACTTTCACTCACACCACTCACTTCCACTCACTTCCACTCACTCCCACTCATTTCCACTCACTTCCGCTCACTTTCACTCACTTTCACTCACTTCCACTCACTTCCACCCACTTTCACTCACTCCACTCACTTCCACTCACTTCCACTCACTCCACTCACTCCACTCACTTCCACTCACTTCCACTCACTTCCACTCACTTCCACTCACTTCCACTCACTTCCACTCACTTCCACTCACTTCCACCCACTTTCACTCACTCCACTCACTTCCACTCACTTCCACTCACTCCACTCACTCCACTCACTCCACTCACTCCACTCACTTCCACTCACTCCACTCACTTCCACTCACTTCCACTCACTTCCACTCACTTCCACTCACTTCCACTCACTTCCACTCACTTCCACTCACTTCCACTCACTTCCACTCACTTCCACTCACTTCCACTTACTTCCACTCACTTCCACGCACTTCCACTCACTCCCACTCATTTCCACTCACTTCCGCTCACTTTCACTCACTTTCACTCACTTCACTCACTCACTCCACTCACTTCCACTTACTCCACTTACTCCACTCACTCCACTCACTCCACTCACTCCACTCACTCCACTCACTCCACTCACTCCACTCACTCCACTCACTCCACTCACTTCCACTCACTTCCACTCACTTCCACTCACTTCCACTCACTTCCACTCACTTCCACTCACTTCCACTCACTTCCACACGCTCCACCCACTTGCACTAAGTTCCACTAACTACTCCACTCACTTTAATTTAGTTTCACCCACTTCCACACACTTCCACTCACTTCCACGCACTACTCCACTCACTTTCACCCACTTCAACTCACTTCCACTCACTACTCCACTCACTCTCACCCACTTCAACTCACTTCCACTCACTACCACTCCCACCACTCACTTCAACTCATTTCCACTCACTCCCACTCACTTCCACTCACTTCCACTCACTTCCACTTACTTCCACTCACTTCCACGCACTTCCACTCACTCCCACTCATTTCCACTCACTTCCGCTCACTTTCACTCACTTTCACTCACTTCACTCACTCACTCCACTCACTTCCACTTACTCCACTTACTCCACTCACTCCACTCACTCCACTCACTCCACTCACTCCACTCACTCCACTCACTCCACTCACTCCACTCACTTCCACTCACTTCCACTCCATCCACTCCCTTCCACTTACTTCCACTCACTTCCACTTACTTCCACTCACTTCCACTCACTCCACTCACTTCCACTCACACCACCCATTTTCACTCACTTCCACTCACTTTTGCTCACTTCCACTCCCACTCAACTCACTTTCCTCTAACTCCACTCACTTCCACTCACCTTCACTCACTTCCACTGAACTCACTCCACTCACTTCCTTTCACTCCAGTCACTTCACTTTTTTATTTTAAGTTATAAAAAGTTTAAATCGAGTTTTCTCCTTATCTAAGCCCCGGAGAGCGAAAAATTAACTTAATATGATATATTATCGATCAACAATTCGTATTTTCTAAAAAATTTTAATAATTTAAATTTTGTATTAATTATGTTTTTTGTATAAGTTATAAAAAGTTTAAATAGAGGTTTCTGCTTAACTAAGCCCCGAAGAGCGAAAAAGAACTGCATTTGATAGATTACCGTCCAAAAATTCGTATTTTCTAAAAAAATTGATAAATTTCAATTTTGTATTAATTATATTTATTTTTTAAGTTATAAAAAGTTTAAATAGAGTTTCTCCTTAACTAAGCCCCGGAGAGCAAGAAAGAGCTTCATTTGATATATATCGACCAAAAATTCTTATATTCTAAATAATGTAATGACTGTATTATTTATAATTTAGCTATTTTTTCGCTTCCGGGGCTTAGATAAGGATAAAACTCGATTTATACCTTTTATAACTTAAAAATGAAAAAATAACACAGTCATTACATTTTTTAGAAAATATAAAGTTTTGGTCGATAATATATCAAATGAAGCTCTTTCTTGCTCTCCGGGGCTTAGTTAAGGAGAAACTCTATTTAAACTTTTTATAACTTAAAAAAGTGAAGTAAGTGGAAGTGAGAGGAAGTGAGTGGAGTGAGTTGAGTGGAAGTGGGTGGAAGTGAGCAAAAGTGAGTGGAAGCGAGTGGAAGTGAGTGGAAGTGAGTGGAAGTGAGTGGAAGTGAGTGGAAGTGAGTGGAAGTGAGTGGAAGTGAGTGGAAGTGAGTGGAAGTGAGTGGAAGTGAGTGGAAGTGAGTGGAAGTGAGTGGAAGTGAGTGGAAGTGAGTGGAAGTGAGTGGAAGTGAGTGGAAGTGAGTGGAAGTGAGTGGAGTGAGTGGAAGTGAGTGGAGTGAGTGGAAGTGAGTGGAAGTGAGTGGAAGTGAGTGGAAGTGAGTGGAAGTGAGTGGAAGTGAGTGGAGTGAGTGGAAGTGAGTGGCAGTTAGTGGAAGTGAGTTGGAGTGAGCGAAGGTGAGTGGAGTGAGTGGAAGTGAGTGGAAGTGATTGAAAGTGGGTGAAAGTGAGTGAAAGTGGGTGAAAGTTAGTGAAAGTGAGTGGAAATGAGTGGAAATGAGTGGAAGTGAGTGGAAGTGAGTGGAAGTGAGTGGAAGTGAGCGAAAGTGGGTGAAAGTGAGTGAAAGTGAGTGGAAGTGAATGGAATGAGTGGAAGTGAGTGGTGGGAGTGGAAGTGAGTTGAAGTGGGTGAGAGTGAGTGGAGTAGTGAGTGGAAGTCAATTCAAGTGGGTGAGAGTGAGTTCATAATATATCAAATTAAGCTATTTTTTTCGCTTACCGGGGCTTAGATAAGGAGAAAACTCGATTTAAACCTTTTATTACTTAAAAATTAAAAAATAATACAGTCATTACATTATTTAGAAAATACGAATTTTTGGTCGATAATATATCAAATGAAGCTCTTTCTTGCTCTCCGGGGCGTAGTTAAGGAGAAACTCTATTTAAACTTTTTATAACTTAAAAAATAAATATAATTAATACAAAATTTAAATTTATCAATTTTTTGGACGGTAATCTATCAAATGCAGTTCTTTTTCGCTCTTCGGGGCTTAGTTAAGCAGAAACCTCTATTTAAACTTTTTATAACTTATACAAAAAACATAATTAATACAAAATTTAAATTTTTCAAATTTTTTAGAAAATACGAATTGTTGATCGATAATATATCAAATTAAGTTAATTTTTCGCTCTGCGGGGCTTAGATAAGCGAAAACTCGATTTAAACTTTTTATAACTTAAAAAAGTGAAGTGACTGGAGTGAAAGGAAGTGAGTGGAGTGAGTTGAGTGGAAGTGAGTGAAGGTGAGTGGAAGTGAGTGGAGTGAGAGGAAAGTGAGTGAAAGTGGGTGGTGTGAGTGGAAGTGAGTGGAAGTGAGTGGACTAAGTGGAAGTGAACAAAAGTGAGTGGAAGCGAGTGGAAGTGAGTGGAAGTGAGTGGTGGGAGTGGAAGTGAGTGGAAGTGAGTTGAAGTGGGTGAGAGTGAGTGGAGTAGTGAGTGGAAGTGAGTTGAAGTGGGTGAGAGTGAGTGGAGTAGTGAGTGGAAGTGAGTGAAAGTGAGTAGAAGTGAGAGGAAGTGAGTGGAGTGAGTGGAAGTGAGTGGAAGTGAGTGGAAGTGAGTAGAAGTGAGAGGAAGTGATTGGATGGAGTGGAAGTGAGTGGAAGTGGGTGGAAGTGAGTGGAAGTGGGTGGAAGTGAGCAAAAGTGAGTGGAAATGAGTGGAAGTGAGTGGAAATGAGTGGGAGTGAGTGGAAATGAGTTGAAGTGAGTGGTTGGAGTGGAAGTGAGTGGAAGTGAGTTGAAGTGGGTGAGAGTGAGTGGAAGTGAGTTGAAGTGGGTGAAAGTGAGTGGAGTAGTGAGTGAAAGTGAGTGGAAGTGTGTGGAAGTGGGTGAAACTAAATTAAAGTGAGTGGAGTAGTTAGTGGAACTGAGTGCAAGTGGGTGGAGCGTGTGGAAGTGAGTGGTAGTGAGTGGAAGTGAGTGGAGTGAGTGGAAGTGAGTGAAAAAGAGTGAAAGTGAGCGGAAGTGAGTGGAAATGAGTGGGAGTGAGTGGAAGTGCGTGGAAGTGAGTGGAAGTGAGTGGAAGTGAGTGGAAGTGAGTGGAAGCGAGTGGAAGTGAGTGGAAGTGAGTTGAAGTGGGTGAGAGTGAGTGGAGTAGGGAGTGGAAGTGCGTGGAAGTGGGTGAAACTGAGTTAAAGTGAGTGGAGTAGTGAGTGGAACTGAGTGGAAATGAGTGAAGTGTGTGGAAGTGAGTGGAAGTGAGTGGAAGTGAGTGGACGTGAGTGGAGTGAGTGGAAGTGAGTGGAAGTGAGTGGAATTTAGTGGAAGTGAGTGGAAGTGAGTGGAATGTGAGTGGAGTAGTGAGTGGAAGTGAGTGGAATGAAGCTCTTTTTTGCTCTCCAGGGCTTAGTTAAGGAGAAAACTCTGTTTAAAATTTTTATAACTTACAAAAAAAATATAATTAATACAAAATTTAATTTTTTCAATATTTTAGAAAATGCGAATTTGTGGACGATAATATATCAAAAGAAGCTCTTTTTTCGCTCTCGAGGGCTTAGATAAAGAGAAGCTCTATTTAAACTTTTTATAACTTAAAAAATAAACATAATTAATACAAAATTGAAATTTTTAATTTTTTTTTAGAAAATACTAATTTTTGGACGGTTATTTATCAAATGCAGTTTTTTTTTCGCTCGTCGGGGCTTAGTTAAGCAGAAAAATCTTATTAAACTTTTTATAACTTAAAAAAAATAATTAATACAAAATTTAAATTTTTAAAATTTTTTAGAAAATAAGAATTGTTGGTTCATAATATATCAAATTAAGCTATTTTTTCGCTTTCCGGGGCTTAGATAAGGATAAAACTCTATTTAAACCTTTTATAACTTAAAAATTAAAAAAATAATACAGTCATTACATTATTTAGAAAATACGAATTTTTGGTCGATAATATATCAAATGAAGCTCTTTCTTGCTCTCCATGGCTTAGTTAAGGAGAAACTCTATTTAAACTTTTTATAACTGAAAAAATAAATATAATTAATACAAAATTGAAATTTTTCAATTTTTTTAGAATATACGAATTTTTGGACGGTAATTTATCAAATGCAGTTCTTTTTCGCTCTTCGCGGCTTAGTTAAGCAGAAACCTCTATTTAAACTTTTTATAACTTATACAAAAAACATAATTAATACAAAATTTAAATTTTTCAAATTTTTTAGAAAATAAAAATTAAACAATAATACAGTCATTACATTATTTAGAAAATACGAATTTTTGGTCGATAATATATCAAATGAAGCTCTTTCTTGCTCCCCGGGGCGTAGTTAAGGTGAAACTCTATTTAAACTTTTTATAACTTAAAAACTAAATATAATTAATACAAAATTGAAATTTTTCAATTTTTTTAGAAAATACGAATTTTTGGACGGTAATTTATCAAATGCAGTTTTTTTTCGCTCTTCGCAGCTTAGTTAAGCAGAAACCTCTATTTAAACTTTTTATAACTTATACAAAAAACATAATTAATACAAAATTTAAATTTTTCAAATTTTTTAGAAAATACGAATTGTTGCTCGATAATATATCAAATTAAGTTAATTTTTCGCTCTCCGGGGCTTAGATAAGGAGAAAACTCGATTTAAACTTTTTATAACTTAAAAAAGTGAAGTGAGTGGAGTGAGAGGAAGTGAGTGGAGTGAGTTGAGTGGAAGTGAGTGAAGGTGAGTGGAAGTGAGTGGAAGTGAGTGGAAGTGGGTGGAAGTGGGTGGAAGTGGGTGGAAGTGGGTGGAAGTGGGTGGAAGTGGGTGGAAGTGAGTGGAGTGAGTGGAGTGAGTGGAGTGAGTGGAGTGAGTGGAGTGAGTGGAGTGAGTGGAAGTGAGTGGAAGTGAGTGGAAGTGAGTGGAGTGAGTGGAGTGAGTGGAAGTGAGTGAAAGTGAGTGGAAGTGAGTGGAAATGAGTGGAAGTGAGTTGGAGTGAGTTGTAGTGAGCGAAGGTGAGTGGAGTGAGTGGAAGTGAGTGGAAGTGAGTGCAAGTAAGTGGAAGTGAGTGGAGTGAGTGGAGTGAGTGGAAGTGAGTGGAAGTGAGTGGAAGTGAGTGGAAGTGAGTGGAAGTGAGTGGAAGTGAGTGGAGTGAGTGGAAGTGAGTGGAAGTGAGTGGAAGTGAACAAAAGTGAGTGGAAGCGAGTGGAAGTGAGTTGAAGTGGGTGAGAGTGAGTGGAGTAGTGAGTGGAAGTGAGTTCAAGTGGGTGAGAGTGAGTGGAGTAGTGACTGGAAGTGAGTGAAAGCGAGTAGAAGTGAAAGGAAGTGAGTGAAGTGAGTGGAAGTGAGTGGAAGTGAGTAGAAGTGAGAGGAAGTGAGTGGAAATGAGTGGGAGTGAGTGGAAGTGAGTGGAAGTGAGTGGAAATGAGTTGGAGTGAGTGGAAATGAGTTGAAGTGAGTGGTGGGAGTGGAAGTGAGTGGAAGTGAGTTGAAGTGGGTGAGAGTGAGTGGAGTAGTGAGTGGAAGTGAGTTGAAGTGGGTGAGAGTGAGTGGAGTAGTGAGTGGAAGTGAGTGGAAGTGAGTGGAAGTGAGTGGAAGTGAGTGAAAGTGAGTGGAAGTGAGTGGAGTGAGTGGAAGTGAGTGGAGTGAGTGGAAGTGAGTGGAGTGAGTGGAAGTGAGTGGAGTGAGTGGAAGTGAGTAGAAGTGAGTGGAAGTGAGTGAAAGTGAGTGGAAGTGAGTGGGAGTGAGTGGGAGTGAGTGGAAGTGAGTGGAAGTGAGTGGAAGTGAGTGGAAATGAGTTGGAGTGAGTGGAAATGAGTTGAAGTGAGTGGTGGGAGTGGTGGGAGTGGAAGTGAGTAGAAGTGAGTTGAAGTGGGTGAGAGTGAGTGGAGTAGTGAGTGGAAGTGAGTTGAAGTGGGTGAGAGTGAGTGGAGTAGTGAGTGGAAGTGAGTGGAAGTGAGTGGAAGTGAGTTGAAGTGGGTGAGAGTGAGTGGAGTAGTGAGTGGAAGTGAGTGGAAGTGAGTGGAAGTGAGTGAAAGTGAGTGGAAGTGAGTGGAGTGAGTGGAAGTGAGTGGAGTGAGTGGAAGTGAGTGGAGTGAGTGGAAGTGAGTGGAGTGAGTGGAAGTGAGTGGAGTGAGTGGAAGTGAGTGAAAGTGAGTGGAAGTGAGTGGAGTGAGTGGAAGTGAGTGGAGTGAGTGGAAGTGAGTGGAGTGAGTGGAAGTGAGTGGAGTGAGTGGAAGTGCGTGGAAGTGGGTGAAACTGAGTTAAAGTGAGTGGAGTAGTTATGGAACTGAGTGCAAGTGGGTGGAGCGTGTGGAAGTGAGTGGAAGTGAGTGAAAGTGAGTGGAGTGAGTGGAGTGAGTGGAAGTGAGTGGAAGTGAGTGGAAGTGAGTGGAAGTGAGTGAAAGTGAGTGGAAGTGAGTGGAGTGAGTGGAAGTGAGTGGAGTGAGTGGAAGTGAGTGGAGTGAGTGGAAGTGAGTAGAAGTGAGTGGAAGTGAGTGAAAGTGAGTGGAAGTGAGTGGAAATGAGTGAAAATGAGTTGAAATGAGTGGTGGGAGTGGAAGTGAGTGAAAGTGAGTGGAAGTGAGTGGAAATGAGTTGAAATGAGTGGTGGGAGTGGAAGTGAGTGGAAGTGAGTTGCAGTGGGTGAGAGTGAGTGGAGTATTGAGTGGACGTTAGTTGAAGTGGGTGAGAGTGAGTGGAGTAGTGAGTGGAAGTGAGTGGAAGTGTGTGGAAGTGGGTGAAACTAAATTAAAGTGAGTGGAGTAGTTAGTGGAACTGAGTGCAAGTGGGTGGAGCGTGTGGAAGTGAGTGGAAGTGAGTGGAGTGAGTGGAGTGAGTGGAAGTGAGTGGAAGTGAGTGGAGTGAGTGGAAATGAGTGGGAGTGAGTGGGAGTGAGTGGAAATGAGTGGAAGTGAGTTGGAGTGAGCGAAGGTGAGTGGAGTGAGTGGAAGTGTGTGGAAGTGAGTGAAAGTGGGTGAAAGTGGGTGAAAGTGAGTGGAAATGAGTGGAAGTGAGTGGAAGTGAGTGGAAGTGAGTGAAAGTGAGTGGAAGTGAGTGGAAGTGAGTGGAAATGAGTGAAAATGAGTTGAAATGAGTGGTGGGAGTGGAAGTGAGTGGAAGTGAGTTGCAGTGGGTGAGAGTGAGTGGAGTATTGAGTGGACGTGAGTTGAAGTGGGTGAGAGTGAGTGGAGTAGTGAGTGGAAGTGAGTGGAAGTGTGTGGAAGTGGGTGAAACTAAATTAAAGTGAGTGGAGTAGTTAGTGGAACTGAGTGCAAGTGGGTGGAGCGTGTGGAAGTGAGTGGAAGTGAGTGGAGTGAGTGGAGTGAGTGGAAGTGAGTGGAAGTGAGTGGAGTGAGTGGAAGTGAGTGAAATTGAGTGAAAGTGAGTGAAAGTGAGTGGAAGTGAGTGGAAATGAGTGGGAGTGAGTGGGAGTGAGTGGAAGTTAGTGGAAGTGAGTGAAAGTGAGTGAAAGTGAGTGGAAGTGAGTGGAGTAGTGAGTGGAAGTGAGTGGAAGTGAGTTGGAGTGAGCGAAGGTGAGTGGAGAGAGTGGAAGTGAGTGGAAGTGAGTGGAGTGAGTGGAAGTGGGTGAAACTGAGTGGAAGTGAGTGGAAGTGAGTGGAAGTGAGTGGAGTGAGTGGAAGTGAGTAGAAGTGAGTGGAAGTGTGTGGAAGTGTGTGGAAGTGAGTGAAAGTGGGTGAAAGTGGGTGAAAGTGAGTGGAAATGAGTGGAAGTGAGTGGAAGTGGGTGGAAGTGAGCAAAAGTGAGTGGAAATGAGTGGAAGTGAGTGGAAATGAGTGGGAGTGAGTGGAAATGAGTTGAAGTGAGTGGTTGGAGTGGAAGTGAGTGGAAGTGAGTTGAAGTGGGTGAGAGTGAGTGGAAGTGAGTTGAAGTGGGTGAAAGTGAGTGGAGTAGTGAGTGGAAGTGAGTGGAAGTGTGTGGAAGTGGGTGAAACTAAATTAAAGTGAGTGGAGTAGTTAGTGGAACTGAGTGCAAGTGGGTGGAGCGTGTGGAAGTGAGTGGTAGTGAGTGGAAGTGAGTGGAGTGAGTGGAGTGAGTGGAGTGAGTGGAAGTGAGTGGAAGTGAGTGGAGTGAGTGGAAGTGAGTGAAAGTGAGCGGAAGTGAGTGGAAATGAGTGGGAGTGAGTAGAAGTGCGTGGAAGTGAGTGGAAGTGAGTGGAAGTGAGTGGAAGTGAGTTGAAGTGGGTGAGAGTGAGTGGAGTAGGGAGTGGAAGTGCGTGGAAGTGGGTGAAACTGAGTTAAAGTGAGTGGAGTAGTGAGTGGAACTGAGTGGAAATGAGTGAAGTGTGTGGAAGTGAGTGGAAGTGAGTGGAAGTGAGTGGAAGTGAGTGGACGTGAGTGGAGTGAGTGGAAGTGAGTGGAAGTGAGTGGAATTTAGTGGAAGTGAGTGGAAGTGAGTGGAAGTGAGTGGAATGTGAGTGGAAGTTAGTGGAGTAGTGAGTGGAATGAAGCTCTTTTTTGCTCTCCAGGGCTTAGTTAAGGAGAAAACTCTGTTTAAAATTTTTATAACTTACAAAAAAAATATAATTAATACAAAATTTAATTTTTTCAATTTTTTAGAAAATGCGAATTTGTGGACGATAATATATCAAAAGAAGCTCTTTTTTCGCTCTCGGGGGCTTAGATAAAGAGAAGCTCTATTTAAACTTTTTATAACTTAAAAAATAAACATAATTAATACAAAATTGAAATTTTTAATTTTTTTTTAGAAAATACTAATTTTTGGACGGTTATTTATCAAATGCAGTTTTTTTTCGCTCTTCGGGGCTTAGTTAAGCAGAAAACTCTATTTAAACTTTTTATAACTTAACAATAAACATAATTAATACAAAATTGAAATTTTTAATTTTTTTTAGAAAATACGAATTTTTGGACGGTAATTTATCAAATGCAGTTCTTTTTCGCTCTTCGCGGCTTAGTTAAGCAGAAACCTCTATTTAAACTTTTTATAACTTATACAAAAAACATAATTAATACAAAATTAAAATTTTTAAAATTTTTTAGAAAATAAAAATTAAACAATAATACAGTCATTACATTATTTAGAAAATACGAATTTTTGGTCGATAATATATCAAATGAAGCTCTTTCTTGCTCTTCGGGGCGTAGTTAAGGAGAAACTCTATTTAAACTTTTTATAACTTAAAAACTAAATATAATTAATACAAAATTGAAATTTTTCAATTTTTTTAGAAAATACGAATTTTTGGACGGTAATTTATCAAATGCATTTTTTTTTCGCTCTTTGCAGCTTAGTTAAGCAGAAACCTCTATTTAAACTTTTTATAACTTATACAAAAAACATAATTAATACAAAATTTAAATTTTTCAAATTTTTTAGAAAATACGAATTGTTGCTCGATAATATATCAAATTAAGTTAATTTTTCGCTCTCCGGGGCTTAGATAAGGAGAAAACTCGATTTAAACTTTTTATAACTTAAAAAAGTGAAGTGAGTGGAGTGAGAGGAAGTGGGTGGAGTGAGTTGAGTGGAAGTGAGTGAAGGTGAGTGGAAGTGAGTGGAAGTGAGTGGAAGTGGGTGGAAGTGGGTGGAAGTGGGTGGAAGTGAGTGGAGTGAGTGTAGTGAGTGGAGTGAGTGGAGTGAGTGGAGTGAGTGGAGTGAGTGGAAGTGCGTGGAAGTGAGTGGAAGTGAGTGGAGTGAGTGGAAGTGAGTGAAAGTGAGTGGAAGTGAGTGGAAATGAGTGGAAGTGAGTTGGAGTGAGTTGTAGTGAGCGAAGGTGAGTGGAGTGAGTGGAAGTGAGTGGAAGTGAGTGCAAGTAAGTGGAAGTGAGTGGAGTGAGTGGAAGTGAGTGGAAGTGAGTGGAAGTGAGTGGAAGTGAGTGGAAGTGACTGGAGTGAGTGGAAGTGAGTGGAGTGAGTGGAAGTGAGTGGAGTGAGTGGAAGTGAGTGGAAGTGAGTGGAAGTGAACAAAAGTGAGTGGAAGCGAGTGGAAGTGAGTTGAAGTGGGTGAGAGTGAGTGGAGTAGTGAGTGGAAGTGAGTTGAAGTGGGTGAGAGTGAGTGGAGTAGTGACTGGAAGTGAGTGAAAGTGAGTAGAAGTGAAAGGAAGTGAGTGAAGTGAGTGGAAGTGAGTGGAAGTGAGTGGAAGTGAGTAGAAGTGAGAGGAAGTGAGTGGAAATGAGTGGGAGTGAGTGGGAGTGAGTGGAAGTGAGTGGAAGTGAGTGGAAATGAGTTGGAGTGAGTGGAAATGAGTTGAAGTGAGTGGTGGGAGTGGAAGTGAGTGGAAGTGAGTTGAAGTGGGTGAGAGTGAGTGGAGTAGTGAGTGGAAGTGAGTTGAAGTGAGTTGAAGTGGGTGAGAGTGAGTGGAGTAGTGAGTGGAAGTGAGTGGAAGTGCGTGGAAGTGGGTGAAACTGAGTTAAAGTGAGTGGTGTAGTTATGGAACTGAGTGCAAGTGGGTGGAGCGTGTGGAAGTGAGTGGAAGTGAGTGGAGTGAGTGGAGTGAGTGGAAGTGAGTGGAAGTGAGTGGAAGTGAGTGGAAGTGAGTGGAAGTGAGTGGAAGTGAGTGGAAGTGAGTGGAAGTGTGTGGAAGTGGGTGAAACTAAATTAAAGTGAGTGGAGTAGTTAGTGGAACTGAGTGCAAGTGGGTGGAGCGTGTGGAAGTGAGTGGAAGTGAGTGGAGTGAGTGGAAGTGAGTGAAAGTGAGTGGAAGTGAGTGGAAGTGAGTGGAAATGAGTGGGAGTGAGTGGGAGTGAGTGGAAATGAGTGGAAGTGAGTTGGAGTGAGCGAAGGTGAGTGGAGTGAGTGGAAGTGAGTGGAAGTGAGTGGAAGTGAGTGGAAGTGAGTGGAAGTGAGTGGAAGTGAGTGGAAGTGAGTGGAAGTGAGTGGAAATGAGTGGAAATGAGTTGAAATGAGTGGTGGGAGTGGAAGTGAGTTGCAGTGGGTGAGAGTGAGTGGAGTATTGAGTGGACGTGAGTTGAAGTGGGTGAGAGTGAGTGGAGTAGTGAGTGGAAGTGGGTGAAACTAAATTAAAGTGAGTGGAGTAGTTAGTGGAACTGAGTGCAAGTGGGTGGAGCGTGTGGAAGTGAGTGGAAGTGAGTGGAGTGAGTGGAAGTGAGTGGAAGTGAGTGGAGTGAGTGGAAGTGAATGAAATTGAGTGAAAGTGAGTGAAAGTGAGTGGAAGTGAGTGGAAATGAGTGGGAGTGAGTGGGAGTGAGTGGAAGTGAGTGGAAGTGAGTGAAAGTGAGTGGAAGTGAGTGGAGTAGTGAGTGGAAGTGAGTGGAAGTGAGTTGGAGTGAGCGAAGGTGAGTGGAGGGAGTGGAAGTGAGTGGAAGTGAGTGGAGTGAGTGGAAGTGGGTGAAACTGAGTGAAACTAAATTAAAGTGAGTGGAGTAGTTAGTGGAACTGAGTGCAAGTGGGTGGAGCGTGTGGAAGTGAGTGGAAGTGAGTGGAGTGAGTGGAGTGAGTGGAAGTGAGTGGAAGTGAGTGGAGTGAGTGGAAGTGAATGAAATTGAGTGAAAGTGAGTGAAAGTGAGTGGAAGTGAGTGGAAATGAGTGGGAGTGAGTGGGAGTGAGTGGAAGTGAGTGGAAGTGAGTGAAAGTGAGTGGAGTAGTGAGTGGAAGTGAGTTGGAGTGAGCGAAGGTGAGTGGAGGGAGTGGAAGTGAGTGGAAGTGAGTGGAGTGAGTGGAAGTGGGTGAAACTGAGTGGAAGTGAGTGGAAGTGAGTGGAGTGAGTGGAAGTGAGTAGAAGTGAGTGGAAGTGTGTGGAAGTGAGTGAAAGTGGGTGAAAGTGGGTGAAAGTGAGTGGAAATGAGTGGAAGTGAGTGGAAGTGAGTGGAAGTGAGTGGAAGTGAGTGGTGTGAGTGAAAGTTGGTGAAAGTGAGTGGAAATGAGTGAAAATGAGTGGAAGTGAGTGGAATAGTGAGTGGAAGTGAGTGAAAGTGAGTGGAAGTGAGTGGAAATGAGTGGAAGTGAGTTGGAGTGTGCGAAGGTGAGTGGAGTAAGTGGAAGTGAGTAGAAGTGAGTGAAAGTGAGTGGAAGTGAGTGGAAATGAGTGGGAGTGCGTGGGAGTGAGTGGGAGTGAGTGGGAGTGAGTGGAAGTGAGTTGGAGTGAGCGAAGGTGAGTGGAGTGAGTGGAACTGAGTGGAAGTGAGTGGAAGTGAGTGGAAGTGAGTGGAGTAAGTGGAGTAAGTGGAGTGAGTGGAGTGAGTGGAGTGAGTGGAAGTGAGTGGAAGTGAGTGGAGTGAGTGGAAGTGAGTGAAAGTGAGTGGAAGTGAGTGGAAGTGAGTTGGAGTGAGCGAAGGTGAGTGGAGTGAGTGGAAGTGAGTGGAAGTGAGTGGAAGTAAGTGGAAGTGAGTGGAAGTAAGTGGAAGTGAGTGGAGTGAGTGGAAGTGAGTGGAAGTGAGTGGAAGTGAGTGGAAGTGAGTGGAAGTGAGTGGAAGTGAGTGGAAGTGAGTGGAAGTGAGTGGAGTGAGTGGAAGTGAGTGGAGTGAGTGGAAGTGAGTGGAAGTGAACAAAAGTGTGAGGAAGCGAGTGGAAGTGAATGGAAGTAAGTGGAAGTGAGTGGTGGGAGTGGAAGTGAGTGGAAGTGAGTTGAAGTGGGTGAGAGTGAGTGGAGTAGTGAGTGGAAGTGAGTGGAAGTGAGTGGAAATGAGTGGAAGTGAGTGGAAGTGAGTGGAAGTGAGTGGAAGTGAGTGGAAGTGAGTGGAAGTGAGTGGAAGTGAGTGGAAGTGTGTGGAAGTGAGTGAAAGTGGGTGAAAGTGGGTGAAAGTGAGTGGAAATGAGTGGAAGTGAGTGGAAGTGAGTGGAAGTGAGTGGAAGTGAGTGGAGTGAGTGGAGTGAGTGGAAGTGAGTGGAAGTGAGTGGAAGTGAGTGGAAGTGAGTGGAAGTGAGTGGAAGTGAGTGGAAGTGTGTGGAAGTGAGTGAAAGTGGGTGAAAGTGGGTAAAAGTAAGTGGATATGAGTGGAAGTGAGTGGAAATGAGTGGAAATGAGTGGAAGTGAGTGGAGTAGTGAGTGGAAGTGAGTTGAAGTGGGTGAGAGTGAGTGGAGTAGTTAGTGGAAGTGAGTGGAAGTGAGTTGGAGTGAGCGAAGGTGAGTGGAAGTGAGTAGAAGTGAGAGGAAGTGAGTGGAGTGAGTGGAAGTGAGCAAAAGTGAGTGGAAGTGAGCAAAAGTGAGTGGACGGGATTGGAAGTGAGTGGAAATCAGTGGAAGTGAGTGGAAATCAGTGGAAGTGAGTGGAAATGAGTGGAAGTGAGTGGAAATGAGTTGAAGTGAGTGGTGGGAGTGGAATTGAGTGGAAGTGGGTGAGAGTGAGTGGAGTAGTGAGTGGAAGTGAGTTGAAGTGGGTGAGAGTGAGTGGAAGTGAGTTGAAGTGGGTGAGAGAAAAGTGAGTGGAAGTGAGTGGATGTGAGTGGAAGTGAGTTGAAGTGGGTGAGAGTGAGTGGAGTAGTGAGTGGAAGTGAGTTGAAGTGGGTGAGAGTGAGTGGAGTAGTGTGTGGAAGTGAGTGAAAGTGAGTAGAAGTGAGAGGAAGTGAGTGGAGTGAGTGGAAGTGAGTGGAAGTGAGTGGAAGTCAGTAGAAGTGAGAGGAAGTGAGTGGAAGTGAGTGGAAGTGGGTGGAAGTGAGCAAAAGTGAGTGGAAATGAGTGGAAGTGAGTGGAAATGAGTGGGAGTGAGTGGAAATGAGTTGAAGTGAGTGGTGGGAGTGGAAGTGAGTGGAAGTGAGTTGAAGTGGGTTAGAGTGAGTGGAGTAGTGAGTGGAAGTGAGTTGAAGTGGGTGAGAGTGAGTGGAGTAGTGAGTGGAAGTGAGTGGAAGTGCGTGGAAGTGGGTAAAACTGAGTTAAAGTGAGTGGAGTAGTTAGTGGAACTGAGTGCAAGTGGGTGGAGCGTGTGGAAGTTAGTGGAACTGAGTGGAAGTGAGTGGAAGTGAGTGGAAGTGAGTGGAGTGAGTGGAGTAAGTGGAAGTGAGTTGAAGTGAGTGGAAGTGAGTGGAAGTGAGTGGAAGTGAGTGGAAGTAAGTGGAGGTGAGTGGAAGTGAGTGGAAGTGAGTGGAAGTGAGTGGAATTGAGTGGAAGTGACTGGAAGTTTGTGGGAGTGAGTGAAAGTGGGTGAAAGTGAGTGGAAATGAGTGGAAGTGAGTGGAAGTGAGTGGAAGTGAGTGGAAGTGAGTGGAAGTGAGTGGAAGTGAGTGGTGTGAGTGAAAGTGGGTGAAAGTGAGTGACAGTGAGTGAAAATGAGTGGAAATGAGTGGAGGTGTGTGGTGGGAGTGGAAGTGAGTTGAAGTGGGTGAGAGTGAGTGGAGTAGTGAGTGGAAGTGAGTTGAACTGGGTGAGAGTGAGTGGAGTAGTGTGTGGAAGTGAGTGGAAGTGAGTGGAAGTGAGTGGAAGTGCGTGGAAGTGGGTGAAACTGAGTTAAAGTGAGTGGAGTAGTGAGTGGAACTGAGTGCAAGTGGGTGGAGTGAGTGGAAGTGTGTGGAAGTGAGTTTAAGTGAGTGGAAGTGAGTGGACGTGAGTGGAAGTGTGTGGAAGTGAGTGGAAGTGAGTGGAAGTGAGTGGAAGTGAGTTGGAGTGAGCGAAGGTGAGTGGAGTGAGTGGAAGTGAGTTGAAGTGGGTGAGAGTGAGTGCAGTAGTGAGTGGAGTAGTGAGTGGAAGTGAGTTGAACTGAGTTGAAGTGAGTGGACGTGAGTGGAGTGAGTGGAAGTGAGTGGAGTAGTGTGTGGAAGTGAGTGGAAGTGAGTGGAAGTGCGTGGAAGTGGGTGAAACTGAGTTAAAGTGAGTGGAGTAGTGAGTGGAACTGAGTGCAAGTGGGTGGAGTGTGTGGAAGTGAGTGGAAGTGAGTGGAAGTGAGTGGAAGTGAGTGGACGTGAGTGGAGTGAGTGGAAGTGAGTGGAAGTGTGTGGAAGTGAGTGGAAGTGAGTGGAAGTGAGTGGAAATGAGTGGAAATGAGTTGAAATGAGTGGTGGGAGTGGAAGTGAGTTGCAGTGGGTGAGAGTGAGTGGAGTATTGAGTGGACGTGAGTTGAAGTGGGTGAGAGTGAGTGGAGTAGTGAGTGGAAGTGGGTGAAACTAAATTAAAGTGAGTGGAGTAGTTAGTGGAACTGAGTGCAAGTGGGTGGAGCGTGTGGAAGTGAGTGGAAGTGAGTGGAGTGAGTGGAAGTGAGTGGAAGTGAGTGGAGTGAGTGGAAGTGAATGAAATTGAGTGAAAGTGAGTGAAAGTGAGTGGAAGTGAGTGGAAATGAGTGGGAGTGAGTGGGAGTGAGTGGAAGTGAGTGGAAGTGAGTGAAAGTGAGTGGAAGTGAGTGGAGTAGTGAGTGGAAGTGAGTGGAAGTGAGTTGGAGTGAGCGAAGGTGAGTGGAGGGAGTGGAAGTGAGTGGAAGTGAGTGGAGTGAGTGGAAGTGGGTGAAACTGAGTGAAACTAAATTAAAGTGAGTGGAGTAGTTAGTGGAACTGAGTGCAAGTGGGTGGAGCGTGTGGAAGTGAGTGGAAGTGAGTGGAGTGAGTGGAGTGAGTGGAAGTGAGTGGAAGTGAGTGGAGTGAGTGGAAGTGAATGAAATTGAGTGAAAGTGAGTGAAAGTGAGTGGAAGTGAGTGGAAATGAGTGGGAGTGAGTGGGAGTGAGTGGAAGTGAGTGGAAGTGAGTGAAAGTGAGTGGAGTAGTGAGTGGAAGTGAGTGGAAGTGAGTTGGAGTGAGCGAAGGTGAGTGGAGGGAGTGGAAGTGAGTGGAAGTGAGTGGAGTGAGTGGAAGTGGGTGAAACTGAGTGGAAGTGAGTGGAAGTGAGTGGAGTGAGTGGAAGTGAGTAGAAGTGAGTGGAAGTGTGTGGAAGTGAGTGAAAGTGGGTGAAAGTGGGTGAAAGTGAGTGGAAATGAGTGGAAGTGAGTGGAAGTGAGTGGAAGTGAGTGGAAGTGAGTGGTGTGAGTGAAAGTTGGTGAAAGTGAGTGGAAATGAGTGAAAATGAGTGGAAGTGAGTGGAATAGTGAGTGGAAGTGAGTGAAAGTGAGTGGAAGTGAGTGGAAATGAGTGGAAGTGAGTTGGAGTGTGCGAAGGTGAGTGGAGTAAGTGGAAGTGAGTAGAAGTGAGTGAAAGTGAGTGGAAGTGAGTGGAAATGAGTGGGAGTGCGTGGGAGTGAGTGGGAGTGAGTGGGAGTGAGTGGAAATGAGTGGAAGTGAGTTGGAGTGAGCGAAGGTGAGTGGAGTGAGTGGAACTGAGTGGAAGTGAGTGGAAGTGAGTGGAAGTGAGTGGAGTAAGTGGAGTGAGTGGAGTGAGTGGAGTGAGTGGAAGTGAGTGGAAGTGAGTGGAGTGAGTGGAAGTGAGTGAAAGTGAGTGGAAGTGAGTGGAAATGAGTGGAAGTGAGTTGGAGTGAGCGAAGGTGAGTGGAGTGAGTGGAAGTGAGTGGAAGTGAGTGGAAGTAAGTGGAAGTGAGTGGAAGTAAGTGGAAGTGAGTGGAGTGAGTGGAAGTGAGTGGAAGTGAGTGGAAGTGAGTGGAAGTGAGTGGAAGTGAGTGGAAGTGAGTGGAAGTGAGTGGAAGTGAGTGGAAGTGAGTGGAGTGAGTGGAAGTGAGTGGAGTGAGTGGAAGTGAGTGGAAGTGAACAAAAGTGTGAGGAAGCGAGTGGAAGTGAATGGAAGTAAGTGGAAGTGAGTGGTGGGAGTGGAAGTGAGTGGAAGTGAGTTGAAGTGGGTGAGAGTGAGTGGAGTAGTGAGTGGAAGTGAGTGGAAGTGAGTGGAAATGAGTGGAAGTGAGTGGAAGTGAGTGGAAGTGAGTGGAAGTGAGTGGAAGTGAGTGGAAGTGAGTGGAAGTGAGTGGAAGTGAGTGGAAGTGTGTGGAAGTGAGTGAAAGTGGGTGAAAGTGGGTGAAAGTGAGTGGAAATGAGTGGAAGTGAGTGGAAGTGAGTGGAAGTGAGTGGAAGTGAGTGGAGTGAGTGGAGTGAGTGGAAGTGAGTGGAAGTGAGTGGAAGTGAGTGGAAGTGAGTGGAAGTGAGTGGAAGTGAGTGGAAGTGTGTGGAAGTGAGTGAAAGTGGGTGAAAGTGGGTAAAAGTAAGTGGATATGAGTGGAAGTGAGTGGAAATGAGTGGAAATGAGTGGAAGTGAGTGGAGTAGTGAGTGGAAGTGAGTTGAAGTGGGTGAGAGTGAGTGGAGTAGTTAGTGGAAGTGAGTGGAAGTGAGTTGGAGTGAGCGAAGGTGAGTGGAAGTGAGTAGAAGTGAGAGGAAGTGAGTGGAGTGAGTGGAAGTGAGCAAAAGTGAGTGGAAGTGAGCAAAAGTGAGTGGACGGGATTGGAAGTGAGTGGAAATCAGTGGAAGTGAGTGGAAATCAGTGGAAGTGAGTGGAAATGAGTGGAAGTGAGTGGAAATGAGTTGAAGTGAGTGGTGGGAGTGGAATTGAGTGGAAGTGGGTGAGAGTGAGTGGAGTAGTGAGTGGAAGTGAGTTGAAGTGGGTGAGAGTGAGTGGAAGTGAGTTGAAGTGGGTGAGAGAAAAGTGAGTGGAAGTGAGTGGATGTGAGTGGAAGTGAGTTGAAGTGGGTGAGAGTGAGTGGAGTAGTGAGTGGAAGTGAGTTGAAGTGGGTGAGAGTGAGTGGAGTAGTGTGTGGAAGTGAGTGAAAGTGAGTAGAAGTGAGAGGAAGTGAGTGGAGTGAGTGGAAGTGAGTGGAAGTGAGTGGAAGTCAGTAGAAGTGAGAGGAAGTGAGTGGAAGTGAGTGGAAGTGGGTGGAAGTGAGCAAAAGTGAGTGGAAATGAGTGGAAGTGAGTGGAAATGAGTGGGAGTGAGTGGAAATGAGTTGAAGTGAGTGGTGGGAGTGGAAGTGAGTGGAAGTGAGTTGAAGTGGGTTAGAGTGAGTGGAGTAGTGAGTGGAAGTGAGTTGAAGTGGGTGAGAGTGAGTGGAGTAGTGAGTGGAAGTGAGTGGAAGTGAGTGGAAGTGCGTGGAAGTGGGTAAAACTGAGTTAAAGTGAGTGGAGTAGTTAGTGGAACTGAGTGCAAGTGGGTGGAGCGTGTGGAAGTTAGTGGAACTGAGTGGAAGTGAGTGGAAGTGAGTGGAAGTGAGTGGAGTGAGTGGAGTAAGTGGAAGTGAGTTGAAGTGAGTGGAAGTGAGTGGAAGTGAGTGGAAGTGAGTGGAAGTAAGTGGAGGTGAGTGGAAGTGAGTGGAAGTGAGTGGAAGTGAGTGGAAGTGAGTGGAAGTGACTGGAAGTTTGTGGGAGTGAGTGAAAGTGGGTGAAAGTGAGTGGAAATGAGTGGAAGTGAGTGGAAGTGAGTGGAAGTGAGTGGAAGTGAGTGGAAGTGAGTGGAAGTGAGTGGTGTGAGTGAAAGTGGGTGAAAGTGAGTGACAGTGAGTGAAAATGAGTGGAAATGAGTGGAGGTGTGTGGTGGGAGTGGAAGTGAGTTGAAGTGGGTGAGAGTGAGTGGAGTAGTGAGTGGAAGTGAGTTGAACTGGGTGAGAGTGAGTGGAGTAGTGTGTGGAAGTGAGTGGAAGTGAGTGGAAGTGAGTGGAAGTGCGTGGAAGTGGGTGAAACTGAGTTAAAGTGAGTGGAGTAGTGAGTGGAACTGAGTGCAAGTGGGTGGAGTGAGTGGAAGTGTGTGGAAGTGAGTTTAAGTGAGTGGAAGTGAGTGGACGTGAGTGGAAGTGTGTGGAAGTGAGTGGAAGTGAGTTGGAGTGAGCGAAGGTGAGTGGAGTGAGTGGAAGTGAGTTGAAGTGGGTGAGAGTGAGTGCAGTAGTGAGTGGAGTAGTGAGTGGAAGTGAGTTGAACTGAGTTGAAGTGAGTGGAAGTGAGTGGACGTGAGTGGAGTGAGTGGAAGTGAGTGGAGTAGTGTGTGGAAGTGAGTGGAAGTGAGTGGAAGTGCGTGGAAGTGGGTGAAACTGAGTTAAAGTGAGTGGAGTAGTGAGTGGAACTGAGTGCAAGTGGGTGGAGTGTGTGGAAGTGAGTGGAAGTGAGTGGAAGTGAGTGGAAGTGAGTGGACGTGAGTGGAGTGAGTGGAAGTGAGTGGAAGTGTGTGGAAGTGAGTGGAAGTGAGTGGAAGTGAGTAGAAGTGAGTGGAAGTGAGTGGAAGTGAGTGGAAGTGAGAGAAAGTGAATGGAAGTGAGTGGAATGTGAGTGGAAGTTAGTGGAGTAGTGAGTGGAATGAAGCTCTTTTTTGCTCTCGGGGGCTTAGACAAAGAGAAACTCTATTTAAACTTTTTATAACTTAAAAAATAAATACAACTAATACAAAATTGAAATTTTTAATTTTTTTTAGAAAATACGAATTTTTGGACGGTAATTTATCAAATGCATTTCTTTTTCGCTCTTCGGGGCTTAGTTAAGCAGAAAACTCTATTTAAACTTTTTATAACTTAAACAAAAAACATAATTAATACAAAATTTAAATTTTTCAATTTTTTTAGAACATACGGATTTTTGGACAATAATTTATCAAATGCAACTCTTTTTCGCTCTTCGGGGCTTAGTTAAGCAGAAAACTCTATTTAAACTTTTTATAACTTAAAAAAAAATAATTAATACAAAATTAAAATTTTTCAAATTTTTTAGAAGATACGAATTGTTGGTTCAGTTGGGCTTAGTTAAGGAGAAACTCTATTTAAACTTTTTATAACTTAAAAAAGTGAAGTGAGTGGAAGTGAGTGGAGTGAGAGGAAGTGAGTGGCGCGAGTTGAGTGGAAGTTAGTGGAAGTGGGTGGAAGTGAGCAAAACTGAGTGGAAGCGAGTTGAAGTGAGTGGAAGTGAGTGGAAGTAAGTGGAAGTGAGTGGAAGTGAGTGGAAGTGAGTGGAAGTGAGTGGAAGTGAGTGGAAGTGAGTGGAAGTGAGTGGAAGTGAGTGGAAGTGAGTGGAAGTGAGTGGAAGTGAGTGGAAGTGAGTGGAAGTGAGTGGAAGTGAGTGGAAGTGAGTGGAAGTGAGCGAAAGTGAGTGGAAGCGAGTGGAAGTGAGCGAAAGTGGAGTGAGTGGAAGTGAGTGGAAGTGAGTGGAAATGAGTGGAAATGAGTGGAAGTGAGTGGAAGTGAGTTGGAGTGAGTTGGAGTGAGCGAAGGTGAGTGGAGTGAGTGGAAGTGATTGAAAGTGAGTGAAAGTGTGCAAGTGGGTGGAGCGTGTGGAAGTGAGTGGAACTGAGTGGAAGTGAGTGGAAGTGAGTGGAAGTGAGTGGAAGTGAGTGGAGGTGAGTGAAAGTGGGTGAAAGTGAGTGACAGTGAGTGAAAATGAGTGGAAATGAGTGGAGGTGTGTGGTGGGAGTGGAAGTGAGTTGAAGTGGGTGAGAGTGAGTGGAAGTGAGTTGAACTGGGTGAGAGTGAGTGGAGTAGTGTGTGGAAGTGAGTGGAAGTGAGTGGAAGTGAGTGAGTGGAGTAAGTGGAAGTGAGTGGAAGTGAGTGGACTTGAGTGGAAGTGAGTTGAAGTGAGTGGAAGTGAGTGGAAGTGAGTGGAAGTGAGTGGAAGTGAGTGGAAGTGAGTGGAGGTGAGTGGAAGTGAGTGGAAGTGAGTGGAAGTGAGTGGAAGTGAGTGGAAGTGAGTGGAAGTGAGTGGAAGTGACTGGAAGTTTGTGGAAGTGACTGGAAGTTTGTGGGAGTGACTGGAAGTTTGTGGGAGTGAGTGAAAGTGGGTGAAAGTGAGTGGAAATGAGTGGAAATGAGTGGAAGTGAGTGGAAGTGAGTGGAAGTGAGTGGACGTGAGTGGAAGTGAGTGGAAGTGAGTGGAAGTGAGTGGTGTGAGTGAAAGTGGGTGAAAGTGAGTGACAGTGAGTGAAAATGAGTGGAAATGAGTGGAGGTGTGTGGTGGGAGTGGAAGTGAGTTGAAGTGGGTGAGAGTGAGTGGAAGTGAGTTGAACTGGGTGAGAGTGAGTGGAGTAGTGTGTGGAAGTGAGTGGAAGTGAGTGGAAGTGAGTGGAAGTGAGTGGAAGTGAGTGGAAGTGCGTGGAAGTGGGTGAAACTGAGTTAAAGTGAGTGGAACTGAGTGCAAGTGGGTGGAGTGAGTGGAAGTGTGTGGAAGTGAGTGGAAGTGAGTGGAAGTGAGTGGAAGTGAGTGGAAGTGAGTGAAAGTGAGTGGTGTGAGTGAAAGTGGGTGAAAGTGAGTGACAGTGAGTGAAAATGAGTGGAAATGAGTGGAGGTGTGTGGTGGGAGTGGAAGTGAGTTGAAGTGGGTGAGAGTGAGTGGAAGTGAGTTGAACTGGGTGAGAGTGAGTGGAGTAGTGTGTGGAAGTGAGTGGAAGTGAGTGGAAGTGAGTGGAAGTGAGTGGAAGTGCGTGGAAGTGGGTGAAACTGAGTTAAAGTGAGTGGAGTAGTGAGTGGAACTGAGTGCAAGTGGGTGGAGTGAGTGGAAGTGTGTGGAAGTGAGTGGAAGTGAGTGGAAGTGAGTGGACGTGAGTGGAGTGAGTGGAAGTGTGTGGAAGTGAGTGGAAGTGAGTGGAAGTGAGTGGAAGTGAGTGGAAGTGAGTGGAAGTGAGTGGAAGTGAGTTGGAGTGAGCGAAGGTGAGTGGAGTGAGTGGAAGTGAGTTGAAGTGGGTGAGAGTGAGTGGAGTAGTGAGTGGAGTAGTGAGTGGAAGTGAGTTGAACGGAGTTGAAGTGAGTGGAAGTGAGTGGAAGTGAGTGGACGTGAGTGGAGTGAGTGGAAGTGAGTGGAGTAGTGTGTGGAAGTGAGTGGAAGTGAGTGGAAGTGAGTGGAAGTGCGTGGAAGTGGGTGAAACTGAGTTAAAGTGAGTGGAGTAGTGAGTGGAACTGAGTGCAAGTGGGTGGAGTGTGTGGAAGTGAGTGGAAGTGAGTGGAAGTGAGTGGAAGTGAGTGGACGTGAGTGGAGTGAGTGGAAGTGAGTGGAAGTTAGTGGAAGTGAGTGGAAGTGAGTGGAAGTGAGTAGAAGTGAGTGGAAGTGAGTGGAAGTGAGTGGAAGTGAGAGGAAGTGAATGGAAGTGAGTGGAATGTGAGTGGAATTGAGTGGAAGTTAGTGGAGTAGTGAGTGGAATGAAGCTCTTTTTTGCTCTCGGGGGCTTAGACAAAGAGAAACTCTATTTAAACTTTTTATAACTTAAAAAATAAATACAACTAATACAAAATTGAAATTTTTAATTTTTTTTAGAAAATACGAATTTTTGGACGGTAATTTATCAAATGCATTTCTTTTTCGCTCTTCGGGGCTTAGTTAAGCAGAAAACTCTATTTAAACTTTTTATAACTTAAACAAAAAACATAATTAATACAAAATTTAAATTTTTCAATTTTTTTAGAAAATACGGATTTTTGGACAATAATTTATCAAATGCAACTCTTTTTCGCTCTTCGGGGCTTTGTTAAGCAGAAAACTCTATTTAAAGTTTTTATAACTTAAAAAAAAATAATTAATACAAAATTAAAATTTTTCAAATTTTTTAGAAGATACGAATTGTTGGTTCATAATATATCAAATTAAACTATTTTTTCGCTTTTTATATCTTAAAAATGAAAAAATAACACAGTCAATACATTTTTTAGAAAATACGAAGTTTCGGTCGATAATATATCAAATGAAGCTCTTTCTTGCTCTCCGGGGCTTAGTTAAGGAGAAACTCTATTTAAACTTTTTATAACTTAAAAAAGTGAAGTGAGTGGAAGTGAGTGGAGTGAGAGGAAGTGAGTGGCGCGAGTTGAGTGGAAGTTAGTGGAAGTGGGTGGAAGTGAGCAAAACTGAGTGGAAGCGAGTGGAAGTGAGTTGATGTGAGTGGAAGTGAGTGGAAGTGAGTGGAAGTGAGTGGAAGTGAGTGGAAGTGAGTGGAAGTGAGTGGAAGTGAGTGGAAGTGAGTGGAAGTGAGTGGAAGTGAGAGGAAGTGAGTGGAAGTGAGTGGAAGTGAGTGGAAGTGAGTGGAAGTGAGTGGAAGTGAGTGGAAGTGAGTGGAAGTGAGTGGAAGTGAGTGGAAGTGAGTGGAAGTGAGTGAAAGTGGGTGATAGTGAGTGAAAGTGAATGGAAATGAGTGGAAGTGAGTGGTGGGAGTGGAAGTGAGTTGAAGTGGGTGAGAGTGAGTGGAGTAGTGAGTGGAAGTGAGTTGAAGTGGGTGGAGTACTGAGTGGAAGTGAGTTGGAGTGAGCGAAGGTGAGTGGAGTGAGCGGAAGTGAGTGGAAGCGAGTGGAAGTGAGTGGAAATGAGTGGAAATGAGTGGAAGTGAGTGGAAGTGAGTGGAAGTGAGTGGAAGTGAGTGGAAGTGAGTGAAAGTGGGTGATAGTGAGTGAAAGTGAATGGAAATGAGTGGAAGTGAGTGGTGGGAGTGGAAGTGAGTTGAAGTGGGTGAGAGTGGAGTAGTGAGTGGAAGTGAGTGGAAGTGAGTGGAAGTGAGTGGAAGTGAGTGGAAGTGAGTGGAAGTGAGTGGAAGTGAGTGGAAGTGAGTGGAAGTGAGTGGAAGT
Source organism: Eustalomyia histrio (assembly GCA_949748255.1). NCBI lineage: Eukaryota > Metazoa > Arthropoda > Insecta > Diptera > Anthomyiidae > Eustalomyia > Eustalomyia histrio. The sequence goes on from OX456526.1 coordinate 98,388,359, forward strand.
GAGTGGAAGTGAGTGGAAGTGAGTGAAAGTGAGTGGAAGTGAGTGGAAGTGAGTGGAAGTGCGTGGAAGTGCGTGGAAGTGGGTGAAACTGAGTTAAAGTGAGTGGAGTAGTGCGTGGAACTGAGTGCAAGTGGGTGGAGTGAGTGGAAGTGTGTGGAAGTGAGTGGAAGTGAGTGGAAGTGAGTGGAAGTGAGTGGAAGTGAGTGGAAGTGAGTGGAGTAGTGTGTGGAAGTGAGTGGAAGTGAGTGGAAGTGAGTTGGAGTGAGCGAAGGTGAGTGGAGTGAGTGGAAGTGAGTTGAAGTGGGTGAGTGGAGTAGTGAGTGGAGTAGTGAGTGGAAGTGAGTTGAAGTGAGTTGAAGTGAGTGGAAGTGAGTGGAAGTGAGTGGACGTGAGTGGAAGTGAGTGGAGTAGTGTGTGGAAGTGAGTGGAAGTGAGTGCAAGTGGGTGGAGTGTGTGGAAGTGAGTGGAAGTGAGTGGACGTGAGTGGAGTGAGTGGAAGTGAGTGGAAGTGAGTGGAAGTGAGAGGAAGTGAATGGAAGTGAGTGGAATGTGAGTGGAAGTGAGTGGAAGTTAGTGGAGTAGTGAGTGGAATGAAACTCTTTTTTGCTCTCGGGGGCTTAGACAAAGAGAAACTCTATTTAAACTTTTTATAACTTAAAAAATAAATACAGCTAATACAAAATTGAAATTTTTAATTTTTTTTAGAAAATACGAATTTTTGGACGGTAATTTATCAAATGCAGTTCTTTTTCGCTCTTCGGGGCTTAGTTAAGCAGAAAACTCTATTTTAACTTTTTATAACTTAAACAAAAAACATAATTAATACAAAATTTAAATTTTTCAATTTTTTTAGAAAATACGAATTTTTGGACAATAATTTATCAAATGCAACTCTTTTTCGCTCTTCGGGGCTTAGTTAAGCAGAAAACTCTATTTAAACTTTTTATAACTTAAAAAAAAATAATTAATACAAAATTAAAATTTTTCAAATTTTTTAGAAGATACGAATTGTTGGTTCATAATATATCAAATTAAACAATTTTTTCGCTTTTTATATCTTAAAAATGAAAAAATAACACAGTCAATACATTTTTTAGAAAATACGAAGTTTCGGTCGATAATATATCAAATGAAGCTCTTTCTTGCTCTCCGGGGCTTAGTTAAGGAGAAACTCTATTTAAACTTTTTATAACTTAAAAAAGTGAAGTGAGTGGAAGTGAGTGGAGTGAGAGGAAGTGAGTGGCGCGATTTGAGTGGAAGTTAGTGGAAGTGGGTGGAAGTGAGCAAAACTGAGTGGAAGCGAGTGGAAGTGAGCGAAAGTGAGTGGAAGTGAGTGGAAGTGAGTGGAAGTGAGTGGAAGTGAGTGGAAGTGAGTAGAAGTGAGTGGAAGTGAGTGGTAGTGAGTGGAAGTGAGTGGAAGTGAGTGGAAGTGAGTGGAAGTGAGTGGAAGTGAGTGGAAGTGAGTGGAAGTGAGTGGAAGTGAGTGGAAGTGAGTGGAAGTGAGTGGAAGTGAGTGAAAGTGGGTGATAGTGAGTGAAAGTGAATGGAAATGAGTGGAAGTGAGTGGTGGGAGTGGAAGTGAGTTGAAGTGGGTGAGAGTGAGTGGAGTAGTGAGTGGAAGTGAGTTGAAGTGGGTGGAGTACTGACTGGAAGTGAGTTGGAGTGAGCGAAGGTGAGTGGAGTGAGCGGAAGTGAGTAGAAGTGAGAGGAAGTGATTGGAGTGAGTGGCAGTGAATGGAAGTGGGTAATAGTGAGCAAAAGTGAGTGGAAACGAGTGGAAGTGAGTGGAAATGAGTGGAAATGAGTGGAAGTGAGTGGAAGTGAGTGGAAGTGAGTGGAAGTGAGTGGAAGTGAGTGGAAGTGAGTGAAAGTGGGTGATAGTGAGTGAAAGTGAATGGAAATGAGTGGAAGTGAGTGGTGGGAGTGGAAGTGAGTTGAAGTGGGTGAGAGTGAGTGGAGTAGTGAGTGGAAGTGAGTGGAAGTGAGTTGAAGTGGGTGAGAGTGAGTGGAGTACTGAGTGGAAGTGAGTTGGAGTGAGCGAAGGTGAGTGGAGTGAGTGGAAGTGAGTGGAAGTGATTGAAAGTGGGTGAAAGTAAATGAAAGTGGGTGAAAGTTAGTGAAAGTGAGTGGAAATGAGTGGAAATGTTTGGAAGTGAGTGGAAGTGAGTGGAAGTGAGTGGAAGTGAGTGAAAGTGAGTGAAAGTGAGTGAAAGTGAATGGAAATGAGTGGAAGTGAGTGGTGGGAGTGGATGTGAGTTGAAGTGGGTGAGAGTGAGTGGAGTACTGAGTGGAAGTGAGTTGGAGTGAGCGAAGGTGAGTGGAGTGAGTGGAAGTGAGTAGAAGTGAGAGGAAGTGATTGGAGTGAGTGGAAGTGAATGGAAGTGGGTGATAGTGAGCAAAAGTGAGTGGAAGCGAGTGGAAGTGAGTGGAAGTGAGTGGAAATGAGTGGAAGTTGGTGAAACTGAGTTAAAGTGAGTGGAGTAGTGAGTGGAACTGAGTGGAAGTGAGTGAAGTGAGTGAAGTGAGTGGAAGTGAGTGGAAGTGAGTTGAAGTGGGTGAGAGTGAGTGGAGTAGTGAGTGGAAGTGAGTGGAAGTGCGTGGAAGTTGGTGAAACTGAGTTAAAGTGAGTGGAGTAGTGAGTGGAACTGAGTGGAAGTGAGTGAAGTGAGTGAAGTGAGTGGAAGTGAGTGGAAGTGAGTGGACGTGAGTGGAGTGAGTGGAAGTGAGTGGAAGTGAGTTGAAGTGGGTGAGAGTGAGTGGAGTAGTGAGTGGAAGTGAGTGGAAGTGCGTGGAAGTTGGTGAAACTGAGTTAAAGTGAGTGGAGTAGTGAGTGGAACTGAGTGGAAGTGAGTGAAGTGAGTGAAGTGAGTGGAAGTGAGTGGAAGTGAGTGGACGTGAGTGGAGTGAGTGGAAGTGAGTGGAAGTGAGTGAAAGTGAGTGGAAGTGAGTGGAAGTGAGTGGAAGTGAGTGGATGTGAATGGAAGTGGGTGGAAGTGAGCAAAAGTGAGTGGAAGCGAGTGGAAGTGAGTGGAAGTGAGTGGAAGCGAGTGGAAGTGAGTGGAAGTGAGTGGAAGTGAGTGGAAATGAGTGGAAGTGAGTGGAAATAAGTTGAAGTGAGTGGTGGGAGTGGAAGTGAGTTGAAGTGGGTGAGACTGAGTGGAGTAGTGACTGGAAGTGAGTTGAAGTGGGTGAGAGTGAGTTGGAGTACTGAGTGGAAGTGAGTTGGAGTGAGCGAAGGTGAGTGGAGTGAGTGGAAGTGAGTGGAAGTGAGTAGAAGTGAGAGGAAGTGAGTGGAGTGAGTGGAAGTGAATGGCAGTGGGTGGAAGTGAGCAAAAGTGTGTGGAAGCAAGTGGAAGTGAGTGGAAGTGAGTGGAAATGAGTGGAAGTGAGTGGAAATAAGTTGAAGTGAGTTGTGGGAGTGGAAGTGAGTTGAAGTGGGTGAGACTGAGTGGAGTAGTGACTGGAAGTGAGTGGAAGTGAGTTGAAGTGGTTGAGAGTGAGTGGAGTAGTGAGTGGAAGTGCGTGGAAGTGGGTGAAACTGAGTTAAAGTGAGTGGAGTAGTGAGTGGAACTGAGTGGAAATGAGTGAAGTGTGTGGAAGGAGTGGAAGTGAGTGGACGTGAGTGGAGTGAGTGGAAGTGAGTGGAAGTGAGTGGAAGTTAGTGGAAGTTAGTGGAAGTGAGTGGAAGTGAGTGGAATGTGAGTGGAAGTTAGTGGAGTAGTGAGTGGAAGTGAGTGGAATGAAGCTCTTTTTTGCTCTCCGGGGCTTAGTTAAGGAGAAAACTCTGTTTAAACTTTTTATAACTTGCAAAAAAAATATAATTAATACAAAATTTAATTTTTTTCAATTTTTTAGAAAATGCGAATTTGTGGACGATAATATATCAAAAAAAAAGCTCTTTTTTCGCTCTCGGGGGCTTAGATAAAGAGAAGCTCTATTTAAACTTTTTATAACTTAAAGAATAAAAATAATTAATACAAAATTGAAATTTTTAAATTTTTTTAGAAAATACGAATTTTTGGACGGTAGTGAGTTGAAGTGGGTGAGAGTGAGTGGAGTAGTGAGTGGAAGTGAGTGGAGTGAGTGGAAGTGAGTGGAAGTGAACAAAAGTGAGTGGAAGCGAGTGGAAGTGACTGGAAGTAAGTGGAAGTGAGTGGTGGGAGTGGAAGTGAGTGGAAGTGAGTTGAAGTGGGTGAGAGTGAGTGGAGTAGTGAGTGGAAGTGAGTTGAAGTGGGTGAGAGTGAGTGGAGTAGTGACTGGAAGTGAGTGAAAGTGAGTAGAAGTGAAAGGTAGTGAGTGGAGTGAGTGGAAGTGAGTGGAAGTGAGTAGAAGTAAGAGGAAGTGAGTGGAGGGAGTGGAAGTGTGTGGAAGTGAGTGGAAGTGAGCAAAAGTGAGTGGAAATGAGTGGAAGTGAGTGGAAATGAGTGGGAGTGAGTGGAAATGAGTTGAAGTGAGTGGTGGGAGTGGTGGGAGTGGAAGTGAGTGGAAGTGAGTTGAAGTGGGTGAGAGTGAGTGGAGTAGTGAGTGGAAGTGAGTTGAAGTGGGTGAGAGTGAGTGGAAGTGAGTGGAAGTGCGTGGAAGTGGGTGAAACTGAGTTAAAGTGAGTGGAGTAGTTAGTGGAACTGAGTGCAAGTGAGTGGAAGAGAGCAAAAGTGAGTGGAAGTGAGTGGAAATGAGTGGAAGTGAGTGGAAGTGAGTGGAAGTGAGTGGAATTGAGTGGAAGTGTGTGGAAGTGAGTGAAAGTGGGTAAAAGTGGGTAAAAGTGAGTGGAAATGAGTGGAAGTGAGTGGAAATGAGTGGAAATGAGTGGAAGTGAGTGGAAGTGAGTGGAGTAGTGAGTGGAAGTGAGTTGAAGTGGGTGAGAGTGAGTGGAGTAGTGAGTGGAAGTGAGTTGGAGTGAGCGAAGGTGAGTGGAGTGAGTGGAAGTGAGTAGAAGTGAGAGGAAGTGAGTGGAGTGAGTGGAAGTGAGCAAAAGTGAGTGGAAGTGAGCAAAAGTGAGTGGAAGTGAGTGTAAATGAGTGGAAGTGAGTGGAAGTGAGTGGAAGTGAATGGAAGTGGGTAATAGTGAGCAAAAGTGAGTGGAAGCGAGTGGAAGTGAGTGGAAATGAGTGGAAATGAGTGGAAGTGAGTGGAAGTGAGTGGAAGTGAGTGGAAGTGAGTGGAAGTGAGTGGAAGTGAGTGGAAGTGAGTGAAAGTGGGTGATAGTGAGTGAAAGTGAATGGAAATGAGTGGAAGTGAGTGGTGGGAGTGGAAGTGAGTTGAAGTGGGTGAGAGTGAGTGGAGTAGTGAGTGGAAGTGAGTGGAAGTGAGTGGAAGTGAGTGGAAGTGAGTGGAAGTGAGTGGAAGTGAGTGGAAGTGCGTGGAAGTGGGTGAAACTGAGTTAAAGTGAGTGGAGTAGTGAGTGGAACTGAGTGCAAGTGGGTGGAGTGAGTGGAAGTGTGTGGAAGTGAGTGGAAGTGAGTGGAAGTGAGTGGAAGTGAGTGGAAGTGAGTGGAAGTGGGTGGACGTGAGCGGAGTGAGTGGAAGTGTGTGGAAGTGAGTGGAAGTGAGTGGAAGTGAGTTGGAGTGAGCGAAGGTGAGTGGCGTGGGTGGAAGTGAGTTGAAGTGGGTGAGTGGAGTAGTGAGTGGAGTAGTGAGTGGAAGTGAGTTGAAGTGAGTGGAAGTGAGTGGAAGTGAGTGGACGTGAGTGGACGTGAGTGGAAGTGAGTGGAGTAGTGTGTGGAAGTGAGTGGAAGTGAGTTGAAGTGCGTGGAAGTGGGTGAAACTGAGTTAAAGTGAGTGGAGTAGTGAGTGGAACTGAGTGCAAGTGGGTGGAGTGTGTGGAAGTGAGTGGAAGTGAGTGGACGTGAGGGGAGTGAGTGGAAGTGAGTGGAAGTGAGTGGAAGTGAGTGGAAGTGAGTGGAAGTGAGTGGAAGTGAGTGGAAGTGAGGAGAAGTGAGTGGAAGTGAGTGGAAGTGAGTGGAAGTGAGAGGAAGTGAATGGAAGTGAGTGGAATGTGAGTGGAAGTGAGTGGAAGTTAGTGGAGTAGTGAGTGGAATGAAGCTCTTTTTTGCTCTCGGGGCTTAGATAAAGAGAAGCTCTATTTAAACTTTTTATAACTTAAAAAATAAAAATAATTAATACAAAATTGAAATTTTTCAATTTTTTTAGAAAATACGAATTTTTGGACGGTAGTGAGTTGAAGTGGGTGAGAGTGAGTGGAGTAGTGAGTGGAAGTGAGTGGAAGTGAGTGGAGTGAGTGGAAGTGAATGGAAGTGAACAAAAGTGAGTGGAAGCGAGTGGAAGTGACTGGAAGTAAGTGGAAGTGAGTGGTGGGAGTGGAAGTGAGTGGAAGTGAGTTGAAGTGGGTGAGAGTGAGTGGAGTAGTGAGTGGAAGTGAGTTGAAGTGGGTGAGAGTGAGTGGAGTAGTGACTGGAAGTGAGTGAAAGTGAGTAGAAGTGAAAGGAAGTGAGTGGAGTGAGTGGAAGTGAGTGGAAGTGAGTAGAAGTAAGAGGAAGTGAGTGGAGGGAGTGGAAGTGAGTTGAAGTGGGTGAGAGTGAGTGGAGTAGTGAGTGGAAGTGAGTTGAAGTGGGTGAGAGTGAGTGGAAGTGAGTGGAAGTGCGTGGAAGTGGGTGAAACTGAGTTAAAGTGAGTGGAGTAGTTAGTGGAACTGAGTGCAAGTGAGTGGAGTGAGTGGAATAGAGCAAAAGTGAGTGGAAGTGAGTGGAAATGAGTGGAAGTGAGTGGAAGTGAGTGGAAGTGAGTGGAAGTGAGTGGAAGTGAGTGGAAGTGTGTGGGAGTGAGTGAAAGTGGGTAAAAGTGGGTAAAAGTGAGTGGAAATGAGTGGAAGTGAGTGGAAATGAGTGGAAATGAGTGGAAGTGAGTGGAAGTGAGTGGAGTAGTGAGTGGAAGTGAGTTGAAGTGGGTGAGAGTGAGTGGAGTAGTGAGTGGAAGTGAGTTGGAGTGAGCGAAGGTGAGTGGAGTGAGTGGAAGTGAGTAGAAGTGAGAGGAAGTGAGTGGAGTGAGTGGAAGTGAGCAAAAGTGAGTGGAAGTGAGCAAAAGTGAGTGGAAATGAGTGGAAGTGAGTGGAAGTGAGTGGAAGTGAATGGAAGTGGGTAATAGTGAGCAAAAGTGAGTGGAAGCGAGTGGAAGTGAGTGGAAATGAGTGGAAATGGGTGGAAGTGAGTGGAAGTGAGTGGAAGTGAGTGGAAGTGAGTGGAAGTGAGTGGAAGTGAGTGGAAGTGAGTGGAAGTGAGTGGAAGTGAGTGGAAGTGAGTGGAAGTGAGTGGAAGTGAGTGGAAGTGAGTGGAAGTGAGTGGAAGTGAGTGGAAGTGAGTGAAAGTGGGTGATAGTGAGTGAAAGTGAATGGAAATGAGTGGAAGTGAGTGGTGGGAGTGGAAGTGAGTTGAAGTGGGTGAGAGTGAGTGGAGTAGTGAGTGGAAGTGAGTTGAAGTGGGTGGAGTACTGACTGGAAGTGAGTTGGAGTGAGCGAAGGTGAGTGGAGTGAGCGGAAGTGAGTAGAAGTGAGTGGAAGTGAGTGGAAGTGAGTGGAAGTGAGTGGAAGTGACTGGAAGTTTGTGGAAGTGAGTGAAAGTGGGTGAAAGTGAGTGGAAATGAGTGGAAGTGAGTGGAAGTTAGTGGAAGTGAGTGGAAGTGAGTGAAAGTGAGTGGAAGTGAGTGGTGTGAGTGAAAGTGAGTGACAGTGAGTGAAAATGAGTGGAGGTGTGTGGTGGGAGTGGAAGTGGGTGAGAGTGAGTGGAGTAGTGAGTGGAAGTGAGTTGAACTGGGTGAGAGTGAGTGGAGTAGTGTGTGGAAGTGAGTGGAAGTGAGTGGAAGTGAGTGGAAGTGAGTGGAAGTGCGTGGAAGTGGGTGAAACTGAGTTAAAGTGAGTGGAAGTGTGTGGAAGTGAGTGGAAGTGAGTGGAAGTGAGTGGAAGTGAGTGGAAGTGAGTGGAAGTGAGTGGACGTGAGTGGAGTGAGTGGAAGTGTGTGGAAGTGAGTGGAAGTGAGTGGAAGTGAGTTGGAGTGAGCGAAGGTGAGTGGAGTGAGTGGAAGTGAGTTGAAGTGGGTGAGTGGAGTAGTGAGTGGAAGTGAGTTGAAGTGAGTTGAAGTGAGTGGAAGTGAGTGGAAGTGAGTGGACGTGAGTGGAAGTGAGTGGAGTAGTGTGTGGAAGTGAGTGGAAGTGAGTGGAAGTGCGTGGAAGTGGGTGAAACTGAGTTAAAGTGAGTGGAGTAGTGAGTGGAAGTGAGTGCAAGTGGGTGGAGTGTGTGGAAGTGAGTGGAAGTGAGTGGACGTGAGTGGAGTGAGTGGAAGTGAGTGGAAGTGAGTGGAAGTGAGTGGAAGTGAGTGGAAGTGAGGAGAAGTGAGTGGAAGTGAGTGGAAGTGAGTGGAAGTGAGAGGAAGTGAATGGAAGTGAGTGGAATGTGAGTGGAAGTGAGTGGAAGTTAGTGGAGTAGTGAGTGGAATGAAGCTCTTTTTTGCTCTCGGGGGCTTAGACAAAGAGAAACTCTATTTAAACTTTTTATAACTATTTTTATAACTATTTATTTATAAATAAATACAACTAATACAAAATTGAAATTTTTAATTTTTTTTAGAAAATACGAATTTTTGGACGGTAATTTATCAAATGCAGTTCTTTTTCGCTCTTCGGGGCTTAGTTAAGCAGAAAACTCTATTTTAACTTTTTATAACTTAAACAAAAAACATAATTAATACAAAATTTAAATTTTTAAATTTTTTTAGAAAATACGAATTTTTGGACAATAATTTATCAAATGCAACTCTTTTTCGCTCTTCGGGGCTTAGTTAAGCAGAAAACTCTATTTAAACTTTTTATAACTTAAAAAAAATAATTAATACAAAATTAAAATTTTTCAAATTTTTTAGAAGATACGAATTGTTGGTTCATAATATATCAAATTAAACTATTTTTCGCTTTTTATATCTTAAAAATGAAAAAATAACACAGTCAATACATTTTTTAGAAAATACGAAGTTTCGGTCGATAATATATCAAATGAAGCTCTTTCTTGCTCTCCGGGGCTTAGTTAAGGAGAAACTCTATTTAAACTTTTTATAACTTAAAAAAGTGAAGTGAGTGGAAGTGAGTGGAGTGAGAGGAAGTGAGTGGCGCGATTTGAGTGGAAATTAGTGGAAGTGAGTGGAAGTGAGTGGAAGTGAGTGGAAGTGAGTGGAAGTGAGTGGAAGTGAGTGGAAGTGAGTGGAAGTGAGTGAAAGTGGGTGATAGTGAGTGAAAGTGAATGGAAATGAGTGGAAGTGAGTGGTGGGAGTGGAAGTGAGTTGAAGTGGGTGAGAGTGAGTGGAGTAGTGAGTGGAAGTGAGTGGAAGTGAGTTGAAGTGGGTGGAGTACTGAGTGGAAGTGAGTTGGAGTGAGCGAAGGTGAGTGGAGTGAGCGGAAGTGAGTAGAAGTGAGAGGAAGTGATTGGAGTGAGTGGAAGTGAATGGAAGTGGGTAATAGTGAGCAAAAGTGAGTGGAAGCGAGTGGAAGTGAGTGGAAATGAGTGGAAATGAGTGGAAGTGAGTGGAAGTGAGTGGAAGTGAGTGGAAGTGAGTGGAAGTGAGTGAAAGTGGGTGATAGTGAGTGAAAGTGAATGGAAATGAGTGGAAGTGAGTGCTGGGAGTGGAAGTGAGTTGAAGTGGGTGAGAGTGAGTGGAGTAGTGAGTGGAAGTGAGTGGAAGTGAGTTGAAGTGGGTGAGAGTGAGTGGAGTACTGAGTGGAAGTGAGTTGGAGTGAGCGAAGGTGAGTGGAGTGAGTGGAAGTGAGTGGAAGTGATTGAAAGTGGGTGAAAGTAAATGAAAGTGGGTGAAAGTTAGTGAAAGTGAGTGGAAATGAGTGGAAATGAGTGGAAGTGAGTGGAAGTGAGTGGAAGTGAGTGAAAGTGAGTGAAAGTGAATGGAAATGAGTGGAAGTGAGTGGTGGGAGTGGATGTGAGTTGAAGTGGGTGAGAGTGAGTGGAGTAGTGAGTGGAAGTGAGTGGAAGTGAGTTGAAGTGGGTGAGAGTGAGTGGAGTACTTAGTGGAAGTGAGTTGGAGTGAGCGAAGGTGAGTGGAGTGAGTGGAAGTGAGTAGAAGTGAGAGGAAGTGATTGGAGTGAGTGGAAGTGATTGGAGTGAGTGGAAGTGAATGGAAGTGGGTGGAAGCGAGTGGAAGTGAGTGGAAGTGAGTGGAAATGAGTGGAAGTGAGTGAAAATAAGTTGAAGTGAGTGGTGGGTGTGGAAGTGAGTTGAAGTGGGTGAGAGTGAGTGGAGTAGTGAGTGGAAGTGAGTGGAAGTGCGTGGAAGTTGGTGGAAGTGAGTGGACGTGAGTGGAGTGAGTGGAAGTGAGTGGAAGTGAGTGGAAGTGAGTGGAAGTGAGTGGAAGTGAGTGGAAGTGAGTGGAAGTGAGTGGAAGTGAATGGAAGTGGGTGGAAGTGAGCAAAAGTGAGTGGAAGCGAGTGGAAGTGAGTGGAAGTGAGTGGAAGTGAGTGGAAGCGAGTGGAAGTGAGTGGAAGTGAGTGGAAGTGAGTGGAAATGAGTGGAAGTGAGTGGAAATAAGTTGAAGTGAGTGGTGGGAGTGGAAGTGAGTTGAAGTGGGTGAGACTGAGTGGAGTAGTGAGTGGAAGTGAGTGGAAGTGAGTGGAAATGAGTGGAAGTGAGTGAAAATAAGTTGAAGTGAGTGGTGGGTGTGGAAGTGAGTTGAAGTGGGTGAGAGTGAGAGGAGTAGTGAGTGGAAGTGAGTGGAAGTGCGTGGAAGTTGGTGGAAGTGAGTGGACGTGAGTGGAGTGAGTGGAAGTGAGTGGAAGTGAGTGGAAGTGAGTGGAAGTGAGTGGAAGTGAGTGGAAGTGAGTGGAAGTGAGTGGAAGTGAGTGGAAGTGAGTGGAAGTGAGTGGAAGTGAGTGGAAGTGAGTGGAAGTGAGTGGAAGTGAGTGGAAGTGAGTGGAACTGAGTGGAAGTGAGTGAAGTGAGTGAAGTGAGTGGAAGTGGGTGGAAGTGAGTGGAAGTGAGTGGACGTGAGTGGAGTGAGTGGAAGTGAGTGGAAGTGAGTGGAAGTGAGTGGAAGTGAGTGGAAGTGAGTGGAAGTGAGTGGAAGTGAGTGGAAGTGAATGGAAGTGGGTGGAAGTGAGCAAAAGTGAGTGGAAGCGAGTGGAAGTGAGTGGAAGTGAGTGGAAGTGAGTGGAAGCGAGTGGAAGTGAGTGGAAGTGAGTGGAAGTGAGTGCAAATGAGTGGAAGTGAGTGGAAATAAGTTGAAGTGAGTGGTGGGAGTGGAAGTGAGTTGAAGTGGGTGAGACTGAGTGGAGTAGTGACTGGAAGTGAGTTGAAAAGGGTGAGAGTGAGTTGGAGTACTGAGTGGAAGTGAGTTGGAGTGAGCGAAGGTGAGTGGAGTGAGTGGAAGTGAGTGGAAGTGAGTAGAAGTGAGAGGAAGTGAGTGGAGTGAGTGGAAGTGAATGGCAGTGGCAAAAGTGTGTGGAAGCGAGTGGAAGTGAGTGGAAATGAGTGGAAGTGAGTGGAAATAAGTTGAAGTGAGTTGTGGGAGTGGAAGTGAGTTGAAGTGGGTGAGACTGAGTGGAGTAGTGACTGGAAGTGAGTGGAAGTGAGTTGAAGTGGGTGAGAGTGAGTGGAGTAGTGAGTGGAAGTGCGTGGAAGTGGGTGAAACTGAGTTAAAGTGAGTGGAGTAGTGAGTGGAAATGAGTGAAGTGTGTGGAAGGAGTGGAAGTGAGTGGACGTGAGTGGAGTGAGTGGAAGTGAGTGGAAGTGAGTGGAAGTGAGTGGAAGTTAGTGGAAGTTAGTGGAAGTGAGTGGAAGTGAGTGGAAGTGAGTGGAATGTGAGTGGAAGTTAGTGGAGTAGTGAGTGGAAGTGAGTGCAATGAAGCTCTTTTTTGCTCTCCGGGGCTTAGTTAAGGAGAAAACTCTGTTTAAACTTTTTATAACTTGCAAAAAAAATATAATTAATACAAAATTTAATTTTTTTCAATTTTTTAGAAAATGCGAATTTGTGGACGATAATATATCAAAAAAAAAGCTCTTTTTTCGCTCTCGGGGGCTTAGATAAAGAGAAGCTCTATTTAAACTTTTTATAACTTAAAAAATAAAAATAATTAATACAAAATTGAAATTTTTCAATTTTTTTAGAAAATACGAATTTTTGGACGGTAGTGAGTTGAAGTGGGTGAGAGTGAGTGGAGTAGTGAGTGGAAGTGAGTGGAAGTGAGTGGAGTGAGTGGAAGTGAGTGGAAGTGAACAAAAGTGAGTGGAAGCGAATGGAAGTGACTGGAAGTAAGTGGAAGTGAGTGGTGGGAGTGGAAGTGAGTGGAAGTGAGTGGAAGTGAGTTGAAGTGGGTGAGAGTGAGTGGAGTAGTGAGTGGAGTAGTGAGTGGAGTAGTGAGTGGAAGTGAGTTGAAGTGGGTAAGAGTGAGTGGAAGTGCGTGGAAGTGGGTGAAACTGAGTTAAAGTGAGTGGAGTAGTTAGTGGAACTGAGTGCAAGTGAGTGGAGTGAGTGGAAGAGAGCAAAAGTGAGTGGAAGTGAGTGGAAATGAGTGGAAGTGAGTGGAAGTGAGTGGAAGTGAGTGGAAGTGAGTGGAAGTGAGTGGAAGTGAGTGGAAGTGAGTGAAGTGAGTGGAAGTGAGTGGAAGTGAGTGGAGTAGTGAGTGGAAGTGAGTTGAAGTGGGTGAGAGTGAGTGGAGTAGTGAGTGGAAGTGAGTTGGAGTGAGCGAAGGTGAGTGGAGTGAGTGGAAGTGAGTAGAAGTGAGAGGAAGTGAGTGGAGTGAGTGGAAGTGAGCAAAAGTGAGTGGAAGTGAGCAAAAGTGAGTGGAAGTGAGTGGAAGTGAGTGGAAATGAGTGGAAGTGAGTGGAAGTGAGTGGAAGTGAGTGGAAGTGAGTGGAAGTGAGTGGAAGTGAGTGGAAGTGAGTGGAGTGAGTGGAAGTGAGTGGAAGTGAATGGAAGTGAGTGGAAGTGAGTGGAAGTGAGTGGAGTGAGTGGAGTGGGTGAGAGAAAAGTGAGTGGAAGTGAGTTGAAGTGGGTGAGAGTGAGTGGAGTAGTGAGTGGAAGTGAGTTGAAGTGGGTGAGAGTGAGTGGAGTAGTGAGTGGAAGTGAGTGAAAGTGAGTAGAAGTGAGAGGAAGTGAGTGGAGTGAGTGGAAGTGAGTGGAAGTCAGTAGAAGTGAGAGGAAGTGAGTGGAAGTGGGTGGAAGTGAGCAAAAGTGAGTGGAAGTGAGCAAAAGTGAGTGGAAGTGAGTGGAAGTGAATGGAAGTGGGTGGAAGTGAGCAAAAGTGAGTGGAAGCGAGTGGAAGTGAGTGGAAATGAGTGGAAGTGAGTGGAAATGAGTGGGGGTGAGTGGAAATGAGTTGAAGTGAGTGGTGGGAGTGGAAGTGAGTGGAAGTGAGTTGAAGTGGGTGAGAGTGAGTGGAGTAGTGAGTGGAAGTGAGTTGAAGTGGGTGAGAGTGAGTGGAGTAGTGAGTGGAAGTGAGTGGAAGTGAGTGGAAGTGCGTGGAAGTGGGTGAAACTGAGTTAAAGTGAGTTGAGTAGTTAGTGGAACTGAGTGCAAGAGGGTGGAGCGTGTGGAAGTGAGTGGAACTGAGTGTAAGTGAGTGGAGTGAGTGGAGTAAGTGGAAGTGAGTGGAAGTGAGTGGAAGTGAGTGGACTTGAGTGGAAGTGAGTGGACTTGAGTGGAAGTGAGTTGAAGTGAGTGGAAGTGAGTGGAAGTGAGTGGAAGTGAGTGGAAGTGACTGGAAGTTTGTGGAAGTGAGTGGAAGTGAGTGGAAGTGAGTGGAAGTGAGTGGAAGTGAGTGGAAGTGAGTGGAAGTGAATGGAAGTGAGTGGAAGTGAGTGGAAGTGAGTGGAAGTGAGTGGAAGTGAGCGAAAGTGAGTGGAAATGAGTGGAAGTGAGTGGAAATGAGTGGGAGTGAGTGGAAATGAGTTGAAGTGAGTGGTGGGAATGGTGGGAGTGGAAGTGAGTGGAAGTGAGTTGAAGTGGGTGAGAGTGAGTGGAGTAGTGAGTGGAAGTGAGTTGAAGTGGGTGAGAGTGAGTGGAAGTGAGTGGAAGTGCGTGGAAGTGGGTGAAACTGAGTTAAAGTGAGTGGAGTAGTTAGTGGAACTGAGTGCAAGTGAGTGGAGTGAGTGGAAGAGAGCAAAAGTGAGTGGAAGTGAGTGGAAGTGAGTGGAAGTGAGTGGAAGTGAGTGGAAGTGAGTGGAAGTGAGTGGAAGTGAGTGGAAGTGAGTGGAAGTGTGTGGAAGTGAGTGAAAGTGGGTAAAAGTGGGTAAAAGTGAGTGGAAATGAGTGGAAATGAGTGGAAGTGAGTGGAAATGAGTGGAAATGAGTGGAAGTGAGTGGAAGTGAGTGGAGTAGTGAGTGGAAGTGAGTTGAAGTGGGTGAGAGTGAGTGGAGTAGTGAGTGGAAGTGAGTTGGAGTGAGCGAAGGTGAGTGCAGTGAGTGGAAGTGAGTAGAAGTGAGAGGAAGTGAGTGGAGTGAGTGTAAGTGAGCAAAAGTGAGTGGAAGTGAGTGGAAGTGAGTGGAAGTGAGTGGAGTGAGTGGAGTGAGTGGAAGTGAGTGGAAGTGAGTGGAAGTGAGTGGAAGTGAGTGGAAGTGAGTGGAAGTGCGTGGAAGTGGGTGAAACTGAGTTAAAATGAGTGGAGTAGTTAGTGGAACTGAGTGCAAGTGAGTGGAGTGAGTGGAAGAGAGTGGAAGTGAGTGGAAGTGAGTGGAAGTGAGTGGAAATGAGTGGAAGTGAGTGGAAGTGAGTGGAAGTGAGTGGAAGTGAGTGGAAGTGAGTGGAAGTGAGTTGAAGTGGGTGAGAGTGAGTGGAGTAGTGAGTGGAAGTGAGTTGAAGTGGGTGAGAGTGAGTGGAAGTGAGTGGAAGTGCGTGGAAGTGGGTGAAACTGAGTTAAAGTGAGTGGAGTAGTTAGTGGAACTGAGTGCAAGTGAGTGGAGTTAGTGGAAGAGAGCAAAAGTGAGTGGAAGTGAGTGGAAATGAGTGGAAGTGAGTGGAAGTGAGTGGAAGTGAGTGGAAGTGAGTGGAAGTGCGTGGAAGTGGGTGAAACTGAGTTAAAGTGAGTGGAGTAGTTAGTGGAACTGAGTGCAAGTGAGTGGAGTGAGTGGAAGAGAGTGGAAGTGAGTGGAAGTGAGTGGAAGTGAGTGGAAATGAGTGGAAGTGAGTGGAAGTGAGTGGAAGTGAGTGGAAGTGAGTGGAAGTGAGTGGAAGTGAGTGGAAGTGAGTTGAAGTGGGTGAGAGTGAGTGGAGTAGTGAGTGGAAGTGAGTTGAAGTGGGTGAGAGTGAGTGGAGTAGTGAGTGGAAGTGAGTGGAAGTGCGTGGAAGTGGGTGAAACTGAGTTAAAATGAGTGGAGTAGTTAGTGGAACTGAGTGCAAGTGGGTGGAGCGTGTGGAAGTGAGTGGAACTGAGTGTAAGTGAGTGGAGTGAGTGGAGTGAGTGGAGTAAGTGGAAGTGAGTGGAAGTGAGTGGACTTGAGTGGAAGTGAGTTGAAGTGAGTGGAAGTGAGTGGAAGTGATTGGATGTGAGTGGAAGTGAGTGGAAGTGAGTGGAAGTGACTGGAAGTTTGTGGAAGTGAGTTAAAGTGAGTGGAGTAGTTAGTGGAACTGAGTGCAAGTGGGTGGAGCGTGTGGAAGTGAGTGGAACTGAGTGTAAGTGAGTGGAGTGAGTGGAGTAAGTGGAAGTGAGTGGAAGTGAGTGGAAGTGATTGGACTTGAGTGGAAGTGAGTGGACTTGAGTGGACGTGAGTTGAAGTGAGTGGAAGTGAGTGGAAGTGAGTGGAAGTGAGCGGAAGTGAGTGGAAGTGAGTGGAAGTGACTGGAAGTTTGTGGAAGTGAGTGAAAGTGGGTGAAAGTGAGTGGAAATGAGTGGAAGTGAGTGGAAGTGAGTGGAAGTGAGTGGAAGTGAGTGGAAGTGAGTGAAAGTGAGTGGAAGTGAGTGGTGTGAGTGAAAGTGAGTGACAGTGAGTGAAAATGAGTGGAAATGAGTGGAGGTGTGTGGTAGGAGTGGAAGTGAGTTGAAGTGGGTGAGAGTGAGTGGAGTAGTGAGTGGAAGTGAGTTGAACTGGGTGAGAGTGAGTGGAGTAGTGTGTGGAAGTGAGTGGAAGTGAGTGGAAGTGAGTGGAAGTGAGTGGAAGTGCGTGGAAGTGGGTGAAACTGAGTTAAAGTGAGTGGAGTAGTGAGTGGAACTGAGTGCAAGTGGGTGGAGTGAGTGGAAGTGTGTGGAAGTGAGTGGAAGTGAGTGGAAGTGAGTGGAAGTGAGTGGAAGTGAGTGGAAGTGCGTGGACGTGAGTATAAGTGTGTGGAAGTGAGTGGAAGTGAGTGGAAGTGAGTTGGAGTGAGCGAAGGTGAGTGGAGTGAGTGGAAGTGAGTTGAAGTGGGTGAGTGGAGTAGTGAGTGGAGTAGTGAGTGGAAGTGAGTTGAAGTGAGTTGAAGTGAGTGGAAGTGAGTGGAAGGGAGTGGACGTGAGTGGAAGTGAGTGGAGTAGTGTGTGGAAGTGAGTGGAAGTGAGTGGAAGTGAGTGGAAGTGCGTGGAAGTGGGTGAAACTGAGTTAAAGTGAGTGGAGTAGTGAGTGGAACTGAGTGCAAGTGGGTGGAGTGTGTGGAAGTGAGTGGAAGTGAGTGGACGTGAGTGGAGTGAGTGGAAGTGAGTGGAAGTGAGTGGAAGTGAGTGGAAGTGAGTGGAAGTGAGGAGAAGTGAGTGGAAGTGTGTGGAAGTGAGTGGAAGTGAGAGGAAGTGAATGGAAGTGAGTGGAATGTGAGTGGAAGTGAGTGGAAGTTAGTGGAGTAGTGAGTGGAATGAAGCTCTTTTTTGCTCTCGGGGGCTTAGACAAAGAGAAACTCTATTTAAACTTTTTATAACTTAAAAAATAAATACAACTAATACAAAATTGAAATTTTTAATTTTTTTTAGAAAATACGAATTTTTGGACGGTAATTTATCAAATGCAGTTCTTTTTCGCTCTTCGGGGCTTAGTTAAGCAGAAAACTCTATTTTAACTTTTTATAACTTAAACAAAAAACATAATTAATACAAAATTTAAATTTTTCAATTTTTTTAGAAAATACGAAGTTTCGGTCGATAATATATCAAATGAAGCTCTTTCTTGCTCTCCGGGGCTTAGTTAAGGAGAAACTCTATTTAAACTTTTTATAACTTAAAAAAGTGAAGTGAGTGGAAGTGAGTGGAGTGAGAGGAAGTGAGTGTCGCGATTTGAGTGGAAGTTAGTGGAAGTGGGTGGAAGTGAGCAAAACTGAGTGGAAGCGAGTGGATGTGAGCGAAAGTGAGTGGAAGTGAGTGGAAGTGAGTGGAAGTGAGTAGAAGTGAGTGGAAGTGAGTGGAAGTGAGTGGAAGTGAGTGGAAGTGAGTGGAAGTGAGTGGAAGTGAGTGGAAGTGAGTGGAAGTGAGTGGAAGTGAGTGGAAGTGAGTGGAAGTGAGTGGAAGTGAGTGGAAGTGAGTGGAAGTGAGTGGAAGTGAGTGGAAGTGAGTGGAAGTGAGTGGAAGTGAGTGGAAGTGAGTGGAAGTGAGTGGAAGTGAGTGGAAGTGAGTGGAAGTGAGTGGAAGTGAGTGGAAGTGAGTGGAAGTGAGTGGAAGTGAGTGGAAGTGAGTGGAAGTGAGCGAAAGTGAGTGGAAATGAGTGGAAGTGAGTGGAAATGAGTGGGAGTGAGTGGAAATGAGTTGAAGTGAGTGGTGGGAGTGGTGGGAGTGGAAGTGAGTGGAAGTGAGTTGAAGTGGGTGAGAGTGAGTGGAGTAGTGAGTGGAAGTGAGTTGAAGTGGGTGAGAGTGAGTGGAAGTGCGTGGAAGTGGGTGAAACTGAGTTAAAGTGAGTGGAGTAGTTAGTGGAACTGAGTGCAAGTGAGTGGAAGAGAGCAAAAGTGAGTGGAAGTGAGTGGAAATGAGTGGAAGTGAGTGGAAGTGAGTGGAAGTGAGTGGAAGTGAGTGGAAGTGAGTGGAAGTGAGTGGAAGTGAGTGGAAGTGAGTGGAAGTGAGTGGAAGTGAGTGGAAGTGAGTGGAAGTGAGTGGAAGTGTGTGGAAGTGAGTGAAAGTGGGTAAAAGTGGGTAAAAGTGAGTGGAAATGAGTGGAAGTGAGTGGAAATGAGTGGAAATGAGTGGAAGTGAGTGGAAGTGAGTGGAGTAGTGAGTGGAAGTGAGTTGAAGTGGGTGAGAGTGAGTGGAGTAGTGAGTGGAAGTGAGTTGGAGTGAGCGAAGGTGAGTGGAGTGAGTGGAAGTGAGTAGAAGTGAGAGGAAGTGAGTGGAGTGAGTGTAAGTGAGCAAAAGTGAGTGGAAGTGAGCAAAAGTGAGTGGAAGTGAGTGGAAATGAGTGGAAGTGAGTGGAAGTGAGTGGAAGTGAGTGGAAGTGAGTGGAGTGAGTGGAAGTGAGTGGAAGTGAGTGGAAGTGAGTGGAAGTGAGTGGAAGTGAGTGGAAGTGAGTGGAGTGAGTGGAAGTGAGTGGAAGTGAGTGGAAGTGAGTGGAAGTGAGTGGAAGTGAGTGGAAGTGAGTGGAAGTGAGTGGAAGTGTGTGGAAGTGAGTGAAAGTGGGTAAAAGTGGGTAAAAGTGAGTGGAAATGAGTGGAAGTGAGTGGAAATGAGTGGAAATGAGTGGAAGTGAGTGGAGTAGTGAGTGGAAGTGAGTTGAAGTGGGTGAGAGTGAGTGGAAGTGAGTTGGAGTGAGCGAAGGTGAGTGGAGTGAGTGGAAGTGAGTAGAAGTGAGAGGAAGTGAGTGGAGCGAGTGGAAGTGAGCAAAAGTGAGTGGAAGTGAGCAAAAGTGAGTGGAAGGGATTGGAAGTGAGTGGAAGTGAGTGGAAATCAGTGGAAGTGAGTGGAAATGAGTGGAAGTGAGTGGAAATGAGCTGAAGTGAGTGGTGGGAGTGGAATTGAGTGGAAGTGGGTGAGACTGAGTGGAGTAGTGAGTGGAAGTGAGTTGAAGTGGGTGAGAGTGAGTGGAAGTGAGTTGAAGTGGGTGAGAGAAAAGTGAGTGGAAGTGAGTTGAAGTGGGTGAGAGTGAGTGGAGTAGTGAGTGGAAGTGAGTTGAAGTGGGTGAGAGTGAGTGGAGTAGTGAGTGGAAGTGAGTGAAAGTGAGTAGAAGTGAGAGGAAGTGAGTGGAGTGAGTGGAAGTGAGTGGAAGTCAGTAGAAGTGAGAGGAAGTGAGTGGAAGTGGGTGGAAGTGAGCAAAAGTGAGTGGAAGTGAGCAAAAGTGAGTGGAAGTGAGTGGAAGTGAATGGAAGTGGGTGGAAGTGAGCAAAAGTGAGTGGAAGCGAGTGGAAGTGAGTGGAAATGAGTGGAAGTGAGTGGAAATGAGTGGGGGTGAGTGGAAATGAGTTGAAGTGAGTGGTGGGAGTGGAAGTGAGTGGAAGTGAGTTGAAGTGGGTGAGAGTGAGTGGAGTAGTGAGTGGAAGTGAGTTGAAGTGGGTGAGAGTGAGTGGAGTAGTGAGTGGAAGTGAGTGGAAGTGAGTGGAAGTGCGTGGAAGTGCGTGGAAGTGGGTGAAACTGAGTTAAAATGAGTGGAGTAGTTAGTGGAACTGAGTGCAAGTGGGTGGAGCGTGTGGAAGTGAGTGGAACTGAGTGTAAGTGAGTGGAGTGAGTGGAGTAAGTGGAAGTGAGTGGAAGTGAGTGGACTTGAGTGGACTTGAGTGGAAGTGAGTGGAAGTGAGTGGAAGTGAGTGGAAGTGAGTGGAAGTGAGTGGAAGTGAGTGGAAGTGAGTGGAAGTGAGTGGAAGTGAGTGGAAGTGAGTGGAAGTGAGTGGAAGTGAGTGGAAGTGAGTGGAAGTGACTGGAAGTTTGTGGAAGTGAGTGAAAGTGGGTGAAAGTGAGTGGAAATGAGTGGAAGTGAGTGGAAGTGAGTGGAAGTGAGTGGAAGTGAGTGAAAGTGAGTGGAAGTGAGTGGTGTGAGTGAAAGTGAGTGACAGTGAGTGAAAATGAGTGGAAATGAGTGGAGGTGTGTGGTGGGAGTGGAAGTGAGTTGAAGTGGGTGAGAGTGAGTGGAGTAGTGAGTGGAAGTGAGTTGAACTGGGTGAGAGTGAGTGGAGTAGTGTGTGGAAGTGAGTGGAAGTGAGTGGAAGTGAGTGGAAGTGAGTGGAAGTGAGTGGAAGTGAGTGGAAGTGCGTGGAAGTGGGTGAAACTGAGTTAAAGTGAGTGGAAGTGTGTGGAAGTGAGTGGAAGTGAGTGGAAGTGAGTGGAAGTGAGTGGAAGTGAGTGGACGTGAGTGGAGTGAGTGGAAGTGTGTGGAAGTGAGTGGAAGTGAGTGGAAGTGAGTTGGAGTGAGCGAAGGTGAGTGGAGTGAGTGGAAGTGAGTTGAAGTGGGTGAGTGGAGTAGTGAGTGGAAGTGAGTTGAAGTGAGTTGAAGTGAGTGGAAGTGAGTGGAAGTGAGTGGACGTGAGTGGAAGTGAGTGGAGTAGTGTGTGGAAGTGAGTGGAAGTGAGTGGAAGTGCGTGGAAGTGGGTGAAACTGAGTTAAAGTGAGTGGAGTAGTGAGTGGAAGTGAGTGCAAGTGGGTGGAGTGTGTGGAAGTGAGTGGAAGTGAGTGGACGTGAGTGGAGTGAGTGGAAGTGAGTGGAAGTGAGTGGAAGTGAGTGGAAGTGAGTGGAAGTGAGTGGAAGTGAGTGGAAGTGAGGAGAAGTGAGTGGAAGTGAGTGGAAGTGAGTGGAAGTGAGAGGAAGTGAATGGAAGTGAGTGGAATGTGAGTGGAAGTGAGTGGAAGTTAGTGGAGTAGTGAGTGGAATGAAGCTCTTTTTTGCTCTCGGGGGCTTAGACAAAGAGAAACTCTATTTAAACTTTTTATAACTATTTTTATAACTATTTATTTATAAATAAATACAACTAATACAAAATTGAAATTTTTAATTTTTTTTAGAAAATACGAATTTTTGGACGGTAATTTATCAAATGCAGTTTTTTTTCGCTCTTCGGGGCTTAGTTAAGCAGAAAACTCTATTTTAACTTTTTATAACTTAAACAAAAAACATAATTAATACAAAATTTAAATTTTTCAATTTTTTTAGAAAATACGAATTTTTGGACAATAATTTATCAAATGCAACTCTTTTTCGCTCTTCGGGGCTTAGTTAAGCAGAAAACTCTATTTAAACTTTTCATAACTTAAAAAAAAAAATAATTAATACAAAATTAAAATTTTTCAAATTTTTTAGAAGATACGAATTGTTGGTTCATAATATATCAAATTAAACTATTTTTTCGCTTTTTATATCTTAAAAATGAAAAAATAACACAGTCAATACATTTTTTAGAAAATACGAAGTTTCGGTCGATAATATATCAAATGAAGCTCTTTCTTGCTCTCCGGGGCTTAGTTAAGGAGAAACTCTATTTAAACTTTTTATAACTTAAAAAAGTGAAGTGATTGGAAGTGAGTGGAGTGAGAGGAAGTGAGTGGCGCGATTTGAGTGGAAGTTAGTGGATGTGGGTGGAAGTGAGCAAAACTGAGTGGAAGCGAGTGGAAGTGAGCGAAAGTGAGTGGAAGTGAGTGGAAGTGAGTGGAAGTGAGTGGAAGTGAGTAGAAGTGAGTGGAAGTGAGTGGAAGTGAGTGGAAGTGAGTGGAAGTGAGTGGAAGTGAGTGGAAGTGAGCGAAGGTGAGTGGAGTGAGTGGAAGTGATTGAAAGTTGGTAAAAGTGAGTGAAAGTGGGAGTGGAGAGGAAGTGAGTGGCGCGATTTGAGTGGAAGTTAGTGGAAGTGGGTGGAAGTGAGCAAAACTGAGTGGAAGCGAGTGGAAGTGAGCGAAAGCGAGTGGAAGTGAGTGGAAGTGAGTGGAAGTGAGTGGAAGTGAGTGGAAGTGAGTGGAAGTGAGTAGAAGTGAGTGGAAGTGAGTGGAAGTGAGTGGAAGTGAGTGGAAGTGAGTGGAAGTGAATAAAATAATTAAGTGGAATAAAAATAATTAATACAAAATTGAAATTTTTCAATTTTTTTTAGAAAATACGAATTTTTGGACGGTAGTGAGTTGAAGTGGGTGAGAGTGAGTGGAGTAGTGAGTGGAAGTGAGTGGAAGTGCGTGGAAGTGTGTGAAACTGAGTTAAAGTGAGTGGAGTAGTGAGTGGAAGTGAGTGGAAGTGAGTTGAATGTGAGTGGAAGTTAGTGGAGTAGTGAGTGGAAGTGAGTGGAAAGAAGCTCTTTTTTGCTCTCCGGGGCTTAGTTAAGGAGAAAACTCTGTTTAAACTTTTTATAACTTACAAAAAAAATATAATTAATACAAAATTAAATTTTTTCAATTTTTTAGAAAATGCGTATTTGTGGACGATAATATATCAAAAGAAGCTCTTTTTTGCTCTCGGGGGCTTAGATAAAGAGAAGCTCTATTTAAACTTTTTATAACTTAAAAAATAATTAATACAAAATTGAAATTTTTCAATTTTTTTAGAAAATACGAATTTTTGGACGGTAGTGAGTTAAAGTGGGTCAGTGTGAGTGGAGTAGTGAGTGGAAGTGAGTGGAGTGAGTGGAAGTGAGTGGAAGTGAGTGGAAGTGAGTGGAAGTTAGTGGAAGTGAGTGGAAGTGAGTTGAATGTGAGTGGAAGTTAGTGGAGCAGTGAGTGGAAGTGAGTGGAATGAAGCTCTTTTTTGCTCTCCGGGACTTAGTTAAGGAGAAAACTCTGTTTAAACTTTTTATAACTTACAAAAAAAATATAATTAATACAAAATTAAATTTTTTAAATTTTTTAGAAAATGCGAATTTGTGGACGATACTATATCAAAAGAAGCTCTTTTTTCGCTCTCGGGGGCTTAGATAAAGAAAAGCTCTATTTAAATTTTTTATAACTTAAAAAATAAATACAATTAATACAAAATTAAAATTTTTAAATTTTTTTAGAAAATACGAATTTTTGGACGGTAATTTATCAAATGCAGTTCTTTCTCGCTCTTCGGGGCTTAGTTAAGCAGAAAACTCTATTTAAACTTTTTATAACTTAAACAAAAAACATAATTAATACAAAATTTAAGTTTTTCAATTTTTTTAGAAAATAAGAATTGTTGGTTCATAATATATCAAATTAAGCTATTTTTTCGCTTTCCGGGGCTTAGATAAGGATAAAACTCGATTTAAACCTTTTATAACTTAAAAAAGTGAAGTGCGTGGAGTGAGTTGAGTGGAAGTGAGCAAAAGTGAGTGGAAGCGAGTGGAAGTGTGTAGAAGTGAGTAGAAGTGAGTGGAAGTGAGTGAAAGTGAGTGAAAGTGAGTGAAAGTGAGTGGAAGTGAGTGGAAGTGAGTGGAAGTGAGTGGAAGTGAGTGGAAGTGAGTGGAAGTGAGTGGAAGTGAGTGGAAGTGAGTGGAAGTGAGTGGAAGTGAGTGGAAGTGAGTGGAGTGAGTGGAAGTGAACAAAAGTGAGTGGAAGCGAGTGGAAGTGAGTGGATGTGAGTGGAAGTGAGTGAGTGGAGTAGTGAGTGGAAGTGAGTTGAAGTGGGTGAGAGTGAGTGGAGTAGTGAGTGGAACTGAGTTGAAGTGGGTGAGAGTGAGTGGAGTAGTGAGTGGAAGTGAGTGGAAGTGAGTGGAAGTGAGTGGAAGTGAGTGGAAGTGAGTGGAAGTGAGTTGAAGTGGGTAAGAGTGAGTGGAGTAGTGAGTGGAAGTGAGTGAAAGTGAGTAGAAGTGAGAGGAAGTGAGTGGAGTGAGTGGAAGTGAGTGGAAGTGAGTAGAAGTTAGAGGAAGTGGGTGGTGGGAGTGGAAGTGAGTTGAAGTGGGTGAGAGTGAGTGGAGTAGTGAGTGGAAGTAGTTGAAGTGGGTGAGAGTGAGTGGAGTAGTGAGTGGAAGTGAGTGGAAGTGCGTGGAAGTGGGTGAAACTGAGTTAAAGTGAGTGGAGTGAGTGAGTGGAGAAGTGAGAGGAAGTGAGTGGAGTGAGTGGAAGTGAGTGGAAGTGAGTGGAAGTGAGTAGAAGTGAGAGGAAGTGAGTGGTGGGAGTGGAAGTGAGTGGAAGTGAGTTGAAGTGGGTGAGAGTGAGTGGAGTAGTGAGTGGAAGTGAGTGGAAGTGAGTGGAAGTGAGTGGAAGTGAGTGGAAGTGAGTTGAAGTGGGTAAGAGTGAGTGGAGTAGTGAGTGGAAGTGAGTGAAAGTGAGTAGAAGTGAGAGGAAGTGAGTGGAGTGAGTGGAAGTGAGTGGAAGTGAGTAGAAGTTAGAGGAAGTGGGTGGTGGGAGTGGAAGTGAGTGGAAGTGAGTTGAAGTGGGTGAGAGTGAGTGGAGTAGTGAGTGGAAGTAGTTGAAGTGGGTGAGAGTGAGTGGAGTAGTGAGTGGAAGTGAGTGGAAGTGCGTGGAAGTGGGTGAAACTGAGTTAAAGTGAGTGGAGTAGTTAGTGGAACTGAGTGCAAGTGGGTGGAGCGTGTGGAAGTGAGTGGAAGTGAGTGGAGTGAGTGGAGTAAGTGGAAGTGAGTGGAAGTGAGTGGAATTGAGTAGAGTGAGTGGAAGTGAACAAAACTGAGTGGAAGCGAGTGGAAGTGAGTGGATGTGAGTGGAAGTGAGTGAAGGTGAGTGGAAGTGAGTGGAGTGAGAGGAAGTGAGTTGAGTGGAAGTGAGCAAAAGTGAGTGGAAGTGAGTGGAGTGAGAGGAAGTGAGTTGAGTGGAAGTGAGCAAAAGTGAGTGGAAGCGAGTGGAAGTGTGTAGAAGTGTGTAGAAGTGAGTGGAAGTGAGTAAAAGTGGGTGGAGTGAGTGGAAGTGAGTGGAAGTGAGTGGAAGTGAGTGAAGTGAGTGGAAGTGAGTGGAAGTGAGTGGAAGTGAGTGGAAGTGAGTGGAAGTGAGTGGAAGTGAGTGGAAGTGGGTGGAAGTGAGTGGAAGTGAGTGGAAGTGAGTGGAAGTGAGTGGAGTGAGTGGAAGTGAGTGGAAGTGAACAAAAGTGAGTGGAAGCGAGTGGAAGTGAGTGGATGTGAGCGGAAGTGAGTTGAAGTGGGTGAGAGTGAGTGGAGTAGTGAGTGGAAGTGAGTTGAAGTGGGTGAGAGTGAGTGGAGTAGTGAGTGGAAGTGAGTGAAAGTGAGTAGAAGTGAGAGGAAGTGAGTGGAGTGAGTGGAAGTGAGTGGAAGTGAGTAGAAGTGAGAGGAAGTGAGTGGTGGGAGTGGAAGTGAGTGGAAGTGAGTGGAAGTGAGTTGAAGTGGGTGAAACTGAGTTAAAGTGAGTGGAGTAGTTAGTGGAACTGAGTGCAAGTGGGTGGAGTGAGTGGAAGTGTGTGGAAGTGAGTGGAAGTGAGTGAAAGT
This sequence comes from Eustalomyia histrio, assembly GCA_949748255.1. Taxonomy (NCBI): domain Eukaryota; kingdom Metazoa; phylum Arthropoda; class Insecta; order Diptera; family Anthomyiidae; genus Eustalomyia; species Eustalomyia histrio. The sequence goes on from OX456526.1 coordinate 98,413,496, forward strand.
GAGTGGAAGTGAGTGGAGTAAGCGGAAGTGAGTGGAAGTGAGTGGAAGTGAGTGGAATTGAGTGGAAGTGAGTGGAAGTGAGTGGAAGTGAGTGGAAGTGAGTGGAAGTCAGTGGAAGTGTGTGGAAGTGAGTGGAAGTGAGTGTAAGTGAGTTGGAGTGAGCGAAGGTGAGTGGAGTGAGTGGAAGTGAGTTGAAGTGGGTGAGAGTGAGTGGAGTAGTGAGTGGAAGTGAGTGGAAGTGAGTGGACGTGAGTGGAGTGAGTTGAAGTGAGTGGAGTAGTGTGTGGAAGTGAGTGGAAGTGAGTGGAAGTGAGTGGAAGTGCGTGGAAGTGTGTGGAAGTAAGTGGAAGTGAGTGAAAGTGGGTGAGTGAAAGTGGGTGAAAGTGAGTGGAAATGAGTGGAAATGAGTGGAAATGAGTGGAAGTGTGTGGTGGGAGTGGAAGTGAGTTGAAGTGGGTGAGAGTGAGTGGAAGTGAGTTGAACTGGGTGAGAGTGAGTGGAGTAGTGTGTGGAAGTGAGTGGAAGTGCGTGGAAGTGGATGAAACTGAGTTAAAGTGAGTGGAGTAGTGAGTGGAACTGAGTGCAAGTGGGTGGAGTTAGTGGAAGTGTGTGGAAGTGAGTGGAAGTGAGTGGAAGTGAGTGGAAGTGAGTGGAAGTGAGTGGAAGTGAGTGGAATTGAGTGGATGTGAGTGGAAGTGAGTGGAAGTGAGTGGACGTGAGTGGAGTGTGTGGAAGTGTGTGGAAGTGAGTGGAAGTGAGTGGAAGTGAGTTGGAGTGAGCGAAGGTGAGTGGAGTGAGTGGAAGTGAGTTGAAGTGGGTGAGAGTGAGTGGAGTAGTGAGTGGAAGTGAGTGGAAGTGAGTGGACGTGAGTGGAAGTGAGTGGAAGTGCGTGGAAGTGGGTGAAACTGAGTTAAAGTGAGTGGAATAGTGAGTGTAACTGAGTGCAAGTGGGTGGAGTGTGTGGAAGTGAGTGGAAGTGAGTGGAAGTGGGTGGAGTGAGTGGAAGTGTGTGGAAGTGAGTGGAAGTGAGTGGAAGTGAGTGGAAGTGAGTGGACGTGAGTGGAGTGAGTGGAAGTGTGTGGAAGTGAGTGGAAGTGAGTTGGAGTGAGCGAAGGTGAGTGGAGTGAGTGGAAGTGAGTTGAAGTGGGTGAGAGTGAGTGGAGTAGTGAGTGGAAGTGAGTTGAAGTGAGTGGAAGTGAGTGGAAGTGAGTGGACGTGAGTGGAGTGAGTGGAAGTGAGTGGAGTAGTGTGTGGAAGTGAGTGGAAGTGAGTGGAAGTGCGTGGAAGTGGGTGAAACTGAGTTAAAGTGAGTGGAGTAGTGAGTGGAACTGAGTGCAAGTGGGTGGAAGTGCGTGAAAGTGAGTGGAAGTGAGTGGAAGTGAGTGGGCGTGAGTGGAAGTGAGTGGAAGTGAGTGGTACGTGAGTGGAGTGAGTGGAAGTGAGTGGAAGTGAGTGGAAGTGAGTGGAAGTGAGTGGAAGTGAGTGGAAGTGAGTGGAAGTGAGTGGACGTGAGTGGAGTGTGTGGAAGTGTGTGGAAGTGTGTGGAAGTGAGTGGAAGTGAGTTGGAGTGAGCGAAGGTGAGTGGAAGTGAGTTGGAGTGAGCGAAGGTGAGTGGAGTGAGTGGAAGTGAGTAGAAGTGAGAGGAAGTGATTGGAGTGAGCGGAAGTGAATGGAAGTGGGTGGAAGTGAGCAAAAGTGAGTGGAAGCGAGTGGAAGTGAGTGGAAATGAGTGGAAGTGAGTGAAAATAAGTTGAAGTGAGTGGTGGGAGTGGAAGTGAGTTGAAGTGGGTGAGACTGAGTGGAGTAGTGACTGGAAGTGAGTGGAAGTGAGTTGAAGTGGGTGAGAGTGAGTGGAGTAGTGAGTTAAAGTGAGTGGAGTAGTGAGTGGAACTGAGTGGAAGTGAGTGAAGTGAGTGAAGTGAGTGGAAGTGAGTGGAAGTGAGTGAAGTGAGTGGAAGTGAGTGGAAGTGAGTGGAAGTGAGTGGTACGTGAGTGGAGTGAGTGGAAGAGAGTGGAAGTGAGTGGAAGTGAGTGGAAGTGAGTGGAAGTGAGTGGACGTGAGTGGAGTGTGTGGAAGTGTGTGGAAGAGAGTGAGTGGAGTAGTGAGTGGAACTGAGTGGAAGTGAGTGAAGTGAGTGAAGTGAGTGGAAGTGAGTGGAAGTGAGTGAAGTGAGTGGAAGTGAGTGGAAGTGAGTGGTACGTGAGTGGAGTGAGTGGAGTGAGTGGAAGAGAGTGGAAGTGAGTGGAAGTGTGTGGAGTGAGCAAAGGTGAGTGGAAGTGAGTTGAAGTGGGTGAGAGTGAGTGGAGTAGTGAGTGGAAGTGAGTGGAAGTGAGTGGACGTGAGTGGAAGTGAGTGGAAGTGCGTGGAAGTGAGTGGAACTGAGTGCAAGTGAGTGGAATAGTGAGTGGAACTGAGTGCAAGTGAGTGGAAGTGTGTGGAAGTGAGTGGAAGTGAGTGGAAGTGAGTGGAAGTGAGTGGATGTGAGTGGACGTGAGTGGAGTGAGTGGAAGTGAGTGGAAGTGAGTTGGAGTGAGTGGAAGTGAGTGGAAGTGAGTGGACGTGAGTGGAGTGAGTGGAAGTGAGTGGAGTAGTGTGTGGAAGTGAGTGGAAGTGAGTGGAAGTGCGTGGAAGTGGGTGAAACTGAGTTAAAGTGAGTGGAGTAGTGAGTGGAACTGAGTGCAAGTGGGTGGAAGTGCGTGAAAGTGAGTGGAAGTGAGTGGAAGTGAGTGGAGTGAGTGGAAGTGAGTGGAAGTGATTGGAAGTGAGTGGAAGTGAGTGGAAGTGAGTGGAAGTGAGTGGAAGAGAGTGGAAGGAGTGGAAGCGAGTGGAAGTGAGTGGAAATGAGTGGAAGTGAGTGAAAATAAGTTGAAGTGAGTGGTGGGAGTGGAAGTGAGTTGAAGTGGGTGAGACTGAGTGGAGTAGTGACTGGAAGTGAGTGGAAGTGAGTTGAAGTGGGTGAGAGTGAGTGGAGTAGTGAGTTAAAGTGAGTGGAGTAGCGAGTGGAACTGAGTGGAAGTGAGTGAAGTGAGTGAAGTGAGTGGAAGTGAGTGGAAGTGAGTGAAGTGAGTGGAAGTGAGTAGAAGTGAGTGGAAGTGAGTGGACGTGAGTGGAGTGAGTGGAAGTGAGTGGAAGTGAGTGGAAGTGAGTGGAAGTGAGTGGAAGTGAGTGGAAGTGAATGGAAGTGGGTGGAAGTGAGTGGAAGAGAGTGGAAGTGAGTGGAAGTGAGTGGAAATGAGTGGAAATGAGTGGAAGTGAGTGGAAATAAGTTGAAGTGAGTGGTGGGAGTGAAGGTGAGTTGAAGTGGGTGAGACTTAGTGGAGTAGTGACTGGAAGTGAGTTGAAGTGGGTGAGAGTAAGTGGAGTATTGAGTGGAAGTGAGTTGGAGTGAGCGAAGGTGAGTGGAGTGAGTGGAAGTGAGTGGAAGTGAGTAGAAGTGAGAGGAAGTGAGTGGAGTGAGTGGAAGTGAATGGCAGTGGGTGGAAGTGAGCAAAAGTGTGTGGAAGCGAGTGGAAGTGAGTGGAATTGAGTGGAAATGAGTGGAAGTGAGTGGAAATAAGTTGAAGTGAGTTGTGGGAGTGGAAGTGAGTTGAAATGGGTGAGACTGAGCGGAGTAGTGACTGGAAGTGAGTGGAAGTGCGTGGAAGTGGGTGAAACTGAATTAAAGTGAGTGGAGTAGTGAGTGGAACTGAGTGGAAGTGAGTGAAGTGAGTGAAGTGAGTGAAGTGAGTGAAGTGAGTGAAGTGAGTGGAAGTCAGTGGAAGTGAGTGGACGTGAGTGGAGTGAGTGGAAGTGAGTGGAAGTGAGTGGAAGTGAGTGGAAGTGAATGAAAGTGGGTGGAAGTGAGCAAAAGTGAGTGGAAGCGAGTGGAAGTGAGTGGAAGTGAGTGGAAATGAGTGGAAGTGAGTGGAAATAAGTTGAAGTGAGTGGTGGGAGTGGAAGTGAGTTGAAGTGGGTGAGACTGAGTGGAGTAGTGACTGGAAGTGAGTGGAAGTGAGTTGAAGTGGGTGAGAGTGAGTGGAGTAGTGTGTGGAAGTGCGTGGAAGTGGGTGAAACTGAGTTAAAGTGAGTGGAGTAGTGAGTGGAAGTGAGTGGAAGTGAGTGGAAGTGAGTGGAAGTTAGTGGAAGTGAGTGGAAGTGAGTTGAATGTGAGTGGAAGTTAGTGGAGTAGTGAGTGGAATGAAGCTCTTTTTTGCTCTCCGGGGCTTAGTTAAGGAGAAAACTCTGTTTAAACTTTTTATAACTTACAAAAAAAATATAATTAATACAAAATTAAATTTTTTTAATTTTTTAGAAAATGCTAATTTGTGGACGATACTATATCAAAAGAAGCTCTTTTTTCGCTCTCGGGGGCTTAGATAAAGAGAAGCTCTATTTAAACTTTTTATAACTTAAAAAATAAATATAATTAATACAAAATTGAAATTTTTCAATTTTTTTAGAAAATACGAATTTTTGGACGGTAATTTATCAAATGCAGTTTTTTTTCGCTCTTCGGGGCTTAGTTAAGCAGAAAACTCTATTTGAACGTTTTATAACTTAAACAAAAAACATAATTAATACAAAATTTAAATTTTTATATTTTTTTGGAAAATACGAATTTTTGGACGATAATTTATCAAATGCAGAAAACTCTTATTAAACTTTTTATAACTATAAAAAATAATTAATACAAAATTTAAATTTTTCAAATTTTTTAGAAAATAAGAATTGTCGGTTCATAATATATCAAATTAAGCTATTTTTTCGCTTAGATAAGGATAAAACTCGATTTAAACCTTTTATAACTTAAAAATTAAAAAATAATACAGTCATTACATTATTTAGAAAATACGAATTTTTGGTCGATAATATATCAAATGAAGCTCTTTCTTGCTCTCCGGAGCTTAGTTAAGGAGAAACTCTATTTAAACTTTTTATAACTTAAAAAATAAATATAATTAATACAAAATTGAAAATTTTAAATTTTTTTAGAAAATACGAATTTTTGGACGGTAATTTATCAAATGCAGTTCTTTTTCGCTCTTCGGGGCTTAGTTAAGCAGAAACCTCTATTTAAACTTTTTATAACTTCTCCAAAAAACATAATACAAAATTTAAATTTTTCAAATTTTTTAGAAAATACGAATTGTTGATCGATAATATATCAAATTAAGTTAATTTTTCGGTCTCCGGGGCTTAGATAAGGAGAAAACTCGATTTAAACATTTTATAACTTAAAAAAGTGAAGTGAGTGGAGTGAGAGGAAGTGAGTGGAGTGATTTGAGTGGAAGTGAGTGAAGGTGAGTGGAAGTGAGTGGAAGTGAGTGGAGTGCGAGGAAGTGAGTTGAGTGGAAGTGAGCAAAAGTGAGTGGAAGCGAGTGGAAGTGTGTAGAAGTGAGTGGAAGTGAGTGAAAGTGGGTGGAGTGAGTGGAAGTGAGTGGAGTGAGTGGAAGTGAACAAAAGTGAGTGAAAGCGAGTGGAAGTGAGTGGATGTGAGTGGAAGTGAGTTGAAGTGGGTGAGAGTGAGTGGAAGTGAGTGGAGTGAGTGGAAGTGAACAAAAGTGAGTGGAAGCGAGTGGAAGTGAGTGGATGTGAGTGGAAGTGAGTTGAAGTGGGTGAGAGTGAGTGGAGTAGTGAGTGGAAGTGAGTTGAAGTTGGTGACAGTGAGTGGAGTAGTGAGTGGAAGTGAGTGAAAGTGAGTAGAAGTGAGAGGAAGTGAGTGGTGAGTGGAAGTGAGTAGAGTGAGAGGAAGTGAGTGGTGGGAGTGGAAGTGAGTTGAAGTGGGTGAGAGTGAGTGGAGTAGTGAGTGGAAGTGAGTGGAAGTGCGTGGAAGTGGGTGAAACTGAGTTAAAGTGAGTGGAGTAGTTAGTGGAACTGAGTGCAAGTGGGTGGAGTGTGTGGAAGTGAGTGGAAGTGAGTGGAAGTGAGTGGAGTGAGTGGAGTAAGTGGAAGTGAGTGGAAGTGAGTGGAAGTGAGTGAAAGTGAGTGAAAGTGAATGGAAATGAGTGGAAGTCAGTGGTGGGAGTGGAAGTGAGTTGAAGTGGGTGAGAGTGAGTGGAGTAGTAAGTGGAAGTGAGTTGAAGTGGGTGAGAGTGAGTGGAGTACTGAGTGGAAGTGAGTTGGAGTGAGCGAAGGTGAGTGGAGTGAGTGGAAGTGATTAAAAGTGGGTGAAAGTAAGTGAAAGTGGGTGAAAGTTAGTGAAAGTGAGTGGAAGTGAGTGGAAATGAGTGGAAAATAGTGGAAGTGAGTGGAAGTGAGTGGAAGTGAGTGGAAGTGAGTGAAAGTGAGTGAAAGTGAATGGAAGTGAGTGGTGGGAGTGGAAGTGAGTTGAAGTGGGTGAGAGTGAGTGGAGTAGAGAGTGGAAGTGAGTGGAAGTGAGTTGAAGTGGGTGAGAGTGAGTGGAGTACTGAGTGGAAGTGAGTTGGAGTGAGCGAAGGTGAGTGGAGTGAGTGGAAGTGAGTAGAAGTGAGAGGAAGTGATTGGAGTGAGTGGAAGTGAATGGAAGTGGGTGATAGTGAGCAAAAGTGAGTGGAAGCGAGTGGAAGTGAGTGGAAGTGAGTGGAAATGAGTGGAAGTGAGTGAAAATAAGTTGAAGTGAGTGGTGGGTGTGGAAGTGAGTTGAAGTGGGTGAGAGTGAGTGGAGTAGTGAGTGGAAGTGAGTGGAAGTTAGTTGAAGTGGGTGAGAGTGAGTGGAGTACTGAGTGGAAGTGAGTTGGAGTGAGCGAAGGTGAGTGGAGTGAGTGGAAGTGAGTAGAAGTGAGAGGAAGTGATTGGAGTGAGTGGAAGTGAATGGAAGTGGGTGATAGTGAGCAAAAGTGAGTGGAAGCGAGTGGAAGTGAGTGGAAGTGAGTGGAAATGAGTGGAAGTGAGTGAAAATAAGTTGAAGTGAGTGGTGGGTGTGGAAGTGAGTTGAAGTGGGTGAGAGTGAGTGGAGTAATGAGTGGAACTGAGTGGAAGTGAGTGAAGTGAGTGGAAGTGAGTGGACGTGAGTGGAGTGAGTGGAAGTGAGTGGAAGTGAGTGGAAGTGAATGGAAGTGGGTGGAAGTGGGTGGAAGTGAGCAAAAGTGAGTGGAAGCGAGTGGAAGTGAGTGGAAGTGAGTGGAAGCGAGTGGAAGTGAGTGGAAGTGAGTGGAAATAAGTTGAAGTGAGTGGAAATAAGTTGAAGTGAGTGGTGGGAGTGGAAGTGAGTTGAAGTGGGTGAGACTGAGTGGAGTAGTGACTGGAAGTGAGTTGAAGTGGGTGAGAGTGAGTTGGAGTACTGAGTGGAAGTGAGTTGGAGTGAGCGACGGTGAGCGGAGTGAGTGGAAGTGAGTGGAAGTGAGTAGAAGTGAGAGGAAGTGAGTGGAGTGAGTGGAAGTGAATGGCAGTGGGTGGAAGTGAGCAAAAGTGTGTGGAAGCGAGTGGAAGTGAGTGGAAGTGAGTGGAAATGAGTGGAAGTGAGTGGAAATAAGTTGAAGTGAGTTGTGGGAGTGGAAGTGAGTTGTGGGAGTGGAAGTGAGTTGAAGTGGGTGGAGTAGTGACTGGAAGTGAGTGGAAGTGAGTTGAAGTGGGTGAGAGTGAGTGGAGTAGTGAGTGGAAGTGCGTGGAAGTGGCTGAAACTGAGTTAAAGTGAGTGGAGTAGTGAGTGGAACTGAGTGGAAATGAGTGAAGTGTGTGGAAGTGAGTGGAAGTGAGTGGACGTGAGTGGAGTGAGTGGAAGTGAGTGGAAGTGAGTGGAAGTTACTGGAAGTTCGTGGAAGTGAGTGGAAGTGAGTGGAAGTGAGTGGAAAGTGAGTGGAAGTTAGTGGAGTAGTGAGTGGAATGAAGCTCTTTTTTGCTCTCCGGGGCTTAGTTAAGGAGAAAACTCTGTTTAAACTTTTTATAACTTACAAAAAAAATATAATTAATACAAAATTTAATTTTTTTAAATTTTTTAGAAAATGCGAATTTGTGGACGGTAATATATCAAAAGAAGCTCTTTTTTCGCTCTCGGGGGCTTAGATGAAGAGAAGCTCTATTTAAACTTTTTATAACTTAAAAAATAAAAATAATTAATACAAAATTGAAATTTTTCAATTTTTTTAGAAAATACGAAGTTTTGGACGGTAGTGAGTTGAAGTGGGTGAGAGTGAGTGGAGTAGTGAGTGGAAGTGAGTGGAAGTGAGTGGAGTGAGTGGAAGTGAGTGGAAGTGAACAAAAGTGAGTGGAAGCGAGTGAAAGGGACTGGAAGTAAGTGGAACTGAGTGGTGGGAGTGGAAGTGAGTGGAAGTGAGTTGAAGTGGGTGAGAGTGAGTGGAGTAGTGAGTGGAGTAGTGAGTGGAAGTGGGTGAAAGTGAGTGGAGTAGTGGCTGGAAGTGAGTGAAAGTGAGTAGAAGTGAAAGGAAGTGAGTGGAGTGAGTGGAAGTGAGTGGAAGTGAGTAGAAGTTTGAGGAAGTGAGTGGAGGGAGTGGAAGTGGGTGGAAGTGAGCAAAAGTGAGTGGAAATGAGTGGAAGTGAGTGGAAATGAGTGGGAGTGAGTTTAAATGAGTTGAAGTGAGTGGTGGGAGTGGTGGGAGTGGAAGTGAGTGGAAGTGAGTTGAAGTGGGTGAGAGTGAGTGGAAGTGAGTTGAAGTGGGTGAGAGTGAGTGGAGTAGTGAGTGGAAGTGCTATAGAACAATGTAAGGAATTTCAAGTCAAAATATCATCACATCTTAAAAAATATGGCTTTCATCTCAGGAAATGGATATCCAATAACGAAAAAGTCTTACAGTCAATAAATGTTAACTCCCAGAACGAAGTTTTAGACAATGGCGAAGGTTAATCGTTAAGAACAATAGGCCTGCAGAAGACCCCCAAAGCAATTCGTTTTCCATCAAAATAAGCCTTGCGAACGACAAGTAGATAACTAAACGCTTAGCATTATCATATTTGAACCAGTGGGATGGCTAACCCCAATCACAGTGACAGCAAAATTATTTATTCAGCATATATGAAAAATTCATAGTGAATGGGATGAGCCATTGGATGAAACTCTTACAAAGGAATGTGTAAAATTTACGCAACATTTCTTATCACTTACTTTAATTAAGATAAACAGATGGCTTTATCAATCACACGAATCATCTATCTAACTTCACGGGTTTGCAGACGCATCAGAGAAGGCATATGCTGCGGTAATATATTTAAAAACAGATACGCAAATAATAAGTAAAGTGAATCCAGTAAAAAGTAAGAAGACGCCTCCTAAGTTGGAACTAGGTGCAGCCCACCTTTGGTCAAAATTGTTATATAAAATAAAGGGAATATTTAAGGCAGATATTCCCATGTATGCTTGGAGTGATTCCACAATTACTTTGGCGTGGATCAAAAACTCGGCAAATAAAGATAAATTCATCAGGACTAGAGTTTCTGAAATCCAACAGTAAAATGGGGTTATGTTAAATCAAACGAAAACGTAGCAGACATCGGGTCAAGGGGAATCCATCCTATAAAACTTGAACACAACACTCTTTGGTGGAATGGTCCTCATTGGTTATAAAAAAGCGAAGATAATTTGTCAACTGAGCAGCCTAAAGAAGTTTTTGTTACAGTAACAAAGACACAACAATCTAGTTATACGATACATAAGAAATTATAAGTAAATTCTCATCGTTTAGCAAAATAAAGCGAGTTATTGCCTACGTACGTTTCATCAAAAAATTGAAGTAAAATAATGATGTACCTACTTAACAGCAGATGAGCTGCGAGCAGCAGAAATAGCTATTATATGAAACCATCAATATACCGAAATCCCTAACGAGTTTATGCAATTAAAAAACGGTATGTAGCAGCAAATTAGCTTCCCTACGTCCGCGTCTAGACGAAAATGGTATTATGAGAGTAGGAGGTCGCCTGAAATTTGCTAACATACCATATAATAATTAAACAAAAATCTGCATTATTTGAATTGATCATAAACGAAATACATCATTCAACTCTTCAGGGTGGTAATCGTCTAGTCGAATCTACCATCAGAAGACAATACTGGGTAATTGGTCTTAAAAATTCTGTTAAGAAATGTATTCGCAGATGTACTAAATGTTTAAGATACAAAAAAGAGCAACAACATCAGCTTATGGGGATACTTCCGCAATACCGTGTGAATGTATCACAACCATTTACGCACTGTGGTATAGATTACGCTGGCCGTCTTTATAGAAAATGCTCAAATGGAAGAGGGCAAAAGGCTTTTAAAAGCTATGTGGCATTATTAATATGTATGGCTACTAAAGCTGTCCATCTTGAAATCGTCAGTAACTTAACAACAGAAGCATTTCTTGGCGCATTAAAGAGATTCCTTGCCAGGAGGGGAAAAAGCAGCCATTTATACTCTGACAATGTCAAAAATTGCATAGGAGCGGCTAAAAATTAGATACAGAATTCATCGCGGCAATTAAAAATAACACTAATGTCGCTCCAATATTAGAAAATGAAAAAATAAATTGGTGTTTTATCCCCCCCGCAAGTCCTCACTTCGGAAAAATATGGGAAGCGGCGGTAAAATCCATGAAGTACCACCTTAAAAGAATAATAGGTGAAAACAAACTCGCGAGGAGCATAGCACACTACTATCGCAATTTGAAGCAATATTAAACCCAAGAACACTGCATGATCTTAATAAAAGTCCAGAAGGAATTGCGACTCTCACTCCAGATCATTTTTTTATAGGTCGACCTGTAATATTATGCCCTGAGGAAAACAAACACAGCAAAATAAGCTGTTTGGATCAATGAAAGCCTCTGCAAAATCTAAAGACTAATTTTTGGAATCAATGGAAAGCAGAATATTTGTGCTCTCTACAGCAACGGTTTAAATGGAAGACGAAAACCAGAACCCTTGTACTTGGCCAAGTAGTAATCATAAGAAATGAAGACACACATCCAGATCGTTGGCCGCCAGGAAGGGTGACGGAAGTTCATCCAGGTAAGGATTGAATAGTAAGAGTTGTGACCTTAAAGACACAGAATGCGATATTAAAAAGACCTATGCATAAACTCTGTCCATTAGAACATCATGCTACGAAAGATACAAATAATGATTTGCTTGTCGAACCAGATAAAGAGGAACTCCCAATAAAAGTAAGATCAAATCTTACAAGAGTGCTATCATCAAATACAACATTACTTACGCTCACGTTATTAAGTTTGTGTATGATCTTAAATTCACATTCGACTAGCGATCCAAAGGTACGAGACATTAAGAATAATACTGCTATATATTAAGACGCCATAAGTGAAATAAATGTTGTATCATCATCTTGGAATCTTGTAGTCTACTATGAAATGAAACCTTATTTTAAAACTTAAGAAGGCTTCCAAACAAGTACACATTTCCAAGGAAATTTGTCCAAGACTTTAAACATTTGAGGATCAATGCTGGTTAGTGCTATGAAACATGAAGTACCTGATAAGCAAAATAGAATTAAATAACCGCCTACTACTGAATGAAGGTTCCAGACCAAAGCGAAATGCCCCACTTAATTTGATTGGCTCATTATACCATGTTATCTTTGGACTTATGGATGAAGATGACCGCCAAACCTTCGAAAGTAACATGAAGAACTTATTGTTAAATCAGCACGATCTTAAACAACTAGCAAAAAAGCAAACATCAGTTAATCTATTGAAAAGAACAAGCGAAGGAGTAAACTCACACTTTGCTGATATCAAAGATAAAATCGAATATACAAGTTCAACCATGAATGAACATTATTATGTATATTGAGAATCGATCAGATTTTTTATGATAACTATGCAAATTCATGATCTTATCGATGAGTGCAACGATGTTCAAAAGGAGGCGATAGAATTACTGTTAGACATCAACCATGAAAAGGTTCATCCTGCATTAATTTGGCCCCAGCAGCTACAAACTAAAATAGTACTAATTCGTGATGCGCTTCCAGATAAACTTGCATTGCCGGGAAGACATAATGGGTCTGAACTAAAAGAAATATGGTATCTTCTAACTGGCACAGGAATCTTTATTGGAACTCAACTCATAATAGGTTTAAAAATTTCACAATTTAACAGGCAAGTGTCATCCCTATATATAAAGGAATAACGTTACTGACTGACTGACTCACTCAGTCAACATCGCCCAGCCCAAACCGCAAGAGATAGGAGGCTGCAATTTGGTATGCAGGTTCCCCCTCTGTCGTAGACATCTGCTAAGACGGGGTTTTTGGAAATTCATTCGGGGAGGGGCAAAACTCACCTTTCACGGCCAGTCCAAACCCTTTAGCTAGAAACCTGAAATTTGAAATATGCCTTCCTGGGAGTATGTTCTAACTTCTTGATGAGGTACGTTTTAGAATTTTAGCCAGTAACGTTGTAAAAATGAGGGTTTAAAGCGAAAAGTCTCCCCCTTTACAACACATGGGATTTAAAATATTTTGTATTTTTCTAAAAGATTATTTGAATTTTTTCAATTTGTATTTTTCTAAAAAAATTATTTAAAATTCCTTAGATATTATCAGAATACAAAATTTTCCCAAATCTGTTTATGATAATGTTTATTAGTTTAGGATAATAAAGATATACAGCCTTTGTTTAAACGTAAATGGACAGAAAATAAAAACGCGTGTGATTTCGATTTTAGATTTTAAGAGACTCAACTTTATTTACAAAAATTACCTACTTATATACTATCTTACAACTTACAATAGATTCCTATCTTTTACGTTGCTATGCATGTGAGAAAGTTCCAATCATAAATTATGTGTTTTTATGGCCAAACATAAACACACAACAGATAATGCATTGTACGATAAGCGACCAATGCACTGATACTTAAAACATGTGCGATCAACTACTGCATAAACAAGCATATCAATAATGCTCAAACAAAACATATACAAAACAAATAATCTATATAGTTTATTTGACACAATGTTATTTTAATGATTAGAACCATTCCCCTTCAACATAGCCTTATCATTAAATTTATATTTAAAGAAAATACATAAGACTTATTTTATTATTCAAAGGTAATGATATTCGTCTTAGATAAGAAAAACTGTTTTTTATTACATTCAACATTCTGCCCGCTCTGAAAGATCCTAATCTTTCTGAATATACAAGTAAATTAGAAAATAATTATTGGAAAATAAAAATGATTAAATTCTACCCTATGCTAAACGAGGTAGCGCCACGGTCGCTGGCAAATAGGTAGTTGACATTTGGCACATCTTCTGCAGTACCCAAAACAAGGTAATCACGATGACAACGATGATGATGAATGTAATAAAACTGATACCATAGTTGTTTAGATGGTGGCCTTCTAATGGTGTCGGGAAACCGAGAATTTTGGTTTCTTTCGGAATATCTGGTATTTTGAATATTTCCATTTCACCAATTAGCTTGAGATGATTTATCTTTGGAATGAATGTTGATATGTTCATAGCTGGGAAAACATAATTACTTTCTGATGTCTTTGCATCATATGCCCACAAATGAAGATCTGCCGCTTCCAAATGACAATCAGCTTCCATGGTTAATATGCCAGACCCATGAAGAGTAATGTGTTGTGCTCTTCCATGGCATGTTACGTCGGCAATTGTTTCTTCAGTCACTGAAAAGATCCATGTGTTCGGTGCATGTGTTTGGCGCCAATAGTTGTGAAGTTTTTTGATTTCTATTTCACAGCTATCTGGTAATCTCTCTGACCGTAGAAATAGCTTCACTTCGCAGCTAGTTACCGCTCTGATGCTGAATAACGGATGAATCTGATGACATATAGTGATGTCTCTCATTCTTTGACAATGCTCAAAGTTGTCGTTATCCAAAATATAATATAACGTCTTCCGTTCGTCGATGAGGAAATATCTGTTATTGCTGTGGATGTTTATGGAGAACCCATCATGTGCTGTCGGATACTGGTACACCTCATATGCGTGAAAGATCTCGTTATTTATCAAGGGTATTTGAAAACTGAAAAGTACAAATTCAGCTGTTGTTCGTGTGGAAACTCTTGCTACCTTAGCAAGTTCTACTGTATCTTCTGTTGGCAACCGTAAATTGTTATTAAGGTTGCTTTTTATAAGTACAATTTGATTTCTAAACTTCTTTATCGGTAGAATTCCATTAAGAAAATTTCCGTTTGCGTTGAATATAGCTCCAATTAGATCTTCTTGAATTCGTTCTAAAACTCCAAGTGACATTAAAATGTTAGATATCATCTTGATTCGTGCGGCTTCATCTTTAGTCTCATTAATTTCCCCTTCTAGTGAACTGATCGCACCACTTAGCGTTTGGATATCTTTGAAAACTGCTTTATTCTGTTTCCTGATTATCTCCATGGTCATATCTTGCACTGATGACAAGTTTCTGACGACGTTGAGCAAATACTCCTTATTTATTTTATTATGTTTGAGTTTCTGAGCAACATCTTCTGCATGTTCTTCGTCCATCAGGCCAAACAGAGAGTGAAATATGCCACCAACAAACGGCAATAGTGACCTTTTCTGTCTCTTTATAGCCGAAGCCATTATCATTTCGTGCCTAAAGCCCCAATAATGTGAATATTGAAGCTGATGACACTGATGAAAAAGAAGGGAAATTGGCAAACTAAAAGAAAATCTCAACAATATCAAAGATGTGGGTAGCATTTATCTACTCGAAAATATAAAGAGCTCCTGGCATAAACAAATGGAGTCTATTAAATAGCTCTACATAAAACTTTGCACAGAATTACTGGTAAGGGACGATGTTCTCGAAGATTTAGAGGAGATCGAGAAGGGCTTCATTTCACGACCTATTTAAAAAATTTGTACATGAAAACACAAAATTACCGAATGTTGAAATACTTTTGCGCCTTAAAACATTAATGAAAGGTGACGCAATAAAACTGATTCAGCACTTACCCACTACTGAAAACAACTATAGATGCGGGTGGGATATCGTAAATCAAAGATTTAGCAACCAAAGAATTTTATTCATGACTCTTATTGATAAAATACCTAGATCAACCAAATGTTAGTAGCAACGAACGAATTTGTGTTGAATGCGATGTGAATTAATATGAAAGATGCGATCCCATATTGGCACGAATAATAATAAGAAAAATCGATAAAGAGGGGCTACTACAATACGAACAAAGCACAAGAAAATATAAAGAAATACAAGTTTTAACAGTCGTGCTTGAGTTTCTTGAGCAACAACATCAGGCACTAAAAGCAACGCGGTAAATAAAGAATGGCCCATTTCAAAAACAACAAAGTAAAAAACATCCTTTTTAACGGAATCACAACACCCATAATGTTTATATTGCCAGCTCACTGGTCATAGCACAAATGCTTGCAAAAAACTATTAGCGATGGAAGTAATAACATCCATTATTGAAGAAGCCGCACAAATTCCAAGAACAAAAGAAAATACAAGAATAGCAGGCTTTGGCGACATATATGAAGGTATGGCTAAATTAAAAACGACAGTAGAAATTTAACCGAGATTCATGAGTAATACGAAATTGGTGACAACGGCCTTCATTTTGACCCCCCTACACTCACCAAACAAAGTCTGTAATGGCAACTGAAAATTTTGCTGTTATTACGGGAAATTTTGCTAATTTGAGCCCAGCGGTATTTTTTGCTAATATTAGCAACACATGTCTGCTGACGTGTAGTACAATTTTTTTTTCCATATTTTATATTATTTATTGAATCTTCACTTTTAAAAACTGTGAACTAACAATAATTATCCAAATCTTAAAACTAAATATTAATTGTTAAGTCCATCCAGTGCCAGACTGATGTTATGTGGTTCAACTGGGACCATTATTTCCCCTTATTATTAGCGGACCAGATCCGCAGTGTCCCTCCTCCTAAGACGCTGGTGGCCGTGATTATCAGTTAAGTTACGGGCTAGTATGTTGGGGGTGTGTTTCCAGTTTTGTTAAATAGCGTTGACAGTGTCTAATAATTTCATCTTTGACCAGGGGTACATTCAGGTCTTTATGTATGTTGTAATTCCTAACATATCAGGGTGCGTTCGTGATCGTCCTCAAGAATTTATTTTGCAATCTCTGAATTTTCCCTATATTGGACGCAGATGCAGTACCCCAGAGCTGAATTCCGTAGCACCATATGGGTTTCACGATCGAATTGTAAATGAGTAATTTGCAGTCCAGGCCTAGTTTAGAGTTTTTGCCAGTTTAATGATTCGAAAAAGACTGTGTACTGATCCTCCGTTATGGAGAATCTGGGGGGAGAATAAATTGACGAAATCACTAAGTCCTTACGGAATTCTTCAAAACATATAGTAGTGGCCTGAAGATAATTTTCGCAAAGATCACACATAAGAAAATGTTTTAATCTAGATTTAATGAGAATAGCTGATCCTCCACATGACCTGCCTCTTGGGTCCTTAGTATCATACATTGTGTACCCGCGAATTGAAAATGAACTTCTCAGGGTTAAATGGGTCTCAGAAATAAGCATTACGTCAATTTGCTGATTTCTGAGAAAATACTCGAGCTCTTCTTTATGTTGGCATATGCCGTTAGCATTCCAGTAACATAGTACATAGTATGTAGTACAATGAAATTAGTAGCTGCTACTAAATTTTAGTAAACTTTTTGTAAAGCGGAATTTAAAACCGGTTTGCTAAAATCAGCAAAAAGAATTTACTAAATATTGCGAGTAATAGTACACAATTTTGAATTTATTTTTGTACAGAGCATCAAATTTTTTTATATTTTATTTATTTTTTTTTTTTTCAAAAAATATTTTATACAAAATTTTGTTTTATACAAAATTAATTTCTGTTTTGAAAAATATTTTAGTCAATATTTTTGTTTTTAGTTTTAGGTTAAAATTTTAATTGTTTTTAGGATGTCAAATTTTCAGACATGAGTCGGTATATTCACTTCCGGTCCCTTTTTTAATTTATGTAACATTTTAAGGCAATTCAAGTGTGTAGGTGTAAGTTTTAATTAGAAATATTATTCCTACAATATATACTTTTTTAAAATTAGTATTTTTTTTGCTAATTTTAGCAAATCGGGTTTCATAAATTTGTAAAATGATTTCTGAAATTAGCAACAAAAATTTGTAAATATTCTGTAAAAACTTTGTAATTTGTAAAATGTAAATAGCAAAATAATTTGCCAAATAATAATTTTTTTACTAAAAATCAGTACAAAAATAGTAAAGTGGGATTGAAAACCGTTTACAAATTTTTCTACTAACTTTTTTTTTCTGAGTGCAGCATTAGCTCACCCTGATGTCATTTGAATGCAATATTGAAAAATGGCATAACTACAACTTAAGTTGGTTATACACACTATGTATTTTACAGTGTGATTGTCAAATTTCCCACTGCAAAATATATACATGGTGTGTAAAAGCAAAGAAAATTTGCTTCTGTAAATTTAAATTAGAGTGTGTTCTATTTTCATCTTACAAAGCACCTGGCATCAGCTGTTTTGCAAGTCAATTGTTTGTGACGACAATAATAATAATAACATTAAATATAAAGCACGTTTTTTCTTAAACTTTTTTTCCTTCATTTTTTATTTTTCAATTTTATGACAGCTATTATTAAAATAATGCAGCAAATTGCAATTTTTACTCCATTTTTTAAACTTAATTTTCAAGAACACAAAACTCCCGCGAAAAATAAAAAAAGGTCATAACAAAAATAGCTGTTTTGAACTATTGTAGTTTATGTCAGATGAAACTAAAAACGTAAGTGTGAAAGCAAAAATTATAAACCTTTACCGGATCCAAACTTTAATAAGTCGGAGCGGATTAATATGGTTATCGGTAGCGACTTTTTTTATAAAATATTGGCAAGCGGTGTTCACAAATAAGGCAAAATACTACACTGAGTTGGATTTTATCTGGAGTAATACATGCATTAATACATTCAAACCAATTAGAAATTACTTTAGCAGTAACTACAGGTATTGAACGATTTTGGGAGATAGAGGAAATTGAAAATGAAGATGAAGGATCATATGATGACTATTTCCTTATCGACTATGCTTCGACAGCATAGTCTATCTTTTAAGCAGGACACGTGCTTGGAGATTCGTATAAAAGGGCAATAGGACGGTTTATAAACCTTGAAAGAAAGCTCGAAGCAAATGACGGATTACGATTAGAGTACTTTAAATTTATGAATGAATACATTTTCACGGGTCACAAGGAACAAGTACCAGCAAATCAGCAAGGAAAATACTATCTACCACATCAAGCGGTTATTCAGGAGAACATCATCACCACAAGAGTATGGGTGGTATTTGATGCTTCAAGCAAATCAACTAACGGAAGAAGTCTCAATGACAGGCTCCATGTGGGTCCCAAACTGCAAAGGGACAAATTTGATATTATCGCTAACTGGAGATGTTGGAGATACGTTATTTCAGGTGATGTGGAAAAAATATTCCGTCAAATCAAAGTAGCGGAACAAGATCAACAATATTAATTTATTCTCTGGGGGGAGAACAAAGATGACCCGTTTAAAGAATATAAACTTACCACAGTTTGCACTTATGGTACGGCATCCGCACCTTTCTTGGAAAAAATAACGCTTCAAGAAATTGCCAATCGTTGTAATATACCATCCATATCTCATCTTTGACTTATATATGGACGGTCTTCTAACTGATACTATAGAACAATGTAAGGAATTTCAAGTCAAAATATCATCACATCTTAAAAAATATGGCTTTCATCTCAGGAAATGGATATCCAATAACGAAAAAGTCTTACAGTCAATAAATGTTAACTCCCAGAACGAAGTTTTAGACAATGGCGAAGGTTAATCGTTAAGAACAATAGGCCTGCAGAAGACCCCCAAAGCAATTCGTTTTCCTTCAAAATAAGCCTTGCGAACGACAAGTAGATAACTAAACGCTTAGCATTATCATATTTGAACCAGTGGGATGGCTAACCCCAATCACAGTGACAGCAAAATTATTTATTCAGCATATATGGAAAATTCATAGTGAATGGGATGAGCCATTGGATGAAACTCTTACAAAGGAATGTGTAAAATTTACGCAACATTTCTTATCACTTACTTAAATTAAGATAAACAGATGGCTTTATCAATCACACGAATCATCTATCTAACTTCACGGGTTTGCAGACGCATCAGAGAAGGCATATGCTGCGGTAATATATTTAAAAACAGATACGCAAATAATAAGTAAAGTGAATCCAGTAAAAAATAGAAGACGCCTCCTAAGTTGGAACTAGGTGCAGCCCACCTTTGGTCAAAATTGTTATATAAAATAAAGGGAATATTTAAGGCAGATATTCCCATGTATGCTTGGAGTGATTCCACAATTACTTTGGCGTGGATCAAAAACTCGGCAAATAAAGATAAATTCATCAGGACTAGAGTTTCTGAAATCCAACAGTAAAATGGGGTTATGTTAAATCAAACGAAAACGTAGCAGACATCGGGTCAAGGGGAATCTATCCTATAAAACTTGAACACAACTCTCTTTGGTGGAATGGTCCTCATTGGTTATAAAAAAGCGAAGATAATTTGTCAACTGAGCAGCCTAAAAAAGTTTTTGTTACAGTAACAAAGACACAACAATCTAGTTATACGATACATAAGAAATTATAAGTAAATTCTCATCGTTTAGCAAAATAAAGCGAGTTATTGCCTACGTACGTTTCATCAAAAAATTGAAGTAAAATAATGATGTACCTACTTAACAGAAGATGAGCTGCGAGCAGCAGAAATAGCTATTATATGAAACCATCAATATACCGAAATCCCTAACGAGTTTATGCAATTAAAAAACGGTATGTAGCAGCAAATTAGCTTCCCTACGTCCGCGTCTAGACGAAAATGGTATTATGAGAGTAGGAGGTCGCCTGAAATTTGCTAACATACCATATAATAATTATACAAAAATGTGCATTATTTGAATTGATCATAAACGAAATACATCATTCAACTCTTCAGGGTGGTAATCGTCTAGTCGAATCTACCATCAGAAGAAAATACTGGGTAATTGGTCTTAAAAATTCTGTTAAGAAATGTATTCGCAGATGTACTAAATGTTTAAGATACAAAAAAGAGCAACAACATCAGCTTATGGGGATACTTCCGCAATACCGTGTGAATGTATCACAACCATTTACGCACTGTGGTATAGATTACGCTGGCCGTCTTTATAGAAAATGCTCAAATGGAAGAGGGCAAAACGCTTTTAAAAGCTATGTGGCATTATTAATATGTATGGCTACTAAAGCTGTCCATCTTGAAATTGTCAGTAACTTAACAACAGAAGCATTTCTTGGCGCATTAAAGAGATTCCTTGCCAGGAGGGGAAAAAGCAGCCATTTATACTCTGACAATGTCAAAAATTGCATAGGAGCGGCTAAAAATTAGATACAGAATTCATCGCGGCAATTAAAAATAACACTAATGTCGCTCCAATATTAGAAAATGAAAAAATAAATTGGTGTTTTATCCCCCCCGCAAGTCCTCACTTCGGAAAAATATGGGAAGCGGCGGTAAAATCCATGTAGTACCACCTTAAAAGAATAATAGGTGAAAACAAACTCGCGAGGAGCATAGCACACTACTATCGCAATTTGAAGCAATATTAAACCCAAGAACACTGCATGATCTTAATAAAAGTCCAGAAGGAATTGCGACTCTCACTCCAGGTCATTTTCTTATAGGTCGACCTGTAATATAATGCCCTGAGGAAAACAAACACAGCAAAATAAGCTGTTTGGATCAATGAAAGCCTCTGCAAAATCTAAAGACTAATTTTTGGAATCAATGGAAAGCAGAATATTTGTGCTCTCTACAGCAACGGTGTAAATGGAAGACGAAAACCAGAACCCTTGTACTTGGCCAAGTAGTAATCATAAGAAATGAAGACACACATCCTGATCGTTGGCCGCTAGGAAGGGTGACGGAAGTTCATCCAGGTAAGGATTGAATAGTAAGAGTTGTGACCTTAAAGACAGAGAATGCGATATTGAAAAGACCTATGCATAAACTCTGTCCATTAGGACATCATGCTACGAAAGATACAAATAATGATTTGCTTGTCGAACCAGATAAAGAGGAACTCCCAATAAAAGTAAGATCAAATCTTACAAGAGTGCTATCATCAAATACAACATTACTTACGCTCACGTTATTAAGTTTGTGTATGATCTTAAATTCACATTCGACTAGCGATCCAAAGGTACGAGACATTAAGAATAATACTGCTATATATTAAGACGCCATAAGTGAAATAAATGTTGTATCATCATCTTGGAATCTTGTAGTCTACTATGAAATGAAACCTTATTTTAAAACTTAAGAAGGCTTCCAAACAAGTACACACTTCCAAGGAAATTTGTCCAAGACTTTAAACATTTGAGGATCAATGCTGGTTAGTGCTCCGAAACATGATAAGCAAAAGAGAATTAAATAACCGCCTACTACTGAATGAAGGTTCCAGACCAAAGCGAAATGCCCCACTTAATTTGATTGGCTCATTATACCATGTTATCT
The DNA here is from genome assembly GCA_949748255.1 of Eustalomyia histrio. Lineage (NCBI taxonomy): Eukaryota > Metazoa > Arthropoda > Insecta > Diptera > Anthomyiidae > Eustalomyia > Eustalomyia histrio. The sequence goes on from OX456526.1 coordinate 98,434,958, forward strand.
TTGGACTTATGGATGAAGATGACCGCCAAACCTTCGAAAGTAACATGAAGAACTTATTGTTAAATCAGCACGATCTTAAACAACTAGCAAAAAAGCAAACATCAGTTAATCTATTGAAAAGAACAAGCGAAGGAGTAAACTCACACTTTGCTGATATCAAAGATAAAATCGAATATACAAGTTCAACCATGAATGAACATTATTATGTATATTGAGAATCGATCAGATTTTTTATGATAACTATGCAAATTCATGATCTTATCGATGAGTGCAACGATGTTCAAAAGGAGGCGATAGAATTACTGTTAGACATCAACCATGAAAAGGTTCATCCTGCATTAATTTGGCCCCAGAAGCTACAAACTAAAATAGTACTAATTCGTGATGCGCTTCCAGATAAACTTGCATTGCCGGGAAGACATAATGGGTCTGAACTAAACGAAATATGGTATCTTCTAACTGGCACAGGAATCTTTATTGGAACTCAACTCATAATAGGTTTGAAAATTTCACAATTTAACAGGCAAGTGTCATCTCTATATATAAAGGAATAACGTTACTGACTGACTGACTCACTCAGTCAACATCGCCCAGCCCAAACCGCAAGAGATAGGAGGCTGCAATTTGGTATGCAGGTTCCCCCTCTGTCGTAGACATCTGCTAAGACGGGGTTTTTGGAAATTCATTCGGGGAGGGGCAAAACTCACCTTTCACGGCCAGTCCAAACCCTTTAGCTAGAAACCTGAAATTTGAAATATGCCTTCCTGGGAGTATGTTCTAACTTCTTGATGAGGTACGTTTTAGAATTTTAGCCAGTAACGTTGTTAAAATGAGGGTTTAAAGCGAACAGTCTCCCCCTTTACAACACATGGGATTTAAAATATTTTGTATTTTTCTAAAAGATTATTTGAATTTTTTCAATTTGTATTTTTCTAAAAAAATTATTTAAAATTCCTTAGATATTATCAGAATACAAAATTTTCCCAAATCTGTTTATGATAATGTTTATTAGTTTAGGATAATAAAGATATACAGCCTTTGTTTAAACGTAAATGGACAGAAAATAAAAACGCGTGTGATTTCGATTTTAGATTTTAAGAGACTCAACTTTATTTACAAAAATTACCTACTTATATACTATCTTACAACTAACAATAGATTCCTATCTTTTACGTTGCTATGCATGTGAGAAAGTTCCAATCATAAATTATGTGTTTTTATGGCCAAACATAAACACACAACAGATAATGCATTGTACGATAAGCGACCAATGCACTGATACTTAAAACATGTGCGATCAACTACTGCATAAACAAGCATATCAATAATGTTCAAACAAAACATATACAAAACAAATAATCTATATAGTTTATTTGACACAATGTTATTTTAATGATTAGAACCATTCCCCTTCAACATAGCCTTATCATTAAATTTATATTTAAAGAAAATACATAAGACTTATTTTATTATTCAAAGATAATGATATTCGTCTTAGATAAGAAAAACTGTTTTTTATTACATTCAACATTCTGCCCGCTCTGAAAGATCCTAATCTTTCTGAATATACAAGTAAATTAGAAAAATAATTATTGGAAAATAAAAATGATTAAATTCTACCCTATGCTAAACGAGGTAGCGCCACGGTCGCTGGCAAATAGGTAGTTGACATTTGGCACATCTTCTGCAGTACCCAAAACAAGGTAATCACGATGACAACGATGATGATGAATGTAATAAAACTGATAACATAGTTGTTTAGATGGTGGCCTTCTAATGGTGTCGGGAAACCGAGAATTTTCGTTTCTTTCGGAATATCTGGTATTTTGAATATTTCCATTTCACCAATTAGCTTGAGATGATTTATCTTTGGAATGAATGTTGATATGTTCATAGCTGGGAAAACATAATTACTTTCTGATGTCTTTGCATCATATGCCCACAAATGAAGATCTGCCGCTTCCAAATGACAATCAGCTTCCATGGTTAATATGCCAGACCCATGAAGAGTAATGTGTTGTGCTCTTCCATGGCATGTTACGTCGGCAATTGATTCTTTAGTCACTGAAAAGATCCATGTGTTCAGTGCATGTGTTTGGCGCCAATAGTTGTGAAGTTTTTTTATTTCTATTTCACAGCTATCTGGTAATCTCTCTGACCGTAGAAATAGCTTCACTTCGCAGCTTGTTACCGCTCTGATGCTGAATAACGGATGAATCTGATGACATATAGTGATGTCTCTCATTCTTTGACAATGCTCAAAGTTGTCGTTATCCAAAATATAATATTACGTCTTCCGTTCGTCGATGAGGAAATATCTGTTATTGCTGTGGATGTTTATTGAGAACCCATCATGTGCTGTCGGATACTGGTACACCTCATATGCGTGAAACATCTCGTTATTTATCAAGGGTATTTGAATACTGAAAAGTACAAATTCAGCTGTTGTTCGTGTGGAAACTCTTGCTACCTTAGCAAGTTCTACTGTATCTTCTGTTGGCAACCGTAAATTGTTATTAAGGTTGCTTTTTATAAGTACAATTTGATTTCTAAACTTCTTTATTGGTAGAATTCCATTAAGAAAATTTCCGTTTGCGTTGAATATAGCTCCAATTAGATCTTCTTGAATTCGTTCTAAAACTTGAAGTGACATTAAAATGTTAGATATCATCTTGATTCGTGCGGCTTCATCTTTAGTCTCATTAATTTCCCCTTCTAGCGAACTGATCGCACCACTTATCGTTTGGATATCTTTGAAAACTGCTTTATTCTGTTTCCTGATTATCTCCATGGTCATATCTTGCACTGATGACAAGTTTCTGACGACGTTGAGCAAATACTCCCCATTTATTTTATTATGTTTGAGTTTCTGAGCAACATCTTCTGCATGTTCTTCGTCCATCAGGCCAAACAGAGAGTGGAATATGCCACCAACAAACGGCAATAGTGACCTTTTCTGTCTCTTTATAGCCGAAGCCATTATCATTTCGTGCCTGTTGATGACTCGTTCGTACATCACTTGTAAACTTTGATATGCTGATGACTGGTACACTGCTTCTTTGGTTTCCAGCTTGCCAAGGGATGTCATAGCTTCATCTAGGGATTTTACGGCTGCTACATATTCGCTTATGTTGACATGTACGGTATACTCCATGATGTTTTAGTTAACCCAACCGTAGCTACCTCATCGAAGAATATCCCTGTCTCATTTCTAAATTTAGTTATATTAGTTTGTGCTCTAATTGGATTTATAATAGATAATAATGAAATTAACATAAACACCATATTTTTATTTTTAAACTTATTATTTTTTTCTTTATGGTTAATATATGTCCTATTTTTATTCAACAATATTTTTGACTTATTTAAAGGTGCTTTATTCACATAATTTTTTCCATTATTTTCTAAAACTGGATTGACCAGTTTATTTTTCCTTATTGCAGAATCTTTAGAATCACAGAATGGTTTTTCCAGATCCTCTTCTGTTTCCTCAGTGGGAAAAGGACAAACATTGTGAATCGACCTTTTCGTTTCCCCATGGCTGGTCCTTACGTCCACCATTCTGCATAACCCATCCGAACCCAATATAGTTCGGATGACCCTCCCCCGCCTCCAGGAGACGGGAGGAGTGTTATCGTCTTTTAATAAAACTAATTGACCAGAGGGTCAATTCTCGTTCTGTGAAACGGTGAAATGAAAAGTTTTTTCACATTTTCATAGTATTTTTGATTCGCGTTTTGTGATAAAATGTAAAGAAATGTCAATACGTTTTCATATGAAAAAAAAAGTGGAACGAAACAAGATTTTTTCACGATTGCACAACACTGGCGATTCTTGTTTTGTGTAACAGTGCAACCAACTGTCAAAATATTTTCATATGAAAAAATTTTTTTCACAAACTATTTATAAATGAAACAAACATGGAGAAGGTTCTAAGAGGAAAGCGTGCCAGCGAAAACCAAAAGGAATATTTAATAAATTATTTAGAAGAGCATGTGGATATAGCAAACGATAAGTAAGTAGTTTTATTACCATAATCACAATTTTATTAATACCTTATTTACAGATTTGTAACTGCAGATGGTGCCAAATTTAGAGATGAAAAGTGGAAGGAATAAGCGGCGAGCCTCAACAGTCTTGGTGGGACCCAAAAGGATGGTGCGAAATGGAAGAAGTATTGGAGCGACTTAAGGTATATTTATTTATAGTTTATTTATATTCTTTATGAAATGTTTTTTTTTTAATAATATTAGACTTCATACGCGCACCAAATATAGCGCACTTAAGCAAGCGGAACAAAGAAGCGGCATAAATGGTATGAAGCAAACAAAACCACTGTCGCCACTAGAAGACCGAATTTTAAAAATTTTTACAAAAGAAGCAGTCGACGGTGATGAAACGCCAGAAGTAGGTTTTGAACAAAACCCAATTTTAAATAATATAAATATTGATGACGTTTGTGAACAGGCACAGAGGAGCTTTTGTCCGACTGTGAAATTAGTTTTAATATTGCAGCAGACACAGCAGAATATGCTGCAACCACTTCCAGTGGAATTTTGGGCGGTGATTCCTCAGCTGCTGCAACAACCCGATCAAAAAGAAGAAGAAAAAAACGCAGCCAGAGACACCGCAATTGGAAAAATTTTTAAAAATGGAGGAAAAAAACTGTCTGAAATGGAGATAGCAAACCATTTAAAAAAAGAACAAATTTCCGTTCTAAGGGAGCAGGTAGAAGCTACAAAAAAGCAAACTGAGGCAATAAAAGCCGGTACTCAGGCAAAAGAAAATATTGTAGCAAAGCTAGAAACCCTAATTAGAATTTGTTCTTATAAGTGAAGACCTATTTGTTTTTAATTTTTCCTTTGCGTTTTTAATTTTTCCTTTTTTTATAATATTTAAGATGGTATGAATAAGATTTTTTTTATTATGTAGTATTTAAAAAAATGTGATTTATTTATTATTTAAAAAAAAGTAAAGTACAGTATTATTAGTATAAGTAAATGTTTCTTGAATTTAATTATTAGTGTTAAAAAACGTGATATATTAATATAATTAATAAACTGAAATGTGATACAGTACAAATTTATGTTTGAATATTGTCTTACCTTTGCTCATCCCGAATTCTTTGTGTAAAATCCAATAATACAATTAATCCAGACATTTTAATATATTAATTAAAAAAAAAAAATTACGAACTTATTTCAATTTTGTTTACGTTTTTCTCTGTTTTGACATTTGTTTTAAATTTTGGATAACACAGTTGCAAAAGTTTCATAGGTACAGGTGGAATGAAATATTTTTTCACAATACAAACGAGAATCGCAAATTATGTATTGGTGAAAAGTTCGAGTGAAAAGTGCTTATGAAAACGAAAATAAAAAGTTTTTTTTCACTTCACATTATCACAGAACAAGAATTGACCCTCAGGTTTAATATTGTTATGTGGCTTATTCCACTTATATCTTTTTTGCAGCTCGGACAAATACTCTACGGACCAACGCTTCCAAAATTCCTCGGTATTTAATTGTACGGCCTTCCAATGTTCACGCAATTCGTGATAACTTTTATTTGTTGAAGAATCTATAAACGTCGAAAATGCTTCTCCTATTAAAAAATGTCCAGGCGTTAAGACTTCAAAATCATTCGGATTATCGGACAGTGGCGTCAATGGTCGAGAATTTAAAATCTTTTTAATTTCCGTCATTAAGGTATACAGTTCTTCAAAAGTCATTGTCCCGTCCGTAACTCTATAAAAATGCTTCTTCACAGATTTCACGCATGCTTCCCATAAACCACCAACATGCGGAGATCTTGCGGGTATATTTACCCACTCAATATTTTGCAAAGTGCAAAACTCATCTAACTTGACCCTATGCTGTTCTTTGGCAAACAACTGAAAAACTTCATTAAGGCTTTTTGAGCTGAATGTTAATGTCTGTTCCTCGTATCTTGTTATGTATGATGATAAGTCCTAGAAAATCGACACCTACATTCAAAAATGGACGCGTTCTTATTACCCTGTCTTTTGGTAACCCCTCCCCCCCCCCCCCCCCATTAACTGGTGAATTTCTTTTGGTTGAATTCTGAAGCACTTATAGCATTTGTTTATTATTTTCTTGACCAACTGTCGCCCTCGCAATGGCCAAAATTCCTGTCTCACAATTGCTAGTAATCCCTGAGGCCCTACATGTAAATGTTTATGATGCAAATTTTCAACCAATAATTCAACAATTCTCTCTTTGGAAGGAAGGAGAATTGGATGTTTTGCTTCAAAGGGTAAATCGCTTTTCTCTAATCTTCCTCCTACGCGAATAATTTCATTTTTATCCAATTGTGGACATAATGAAATTAAATTTGATGTCCTTGCAAGTCCTTTATTTGACTTTAACAAATTTTTTTCTTCACCAAAGTGCTCATTTTGAATATCCCGAATTAACAATACTAAGGCTTCTTTTCGATATTCTAAAAAGGAGTTTTTAACTCCCTTTTTCATCATATTTCTAAATTTCAACATATAAGCTATTATATTCTGGAGAAATCCGAACTGGTTTCTGTGGTTAATATTTCTCCACCACAATTGATTGTCCTGTGTTAATAACAACACTTTGCTACTCTTTTTCAGCATTGGAACATCCTTATCAGTGCTAAATTCTAATTCCTGCATTATTTTCTCCTTAAGAAATACAGGACCCTCAAACCAAAATTTATTATTTATAATTTCTCTTCCCAATAAGCCTCTCGAAATGAGGTCTGCTGGGTTATCTTCTGACTTAACATGTCGCCATTGTGCCACATAAGGGCTCGATTGGATAAGAGATACCCTATTCGACACATAAATGTGCAATTTAGCCGCATCCAGTCTAATCCAACTTAAAACAATAGTGGAGTCAGAGTAATAAAAAATGTTGTGGAGTTCCATCTTCAAACTTTCCACAACAGCTTTCATTAATTCTACTAATAGAACACCTGCGCAAAGCTCCAACCTTGGCAGTGTTACCACTTTAATCGGGACCACTCTTGATTTTGATGCCGCTAGTTGGGTACAAACATTACCGCAGCCATTAACTGACCTGACATATACTGCCGCACTATATGCCTTCATCGATGCATCACAGAACCCATGCAGTTCAATTTGTGTTGGTTTGACACAAACAACATGTCTGGGCACTTTCATCTCATTAAGATAGCCAAAATTCTCTTTAATCAATTTCCATTTGGAAGCAATCTCTTCAGGAATTTTTTCGTCCCAATCTAACTTTAACTTCCATAAGTCCTGTAATAGTATCTTTGTCATTACTATTACAGGCCCAATTAAGCCAAGTGGATCAAACATTATTGCAACCTCCCTTAATATGGTTCGCTTGGTTATTTTTTCCTGCACTGGCCATTTACATCTAAGCCCTAACTCATCAGACTTTGGAGTCCAGATGACACCTAGCGCTTATACAGAATTCAATTGCTCTGATTGAATTTCTAAGTTTACCTCCATATCATTTTCGTCAACGCCCTCTAGCAACGACTTTTCATTGGCACGCCACTTTCTTAAGGGCATTCCAAACTCCAGCATAATATTACTTATATCTTCTCTCTGAGACTTGACTGATTTAAGACAGTCTCCCCCTGTCATTAAATCATCCATATAAAAGTCGTTTCTAATTGACTCTGATTCTGTTGGAAATTGGTTTGATTTCCAATCAGCAATCTTTTGCAGGCATTTAACTGCCAAATAAGGAGCTGAAGATGTACCATATGTCACCGTTTTTAATGCATATGTTTGTAAGTTGTCATTTGGATTCCAGCGCCAAAATATCAATTGATATTTTCTATCAGCTTCTGGTACCAAATTTGCCTATACATTTTTTCAATGTCGGCAGAAAATACATAGCGATGCTTTCTAAACCGCAATAAAATATTGAACAGGTCCTCTTGAATACGAGGACCTGCATGCAACATATCATTTAATGACATATTTGTGGTCGTTTTGCATGATGCATCAAATACCACTCGTACTTTAGTGGATGTACTTCCTGGTTTTAAAACACAATGATGTGGTAAATAATAACCGCTGCTTATCTTAGAGTTGTTGGTCATAAGCTCCATATGACCCATTTCCAAATATTGTTTTAGAAAATCGCAGTATTGAACCCTTAGTTCTTGGTTCTTGGCCAATTTTCTTTCAAGCGCGAAAAACCGCCTTTTAGCAATGACAATAGAATTTCCTAAACCTTCAGGCTTGTTTTTAAATGGCAATGTCACTTGAAATTTACCATCTAGAAGTATTTTAACGTTTTCGCTAAAATTTTTCTCACACTCTTTCTCATCAACTGTCAATTTATTTATTTGTGGAACTTCTTCGATTTCCCAAAATTTTTCTTATATTCTGTCACATGACTCGCGGACTGTTGCAACTATATTTGGTTCTGGTTTGGAACCATTTATTTTTGTCATGCTATATGCCACCCCACCTTACTTAGTGTTTTGAAGTTTGGTTTTGGATTTTTGATCTTGCATTTTACCCTCACAGATGAGGTCAAAAATAAATTGATTTGACAAAAGTAAATCTATTCCATTCGGAATATAGTATTTCGGATCGGCTAATAAGACATCATCAGGAAAATCTCCTGTCATCATTTTTGTGTTCGGTACATCAGAAACAAACTTTTTCATGACTACCGCATTTAGGAAGGTTTTATAGTCGGAGACTTTTGACCTTAGATTTATACCCACCTTTTCGTGAGCTGAAGACCTTTTCATTTGCCAGCCTTCAAATTCTTTATTTATTTTTGAACCCTTTAATTTCAGTTTACTTCTGAATTCTTTGGAAATTATATTAACCTGCGATCCAACATCTAATAGGACCCGGCAATTTATCCACTGACCATTTCCAGTTTTCACTTCCACTATTGCTGTGGACAGAATTACTTCATCATTCTCCTGACTGTTTACTAGAACAGCTTTTTGAGGTATTTTCTCTTTATGAAGAAGAGAATGATGAGCCATATTGCATTTATTGCACATGAAGTTATTGATGCATGCCTTTTTCATATGACCAGAGCTTAAACATCTCGAACACACATTGTGTTCAATTACCTTATCCCATTTTTCTTTAATGGAAAGATTTCTAAACTTGGTACATTTATAGAGTGCATGACCGACTGCACAACCAAGTGGGCACTTGATTTTTATTGTATCTTTTGAGGGATTAGGCTTTTGGCTTGCTCCCTGAGAATACTGCGCTCCATGTTTTAAAGGATTTGTGCCGCTTTGGTTTGCCTCCCAAGATCTTTTTTCATTTCCTGAAGGATTTATACCTTTGTCGCCCCCCACGAACTGTTGGCTTGCCTCCAAGGAATAATGCATTTGATTAAGGAATTCAATGAAATTATCCAATTTTGGAAGATCTCTTGATTTTCCTAAATGCTGCTCAAATTGGATTCTTAATTTTTCATCCAATTTTCGCTGAAGCACGAAACACATAAATGCCTGATATGCTTCATCGGCTTCCATTTTCATAGCTCCCAGAGCCTGTACACTTTCATTTATAATTTCAATAAAGTTTTTAACACTTTTTTCGTTATAAACTACCGAAGGAGCGTCCAAAATTGACATAAAATACATTGAGGTGGTTGCCCTTTTATTTAAGTAATGATCCTTCAATATACTCCAGGCAGTCTCAAAGTTTTCATTTTTAGCAGACAACTTTGAAATTTTCTTAGCCGCATCTCCTACTACCTTCGTTTTCAAAACACACATTTTTTGAGTATTTGATTATGGTTGATCGATTATCAACTCTTCAAATAACTCTCTAAATGTGTCCCATTTAACCATTTTTCCGCTAAACTTTGGAAGATCAATTGCCGGTAAATTGAATGGCAAGGATTTGGCATAACTATCTATGCCAGGTATTCCTAAATACCTATCTCGCAGAGAGTAAAATACCTCTGTTAATTCATCGTCAGTAAATATTCCAACATATTGTATGAATATATTTTCTAACGTTTTGAATTTTTCTTTAAGGATGTCTATTGACACTTCCTTATTGTTGAATCTATCTATTTTAGATTCAAAATCATCCAATATATATTGGAATTGACGCACCAGACCATTATTCCGAACTTTCTCAGAATAGGGAGGCAGACCACTTATATCCATATTATTTTTTGGCATGAATTGCGGAGCAGTCGGCTCCTTTTCACGTCTATGAGTTGTCTCTCCCAAAACTGATGCATTCAATAAACTATCCTCCTGAGAAAATTTTAATTTCAATTGCGCGTATAAGCTATTGAAATTTTTTATAGCTTCTTGTACCTCGCCTACAAAATTCGTTTTGAAATACGGATTTGGTTCTAATGTCGAGGAAGGAGGACGGAGCTCTTTATCATTCCTCTGAAACTCCTCTTCGAAACCACAAAACTTTTCTCGCAAACCCATCACATTTTTCCTTATTTCTAAATTTGAGCTTTTACTTTGAGCAATCGTGCTCAAAGCATTATACGTATTTACTGTTTCGTTCCCTAATCTCTCCTGTTGTTTAATAACCTTACCAGGATCCATATTATTTAAATAAGAGAAGAAATAACACAATCAATAATTTAAATTTAAAAAATAGCTTTATAGTTACCTTTCAGCATAAAAAAAACCCAATTAAAAGTTTTACACAAAACAACAAACCAAAAAAAAAAAATTTTTTTTTTTATTTAATAAGGATTTATTTTTTTTGTTTTTTATGTAATCAATTAACACCTTTTTTATATATTAATAAGGGGCTTTACTTTTTTTTTATTTTTTTATATTAAAAAATATTTTACTGTTTTTATATTTTTTTCGCGACGCGATAAATTTCAAAATTATTACCACGGGTGGGGGGAATTTTGTCCTTTAACAAAAAGTTACGCGTTCAGTTACTAATTTTAGTATTTAGGGGTCACCAAATGTTTAAACGTAAATGGACAGAAAATAAAAACGCGTGTGATTTCGATTTTAGATTTTAAGAGACTTAACTTTATTTACAAAAATTACCTACTTATATACTATCTTACAACTTACAATAGATTCCTATCTTTTACGTTGCTATGCATGTGAGAAAGTTCCAATCATAAATTATGTGTTTTTATGGCCAAACATAAACACACAACAGATAATGCATTGTACGATAAGCGACCAATGCACTGATACTTAAAACATGTGCGATCAACTACTGCATAAACAAGCATATCAATAATGTTCAAACAAAACATATACAAAACAAATAATCTATATAGTTTATTTGACACAATGTTATTTTAATGATTAGAACCATTCCCCTTCAACATAGCCTTATCATTAAATTTATATTTAAAGAAAATACATAAGACTTATTTTATTATTCAAAGATAATGATATTCGTCTTAGATAAGAAAAACTGTTTTTTATTACATTCAACAGCCTTATTCTTAATAACAATTCCCTAGGAATATTTTCCCTATTCCTTGTTCCCCTATGCTTAATAAAATCTTCCCGGGGATTTTTTCTCTTTTCCCTTTTCCCTTATTCTAAATGAACTTCGAAAGTCGGAAATTCTTCCCCGGAAAAAAAGTAGGTATTACGAATGTCAATAAAAGGGAGAATGTGATCACAACTTTTGGGAATAATTCCGCCAAAAAATTGCAAGGGAACGCTGCCAAAAAATTTAAGTATTTTAAAATTTTTATGAACAAATGGTATATATCAGCATTAATATATTTTTATAATATTATTATGGCATTATTGTTAGGTCAAAGACAACAAACAAAAAACAAATGGATATTCTTTTGAACACAATGCAGGCTTAACCTGGTATTGTACGCAAGATGTTTAAAGGAAGCAAAGAGGAGCTAAACCGGGTATGGCGCAATTTGGAGGCGGAATTTAACTCGGCAGGGCCACCATCAGAAAGTGTTGCCGAGTGGAAGAAAGTATGTATAACAAAATTCGTCCTTTATAATGCGGAATTTAACTCGGCAGGGCCACCATTAGAAAGTATTGCCGAGTGAAAGAAAGTATGTATAACAAAATTCATTTAAAGTGCAAAACATATTTCAGGTATGGTGCGACCAGAAAAAGTATGTGCGGCATAGACATCCTTGCAGAGAAGATTTCCATACAAAATAGATGCTGGAAGATATGAAAGATTATGAGGAAGTTATGAAAAAAATTTATCGCGCTATTGACCGACTTAAAAAAAACAAGAGTTAGAACAGAAAAAAGCGTTATGAATTAAAAAAAGAAGAACTAGAAGAGCAAAAGCGGCATAATAATGTTATGGAAAAATTGAGACACCGGAAAGTAGAGGACAAAATTAATAAAAATAATAAAATGTTAGAAATATAACGCCTTAAATAAATATAAACAATAAGTACAAAGAAATGTGATAATGTGAACTACTGTGAATATGAAATATTTTTGTTTTTTAGTTTTAAAATTTAAGTTTTATTTTGTTTTTACTTTTTATTTTTGAATTGTTTTTTTTAAGTTTGTTTTTTAATAAAATGTAAGAATGTTTATTATAAATTTTCGCCAATGTATTTTCTAATATTTTGGGCAATGGACAAATACTGCGGCTAAGGACACCACATCAATCCACAGTGTGAGATTTAGTCAATCTAGCATCTCAAAATTAATTTTTATATGAAGTTTTAGAGATATCAACTTGAAATTTGGCACGATCGTTAAGGAGATTATAAGCTTCAATATGGTGAAAGATAACTAGTTCCAACTAGTGGCAAAGGGGACTAGTTCCGAACTATCCTCAAAAACACTAGTTGGGGACAATTTTTTTACACATTTATATTCAAAATTTTTTTCTTTTTTTCTCTTCTAACTAAAACTTGTCGATATATTGATATAAGTACCCTCATACAACCATTTCTATAAAATGCTTCAAGTTTCGAACTTTAGTTTTCGATGGTTCTTTGCAAATGAGAAAAATAAAAAGTTAATGTTGTTTCAATGTTAAATTTATTGATATCTAAAACATAATAAAGAGGAAAAACTAAAAAATTCAACGAAAGTTCTTAAAAGAATGGAAAATATTCAAAATAAGAAATTAATCAAAAACCAAAATAAAGAAATTATATACAAATTATACAAAAGTAAAAAGCGAAAAGTAGAAATAAAAAAAAAAATAAGAAATTTATACAAAAATAAAAATTCCAGAGAGTTGCAAGCAAAGTTTTTTATGCTAAATCATCAAATTCATCATTTAGTTGGGTGTCAGACAAAAGTGCAATGACCTCAGAAGGTTTTTGGGGGCAAACGTAAACTTGCAATCAAAGGGTCTGACGTGATAAGCAACCTATGCAATAAATCTATGTTGGTGTCAACTCGGGACGTTTTTCTTGTGAACAGTTCGCGATACTGTCTCGACTCTTTATTGCGTGCTTCTTGCGCTTCTTTAGAAAAGTTTCCTATGGGAAGAATGCATGAAGAAATGATAGCTCCTCCATGAAACAATATTTTGTGGACAGTTACTGGCATATAGTACCAAGGATATAAACTCAAATAAAGCTCTCTTGTTTCTGACGTAAAATTTTGGAACGCATCTATATTGATAAAATAGCCGCTGTTTATGCAAATAAGTATTACTCGAAACTGCTTGATCAGATCGACATTTATGCCTGTAATATCCGATGTCTTTTCTGCTTCTTTGAAAAATCTTCTGGCCGTATTGCCATCATTTGTCTTTCCTGTTTTCTGTTTCGGCATATCCACAAGAAGACCCATTTCGTTCCTAAACCTGTCTTGTATTTTTTTCTTCCTTCTTGCAACGCTCTCCTTATTTTCATCGCCTGATACGTACCATTTTTCTATTTCCAATCTGTAAGAAATGTGCAACAAGCACTCCATAAACCTTATGTAGGCATGTAGAGGTGAAAGACCAACAGCAAGCATATTTTCATCGATTTCGCGCTGTGATAAGGCATTCATGTCGTTCATAGTTTTTGGAGTTGAACCACATAAATAGCACGCTTGCGATGACGTGTAATTTGAAAGAGCGGTGCAGACTTTGCCGTCAATCATACATAGAATTAAATTGGCTTTAACCGTGAAACTATAACCGTGAAGCTCAAAGTTAGTTGGTTTCAAAACAGAAATTTGCTGCCGAATATGCTCCACTTCCGCTTTAATGACCTCACGCGTCTCTTTCGTGAAAATAAATTTGATCGGTCTGCAATATCTTGTCGAAGACGCAGCTGGATTTTGCCAAAAAATATGTTTCCTTCCTTCAGCTCCAGAGTTAAGTTGAAGAGGCACCATCGAAAGAGAAAACATGCTTTCGTCTGACATGTTTTCATCCGAAAATTTTTGCTTGTAACGGTTCTGTTCAGCTCCATCGCATCCCCATTTTATTATTATGCTTAATTCATCCTGAATGGCAGGGAACGACTTAAAAACCTCATATTGTGCATCTATTAATCTTTTTACCGTGTGGTATATTAAGGATTGCAAATTGATTTCGGCATATGTTTCAGTAACAGTAACAAGGCTTGGGTAGCACAATAATTTTGATTGTTTAACGAGGTCATAGCATGGATACAATTTTGGACTGTATGGTATCGTATGCAATCGTATTCCACGGTATTGCTCAGTTGATAAATTTTCGTCTACCATCATGGCCAGTGCTTGATCTGGTGTAAGACTTTTCTTTTCAGTAATGCTTACCCTTGCTCTTTTTATAGCTGTACCTATGGATGCAGCCGACAACTCTTTGACAATGTTTGCTGAGTCTCTTTTTCCACAGGATCTCAGATGCATTGCGGTAGCCATAGTTAATTGTTCCGAAGCTACATTTGATATTAACTCTTTGCATTTCCATTTTTGTGTACTCGAAGCACTTTCAGCAAACTCTTTTCCTCGCCTTCCGCGTTGCGGTATTTGTATTGAAGTTGATGGTGCGTGATCAAGAGCAAAATCAACAGCAGACATTTTTGAACTTAGCCAAATAGCATTGTCATGCATAAATCTTGCTTTATCACGGTGAGATTTGCTCCATCGCGATTGAAATTGGAAGCAAAGCTTTTTTATACGATCTTTAATTTTGGTATCATCAACATCTTTTCCAAAAATTGATATAACGTGCTTTTCGACCGCTTCTGTTTTTTCGCTTTTCACCTTGCTCAACCAAATCCAAAATAGCTCCTCTCGCGATATTTCACTCATACTAAAAAAAGGCAAAAAATGGGCAGGATTTTATTTTTGAAATTTGTTTTGGGCACATTAACAAAGATTCTGCTGGCATTCCCATCACGGAACTCCGTGGGACTTGGAAGTTCTAGTCTATCAAAGATTTGAAAGCTTTAAAATTTGTCTTACCTTTTAGCTGGTTATAAAACAATTTTTGCAAAAAAAAAATATTGTATAAAGCAAAAATTTTAAGTTTAAGTAATAACCTTCAATACAAAAAATATTTTAGGCCAAAAAAACCACTCACAACTTCGACCTGATCACTCAAACTTTTGTGATCAATGCAAGCTTGCAAATCAATTTTTGCATGCTATGCAAGTGCACGTGTTTGATAGCTGTTATCACGCCAATAACATTTTTTTATTCTCTTTTGTGTTTGTTTTCGTAACAATTGGGGTCTCTTCTCACGTAAAAAAAAATATGAGCGAGTTACGAAAACATTTTTTTTTAATTTCGAGATGCCAGATTGATTAAATCTCACACTGTGCAATCCCTTGTGTGGTAAAACAATCTAGATTTTCTGAATCATTTGTATCAGCATTGCATTTAAAATAAATACTGATATTATGCAATGCACAACAAACATTTGTTATTTTAGCTGCCTTTTTTGGAGCATAGTGCAGCTGCCTAGCACCAAGAAGGCACCTCCATATATTTTTCAAGACGCCATTGGTGCGTTCAGCAACATTTCGACACTTGGAATGAATTTCGTTGAAGTTCATTTCATCCGACCTTTCCTCTGGAGATCTCTGGGGGGGTCAGAAGCCACGACTCCAAAGGATATCCTGCGTCTCCTATTTAAAAAACAAAACATTGTTAGTGTATGCATTGCAAAAGACTTATGTTTTGGCTGAGTGTGCGGCATCTAACAAATATTTAAAGGCCAGTTTGTTCACCCTGTAATACTTTTCAAGCCTTTGAAAAGTAAAATTATAAAATGAACAAAAAAATATTGATTATAGTTTTTGTACTTACAAAGTTTGCGGCAATTCAAGTGGGTTGCTGGCATCACGTAACTTTCTTCTTGCCATCCTTTAATCCGCCTTATACTGTTGCTGCTCTTCTGCTTCAGCTACCATCAGAAACGCTACACTTAACATTTTTATTTATTTTAAATTGTTTAAAAACAAATTTTTCAATTTCTTTTTTTAACAAGCTTTACTTTTTATTTTCACAAAAATGATTTCACAATGTACAATCAAAACAAAACAGCTGAAGCAAAACAGCTGATTTCGAATACTTGAAATTCCCTCTCCCTACTATTCTTCTTCCCGTCTGTTTAGAATAGGAGGATTTTATTCTCGGGAAAAATGAATTCCCCGGAAACTTATTTCCCCGGGAATATTTAGATTTGAGCTGATAAATTTTCCCAAATCTCTTTATGATAATGTTAATAAGTTTAGGATAATAAACATATAAATTTTCCCACATCTGTTTATGATAATGTTCATTAGGTAAGTATGGCTTATGATTAGTTTTTCTGTTTACGACTTGTAATGGTATAGATAATACAAGCCATGTTTATCACCAGGTAAACAAAGTACTGGTACGCATTAAAATATATTAAAATAGTTCTAGATCAGTTTTAAGACTTTAATACTTAGCTCTTAAGGTTTTTAATTTTAATAAAGATTCAGTTTTGTACATACACTCAATCACTCGAGTTCTCTCTTAAACATTTTGGTCTTTCGATAATAGAACCTGTAAAAAGAAAGAAGAAATTTTAAAAAATGTCTGATCGCGCAACCCTCTATCAGACGCAAAAACAACTTAAAGTTGGAGTTTTGCATAGTAAAGTGGAGCAAAGGCATACTGTAAGCAACTGTAAAAGAAATACTTTCTAACCTAGGAAAAATATGGGAGACTTATTCTACGAATCACCTTAAACTCGTAAAACATAGAGTTAACACCGATCAGTATTTTAGAAATTTAGAAATATTAGTAGAAAAAAATAAAAATCGAATTCTTCTAATCTTAGTAGAAAAAAATAAAAATCTAATTCAAACACAGTTGACAAGTACAGTACATGACGATATCCAGGAACCCAGAAAGAAGAGCTGGCAGATACTGCACCAGTTGAAACAAAAACGGCAAGTACAACAACGGCAAGTACTACACTCGTAAAAGCTGTAGGAACCCAGCCCAAAATAGGGGCAAATACTGCATTGAAGGAAGCTGCAGAAAATCAACAACAGTCGTCTTTAAATCAAATATTGCAAATCCAACAACAAATGCAAAGGCAAAATCAAGAGCAATTTAAACAACAAATGCAACAAATAAGAAATATGATGGAGGGACAGAAGATAAAAAAAAAAAAAACTAAAGCCCCCAATAATGTGAATATTGAAGCTGATGACACTGATGAAAAAACGTCAGTTTGGCTTTGCCAATATAGAAGGGAAATTGGCAAACTAAAAGAAAATCTCAACAATATCAAAGATGTGGGTAGCATTTATCTACTCGAAAATATAAATAGCTCCTGGCATAAACAAATGGAGTCTATAAAATAGCTCTACATAAAACTTTGCACAGAATTACTTGTAAGGGACGATGTTCTCAAAGATTTAGCGGAGATCGAGAAGGGCTTTATTTCACGACCTATTTAAAAAATTTGTACATGAAAACACAAAATTACCGAATGTTGAAATACTTTTGCGCCTTAAAACATTAATGAAAGGTGACGCAATAAAACTGATTCAGCACTTACCCACTACTGAAAACAAATATAGATCAACCAAATGTAAGTAGCAACGAACGAATGTGTCCAGGCATTGCATGCGATGTGAATTAATATGAAAGATGCGATTCCATATTGGCACGGATAATAATAAGAAAAATCGATAAAGAGGGGCTACTACAATACGAACAAAGCACAAGAAAATATAAAGAAATACAAGTTTTAACAGTCGGGCTTGAGTTTCTTGAGCAACAATATTGGGCACTAAAAGCAACGAAGTAAATAAAGAATGGTCCATTTCAAAAACAACAAAGTAAATTAACATCCTTTTTAACGGAATCACAACACCCATAATGTTTATATTGCCAGCTCACTGGTCATAGCACAAATGCTTGCAAAAAACTATAAGCGATGGAAGTAATAACATCAATTATTGAAGAAGCCGCACAAATTTCAAGAACAAAAGCAAATACAAGAATAGCAGGCTTTGGCGACATAAATGAAGGTATGGCTAAATTAAAAACGACAGTAGAAATTTAACCGAGATTCATGAGTGATAAGAAATTGGTGACAACGGCCTTCATTTTGACCCCCCTACACTCACCAAAAAAAGTCTGTAATGGCAACTGAAAATTTTGCTGTTATTACGGGAAATTTGCTAATATTAGCAACACATGTCTGCTGACGTGTAGTACAATGAAATTAGTAGCTGCTACTAAATTTTAGTAAACTTTTTTAAAGCGGAATTTAAAACCGGTTTGCTAAAATCAGCAAAAAGAATTTACTAAATATTGTGAGTAATAGTATACAATTTTGAATTTATTTTTTTATAGAGCATCAAATTTTTTTATTTTATTTATTTTTTTTAAATATTTTATACAAAATTTTGTTTTATACAAAATCAATTTCTGTTTTAAAAAATATTTTAGCCAATATTTTTGTTTTTACTTTTAAGATAAAATTTTAATTGTTTTTTAGGGATGATTTTTAGAACTGAAAAACCTTTTTAGTGCTATTTTACGTGGATGTCCTCTTTTTAGACATGAGTCGGTATCTTCACTTTCGATCCCTTTTTTAAACCTATGTAACATTTTAGGACAATTTAAGTTTGTACTATGTATAAGTTTTAATTATTAGAAATAACATTTTCTCAATATCAACTTTTTTTAAAATTAGTAATTTTTTTTGCTAATTTTAGCAAATCGGTTTTCAATAATTTGTAAAATGATTTCTGAAATTAGCAACAAAAATTTGTAAATATTCTGTAAAAACTCTGCAATTTGTAAAATGTAAATAGCAAAATGATTTGCTAAATAATAATTTTTTTACTAAAAATCAGTACAAAAATAGTAAAGTTTGATTGAAAACCGTTTACAAATTTTTCTACTAACTTTTTTGCTGAGTGCAGCATTTGAATACGATATTGAAAAATAGCATAACTACAACTTAAGTTGGTTTTACACACTATGTATTTTACAGTGTGATTGTCAAATTTCCCACTGCAAAATATATACATGGTGTGTAAAAGCAAAGAAAATTTGCTTCTCTAAATGTCAGCCTGCATTTACAGTGTGAAAATTTTAAATTTGAGTGTGTTCTATTTTCATCTTACAAAGCACCTGGCATCAGCTGTTTTGCAAGTCAATTGTTTGTGACGGCAATAATATTAATAACATTAAATATAAAGCACGTTTTTTCTTTAACTTTTTTTGCTTCATTTTTTATTTTTCAATTTTATGGCAGCTATTATTAAAATAATGCAGCAAATTGCAATTTTTACTCCATTTTTTAAACTTTATTTTCAAGAACACAAAACTCCCGCGAAAAATAAAAAAAGGTCATAACAAAAACAGCTGTTTTGAACTATTGTAGTTTATGTCAGATGAAACTAAAAATGTAAGTGTGAAAGCAAAAATTATAAACCTTTACCGGATCCAAACTTTAATAAGTCGGATCGGATTAATATGGTTATCGGTAGCGACTTTTTTATAAAATATTGGCAAGCGGTGTTCACAAATAAGGCAAAATACTACACTGAGTTGGATTTTATCTGGAGTAATACATGCATTAATACATTCAAACCAATTAGAAATTACTTTAGCAGTAACTACAGGTATTGAACGATTTTGGGAGATAGAGGAAATTGAAAATGAAGATGAAGGATCATATGATGACTATTTCCTTATCGACTATGCTTCGACAGCATAGTCTATCTTTTAAGCAGGACACGTGCTTGGAGATTCGTATAAAAGGGCAATAGGACGGTTTATAAACCTTGAAAGAAAGCTCGAAGCAAATGACGGATTACGATTAGAGTACTTTAAATTTATGAATGAATACATTTTCACGGGTCACAAGGAACAAGTACCAGCAAATCAGCAAGGAAAATACTATCTACCACATCAAGCGGTTATTCAGGAGAACATCATCACCACAAGAGTATGGGTGGTATTTGACGCTTCAAGCAAATCAACTAACGGAAGAAGTCTCAATGACAGGCTCCATGTGGGTCCCAAACTGCAAAGGGACAAATTTGATATTATCGCTAACTGGAGATGTTGGAGATACGTTATTTCAGGTGATGTGGAAAAAATATTCCGTCAAATCAAAGTAGCGGAACAAGATCAACAATATTAATTTATTCTCTGGGGGGAAAACAAAGATGACCCGATTAAAGAATATAAACTTACCACAGTTAGTACTTATGGTACGGCATCCGCACCTTTCTTGGAAAAAATAACGCTTCAAGAAATTGCCAATCGTTGTAATATACCATCCATATCTCATCTTTGACTTTTATATGGACGGTCTTCTAACTGATACTATAGAACAATGTAAGGAATTTCAAGTTAAAATATCATCACATCTTAAAAAATATGGCTTTCATCTCAGGAAATGGATATCCAATAACGAAAAAGTCTTACAGTCAATAAATGTTAACTCCCAGAACGAAGTTTTAGACAATGGCGAAGGTTAATCGTTAAGGCAATAGCCTTGCGAACGACAAGTAGATAACTAAACACTTAGCATTATCATATTTAGCTTAAATATTTGAACCAGTGGGATGGCTAACCCCAAACACAGTGACAGCAAAATTATTTATTCAGCATATATGAAAAATTCATAGTGAATAGGATGAGCCATTGGATGAAACTCTTACTTAAATTAAGATAAACAGATGGCTTTATCAATCACACGAATCATCTATCTAACTTCACGGGTTTGCAGACGCATCAGAGAAGGCACATGCTGCGATAATATATTTAAAAACAGATACGTAAATAACATTTGTGGCAGCGAAAAGTAAAGTGAATCCAGTAAAAAATAAGAAGACGCCTCCTAAGTTGGAACTAGGTGCAGCCCACCTTTGGTCAAAATTGTTATATAAAATAAAGGGAATATTTAAGGCAGATATTCCCATGTATGCTTGGAGTGATTCCACAATTACAATTACAAAAACTCGGCAAATAAAGATAAATTCATCAGGAATAGAGTTTCTGAAATAAATCAATTTAATCCAACAGTAAAATGGGGTTATGTTAAATCAAACGAAAACGTAGCAGGCATCGGGTCAATGGGAATCCATCCGATAAAACTTGAACACAACACTCTTTGGTGGAATGGTCCTCATTGGTTATAAAAAAGCGAAGATAATTTATCAACTGAGCAGCCTAAAGAAGTTTTTTTACAGTAACAAAGACACAACAATCTAGTTATACGATACATAAGAAATTATAAGTAAATTCTCATCGTTTAGCAAAATAAAGCGAGTTATTGCCTACGTACGTTTCATCAAAAAATTGAAGTAAAATAATGATTTACCTACTTAACAGCAGATGAGCTGCGAGCAGCAGAAATAGCTATTATTTGAAACTATCAATATACCGAAATGCCTAACGAGTTTATGCATTTAAAAAACGGTATGTAGCAGCAAATTAGCTTCCCTACGTCCGCGTCTAGACGAAAATGGTATTATGAGAGTAGGAGGTCGCCTGGAATTTGCTAACATACCATATAATAATTATACAAAAATATGCATTATTTGAATTGATCATAAACGAAATACATCATTCAACTCTTCAGGATGGTAATCGTCTAGTCGAATCTACCATCAGAAGAAAATACTGGGTAATTGGTCTTAAAAATTCTGTTAAGAAATGTATTCGCAGATGTACTAAATGTTTAAGATACAAAAAAGAGCAACAACATCAGCTTATGGGGATACTTCCGCAATACCGTGTGAATGTATCACAACCATTTATGCACTGTGGTATAGATTACGCTGGCCCTCTTTATAGAAAATGCTCAAATGGAAGAGGGCGAAAGGCTTTTAAAAGCTATGTGGCATTATTAATATGTATGGCTACTAAAGCTGTCCATCTTGAAATTGTCAGTAACTTAACAACAGAAGCATTTCTTGGTGCATTAAAGAGATTCCTTGCCAGGAAGGGAAAAAGCAGCCATTTATACTCTGACAATGTCAAAAATTACATAGGAGCGGCTAAAAATTAGATACAGAATTCATCGCGGCAATTAAAAATAACACTTATGTCGCTCCAATATTAGAAAATGAAAAAATAAATTGGCGTTTTATCCCCCCCGCAAGTCCTCACTTCGGAAAAATATGGGAAGCGGCGGTAAAATCCATGTAGTACCACCTTAAAAGAATAATAGGTGAAAACAAACTCGCGAGGAGCATAGCACACTACTATCGCAATTTGAAGCAATATTGAACCCAAGAACACTGCATGATGTTAACAAAAGTCCAGAAGGAATTGAGACTCTCACTCCAGGTCATTTTCTTATAGGTCTACCTGTAATATAATGCCCTGAGGAAAACAAACACAGCAAAATAAGCTGATTGGATCGATGAAAGCCTCTGCAAAAGCTAAAGACTCATTTTTGGAATCAATGGAAAGCAGAATATTTGTGCTCTCTACAGCAACGGTGTAAATGGAAGACGAAAACCAGAACCCTTGTACTTGGCCAAGTAGTAATCATAAGAAATGAAGACACACATCCAGATCGTTGGCCGCTAGGAAGGGTGACGGAAGTTCATCCAGGTAAGGATGGAATAGTAAGAGTTGTGACCTTAAAGACAGAGAATGGGATATTGAAAATACCTATGCATAAACTATGTCCATTAGAACATCATGCTACGAAAGATACAAATAATGATTCGCTTGTCGAACCAGATAAAGAGGAACTCCCAATAAAAGTAAGATCAAATCTTACAAGAGTGCTATCATCAAATACAACATTACTTACGCTCACGTTATTAAGTTTATGTATGATCTTAAATTCACATTCGACTAGCTATCCAAAGGTGAAATAAAAGTTGTATCATCATTTTGGAATCTTGTAGTCTACTATGAAATGAAACCTTATTTAAAGAAGGCTTCCAAACAAGTACACACTTCCAAGGAAATTTGTCAAAGACTTTAAACATTTGAGGATCAATGCTGGTTAGTGCTTCGAAACATGAAGTACCTGATAAGCAAAATAGAATTAAATAACCGCCTACTACTGAATGAAGGTTCCAGACCAAAGCGAAATGCCCCACTTAATTTGATTGGCTCATTATACCATGTTATCTTTGGACTTATGGATGAAGATGACCGCCAAACCTTCGAAAGTAACATGAAGAACTTATTGTTAAATCAGCACGATCTTAAACAACTAGCAAAAAAGCTAAAGAAAAGAAAAGAACAAGCGAAGAACTAAACTCACACTTTGCTGATATCAAAGATAAAATCGAATATACAAGTTCAACCATGAATGAACATTATTATGTATATTGAGAATCGATCAGATTTTTTATGATAACTATGCAAATTCATGATCTTATCGATGAGTGCAACGATGTTCAAAAGGAGGCGATAGAATTACTGTTAGACATCAACCATGAAAAGGTTCATCCTGCATTAATTTGGCCCCAGCAGCTACAAACTAAAATAGTACAAATTCGTGATGCGCTTCCAGATAAACTTGCATTACCGGGAAGACATACTGGGTCTGAACTAAAAGAAATATGGTATCTTCTAACTGGCACAGGAATCTTTATTGGAACTCAACTCATTATAAGTTTAAAAATTCCACTATTTAACAGGCAAGTGTCATCTCTATATATAAGGAATAACGTTACTGACTGACTGACTCACTCATTCAACATCGCCCAGACCAAACCGCAAGAGATAGGAGGCTGCAATTTGGTATGCAGATTCCCCCTCTGTCGTAGACATCTGCTAAGACGGGGTTTTTGGAAATTTATTCGGGGAGGGGCAAAAAGGGGGAAAACTCATCTTTCACGGCCAGTCCAAACCCTTCAGCTAGAAACCTGAAATTTGAAATATGCCTTCCTGGGAGTATGTTCTAACTTCTTGATAAGGTACGTTTTAGAATTTTAGCCAGTAACGTTGTAAAAATGGGGGTTTAAAGCGAAAAGTCTCCCCCTTTATTGCCTGACCAAACCGTTGGACCTAGGAAGTTAAATTTGGTATGCAGGCTCTTCGCCAGTGTAGATAAAACTAAGACGTGGTTTTTGGAAAATTCAACGGGGAGGGGCAGCAAAGGGTGAAATTCTCCCCGTCGACGGCCTTCCCACACCGTTGGACATGGTGCAGGCTCCTTCACCAGTGTAGAGAGCAGATAAGACGTGATTTTTGAAAAACCAAAGGGGGAGGGGCAGAAAAGGGTTAAATTCTCCCCCTGGACGGCCTGCCAAAACCGTTAGAGCTGAAAGGTTGAAATTGGGTATATTGGTTACACCTAAGGTCTACCCATCCACCTAGGAAGGATTTATGTAAATTACTACGGGGAGGTGCAATAAGGGGAAAAGCCCCCGAACGGCCGGCCCAAACCTCAGAAACTAGAAAGTTAAAATTTGGTATGCAGATTCCTTCTTCAGTGTAGATAACATATAAAACATGACTTTTGGAAAATCTAACGCCGAGGGGCAAAAAATCAAAAACTCTCCCTTGACGGCCTGCCAAAACCGCTTGAGCTGGAAAGTTAAAATTTGGTACATAGATTCCTCCTCCAATGTAAATGTGCAAATCTGCATATGTGCAAATTTCAAAAGTGCAAATTTTAAAAAGTCCAAAGGTTCCCCCTCCAGCTTAGACATCGGCTAAGACGGGGTTTTTGGAAATTCCTTCAGGGTGGGCTAAAAGGGGGAAAACCCCTTCACGGCCTGCTTAAACCCATTTAGCTTTTAACCTGAAATTTGAAATAGGCCTTCCTGGGAGTATGTGCTAACTCCTTGATAAGGTACATTTTTGAGTTTTTACCAGGGCTGTGGTAAAAATGGGGATTTAAAGGGCGAAAAGCCTTCCCCTCACGGCCTTCCCAATCCGTTGGACCTGGGAGGTTTAAACTTGGTGTGCATACTCCTTCTACAGTGTAGATAAGACTTGATTTTTGAAAAATTCAACGAAGAGGGGCAAAAATGGTGAAATTCTCCCCCTCGACGGCCTTCCCAAACCGTTGGACATGGGAAGTTGATATTCGGTATGCAGGCTCCTTCTCCAGTGTAGATATCAGATAAGACGTAATTTTTAAAAAATCAAACGGGGAAGGGCAGAAAAGGGTGAAATTCTCCCCTCAAAGAGCTGCCAAAACCGTTAGAGCTGGAAGGTTGAAATTTTGTATATTTGACCAACCTGAGGTGTAGACATCCACCCAGGTAGGATTTTTTCAAATTCGTAACGTGAATTCTAAAAAATCAAACGGGGAAGGGCAGAAAAGGGTGAAATTTCCCCCTCAAAGACCTGCCAAAACCGTTAGAGCTGGAAGGTTGAAATTGTGTATAATTGACCCACCTGAGGTGTAAACATCCCCTTAGGTAGGATTATTATCAATTCTACGGGGAGGGGCCAAAAGGGGGAGATCACCCCATAACGGCCTGCCCACACTGAAATAGCAAAATTCCTGAAATTTCAAATATGTATTACCTGGAGTATGGATTAACTCACTGATAAGCTACATTTTAGAATTATAGCCAGGGACGTGGTAAAAATGGGGTTTAAAGGATGAAATGTCTTCCCTTTAACAGGTTGGCGAAACCGCTAGACCTAAGAAGTTGAAATTTGGTATGCAGGCTCCTTCTTCAGTTAAGATAACAGCTAAGATGTCAATTTTGGTAAATCCAACGGGGAGGGAAAAAAAGGAGAAAATTATCCCCCTTGACGACTTGCCAAACCCGTTAGACCTGTGCAGTTCAAATTTGGTACATAGGTTCCTACTCCAGCGTAGACGTCCAACTAAGTAGGAATTTTCTGAAATTCCTACTGGGAGGTGCAATAAGGGGAAAAGTCTCCCCCAGAACGGCGCACAGTGCAAAAATCAAAAATTAAGCATGGGCTCAAATTGTTCTTAAAAGTACATTTTTTGAAAGACAAGAAGTTAACTGAAATAAATATGCAAAAAAAAATTTAGTCTGATTGCTTTCGCCGTCAGTAGAGGGCGCCAAAATTTGAAAATATTAAGCAAAAATTACTGAACAAAAATATTGTTTTCAGTTTTTTCACGAAAATAATTCTCAAAAATATATTTTTTTAAATACTGATTTAAAGTTTTATTTTTTTAATACTTAGATATACTTGTAGTAAACCTTTAATACACTATTTAATATATATTTGAAAACAAATATTTTTTACAACTCCAAAAAATAGGTTTTTTTGGTGAAAATTCGAAAATTTCTTAAGTTTGATGGAGTATAAAAAAAAATTATATAAAATTAAATAATTTTTTATTTCGGTTTTTGCAAGTCTATAATATTATCTAACATATTATTAAAAAAAAGTGCCGGTTTTTCACAAAAAATCAAAATATTGGCTTTTGTAAAAATGGCTAAATTTGTGATTTTTACCGCATTTGTTTGAAAAAATTTATTATCTTTGAGTATAAAAAAAATTATATAAAATTATACAACTTTTTATTTCGGCTTTTCTAAGTCTATAATTTGGAAATTTTTTCCGAATCGGATAAAATCTCTTGTACCTAGTTTTATCCGAATTGGATACAAAATTTTGCATATCCACCGTACAAATTATTCTTCTAGTTCCCGATTACCTAGTATTCTTATGGAAAATTTTACTATTTTTGATAGAGCATAAAAAATTATATAAAATTATACAAGTTCTGTTAGATTTTTTAAATCGGATAAAACCTCGTGTACCTAATTTTATGCGAATCGAATAAAAATTATAATTAGTATTATTTAAATTAGAATTAGTTAAAGTGTTTGTACTTGAAAATATTTTACTTAAAAAAAATATACATAATCAATTAGCCATCACTGTTGTTAAATGTAAGTTGATATCGATTTCAATTACAAAGATGTAATCGAAATCTATTTATAAATACTTTTTTGTCATATTTTGTTTGGTTTGTTTTGTTTTATTTTTTATTTGCCGTTGGTTATGTTTTTTAAATTAGAGATGATAGCGTGATCCAACTTTACAAAAGTTGCTAAAAATTACAAAATTTGAAGGAATAAGTGTAGCCCTTTTTAAAATTATCAATTTTTGACATATTTTCTCTATACATATGTATATACATAATGAAGCCATTTTGTAAAATTTATTTTATAATTGTAAAGTTATATTTTTCGATAATGGTAAATTGTATTTAAAATTGTGTATAGTTGCTTTTTGGATATCTGTGTAAAAAAATAAAATCCCAGAAGTATATATCTGTATTAATAAATGGCAAAATTGGGAAAAACTTAGTTTTTGAGAAAAAGGACATGTGGGAGAAAGTCAAGTACTTGTACCGAATAAAAAAAATCTCCAGAGATCTAAAAAGTATCTTTTTAAAACTTATTATCCGTTTTTAGTGCATTCTGATCATTAATGTAGCTAAAATTCAGTTTTTGAGGAAAAGGATATATGGGAGGTAGTAATGTCCTTGCACCGAATGAAACAAAAATTGTCACAGAGCAAAAAAGTATAATTTCATAAACTATTCCGAATTCTTACTGTATTCTTATCATTAATGTAGCCAAAATGTAGATTTTAAGAAAAAGGATATATGGGAGGTTGTTATATCCTTGCTCCGAATGAAACAAAATTAAGCACTTAGCTAAATGACATAATTTAACAGAGATTTACCAATTTTTGCTTCATTCTGCTCATAATAGTAGCTGGAATTAAACTTTTAAATTTAAGGATGTATCGGAAGTAGGCGTGTCCTTGGGCCGATTTTTTCGAAACCTCAAATTTTTCTTAATTTAGATATTCTGAGCCAGCATACCAAATTTCAAGTTTCTGCGACAACTCCTCTAATTTTGCCGATTCACTACATGGGGACAAAGCACTATGCGGCGTGCCCAAACCGCTGAAACTTGAAAGTTAAAATTTGGTATGCATTTTCCTTAAGAGATGAAAAGTGACTTGGAAAATCTAACGCTAAGCGGCAAAAAAGCGAAAATTCTCCCCCTCGACGGCCTACCAAAACCGCTTGACCTCGCAAGGTAAAATTTGGTACATAGATTCCTCCTCCAATGTAAATGTCCATATGTGCAAATGTGCTAATTTGCAAAAGTGTTTATGTACAAATTTACAAATATGCATATGTGCAAATGTGAAAATTTACAAAAGTGCAAAAGTTCAAATGTGAGAATATGCAAATTTGCAAGAGTGTAAAAGTGAACATTTGCTTGTTTGATAGATTGATGTATCGATGGCTTGATGGTAATGAAAATGTGCAAATGTGTAACTATTCACATGTGCAAATGTGTAAATAAGAAAATGTGTTAATATATAATTATTTATTTATTTCATTCAAAATCTCCCAGCCCAAACCGCAGGAGGTAGGACGCTAAAATTTTGTATGCAGGTTCCCCCTGCAGCGTAGACTTTCGCTAAAACGGGGAAGAGCAAAACGGATAAAACCCCTTTCAAGGCCTGCCCAAACCCCTGTAGCTAGAAACCTGAAATTTGAAATATGCTATTCTTGGAGTATGTGCTAACTCATCGATGGAGTCTTCCTCTTAACAGCCTGCGCAAACCGTTGGACCTAGGAAGTTGAAATTTAGTAGGCAGGCTCCACTCCAGTGTAGATAACAGTTAAGACGTAATTTTTGGAAAAGTCAACGGGGAGGAGCAGAAAAGTGAAAAATTCTCACCCTTGACGTCTTGCCAATACCGCTGGAGTGGTTTGGCAAGACGTGTAGACATTTACCTAGGTCGGATTTTTGAAAATATGTACGGGGAGGGGCAAAAAAGTGAACAGTCT
Organism: Eustalomyia histrio; assembly: GCA_949748255.1. Classification (NCBI taxonomy): domain Eukaryota; kingdom Metazoa; phylum Arthropoda; class Insecta; order Diptera; family Anthomyiidae; genus Eustalomyia; species Eustalomyia histrio. Next base: position 98,464,074 of record OX456526.1, read on the forward strand.
CCTCCTTAACGGGCTGCCCACACCGATTTAGACAGAAACATGAAATTTTAAATATGTGAACTGGAGTATGTGCTAACACACTGATCAGCTACATTAAAGAATTTTAGCCAGGTACATGGTAAAAAGGGAAAAACCTGAAATTTGCAATATGTGTTACCTGGAGTATGGGCTAACTCATTATTGAGGTACATCTTAGATTTTTGGTCTGGTGCATGGTAAAAATTAGGGGCTGTGGGTTATTATCAAGGAACTCTGTATATTCCCGGGCGTTAACCCGGGCACCACTTTCTACTAGCGGGCTTTGCCATTTGAACTAGAAGGACTTGCTATGACTTAGATTCTTTTCATTTTTTAACGCAAGCTGTCCTAAACGATTGCAAAACAACTTTAAGCAAACAAAATGTTTGCGACGAATATTAGATAGATCGGATAACTCTTTTAGCAGTCCAACAACAAATTTCACAACTACTTGGAGAAGGATGTTAATCCGAATGAAGAAGGTTTTATAAAGCCTCTTGGCAATGTCATCAGCCATAACACTGATATTGACAAATTGAAAGAGCATGTCCAGGATCATAAAAAGGAGAACGTCAAGCTAAGAGGACTTACTTTTCATCACATCTCTGGGCACACTTCTCTGATTCTGGTAACAGTTGTGGTTATAACACTTATTATAACCTTTATATAATCAAAGAAAACCAGATATCAGCAATTAGTTTTGCCCCCCACAGAATGTTCAGGTATGAACATGGGATTTAAATATTTTGAAGTTTTCTAAAAGATTATTTGAATTTTTGTATTTGTATTTTTCTAAAAAATTATTTAAAATTCCTTAGATGTTATCGGAATACAAAATTTTCCCAAATCTGTTTATGTTAATGTTTATTAGTTTGGTATAATAACATATAAATTTTCCCAAATAGGTTTATGATAATGTTAATTAGTTTAGGATAATAAACATTCAGAGTAAAAATAATCATAAATGTTCATGTGTTTTCACGTTTGGATTCATGAGTGATCACATATGAATGCATAAATGTCAAGTATGACAGCATATATGAATCAATACAAGTAAAGCAACAAGCCATTTCCCAATATCAAACTGCAATACAACTTGAGAATAAGCTTATATTAATAGTGTGTTTTAAGCTATTCTTAATTTCGCTTATTATAATGTTTATAAAATATGAACTTACAAGCAGTATTTAACAATGCTTGAGAAAAGATTATTATACATAACTTTTTCTAAAGTATGCGTATAAACAACATACACAATTTGAACAACGCAATATGATGATTGAAATAGAAATATTTTTCAATACATTCTAGTCTTGTTGTCTTTGTTCTACGCTTATAGTGCATACAACAAGTGCCATTACTTTTTCTTTAAATTTGTCAAACGTGTTTTGCGTGTACATTTAGTTGTAAATTTTATATAGTGAACTTGCAATTGCATATTAAATTTAATTATTTTAATTTATGGTTAAAATTAATTATTATTATTTATATTTAAAATGAATTATTATTTTTTATATTTAAAATGAATTATTATTATTTATTTTAAAATTAAAATAAAAAATAAATGAAATTAAAGAAAATAATTATGATTTCTCTTTTTCAACTATTAATAATATATTATTTTTGTAAGCTTATTCTACAATTGCAAGAATAAGCTTATAGTAATCATACACACATAATATTTTCACGAGGGTTCCGTTTTGATTTTTCTACAATTGTTACGATAGCATTTTTTAATATATTCTCAAGTCTTTTTCAAGCTTAAGGCTTGTGTTTGTAAGCTTATAATAATATTTTTCTCAAGTCATTATCAGTTCACTATATAAAATTTACAACTAAATGTACACGCAAAACACACTTGACAAATTTAAAGAAAAAGTAATGGCACTAGTTGTATGCATTATAAGCGTAGAACAAAGACAACAAGACTAGAATGTATTGAAAAATATTTCTATTTCAATCGTCATATTGCGTTGTTGTTGTATGTTGTTCATAAGCATACTTGAGAAAAAGTTATGTATAATAATATTTTCTCTATCATTGTTAAATACTGCTTGTGAATTCACATTTTATAAATATTATAATAAGCAAAATTAAGAAAAGCTTAAAACACACTATTAATATAAGCTTATTCTCAAGTTGTATTGCAGTTTGATTGCTATATGGTGTATTGGGAATGTTTTTATTTACTATATATTTACAAATATGATAACTACAATCAGTGTGTTTCTATGCTTCTGCTATTTACTCAACCATCTCTCTATTTATTTGGTCCCTTTATGAATAAGTTTTCAACTGTATATTTTTAAATTTTTTTGGCCGAGTCTGGTGCGAGTTCGCTAATTATCTGGAAGACTGCGAGCACAGTTTCTCTATAAATGAGATTTTTTCAAATTTAATAAATAAAACTACTAGTTTGATTTATATTAAGTTTTATTATCACATGAATGTTATTTAACAGTTTCATGTGTTTATTATTTTACATCAATGGTTGCCAAAGAGAGAATTTCCTATCACGCGGGGTTGATGCACAAAATTCTGCTAACGCAATTAAAATACACGTACACTATAAACATGAAGCCATACCTTCGTATGACTAACGATTACAATAGTTCGTTCATTGCTTTGTTTACATTTTGACATAGGGAAACAAATTAGTTGCACTTGATCACTTCATGAAGAAGGAGTATCGCTTGTATGCTTATTAAAAATACACTATTCAAAATGTTTGATGAAAAATATGAAAATGATTTTTTCTTTATAGAAAATATGGATGGCGAAGCTCAACGCGTGATTTGCTATCGCGTTTTATGTTCTGTTTCTAGGTACTACACTAGACATGGGAATTTTAATAACCTAATGGGGAGTGAACGAAAATTGAAACTATTTCAATTAAAAGCAAAGTATTTTTTAAAATTTATGGTTGATGAAACTATTATTCATCACGAAAATATAGTTCATTTAATAAATGAAAATGATGCATTGGCTTTGAAAAAGGCATCTTATATAGTTGCTTTGACTTTAGCAAAGCAATGTCGCCCATATGAGGATGGCATTTTTTTTTAAATTAACATCAGATGTTTTAAATTGTTTTGGTGAAAATTGCCAAGAAGCTGCTAATCTTTGCCAAAATATCCCTTTGTCTTGACAGACAGTCACTCGTAGGACAGAAGAGATAATTGTTGACAAAAGCAAGTTAAGTTCAATATGTACGATGGAGCAAAAGTAATGAGAGGGAAAAACAAAGGTCTTTTGGGAGTTTTAAACAAAAATGGAATTTATACATCAGCAAGCATTATTTTCTAAAGGATTAAGTATGACCAATACAATATAAGAGGTGGGCACAACGCACTGACTCACAGAAAATTTAAAGATTTTTTAGAAAACCTTAATGCAGAGTACGGTGATCTTTTGCTGTACACTGAAATTCGTTGGCTTAGTCGAGGCAAAAGCTTAGAACGGCTTTTTAATTTAAGAAAAGAAATTATTCTGTTTTTTAAAAGTACACCAAAACAAGACACCGAAGAGCTTGTTTCTTCACTGGAAAAACACGGCTATCACTTAGACTTGGCGTTTTTATGCGATTTTACCGAAATATTAAATGAGTTTAATGTAACTATTCAAGGTAAAAATATTACAATTTTCCGATTAGGAACAATAATACAAAATTTTCAAAGGAAATTGGATTCTTTGGCTCACCAACTCAAAAATAATAGTATTGCCAACCTTAAAAAAACAGCGATAGTATTTTCAGAATTAAGTAACAATAATTTTGTTAAAATACAATATGCCGAAATCGTGGAATCTATTAAGGAGAATTATACAGTCAGGTTTCAAGATTTAAAATGTATAGAAAAGCTAATAAAATTGTATAATTATCCACTAATTTGTGAAATAGAAGAGCAGGATGTCGTACTGCATGAAGAACTTAGGCAATTAAGGGACGATCTGGAAATTCCACTGGAAACTGGAGAAAAATTTTGGTCGAAAATCGATGACAATAAGTATCGAAATCTCAAAAATGAAATTTACAAGCTATTCTCAATGTTTGGAACCACTTATAATTGTGAGGTTGCATTTTCAAGCCTAAAAATAATTTTAAGTAAGGTACGTAATCGGTTAACAGACCAACACACAGCCGATCTACTGCGCATCAAGGAATATAGAGGAGACATCAATCTGGAGAGTTAGTTAACTAAGCTTAAAGGTAATTTGAAATAATTATTATTTATTTGTTATTGTTTATTAATTATTTATTTATTATTATCTTTTTTATTTTTTATTATTTATTTATTTATTATATTTTTTGTTTACTTTTTTAATTTATTATTATTTACCAAGTTTTTGTTATATGAATAAAAAATTATTATAAATATAATTAATTAACAAAAAAACTTCATAAAAAGGTTCAAATAAAATAAAAATACTAAAGAAATATAAAAAAACAAAAAAAAAATCTTTTATTTTCCACAATTGTAAAGTTTTTATAGTGTATAACTGGTGAGAGTAAATTTAAATTTCGTGTTTTGCTGCTACACACACAACCATATTGAGTGATAATATGTATGTTGGCCACCACTGTTTTACATAAATAATTTCCAACTTGCATAACCTGTTTAATAGCTCTAATTTCATAAACTTTTAAAAAATTTTAATAAATTAGGAAACTTAAAGGGCATTATATGTTTTACAATTGTGTTTGAATTTGTGTGAATAAAGTTATTGTTGCAGTTCAAATTTATATACTGAATTAGTAAGTAATATTTTGAATTATTTTTTATAAAGCAATTAATAATAGCATATTTAACCCAATCGTTGCATTTAATTTGGACAGTATAGTTATTGGATTTAGTTTCTTTATACAAAGTTGATGTAAAAATTACGTTTTTAATAACAGCACGGTCATAAATAAAACTCGCTTTCAGATTAACGCCTTTAGAATTAAGAAATCTTTGTTGAATGGTGTTTGCAATAAATTCTTTATTTTTTCCCAGAACTTCAATGTTTTTAACTAAATTTAGATTATTAGAATTAGCACAGTTTTTCATTATTGCAGCACCTTGTGCTATTTTAACGTTATTGACTATTTATGTATTTAAATCGCGGTTACCGTGACCGCTCTTTGCAATCAAACCATTTTGATTTTCAAAAGCAAAAGCCGAAGTAGCCCATAGAGGTCCCCAACGCCGAACAACAATTGACATTTCTCGATTGTTATATAAACACGGAATTTCTTTTACAAACAATTGCAAAGTTTTTCACATTCCTGAATATGCGTGCTTATTTTTATATTGTGTCCAAGTAAATTATATAAAGCTACTACCAGAAGCATCCAATGTTGTAAGTATTTTTCTGGCATTACTCCTTGTAGTGTAGGAAGGGAATAATATAACATCCAATTATATAATTCAGATGCTTTGAATATTTTATATTGACATAACGATCTTTCGACTCCGCATCAGATGCATTTGTGTCTACATCAGAACTTAATTCTGCATCAGAAGAACAGAGTTCGAAACCAGAAATACACTCAGCATCAGTTGAGATTGGTTCTTCTTCACTAGCAAAAGGATAATTGGTATCTGACATACTAACATTTTCTGCTAGTACTTTTATTTTGGTTTTGCTTCCATGGCTGAAGTGAAAAGCAAATATTTTTTTGTATTTTTTTTTAAACCCCAATTTTTACTAAAACTAAAAACTTGCGGTTTTTGAAAACCTTGTCAAATTCCATACAAATTTTTAATCAAAAGCTACTGCAAACTACAATTTTTTCGCTGTAGTGTTAATTGGGCTTAAGAAACCATAAAATATGAAAATTACAGGTATGTTGTCGTTTTGGTTGTCAAAGAAATTATTCATGATTTTTAAATAATAATATCCAAAACTTTGATGTCATGTTAAAGATATTTCTATTTCCTGTCCAATGGTGCCCATATTGTAGAAATTCGATCATGAATGGTAAATTCAAGTCCATTTTTTAAATTTAACTCGAAAAAACACAATAAAGGGGTCTCCGACAAAAAAAAATTAGCTTATACAATTCTGAACAAAGAGTACTATTTGGGAAAAAATTAAAAAAGAAATCGGAGAATTGCAACTAAACTCAAGATGTTCCCTGAAATAAATCAAATTTAGTTATTAAAAACAAATTATAAGGAAAGGCACATTTTCTCGTCCAAAGTGAATCATGTGTCACTAGTCGTTTGTATGTATTAATATGTAGTTAACTTACCATTGCAGCAGCATTTTCTTTCCAAAGTCTATATTTGGGTTTCTTTTGATTCTTTTCTTGGAACTTTTATTTTCCTTGGAACAGCAAGGATTTTCAGCACTCATGTTTTATTTAGTATAAACAAATATTTTAATGGAAAACTGTTTTTTGAAAAAATATTTTTGACATAAATATAAATGAAGTGTGCAGTTAAAACCAACCACAAAAGTCCAACAAGAAATCCGGGAAATATTTTTTAGGAATTTCAGATTTTGGTTTATTATTTATTTATTTAATTTTAAGTTGATATATATACATATTTATTTTTATTTTATGTACCATCAAGTACACAGTATTATAATCTTTCAAATAAAATCCAATTTCAATTTTTTTTACTCCCAAAAAAACTTCCCGTTTAATTTTCTATGTCTTTTGTTTGTGGTTGTCTTTATATAGTTCATACATCGTTAGCTTATTATTGGTTTCACCTATATGCAAAAAATCGGTATCGATAAATATGATACATTAATTTTTTTACTCTCACAATCGATAAATTTAAATAAATAAGTAAATTTTCATTCATTATATACAATAAGTCTTGTTTTGTACTGCATATCATTTGTTGTTTTTGAATTTGATTTATGTGGTGTATACATTTATGTGCCCCTAAAAGCAGTTATCTCTTTTTGTTTTGATTTACATTCGTTGTAATCGTAATGCAACAAAACAATTATGTTATAAATTTTTAAATTTGATGCATATGCCAAAAGCAGCAAAACAATAAAGATTTTTTTTTATTTTTTGTATGCAAAATTTGATGTACATATATGCCAAACATTGGTGTTAATTAAATGTTAAAATTACGCATGTAGAGCTAATTCGATGCTGATTATCTTAGATATGACACAAGATATTCAGAAACGGGTTTCGGAATGAGAAAGACAATATATATAATCCATTCCTAACAAATTTTTTTCAAAATGGTCAGTGGCTCAAACCAGTAATAAGCTAACGACATGACATTTTTGAATTTGGCAGTATACATACTTTAATGTTGTCAACTGGCTTTATTTACAAAGCGCTCTTTAATTAACGTTGAACTTTTAAAATTTAAAACTTCTTTACAGTTTTTTGATATTTCTTTTTAAATTATATATAACTTTATTTTTATATAATATATGAAGCGGAGTTTACATTATTTTACCTAAAGAAAATCAAATTAAAAATCCTATAAAATGATGCGCTTGTTCAAAAAATCTCTTTGGTAAACCGCTTTGGGAACAAATGCTTATCTTATGCAATCAGATGAAAACAGCTGTTTCTGCTTGTTGTTCAATTGTTTTTTACTGCCAATTTACTTCACAACTGTTTTTTTTTTGCGTTTTTCTTTGTTTGTAAGAAAATGCAACACTGATTCTCATCGATTTGACTGTCAGAGTTTGCAAACAGATTTTCTGCACGTATCAGACAAAATGAGCTTACTCGTTTTATGACTTGTGGTATAATGTAAACCCCGCCTAAGTAAATCACATAAGCCAATTATGTTTCAACAAAAAAACTTTCGTAGTTCAATTTACCTAAATACTTTGATATTTTTAAAATTATAATATAAAGCGGTCAATAGATATCCGTGTATTTGTTTTTGTAATGGCCATTAAACAACGCTTCTGTCATTTCCATACAAATTTGACATAAGTAACATTAAGCGTTAACGCTAAACGTTGGCTTATATCAAATTTGTATGGGAATTACAGAAGCCAACGTTAATAGCTTCCCGCATAAACACAGCTATTGTCTGTTTTTGTCACTTTTTTAATATTTGATTGAAATACATATACAAATTTTGTTGCGGAACTGATATTCTTAAAAGGTTTTACTTGTAGCAAAAAAGTTATTAAAATGTATTTCAACGAAGAAATGTATTTTCAAACGCATTTTGTTTGCAGGATAAGTTTGCAACATTGGAAGAATTTTGAATTTATAAAAAAAAAATCCATCTAGTTCTCCTTGATTTTTATTAAGACGCTAGTCTTTTCGAGGTTTTGTAATTTTAAGATTAAAAAAACCAATATTAAAAATAGATCAAACTATAAAAACTGCATAATGGTAAAAACTGGTAAGTCTTTAAACTGTTTGTAAGGTATACTAATAATAGCATTACTTTTTTGTTTAGCTAAAACCCAAAGTATTACAAATGCAGACGAATGACTTTTTAAAGAACCAATCGCCGCAATCCCCACCATTGGTAAAACAAGCATCGCCTTCACCCATTATATCACCATCGGCTTCATCATTGTCGTCATATGCAGTGATTGTAAGTCAAGTAAGTATAATAGTCTTATACATATATATGTATACAGGAAGTCTATTAAATATTTGAAACATTTCCTACAGTCTCAAGCCAAATCGGAAAATCTTCGTAAACAGATCCTAGAATTGGAGCAAGAACTTCAACAAATTGAAGATACTCAAAGTAATAATAACAATCCTATGAAATATGAAATTAACGATGAACATCATGGTCGTAAGAATGGTGTAAATGATGCAAATCATTAACGATGAACATCATGGTCGTAAGAATGGTGTAAATGATGCAAAGCACGACATGGAATTGTGTTCTTATAATCAACTTTTTGGAAAAAAATTGGAAGGAAGATGAAGTAAGTAATATAATACATATCGATGGCTTGATGTATAAAGGCCCTACTATAAAAAAAATTAAAGGTTATTAGATTTTTCCTTCTCTTGTAAAGAATATAAAGTCAAGTTCCTTCTATATCAAGCCATATACATAAAATTTTTGTTTGTTTTGGTATCGGTAACGGTATTTCATTCGCATCTGTGTAACCTATACCGAGACTTTAAAACCGGTATTGTTTAAAAGTTGCGTTTTCACTACAAATTATGTGTTGCTGTAAAAAAACATAAAATTGCTAACTTAGCTTAGAAATTGGTAACCGTTTGTCAATTGAGCAATATGAATTTTTATTAACAAAAATCGATCAAGTTAATTAACAATTTTAGATATTTTATATTAATACCGGTATTTTGTGAAATCAAGATTTTCGGTAATGATATCTATATGAAGGGGTTTTGAAACAGATATCGGTTTTAAAAGCTATGGGTTGTCAACTTTGACATTAATCTAATCCGATAGAAAACACAATCTAAAAAATTCAAAACTTTGTAAAAATTTTAAAGTAGTTAATTTGGAACGAACACAATTTCTTAAAACTTGACAAACATTTAAGTCTAGTGCAAACCATTAATAATGAATGTTTACACCGTAGCTTTAAAATAATTCCTTACATCGTCTTAAAATAAAAATGAATAAAGGCAATATTCGGGCTTGTTCTGGATTTTAATTTTAGGTAAAACTGGAAATTTCATAATTTTTTTTCTCAATATTTTAAGTTTTGTGAAAAATTTAAGTGAATTATGATTGTACACTGATCATTTAATGCAGTAAAGTTGAATTCAAATAAAACTATAGAATACAGTGAAATAGGTGCCATAAATTTCAATTTCACGCGGATCGAATTCGCACTAATTCCAGAACATGGCCGATGATAAAAATATTTAATTTTAGCACCAAAGTGTTTAAGTTTTTAAAATACGTATTTAAATTTTTATTAAAATTGTCGTGAAAATAATGAAATTTGGCTGTAAAATATTTATTTTATAATTATTGGTTGTATTTCAACAAAATTTCATTTATTTTAAAAAATAATTTAAAAAAAATCACGAATCATATTTATTATTGTAGCCGGTGGGATGTAATAATATTTCAACAACGATGTATCCTTTAAAAATAGATATTTATTAATTATATTTAATCTATATCACGTTAACAAATTTAATGAATAAAATAAAATGGCAGACAAGCAAACAGTGCTAACAACAATGGAATGTAAAAATACTGAGTGTTGGGTAATACCGCGATTTGCAACCGGGCTTCTACACACGAAAGCATTGGGCTGTAACAGTTCTCCCACGCTAAAAGAACCCTTATAGGTTGGTCGGTTCTAATCCAAGACGTACCCTTCCAAATTTCTGGGAGCCTTGCGTTGTCGAGATGACTTACGAATTGGACTCCGGGGTTGATCCGAAGATGGCTCTTGGTAAACCGGTGGAACTCGACTAGAAACTTCATGATCACCTGACGGGGATGTCTGTTGACTTATTCCTGATTCATCTTCTGGTATATTAACGCTGCCTGGGTTGTACACTGCTCCATGTTGAAATACGATTTGTTGATCTTGTGTTTGATGATTACCATTTCCTTGAGATGATTCTACAGTTGGTGGTTGTATTTTAGTTGGAAGATCCCTTTGAATACTGGTTGATAGTAATTGGTTTATGTGCCTCTTAAATACGTAGCCATCGTCTAACTTTACCATATAATGGAGACGACCCAATTTTTTAACTATTGTTCCAAAATTCCATAACGGTTTGTTTGGAGTGTAGTACCGGGTCTGTACCCTTTCTCCCACGCTGAATTGCCTTGATGGGATATGTTTATGAATATTATTACCTTGTATGTTTGGAGGTTTTAACCCATCCAAACGACTTCGAATTTGTCGTCCTAAATACAGCTCTGAAGGTGTTTTACCATTTTTCAACGGCGTAGTTTGATATTTTAAAAGAATATCTCTTACCTTCTTCTGCATTGATGATGACTCGTTTGCCATGGCTGCTAATTTGTTTTTGAGGGTTTTAATGTTCCTTTCAGCTAACCGGTTAGTAGCTGGATGACCAGGAGCGATGAATTTTCGGAATATTCCACAATCCTGGCAAAATGCGGAAAATTCTTCACTTTTGAAGACAGTTGCATTATCGGATACCATGACATCGGGATATCCGTTCCTTGTAAAAATATTGAGCAAAATTTCAATTGTTGATGATGAAGATGGTGCTGCTGTGCAGGGGTATGCACAGCAGCACCATTTTGACTTGGCGTCAACGACCACCAAAAAATAGTGACCTTGGTATGGACCAGCGTTATCAATGTGGATACGCAGCCAGTTGTTTTCTGGTTCTTCCCAGGGATGAAGTAGCACTTTTGCTGGGCTGTTGTTTGTAGAAGCGCAAGACGGACAAGCACGTACAAATTTCTCTATGGCTTTGTCAATCCCCATCCAGTAGACGTAACGCCTGGCTAATTGCTTCATCTTTGTAGCACCTGTGTGTGTATTCTGAAGTTCTTGTAGAACAGGATTTTGGAGAGATCTTGGTACCATTATTCGATGTCCTTTAAATAACACGTCGCCATCAATGGTAAATTCGGAATCGGCAGCTGCGTTGTAGCATAACTCATATAAAATTTTTGACAGTGTTTCATCTTTTTGTGTCTCTTGTTGAATTGTTTTATAGTTTAATATTTTCGAACAAATTTGGTTCATGGATGCACTGCATAATTGGTGCACTTCCTGGTCAATTGAATTTACAGAATCACCTTTTCATGTTACGGCCGCTCTTGAAAAACAGTCCGCACTGATGTTTTCTTTACTATTTTTATGAATAATTTCATTATTATAACCGCTTAAAAATGCGGCGTATCTTTGTAACCGGGCTGACGTCATCTGCGGTAGCTTATTGTTTTGGTGAAATATTCTCATTAATGGTTGGTTATCGGTAACAAGCTTAAACTGTCGGCCAAAGAGATATTCATGAAAGTGCTGGACTGCGTAGAAAATAGCCAAAGTTCTCTATCCAATTGCGAGTAATTTTGTTCAGCACTTGTTAAAGATCGAGATGCAAATGCAATTGGCCTCTCTTCTTCTTCTACTAGGTGTGACAGTACGCCAGCAATTCCGGTCGGGCTTGCATCGCTAGATAGTTGTAGTGGCAACTCTGGATTATAGGGTATTAGAACCCGGTCACTCGCAATTTCCCGCTTTGACATTCACTGGACCATTTAAACTCCGAACCTTTGTGTAAAAGTTTTCTTAAGGGTGTTGTTATAGTTGACACATTTAAAATGAACCTTGAGTAATATGTTACCATACCAAGAAATCGTCTCACTTCGTCAACCGTTTTTGGTTCGGGCATTTGTAAAATTGCTTCAATTTTCAATGAAGATTTTTGAACTTTGTTGTGTTCAATAGTGTCCCAAAAATTTAATTTTGGTTTCAAAAAATTGAAACTTTTCCAGATTTAAATGTAAGTCAAATTTTTGTAGTTGTCGTAAACAACATTTCAAATTAGATTTGCACTCACCAATAGATTTGCCATGCACAATAATGTCACCAAAATAAGATTCTGTGTCGGGTACCTCCCGTAGAATTTAGTCGATTATCCGATTAAATTCTGCGGGTGCCGTTTTTATTCCGAAAGATAACCGGTTCATGCGGTACGTTCCCCTATGTGTGGATATAGTCTGTATAAGACTTGATGGTTCATCAAGTAGGTAGGTAGGCCTTGAACAAATCAAGTCGACAAAAATATTTCGCATTACGAAGGCTGTTGAAAATGTGTTCGATTTTACGAATTGAGTAATGTGCGTTCACCAAGCGTTGGTTTACCCCTACTTTGTAATCCACACATAATCGCACTCCACCATCTGCTTTTGGAATTACAACAAGTGGTGAACCCCAGTCACTATTTGAAATTTTTGAAATTATACCTTCACTTTCTAAATTATCTAATTCTTTATTCACACGTTCAGCCAATGAGTATGGAATCTGGCGTTCTTTTGTATAAACTGGTGTAGAATTTTTTCGTAGTTTTAAAGTTACCTTGTAGTTTGGAATACATCCGATTTTTTCTTTAAAAACATCTGTGAATTCGTTCATAATGTCTTCTATGCCATTATGATTATAGAAAATATCATTTGGAAGTTTACCTGAACCTGATTTATCTAGTTCCGTCAAATTAATATTAAGACGCCGAATCCACGATCTACCTAGTAACGCTGCACACGTATCCGGAACAATATATAGTTCGTCTGAGATTGACACGCCATTGAATTCAATGTTGACACGGACTTTACCATCTGGTAAAAAAGTATCTTGTGTATAGGAACGGAAAATTACACTTGGTGAATCTATTTGTTTATTTAGATTTAATTCTTTGAATTGCTTCCTTGGAAGGAATGTAAATCCAGAGCCGGAATCAACTTCGAATTGTACTGGTTTCCCTTCAATATTGACGTATGCGTAATACCGCTCAAAATTGGAATTTTGAAAATCGTTCTGATAAACATCAATTATTTTGTAAACGCCCTAGCCTGTTCTGTCGACATTTTGAATTTTATGTGCTGTGTTGTTAGATTGCCTACTTCCTGAGTCAGTTTTTGAAATGGTTGTAATACACACTTTACTCACGTGACCATTTTTGTTGCAACTCGTACATTTCAATTTTGTCTTATTTGTTCGGCACTCTTTCGCCAGGTGGTTATTTCTCCCACAGCGAAAACACAATCCAGCAATACCCAACTCTTGATAAATAATTTTAGCATTATTCACTTGTTGGGTTGAACGTGGAGGTTTATTTTGTTTAGATTTTTTGAATTTTGAAATTTTATTGATGTCCGTTGCGATATTTGACAAAGGACCTGCTTTATCTGCCAGTTCTCTTGCATCGAGTTTAGCAGCTTCCAGTGTTAAAGCTTTTTTAACTATTTCATCAAACTTGTCAGTGCTTGAATGTAGTAATTGCTCACGTATATTACCATCTCGAACACCACGGATGAACTCTGCACGTAGAAAAATGTCAGCAATCGAAATTTTGCAAGGACATGGAGACGTAAAATCACATTCGATTGTTTCTGCACACAGAGTGGCAATATAATCAGCTATGGTTTGTTGTTCATTCTGGTATTTCGATAGAAAGCGATGTTGTGCTACCAGTAAGTTTTTCGTTGGGGAAAAATGAATTTTTAAAATTTTTAATAACTGGTCGTAGTTGAGTTCAGCCGGGGATTTTGGTGCAGCTAATACTGTAATTACATTGAACGTACTTGTACCTATAGAATTAAGGGGGAGTTTTAGACAATACTCCTTGTTTGCGCTAATGCCTTTCATTTCAATGTAATTTTTGAAACGTTGGATGTAGTTTATATAAGGCTCCTTTTTTGAATCAAAGGAATCGAAATTTGTTACTAAAATGGTGTTTGCAGATGAACTTTGTACTGAATTTGACGTAGAAGTAGTTGCCCTTAAAATTTCCTTCAACAATTGTTGTTGCACTGCCATAAATTCTGCAAACTGCAGTAAATTGCAATTAATTTCTTTTTTTGCATTATTATTTGTATTTTATTATTATTGAACGATCTCCCCTCAACGTTTTAAAACTCGTCGCCAATCTATTGTAGCCGATGGGATGTAATAATATTTCAACAACGATGTATCCTTTAAAAAATAGATATTTATTAATTATATTTAATCTATATCACGTTAACAAATTTAATGAATAAAATAAAATGGCAGACAAGCAAACAGTGCTAACAACAATGGAATGTAAAAATACTGAGTGTTGGGTAATACCGCGATTTTCAACCGGGCTTCTACACACGAAAGCATTGGGCTGTAACATTTATTATTGTTTTTTATTTTTCAGATGGATTTGCTTTGTAATGAAATTTATTGCAAAAAAAGTATACATGCAATGGCTGAATGCTGTTCATATAAAGCTACATGGGATGCAAGACGTCTGTTAGAAGGTGTTTACAAGACAGAGGCGCTTGTGAAATATACATTTACGGGTAAATCTCAAGGATTTATTATATTTTTGGAAACCGCTCTAATGACCATTTTCTTTTCTAGAGTTTTCAATGAATTTAAATAAGAACCAAGTTTAGAAATCTTAAACTATATACGACATAAATCGAGCAATAAGTCAAAAGGTATCCGAGATAAAAAGAGCACACAAAAGATTTTAAACTATTTTTCTTTTTTAGTAATTAAAGCCACTTTAAAAAATAGTAGTACAGAACAATAGAATATCCCAGCAAAAAAAATTAAGTTCTTCAAATTGAATAGCTTTTAAATAACATAACTTAACAGCTTGCTGAAAAAACTGGTTTAAAATTATAACCTGAACAGATCCAAGTACGCAACAATTTTTTATCCACACACAAAAAAGTTGAATTGGACAATTACCTACTTACTGTGTGGTATGTAAAAAAGTGTAGTATGATAATCAAAAACAAACAATTTAAAAATAAATTCGGACAATTACCTACTTACTGTGTTTATAAAAAAAATTGTAGTATGCGAATCAAAAACAAACAATTTAAAAATATTTATACATCTCCAATTGGAGTTTTCAAGTTGTTTGTTTTAATTCAATAAACCATTTTATTTACAAGACATGCTGCTAAAAGTAAGTAGTTTATTGCACCAATTCAACTTTTGTGTGTCCATAAAGAGTATTTTTATGCTGTTCATGTTATAATTATACACAAGTTTTTCTGCAAGCTGTTAGGTTATATGTTATTTAAAAGCTATTCCTTTTGGAGTAGAGTTCTTTTTTTGCTGGGTATATTTACTTTATTCTTATGTAGATTGTAATATCACTGTTTTATTTACCTGATTTGTTTTTGGATTTTTTTGTAAAAAAAATGTATTTTAAGTTGAAAAAGTTGCTATTTTTGATAAATCTAATTGTTATTAGTATTAATTACTATTATTTTAAAGAAACATAATAAATCTAAGAACAAATCCGGTAAATACAAAACACGACTAATATATTCTTTACAGTTCGTTTAATAACCAGATTCAAAACCTCGTAGCTAACAAAAATATTCAATATAATTACACTGTCCAACAAATTAAGACTTTTTGAATGGAACAGAATAGCGACCCCATAATTCTGAAAGGGTATGTTGAGTAGATCATTTTTGTAGAACAAACTTATGGTCCAGCACGTCTGAGTTTTTTTTACAGTGGGTCAAAGTTTTAATTTTTTGGTCGAAGGGAGCATTATACTATATGAAAAAATGCTGTAAGTTAATGTCTGAGAGAGTTCTTATGGTCAGAGCTGTATTGTGGAATTGTATGAGGATTACTTTTGTGGAAGATCTTAACCCTCTAACTGGTCTCTATGGGTTAATTTGACCCTTTTTTTCGAGAAAATCAAAAAATATCCTTTAAAAAAGGACATTTAAGGATTAAAATATTCTACGAAAATGTTTGTAGGAAAATTTCAGTGGGGGTCACCAAAGACACCAATGTTGTAAATAAAGCTCTTTACGCTTAATTAGTAAAATTATACACCAACATATACAAAACAGGTAAAAACGGCGTCAAGTTCGGCCGGGCCAAACACTGAGTTCTCGCGTCTAGTCAGTGACTTACAAATCGGGTGTGATATTTATTAAAATTAATAATAAAAAATAAAAGAAAAAATTCAAGCATAATTGGTCTTTTGACCTGGTACAAAGGCGGTACTAAGGCGCTGCCATTTTCTGCGCCTATTACATGGATTGAACCTGAAGATCACAAATCAGATACATGCTATTTCTGCGTAAATTACAAATTTGGTAGAAGCCAAAGGCACTACGCGATAATGACATACGAAGCAACAAATAATGTCATTTTACCAGAAGTGCGCTGTGAAGGTGTTCCGGTGCCTCAACCGCCTACACATACATTTTCGGCCAATATCACAGTCGCCAATACAGAAATAACAGCGGCGGTTGAAAACATGTAAGATATAAGTTACTTGCCTCTTGATGGTTTAAACATATGT
Organism: Eustalomyia histrio; assembly: GCA_949748255.1. Classification (NCBI taxonomy): domain Eukaryota; kingdom Metazoa; phylum Arthropoda; class Insecta; order Diptera; family Anthomyiidae; genus Eustalomyia; species Eustalomyia histrio. Next base: position 98,480,998 of record OX456526.1, read on the forward strand.
CCTAATTTGATAGACCAAGCTTATTTTGAAGATCTTGTAAGAGATTTAGGACTAACAAAAGAGAAAGCTGAAATATTATGTTCCAGATTGAAAAACAGGAATTTGATAAAAGCCGATGTAAAAGTTACATTTCCAAGAAAAAGACACGCCGATCTTGAAAGTTATTTTAAAAAATCAGATGAACTTGTATACTGTTGCAGTATTGAAGAGGTTCTAAAATATCTAAAGCTTGCACTGGACTCTTCCGCTTGGCGACTATTTATAGATAGTTCAAAACACAGCTTAAAAGCAGTTTTACTGCACAATGGAAATCAGCATCCATCAATACCGGTTGCGTATTCCACAAAAAAGGAGGAAACATACGCAAATATTTCAAATCTCTTAAATAAAATTGAATACTATAAATATAAATGGGAAGTATGCGCAGACTTCAAAATGATTGCAATATTGACTGGATGCAAACAGGATACACAAAATATATGTGCTTTCTTTGTAAATGGGATTCACGTGCTACCAGCAGCCATTATCATATTAAATATTTCGAAGAACGTAAAGAAAATATTATTGGTGACTTAAATGTAATCCATGAATTCCTTGTCCCAAAAGATAAGGTCATACTTCCACCGCTGCATATTAAGTTGGGCGTGGTGAAACATTTTATTAAAAGCTTAAATAGACAAGGAAATGCTTTCAAACGCATTCAAACAAATTTCCCCAGATTATCTGCAGCAAAATTAAAAGAACCCATCTAAAAATCGAAATATATATGAGCATACATGGTCATACATGGGCCTGTATATGATCATACATGGGCATACATGGTCATATACGTCCATACATTGTTCAATATATGACCATACATGATCTCATATATGATCATATATCTTCGGATCCGAAATTTGAGGGTATATGGACGTATATGATCATATACGAGCATACATGAATAATATATGAGCATGTAAATAATATATGCACATATATCACCATATACCCTCAAATTTCGGATCCGAAGATATATGATCATATATGAGATCATGTATGGACTTATATGAACATGTATGCCCATGTATGACCATATACAAGTCCATGTATTATCATGTATGCTCATATATATTTCGATTAAAGGTCGATCGAAGGTAAAATATGGTTTTAAGAAATAATTTATTTCATTTAATGTAAATTACCTTTTCTAGGAATGCTCGTTGGACCCGATATAAGAAAATTATTACAAGATGAAGAATTTTATGGTCATATGTCGGATATGCAAAAGACAGCATTTGACTTTATGCAGCTGGTTATTTCAGAATTCCTTGGAAACTCAAAAGCACAAAACTATGCAGAAAATATTGAAAGCATGCTAATCGGTTTTAACAATATTGGCGTTAAGATGTCACTAAAGCTGCATTTTCTGCACTCTCATCTCAATTTTTTTAAAGAAAACCTTGGAGCGGTTTCAGATGAACAAGGTGAAAGGTTTCATCAGCATATAAAGGTATTGGAAGAAAGATTCAAAGGGAAATCCCAAAGTGTAATGCTTGCTGAATACGTATGGGGCTTGTACAGAAACCTTGATCCATCGGAACATTCACGTCAAGCTAAATACAGGAAAGCATATTAACTTTAATCTTTAATCCATTGTCATACTACTGCTATTTCCCTTTTACTTGAAAATTTGAAGCAAAAAAATATATATGTACATACTATTATAACACTTAGAAAAATGTGTACACTAAAAATAAGTTCATACCAAACTAAAATTAAGTCTACCAGATTTTCTTAAATTGAGTTTAATTTTAGTTAATATAAATAAATTTTCCTTAAATTTAGTAAAAGTGTATTTGATTTTAGTTTACTCAAAATGTCTATTAACTTAAAAATAGAAAGACATTTTCCTTAATTTTTGTTTCTTGAATTAAGTTAATATTCTTTTCAAGTATTATAAAATTCTTTTATGTAAAATATTCTTAGCTTTAAATAATTTATTTACTTAAAATATTTTATATATCATATTGTATGAAAAATCAAAATTTAAGTGCCTAACTGCCTTAAATATAATTCAACAAATTTAATTTCCCTAAATGAAGTATAAGAACTTCTTTAATTCATGTACATATTTTCTTAAATAAAAGAAAAAGTTTCTTATTTTGTAATAAATTTGTCGAACTTATATGTAGTTTATATATACCTTTTTTAAGTATGTTGCAGTAACACAACTTAAGAAAAATAGTATTAAAAAAAAAAAATCAGGAATTAGATAGTATGAAAAAAAAACGTGAAATATACTTGTATTTAGTTAAAATTTTTATCATTTCCTTAAATGCAATATATTGAGAACTACGCCTAAAGAAAAACATACTTAAAAACTGCAAATTTAAAATTATAGAAAAAATATTATTCAATGAAAAACTGTTTTGAATTTGGTTAACTTTATTCTTAAATTAAGTATATTATTATTATCAAATTAATAAATATATACCCAAAATTTCCAGATTTAAATATACCGTTAGCTGAAATGCAAAAGGGCGTAACTAACATTTTTATTTTTTACGGCAGAAGCAAAAACGCCAATAGGCAATTTAACATATTCAAAAATGATTTTGACAGTTTTGATTATAGAACGATAAAATTTTGTAAAGAGGTGTAGGTCAATGCTGTACTTCATAACCACTCAATCCCATTTTAAATTTTTACAGGGCATCCAAAAAACTTGGAAAATTAAAAACATCTCAAATTCCAATTTTGTTCATAATCGTAGAAGTCGGAAATTTTGTGTATGTATCTATTTTAGCCAAATGAATCATAATAATCAATAAAACCCGATTTTGAAATTTTGTTAGTTACGCGCTTTTGCATTTCAGCTAACGATATGTATGTATGAAGTAAATTGTAGTAATAGATTTTAAGCAAAATATAGTAAATTTTGTTTTTGTGAAATTTTTAAAGACATCATGGACTTATTTTTACATGTTGACTGTACAATATTTTTTAATAATTTTGTTTTTTATTGCGAAAGTAAACACACTGTAAACAATGCCGCTGATAGCCACTCTCTTTTTGTTTTTCGACTAACTGTAACTCTCATTAGTATTTAATACACCAATTTGCAATTGACTACAAAAATAACTGCACTACTGCCTTGCTTAACGGGTACTCGCTATTAAAGAAAATTATAATGAAGAAACGTTAATAATTAAAATTTTTTAGTAAAATTAAATGGGGTAAAAATTACCACCACGTCACTGACTGTGACCCAAAATTCCACCTACATTGTTTAAGGATAAGTTATTTTCCACGAAAATGAATTTCATGCGAAGATTAATTTTTGGGTAAATATTACACGGTAAATTTTTTATAAACTTTAAAGATACATCTACGTAGAGCTGAAGAAACATATTTCATAAATTATTTTCTAATTTTTATCGCTAAAGTACCATCTGTAGTTGACAAGAGTTTGGTTCCATTAATATTTATACCAAACATTGCAATTAGCAGACTGGAAAAATTTAATTTATGAAAATTGTATAGAACATAATCTGTCAGTAATCTATAGATTTTTAAGTATAGAAATTTACACAGCAGCATTTTCTTAAAATGCAGAGAGTTTCCTCTAGCGTCTAAATCTGTCTTAAGACCGCTATTGTTGATAAATTAAATAAAAAAATTGTGAAACAGGTTTTAATACTCAATCCTCATTTACCTAAGGCCGTTAAGAGAAGGACCGTTTGACGGCAAATAATGGGTATGCAGCAGATAAATTTGTGTATGATAAAAACCACCCCTAATTTCTAAATGAATTTGATCTTAAGCAATGTTGACAACATTTTTCTTTAAAAAATCGCCGTAAAATTAATAAATCGCTAGAAAATTGAAAAATTAGTCGCTAATAAACATAACTAAATTTATCCATTTTTCTTAAAAATTTTATTTTGCAAGAAAAATTTAAATACCTCGAACTTATCACGTTTTGCTTAAAAATTTTAACAACATATATAGTCCATATTGTACGAGTTCACAGACCTCTAAAAGTCAATTTCAAATAAATTAATAAGGTATAGTTAAATAGTGATTGACATATACGCCAATTGTGACTAATATTTAAGATATAGTTAAATAATTAAAAATTTTGTCACAGTATAAAAAAATCCAATATTATTCTGAAGCCCATAAATTTTAAGTGTTGAATGTATAACTTTAAAATGTTTATCCTTCAAAACGAAATCGGAAAATTGAGCCAGAGTTTAAAACATAGTTCTTATCTTTAAATTTCTCCAACGTTAGAGTACTAGCTAAATATCATTAGCATTCCATAATATGGCATATAAAAAATTGGGCTTGTAGTCACTTTGGCGATATACTATACTGTGATATTAACAATTCTGGCAAGTAAAAAAGGTATAAAAACGCTGGTAATAGCTATAGCATATTTTAGCACGCTAAATGAATTACAAAAGCGCTAGATTTAACGAGAAAATAGCTAAATTAGCAACTGTGTATTATTACTCTAACGAAAATTTCTCTCTTTATTCTAAAGAAGTTAATACAGAGATGGGAATGAGATTTTTATTTCAGTATCAAACAAAATTTCGAAGAGCACTTTTCCGACCATAGTTTTTAGTTTAATATCTATTTTTATAATTAATTTAATTCTTATTTTTATAAATACCTTATACATTATTTATAGTGTTAAGGAGACTTTGTAGTTTAGACTAATTGGGCTCTAAAATTGCAAATATATATATGTAAATGAAAAATGAAATTGTTTAGATTTTTTTAGATTAATAAACTGAGACCATTCCGGAAAAACTAAGACAAAACATACTCCATTTAGTGTACACAAGTTTGTGTGGAAGAAAAAGTATTATTAATGGGTTTATTTTTTTTCTAGACAATTATCTACAAAAATTAATTAAAATACCAAATAAATTGTGAAGAATTTTCTATTCTATTTAACTCTTCCATCTCTGAATAAGCACATCATGATCAGTACTGCCAGATTAATTGGGCACAAACTCGTTAGATCAAAACTTCAACAAGTTTTGAAAAATCGCAAAAAAAAATAAACGTCCAAAAAGAGATGTCAAAATATATAAAAAGAGATGTCAAAATAGATATATAAAAACATTAAAACTTAAAAGGTAATGTAAAAATAATTATTATATATAAAAAATTTGCCATATCCTGAAAATATTATGCTTCAAAGAAGAAGGGAATATTTTAAAACATTTTTTTATATGAATAAATTCTAGCCTTTAAACTGTTTAATCTAGAAATATTTTACAGGAATTCTTCCCATAAAAAAGTGACATTCGATATAGTTTATTTATATATTGTTTTTATATTATTTTTATAAAAAATTCACACTGATAGTTAATCGTCATTTGGCTATTTTTATAGCAAGTCGTAAAAATGATGATAAATCGTCCATCTGGCAAGACTGAGTGTGAGAGAAATATTTTTCTAGTACTTGCTAACAAAAAAAGAAGTTAGTTCAGTTGATTGAAGACATTTCAAAAAGTATATAATTTTCTATAGAGTATTTTTCCCGTTCTACCAGAAATTCAACATGGTACAGAGTTCAGCGGCAACATTTTTAAATGAGAGGGCAACATTTTCGAAGTTGCTAAAGTGTTGAAAAACATTAAATTTGGTGTATGCAGTGCTGAGACATAAACAGTGTAATTTTTTATCCCAGTTCTTGTGATTCTTAACTGTTTACCAGTTTTTTCATGAAAACATTTTTTTTTTCAAATTATTGCATTTTTTATAGGTTTTTAGTTATATGTTTTTTTCCTATGAAAATTAAATTTTCCGATTTTCCACAGAAGCTCCTAAATTTTCCGGCTAGTTTTATTTTTTTGGATTCCTCATAATTTTTGCTTCAAGAATCAGCAATAAAAAATGGGCCCCGACTCCTTGTTTGGACAGGAGAAGAGCATTTAAGAGACCACCTTGTTCTCATTGTTTTTATATTTTTTATAATTGAATTGTTTTTAATTATTTAACATTATCTTATTTTATTATTAAAAATACACTTTAAAAATTATTTTACAGTTAAAAATACATTTATGAAGAAAAAATCTTTCTTATTTTGCTGCTTATACTTAATTACAATATTTATTCAAAATTTCAATTGTCTTGGCATCATTATAAAATTAAAGTAACTTTAAATTTAGCACGTCGGCAGACGAAGAGTACCGCTTTACATTAATTGACATATCAGAAATATTTGGTATGAAGCAATGAAACTTTTGCGTTCCAGTTATAGTTTTGACATTATTATATCTGTTTTGAAGTCGTCGCTCCATGGCATCGTGTTCTTTTTGAGTGCATAAAACTGTGTTAATGGCAATTTCCTTGCTTTGAATCCACGAAAACAAATGTTGTACATTTAAGATCTGGTCAGTATATGGCCTTTGCAAACTTGCCTTAGTCGCCATGCGTTTTAGGGTTCCCCCTAACGCATCGCATGGGCCCTTACCGTGGGACGTCGCAAAAAAGTGCCACTCGACCTTGCAGTTTTGTTCTTCTTCAATTATGCAAAGATTGTAAAAATGTTTTTTATTCTTGTACTGAGAAGCCGCGCCGTCTGAGAAAAACGTTACTTTGTCGATTGCATCGAATTTTGATCTTAAGAATTGAAACAGTTTCATTTGAAATAAATAAACGGACACATGAGCTAAACTCTCCGCGACAACAACAAGGCTTACGGTCTGTAGTTCGTTATCTTCGTTTTTGAAATAAATGCAAAAAGGATGCACCGTGCACTGGTCGTTTGCCCAGTGATAAGCCTGAATTTCATCCTGAACGAGAAAAGTGTAATTCTCGTCAAAGTCGCTTATCACAATGAATTCATTTTGGGCTAATTTCTCCTTACTTTCCTTTAGAAATTTCGATTGCATCTCGGATATGAAATGGTGCGCCTTCAGTTCATTCAACTTGAATCCGAATTCCTCGATGAATTCCGGAATCTGCTTTACCACGGTCTCAAGGGAACATCTGCCGCTGCTAATTATCCACTGTTTGAAATGCACCTCCTGAATTAACAGCTGTTCAAACTTTTCCGCCAAATATTGCTCTAGCTCGTCAATCTTCGGACAATTGTCGCATTTGGACAGATGACAATTTTCCGTGGGGTATGCGCACAACGACTTCGACAGGAGGTCCCTATATGTTTCAATTTCACCGTGAAATACTTTCAATTTCTTGCATGGAAAGAATATTAATTTGATGTTTTGATGAAACATGCAAACGCAGACTGAATGCGTTCCGTGCCTGTCTAATGCCAGCACGCATTCTTTTGGTCGTAGGATGGCAAACTTAGAAAATCCCACTTTTTCTGCTGGGTATTTATCTTTGAACTGATGGTATGCTTCGGATAGATTACATAATAATAATCTGCGCTGCTTGTGTACTTTTTCTCCATCTTCACGTGTGATAACATAGTCACGTGCAGGCGCGGCTGTTGTCATCATTGCAGTAAAAATCTTGAATCAATTTCACCGTTGCTTCGCTGAGGGTCCTTGAGCCAAATTTCTTGGTGGGAGTCGCCAATATGCCCTTCTGTCGAACTAATTCTTTGCTTTTTCTCGCGATGTAAAAAGATGTTTGAAACTGTTCAGAAATCTTGCGTATAGACCATGATTGAGGCAGCACAGATAAAATTAGATATTTCTCCGGAAAAGTGGTCGCTAAATTGAATTTTCTTTTCAACTGCTCAATCATTTGTTTGCCGTCATCAACGTCATCTGCTTGACTGCATTCGTTATCAGAGCCTTCATCAAATATTGTCGCGATTGCACTCATAACCTTGCCTTTTTCATCTTTCCTGTATTTTTCACTTCGCAACTTTCTTTTTCTAATAGGCGTTTCAACTAAAGTGGTAATGCCTCATTCAAAGAACTCAAAGACATATTGACCATCGGTAATTTAAAAAATTTACAAAACATTTTATGACCTGTAGCCTCAGTCGGGTTTGGTGTGCCATTACATGCCACTGCTGCTATTATCCATGGATTTATGGCCGACCTTGTGAAGGCAGACCATATTCACTACACACTCAACTTGGGGCTCTTAAAAAAAATTGATTTTTTCTTCATAAATGTATTTTTAACTGTAAAATAATTTTTAAAATGTATTTTTAATAATAAAATAAAATAATGTTAAATAATTAAAAATAATTCAATTATAAAAAATATAAAAACAATGAGAACAAGGTGGTCTCTTAAATGCTCTTCTCCTGTCCAAACAAGGAGTCGGGGCCCATTTTTTTATTGCTGATTCTTAAAGCAAAAATTATGAGGAATCCAAAAAAAATAAAATTAGCCGGAAAATTTAGGAGCTTCTGTGGAAAATCGGAAAATTTAATTTTCATGGGAAAAAAGGTAAATTTCTGAGAAAAATTAGGAAAATTTTATTTTTCAATTAAAGCCTGATTCAATACCTTTCCAACGAGCTATCACTCGTTGCGATCGCTTTAGTAAAACAACTTTCAATGAGGTCCCTTATGAAGAATTCTTCAATTTTGTCACATGACAGTGGTGTACACCACCACTAAACCAGTCACTATAAAAAAAAAAAAATATGTAGGTACATTATTTTTTGCTGGGCAATCGATTGAGACTATTTATTTTAAAATCGGAGAGGGGTCGTCCAAAAGGTGATCGCTTTCATATGGAATTGCTCTATATACTTTTTGTTTGAATCAAGTGGACGTGTGCGAGTGCGAGTCTCAAATTAAAAAAATCAGTGAAACTCCGTGAAAAAATATAAGTGAAATATTAATAAGGTAAGTATTTAATGAAATACGATTTTTTATCATAGCTGTGTTTATGATGGTGGCTATCAACGTTCACTTGTCATTCCCATACAAATTTGTCGTAAATAACGTTAAGCGTTAACACTAAATGTTGGCTTCTTTCAAATTTGTATGGGAATTACATACGCCATCTTTGATAGCTTGTCGCGTGAACGCGGCTTATGTATTTATTTGAAGTGTTTATGCGTGAAGCTATCAACGAGTACCTTTTTTAAACAGTTGCTATTATAAAAAACTACTTTTATAAAAAGTACAGTTTTTAATAAGTAAATTTTATAAAAAGTATCTCTTATAAAGTTTTTTTACAAAAGAGTTCCTTTCATAAAAAGTACCTTTTATAAAAAGTACCTTTTATAAAAAGTACCTTTTATAAAAAGTACCTTTTATAAAAAGTACCTTTTATAAAAAGTACCTTTTATAAAAAGTACCTTTTATAAAAAGTACCTTTTATAAAAAGTACCTTTTATAAAAAGTACCTTTTATAAAAAGTACCTTTTATAAAAAGTACCTTTTATAAAAAGTACCTTTTATAAAAAGTACCTTTTATAAAAAGTACCTTTTATAAAAAGTACCTTTTATAAAAAGTACCTTTTATAAAAAGTACCTTTTATAAAAAGTACCTTTTATAAAAAGTACCTTTTATAAAAAGCACCTCTTATAAAAAGCACCTTTTATAAAAAGTACCTTTTATAAAAAGTACCTTTTATAAAAAGTACCTTTAAAAAAAAGTACGCTTTATAAAAAGTACCTTTTATAAAAAGTACCTTTTATAAAAAGTACCTTTTATAAAAAGTACCTTTTATAAAAAGTACCTTTTATAAAAAGTACCTTTTATAAAAAGTACCTTTTATAAAAAGTACCTTTTATAAAAAGTACCTTTTATAAAAAGTACCTTTAATAAAAAGTACGCTTTATAAAAAGTACCTTTTATAAGAAGTACCTTTTATAAAAAGTACCTTTTATAAAAAGTACCTTTTATATAAAATACCTTTTATATAAAATACCTTTCATAAAAAGTAACTAATAAAATTACCTTTTACAAAAAGTACCTTTTATGAATAGTACCTTTTATAAAAAGTTTCTTTATAAAAAGTATCTAATAAAAGTGCCTTTTATAAAAGTAGCTTTTATAAAAAGTTGTTTTATAAAAAGTTGCTTTACAAAAAGTAACTTTTATAAAAAATACCTTTTATAATAAGTGCCTTTATAAAAAGTACTTTCAGCAACAGTCTAAAATTTAAACATTATTTTGAATTTTAAATTGAATGTATTTTTTATTTCTATTATTAAATTTGTAAAAAAAGTTTAGAAAGTTGAAATTTTTGTTTGTTTACTTTTTCATGTACGTTAACAAGCCCTAACAACGGCAATGGATGATGAATTTTGCCAACTTTTAATTGCCCTTAAGGGAGATGTGTTTTGCAAAATACTCCAGGGTAAGTATATATGTAAATGGCAGTGAAAAAAATCACTGTTTAAAATTCTTAAGTACTGAATTGTCTTCCTTTCTTATTAAAAAACAATTTTAATGTTGAAAATCTTCATTATTTGACCCAGTCGAAGTTGGACGAACTGATTCCAAAAAATATGTGTGGCCCAAGACTCGAATTTGAATTCCATTTAAAAAATTGGCAGCAAAACGAAGTAAGTATATATAAAGCATTATTTAAGTGTTTAACAAATACGAGTATGTTAATTTTGTTTAAATACATAAAACTATATGTTACTTTAATTATGTACAGTGTGTTCAAATCGAAAATTGTATTGATATCCACAACTCCTCAATTTTACCAAGTGCATTAAATTTTTTACAAACGGTTGATAGTTATGATTTCATTGTTTAGGCATTATAAAATGTTACTTTATATTTTTAAATATTACAAATATTAATTTGAATCAACAAAAACCAGTTTTCAGTTCAAGATATTCTAAAATCGTCCCTTAATGGAAGACATGTTCTTGTATTTTATGAAAAAAATAAAGCTCTAAATTTAACACATCGTAAATTGCTTTCAAGTTGTTTAGTTCAGCATTTAATATAATACAAAATAAATCCAACACCATCGGTTTTTATTAAAATTGCTGAAAATATCGAAAAATTATTTCCAACTGAAAATAAAGTAAGATGATTGTAGTTAGACCAATAAAATTTCTAAAATAAAATTATTTATTTTGCAGGACATATATTGCATTCCAATTAAAGGTAGAAAACCTGGTGGATATTTATATAGTAAATATCATAACTCTCTTACAAAGCTACGAAAAGAAGGAATTTTAGAATCTAGTAAGAGGCAAAATAAAAACCTAGAAATCGCTGATTTAGTTATAACACCAGGTATTAATGCAATTAATATAGGATTTGTTCGTATTCATTTATTCAACCGCCTGTTTAATAGTTTTATATTGAAACAATAAAAAATCGAAATATTCAATTTTCTTAAGAATGAAATAAAAAAATACGATTCTTGAAAAACAATCGATTCAAATTTAATTAATCAAAAACGGTTATTCAAATATTTAAACAATAATAATTTAATATTTTTTTTATAAAAACTTTATTTTTTTTATGGTGAAAATGAAACCAACATTTTTGCCTTTTATAAATTAATTAAAAAATAAACGAAAAAGTTTAAGTTTTACAAATTTAAAACATTTGTTTCGGTTAAATTTTATTTTGATTGCTTGATTTTGGGAAAATTTTTCTCATAATTTATAATTGGATTTTAATTTCATTTCATTTTTTTTATATAATCTTATATAACTGCTGAGCCTTAAGATATGCAGTAAGCATCAAAAGAAAAAAAAAATATTTGATATTTTTTTTTGCAAAAAGTTTTTGAAATCCATTCAAAAAGTAATGCTTTTAACTTTTGTTTTGTTTTCTTTTTTTAATTTTAATGATTTTTTGGAAATAATATTTAAGGCTCCTGAATATTTCTAAACATTATTGATGTCTACAAGTTTAACAAGTATTATAGTTGAGCATTAGTATAATAACGTTGTTTGTCCTTCAATTGATTTAGTTTGCTGTAAGGTTCAGAATTTGCATTAGGCCATTGAGTTTGTGGTTACTTTAAGGACGCGGTTCATAGAAACATTTCGCTTCTATAATCATATTTAACCTAGAATCTCGCATGATCATGCGAGGATCGTGCTTTTATTTTTGAAGGATGTTTTCATTCGCTGCATTGGATTTCGACTACTTATACATTTTTATCATTTCGAAATAAGTCGAGAGTTCAGTCTAGAGTGTGAAATTATCCTCCAAGAATTAATGTTATCTTCTCATGTCAATGAGCCAAGGTCACAAATGTGAATGATAAATATATGATAGCATTTAATTAGCCAAATCAAGGCTGGATTTAATCCCAAGTTATTGTGCTGTAGGAAAACCTAATGTACATCATTTTAATTTTTAAACTTGTAAATAATCGAAAATGGCTACACTTTGACAAAGATTCTTAAACCGACTTAAGTTGTTTTGCTAAATTCAAATTTAAAAGCCTTTTTGTGTATAAAAACACTTTCCATTCGATCGAACACTACCGAACGAAATTTCTTCGTTAAATTTAAATTAGTTGAATCATTGAAAATTTTAAATACAAAATAAAATTTACCTTTAGTACATTAACGTTTAAATAAAAATTTAGCATTTTAACTGAATTTCAATAGTTTTAATTCGTTTTAACTGTGTACTTAAAAAAATAAAAATTAAATCTTTATATTAAGTATCACAGACCTTTTAAAATTGTTTTTAATTTATGATACAAAAGCACTTTAATTTCTAAAAGTTTAAAAAATATAATTGTTGAGCATCGCGCAGTAATGTTGTTTGATCTTTTATTTGGTTCAGTTTGCTGTAATCTTCAGTAATTTATATTCGGCCATTGAGTTTGTGGTTAATTCAAGGACGCGGTTCATAGAAACATTCGCTCCTATAATCATATTTAGCCTAGAATCTCGCATGAGCATGTATGGATTCCGCATTCATTTGTGGAGAATGTTTTTATTCGCTAAGTTGATTTGTGACACTTTATTATTTTATACATCAAATTTTTCAAATAAGTCTAATATTCAACATGGCGGTGGAAGTATTCCTCAAGACTTAATGTAATCTACTCATGTCAATGAGCTAAGGTCCCAAATGTGACTGGTAAATATATATGATAGCTTTTAACTGACCAAAATAAGACTGGATTTAATCTCAACTTATTGCGTTTTAGGGAAACCTAATGTACATAGTTTTATTTTTTAAACTTATTGAAAGTTAAAGACAATAAAGAAATAATTAAAAGGGTTTCCGATATTTAATTGATTTTTGAAAGCATGCTTATTAAATTGAAATGCCCAAAGTTAAGCATGCGCTTAGACAAGAATTTCATATAGAATTTGTTAAATAAACTTTTTTTAAAGCTCTCATAATTAAAATGCATATGTATATTATCAGATTTATTTTAAATTTATTTATAAACTTATTGAAATTATTTTTATACTAAATTATGTTATCTAATCTATTTAGACGAAAGTCAGATTTCAACAAAAGATTGATTAAAATTCAATATTGAACCCTTCGATATAGTTCTGCAAAAATGGGAGGAAACGTACGTGACAAGAAAGTTATTTATTAAAGGATAACACACATTAATTGAAATATTTTCCGAATGGCCACTTTTGAAGCAATCATTTGGATATAAATTGGTCAGATAAATATGTTATTTAACGAATAGTTTTAACTTGTAATATATATTGTAGATAACGGCTGATTTTTGTATGCTATATCCAGACAAAACAAATTTAATTTTTAAGAAGTGGGAAGGTTTTTGTAAACCTATTTTAGCATTAATTTCAAATAATGTTAAAAGCACGCAAAGTTTGGAGCATATTAAGATATTAAAGGATTCGCAAAATAATAATGGTAATATACACTGGCGACAACGAATAATCGGACAGTGTTTATTTATATATGTTTTCAAATTTTTACTGCTACAGACGAACAAAATAATGCTTTTTGTCAAAATAAAAGTATGCAATTTTATTCAATATGTAATTCTTAACAATAAATAAAAAAAAGAAAACAACAAAAAACAATAAATTCATCTTAAAATTAACAACAACAAAAATATACTTAATTTCTAGCGGACAACGAATAATCGGACACAACTCATATAATGATAAAAGTCCCGTTATATGTACAAACAAAATGGCAAATTAATATTTTGTAGCGTAGCCTTTGGCGTTAACCACAGCCTGAAGACGGTTGGGCATGGACTGTACCAAATTCGCACAGACTTCAGGAGGAATTTCATTCCACTCCTGAAGCAATGCTTCTTTGAGCTGGGCAATGTTAGCAAAGTTTCTTTTATACACTCTACGTGCTAATTCATCCCACAAATGTTCAATAACATTTAAGTCCGGTGATTGTGGAGGAGTCGGTAAAAGTTTGGGGCAATTGTGTATCGGCCAAAGCTTTGCAACAGCAGATGTATGTTTCGGATCATTGTCCTGGCAAAATGCAAAATTATCTTTAATGCCTAATTTTTCGGCACTTTGCCTGACATTTTCCTTTAAAATGTTGAGATAGACAAATCTATCCATTTTACCATCTATAAAATGGAGATTGCCTACCCCAGCGCTGGACATACAGCCCCATACCATCAACTGGTTTCATTAAATATTCTCTTGAAAATTGTATTCTTTTGTTTTTATTTACTGCACTAATGAATGGCTTTTTTCTGGCTTTCCTGCCATTGAAATTGTTGTTGTAGAGCGTATTTTTTATAGTGCTCGCACTAACTATTTTTCGGGTCCTCTGCTCCAGCGTGTTCCTCAGCTCCCGTGCAGATTTGAATGGATTTTCCCTGATGTCATTTAAAATGCCCCTTTCCTCTCTGCTCGTGAGCAACTTCCCTAGGCCTTTACGACTTTTGTATGTCAATCGAAACTCTGTACGGTATCTGGTAATGATATCATGTATGGTTGATTTGCTCATACCAGCCAAATCAGCAATTTCTCGCACATATTTGCCTTCTCCATTCCATTTAATGATAGCTTGCCTTTTTGCAAAGGAAGCTTGCTTCTTGCGTTCACTCATATCAAAATCTGTGCACTAATGTTATCCTAATCAACTAATAACTAAACAATATAACAAAAAAATCAAACTAAGCAAAACAAATTCAAAAATAACGGGATTTTTATCATTTTTTGAGTTGTGTCCGATTATTCGTTGTCCGTTAGAAATTAAGTATATTTTTGTTGTTGTTAATTTTAAGATGAATCTATTGTTTTTTGTTGTTTTCTTTTTTTTATTTATTGTTAAGAATTACATATTGAATAAAATTGCATACTTTTATTTTGACAAAAAGCATTATTTTGTTCGTCTGTAGCAGTGAAAATTTGAAAACATATATAAATAAACACTGTCCGATTATTCGTTGTCGCCAGTGTAAGTTCTGATAAAACTGTTGTGATAATGAATTAATGTTTACAGTCATTTATGACTCTGTATCTAATACAAAGTAAACATAGCTTTATTGTTACAACTCTTTACAACACTAGAACATAACTACATTTTAGTACTAGTATACATACTAACCACTCATACTTGTAATTAGCAAATAAGACAATATTTAATAAAAGAGAGCTTGAACATACAACATGGTGTAAGGTGTGGAATAAATTTTTTATTATATATATAAAATTTTGGAGGTTAGAAACCTGTTCCCTTAGTAAAAGAAAAATATAAAAGAAATTAATAAAATTAACTCTTGAAAAAAAAAGAGAAAAGAAACAATCATCAAAATAAGTTGTGGAAATTAACAAACTTAAAAACAATAAAACTAGTGTTAGTGAAAATCTAGTTTTTTGTGGTAATGACTGATTCTGACACAAAAACAAAAGCCGTAATACAACCAAAAACTGAAGTAGAAGAAACGATGTCGATCTCCACCTCAATACCGCCACTTAATACTTATGCGCCAAACCTATCCGTGGAATGGAAAAATTGGAGCCAAAATTTTAAAATTTTTATGAGAGCATCAGCGTTGGAGACACAGTCGGAGTCACGAAAAGTAGCATTACTTTTACATCATCTAGGATCATCGACCATACAAATCGTAAGTTCCTTTAATGTGGACATAGATGTAGTGAAATATGATGATTTGTGGAAAAAGTTGGAAAACTATTTTGTTCCGAAGAAAAATACGGCCATGGAGCGTCACGCGTTTTTTACAAGAAAGCAAATGGCGGGAGAAACCATTTTGCAATATGCGACACAGTTGCAAAACATGAGCAAAACTTGTGAGTTCGAGATGTTACGTGAAGGTCTTGTGAAAGACATTTTTATTTGTGGTTTATCACAAAATTATTTAAAAATAAAAGAAAAATTGCTTGCTGATGGGGAAATTACTTGGGAAAAGGCTCTCCAAATAGCACAGAGCATGGAAGCTGCGAGAGAAAATGCTACGGCAATAGAAGTGTCTCATACCAACAACAACAACCATTCACATATATGCGGTTTGAGAAAATTCAACAAGTCGAACAATAATCAACAACAACAAAAATGTGGAAAATGTGGTCAACATCGTCATGATAAATGCCCAGCAGAAGGGGTAAAATGTCACCTTTGTGGTAGGTTAAATCACTTTGCCAAAATGTGTTTTGCGAAAAACCACAACAACAAAAACAACAATAATAACTACAACAACAAGAAGTACAATAATAACTACAACAACAACAAATACGTAAAGGCTGTTGAAAATGAGGATGAGGATGAATATAATCTTTTTGTTGGTACTGTTAAAAATAGTATTGGTAATACAGCTCGTGATTGGAATGTGGAAGCAGAAATCAACAACAAGATGGTGATGTTTCAAGTGGACACCGGGGCGCAAGCCAATCTACTATCGGAAAAAACTTTAAGTATTTTGAAAATTGATAGAATTTATACTAATAATTGTAGTAATATACTAACCTTTAGTGGGGAAAAACTCCCAGTTATAGGAAAAATTAATTTAAATATTAATTATGATAAAACAAAATGTTTATCAACCTTTTATGTATTAAAAATGGATTGCCGAAATGTAATTGGTTTAGATTTAGCTATCCGATTGAATTTAATCAAAACTATTAATTCTATAAATATAGATTCGGTTTTTGAAAAATACGAAGAGATTTTTAATGGTCTTGGTGAGTTGAAAAAGGAATGTAGTTTAAAATTAATTGAAAATAGTGAACCTATAGTAGAAGCACCACGTCGGGTGCCAATAGGTATTTTGGAACCTTTAAAAGAGGAATTGAATAGAATGGAAAAATTAAACGTAATAACTAGGGAAAATGAACCTACTGAGTGGGTAAATTCAATAGTTTTGGTAACCAAACCTAATGGTAGCCTACGTCTGTGCCTGGATCCAAGGAATTTAAATAAAGTGATCGTTAGACCAAGGTTTAGTTTTCCAAATATCGATGAGTGTAGATCTCAGTTAACAAATTCAAAATTCTTTAGTAGCCTTGATGCTAGTTCGGGGTTTTGGATGATTCCGTTAGATAAAGCATCATCGAAGCTATGTACTTTTAATACACCTATGGGTCGGTATCGATTTTTACGTTTACCATTTGGCATTAACGCTGCCCCAGAAATATTTCATTCGGAAATGGTGAGATTATTCGGAGATATAGATGGACTTATCATCTATATGGATGATTTTCTCATTCATGCTAAAAATATAGAAAAACATAATGAAATATTAGAAAAAGTTTTAAATAGAGCCAAAAATGTTGGTTTAAAATTTAACAAATCAAAGTCTAAAATTTTGAAAACGGAAATAAAATTTATTGGACACATTTTTAATGGGGAAGGTGTTAAGCCTGATAATGAGAAGATAAAAGCAATCGTAGAGTTACCAAAGCCAACAAATGTTGCAGATCTTCAAAGGTTTTTAGGAATGGTTAACTATTTAGGTTCTTTTGTAAAAAATTTATCGGCTAAGACTAAAAATTTAAGAGAACTTCTTAAAAAAGATGTTTTATGGCAGTGGAATTATGAACAAGATAATGAATTTTTAAATTTGAAAAAAGAAATAACTGATTCACCAGTTCTAGTCTATTTTGACCCTAAGAAACAAATCAAATTGTCTGTGGACGCATCTAAATTTGCTGTGGGAGCCACAATTATGCATGGAGACAATCCAATTGCCTATGCGTCAGCCTCATTAACTAGTTGTCAATCTAATTATGCTCAAATCGAAAAAGAACTTTTTGCGATTCTGTTTGGGTGTACTCGTTTTCACCAATATGTATATGGTTTTCAAGTGACAGTAGAAACTGATCATAAACCATTGGTAACTTTATTTGAAAAGCCGCTTTATAAAATTCCAGCTCGTTTACAAAGATTCATGTTACGACTATTAACTTACAATATAAAGGTAATATACAAACCGGGTAAATATCTTTATATTGCTGATACGCTGTCAAGAGCTCCACTTAAAGAAAACACGTTATTAGATATGAATCAAGAAATAGATTTGCATTGTAATTTTATTTTGTCTCAAAATAGTTTAACTGACGTTGCGGTCGAAAAAATTAAAGAAGCAACAAAAACAGATGAAGTATTTCAAAGTTTACTTGAATGTATTAAAACTGGTTGGCCCAATGATAAAAAGAAAGCAAATCCAATATTATTCCCATATTTTCCTATAAGAAATGAAATATCACAATTAAATGGTATTTTACTAATGAATAATCGAATTTTAATACCAAAAAGTCTTAGAAGAGAGATGTTGGTATATTTACATGAAGGGCACATGGGAGTGCAACGTTGCCAGAATTTAGCAAAAGAATCAATTTTTTGGCCAAATATCAATCATGATATAAACGTAATGGTATCAAATTGTGAAATTTGTAAAAAATATCAAAACTCTAATGCAAAAGAGGAATATTTACCTCATGAGATTGTAACAATACCATGGTACAAAATTGGTTGTGATCTTTTCGAAATAAACAAAACAATGTATTTGTTAGTAATAGACTACTATTCTAAATTTGTAGAAATTGAAATCTTGAGTTCGGGTTATAATAGTAACCAAGTTATAACTAAGCTAAAATCAATTTATGCCAGACATGGAATACCAGCTATTTTTATATCCGATAATGGACCCCCTTTTAATTCCAAAGAATTTTCAGATTTTTGTAAAGATTGGGGAATAGAACATATCACCTCAAGTCCGTATCTGCCTAGGTCGAATGGCCTAGCAGAGCGGGCAATACAAACAGTCAAAAAGATGTTAAACAAATGTCGAGAAGATTCGTCTGACCCTTATACAGCTCTGTTACAATATAGAACAACTCGTAAGGGAAATTTTCCAAGTCCATCAGAAATGTTAATGGGTAGGGTTTTAAGAACTAAGTTGCCTTGTCTTTCGAACAATTTAAAACAAAAACTAATTAATACAAAAGAAATTGTTAAACAAATAGATGAACAAAAGAAGAAAATTATTAAAAATTACAACAAAACAACAAAAAATCTAAAACCGGTAGAAGTAGGTGAAAAGATTATGTTTAAGAGAACACCAACATCTTTATGGTACCCGGGTACTGTACTAGAAGATTGCAAAGAGCCTAGATCTTATATCATACAGGACCATGAAGGTGCAACATATAGGAGAAATAGGCAACATATTAGAAATGAAAATTGTAATGAAAATCTAAATGAAAATCTAAATGAAAATCTAAATGAAAATCTAAATAAAAATTTAAATGAAAATATTAATGAAAATCTAAATGAAAATGTAAACGAAAATTTAAATGAGAATGTTAATGAAAACCTAAATGAGAAAATTAATGAAAATGTAAATGAAAATCTAAATGAGAATGTTAATGAAAATATTAATGAAAATATTGTAAACAAATATGTTACTAAAAGTGGTAGAGTCAGCAAACTACCAAAAAGATATCTGAAATAAATGTAAATTAAAATATAAAAGATATCTGAAATAAATGTAAATTAAAATATAAAGAAAAGGAGATGTTGTGATAATGAATTAATGTTTACAGTCATTTATGACTCTGTATCTAATACAAAGTAAACATAGCTTTATTGTTACAACTCTTTACAACACTAGAACATAACTACATTTTAGTACTAGTATACATACTAACCACTCATACTTGTAATTAGCAAATAAGACAATATTTAATAAAAGAGAGCTTGAACATACAACAAAAACATATCAATAGAAATTATAAATCCTTAAATATTGGTAAAACATTTTCTTTACTAAATTTTGTTCAAATAGATCTTAATACTTTAGCTGAAGTGAAAAGCTAGAAATCGTTAAAAGTATACCATAATAGTTCAACTTTACTCCGATATGCATCCCCCACAGTGGGATAGAGTTGTTCTTGAAATTTTTTTTAATACAATTTTTTAGTATTTCAGAAGCATTAAAAACACTTTTAGAGTACAAGAATGCTGGACAAAATTAATTCTGGACCATTACAGAATAACACAAAATATTTTGCAATTCAAAAAATTTAGTCTACTTACAAGAATAGAAAAATTATGAAGCAATTGCTTAAAAACCCCATGTTGTGTAAACTAAGTTTTACTATAAATTTTCGTACATCAGCAAATTGAAAAGTTTTAAAAATATTAATTAATTTTAAATCTCTGAAATTCTCAATTTTCTCAGATGTTCGAAACAGTATAATTTTACACTTACTGCATTGTCTTTTAAAACCAACTGGTCGTAAATGTACTATTGACAATACTAATTAAATACTAAATTGAAAATTAATAATGATGAGATATATACCAACAAAGATACGCTGCAACCGCTCATTTGTGGTATAGGTAAATCTATATTTGAATTAACAGAATTTTATGTGTATTACGGAAGTGTTCTGTATAAACTCCCCAATATAATAACTTGTATTGATGTTCTTTTTAAAATATTTTTTGTCTTGGTTTAAAATATCCAGGAGATTGTAAAAATATTTGGCTATTTATTCAAGAATATTTTTAAGATATTAAGATTCAAAACGACGATAAAAACACATTTTTAGCAAGCATATTAAATGATATAAATTTCATTAAATATTAAATCGCGCTTAAACTGTATTGTACTTTAAAATTTGCTAAAAAATTAATATTTTTATTTATTAAAGATTTTTATTATTAATAAAATTTGTAAGTACAAAATGGACATTTACTGTTTTGTTTGAAATCAACATTTTGAAGATTGCTTAAAACTCTTTTGTCATTTAAAACATTTACATCAGTTATCGACAATAAATGTTTATAAATGTTGCTTTTCTTCTTGTACTCAAAAGTTCAGTTGCTTCAAAGCCTTTTCCAAACATATAAGAAATGAGTATTCCAAAAAAATAATAGATAACGTAAGGGAAGTTTCAATAGGCACGTATAGTCACAATGTACACCTTTCTGATGTAACTGAACAATTAGATTTTCAAATAAATTGTCAATTTTAATAAATAATTTATTTTTGGTAATAAAAGCAAAAACATTAATGCCTGTATATTAAAGTTTAATAAAACAAATTATTATACAAAATAACAAAATATATTAATAAGTTTTTTAATAAGTCAATTACATTATTTTATAAAAGCACTATATGAAGTTACAATTATTTACAAAATGTATATATGTTTATTACTTTTCGTTCCTTATAAAAAAATATGTAAATTCAATTTATTTTTTATTCAACAAACTGGCTGATTTCTATATTATATTAAATATAATAAATGTGAATATATACATAAAATTATTTAAAATGACTAAAAGTGTAAAAAATTTGTAAAAAATAAAAAAGAATTTTAAATTACCGTACAAAATGACTTCTTTTTTTATTGGTAACATTCATAATAGGAAATATTAAAAACTTCAATATCAAATTTTAGTATTCATATTCTTGAATTAATAGAAGATTAGTACTCAAATTGAATATTAATATACTAAAAGTAAAAAT
This sequence comes from Eustalomyia histrio, assembly GCA_949748255.1. NCBI lineage: Eukaryota > Metazoa > Arthropoda > Insecta > Diptera > Anthomyiidae > Eustalomyia > Eustalomyia histrio. The sequence goes on from OX456526.1 coordinate 98,502,793, forward strand.
AAAAAATATTTTACTTCAATACAACAATACTCAAATGTATGAACCATACTTTATTTTGAATATAAATTTTACTCAATATGAGTTCAAGTGTTTTCCAAATTTTAAGATATATTTCTTGTATGAAAAAAAAAATGGTATTTAATATACTACGAAAGATATACTTCAATATAAAATAGTTGTCATTTTCTCAGAGATATTTATATTTAACTTAAGGAAAACCGTAAATTGAAATTTACGAAATTGTTACTAATTTAAATGATAACTTTTCTTAAATTTGGTATATTTAAACTCATATAAAAGGAAGTGTTTACTAGCATTAAATCAATTTATTCCTAAATTTCAGTACAAATATACTCAAATTTAAGATATTTTTCATGAACTTATGTAAATTATTATCATTTAAAAAGATTTTTTTTCATTTAAACTAGTCCAAATAGTTTAAAAATTAATACATATTAAATTAATTTAAGAATAACGTAATAATTCTTTGCATTGTTTTTAAAAAAATTTTACTCAAAGTGTGTAAAAATTATACTAAAGTTTGTTCCAAATATACTTATTTGTGGTATATATTGTATTTTAGAGTAATACGATTAAACTGTAAACAGGAAATTTTTACTTAATTTTAGGAAATATACAAATACAAATTTCTTACTAATTTTTAAGAAAAACGTAACTTGTTTGTACTAAAAATTTCTTTGGAGCCAAATCATTCCCAAATTTCTTAAAGTTTAGTTAAATTTCTTAAAATTTGGTAAAATTTTTTTTTAGTGAAACCACTATTAAAACAAAATTATAATTTTTTTTATAGAAGTTGGCGTGTAATTTTGCTTATTAATCGTAAAGAGCTTTATTTACAACAATGGTGTCTTTGGTGACCCCCACTGAAATTTTCCGACAAACATTTTCGTATAATATTTTAATCCTTAAATGTCCTTTTTTAAAGGATATTTTTTGATTTTCTCGAAAAAAGGGTCAAATTGACCCAAACAGAGACCAGTTAGAGGGTTAAGATCTTCCACAAAAATAATCCTCATACAATTCCACAATACAACTCTGACCATAAGAATTCTCTCAGACATTAACTTACAGCATTTTTTTCATATAGTATAATGCTCCCTTCGACCAAAAAATGAAAACTTTGACCCACTGTAAAAAAAATACTCAGACGTGCTGGACCATAAGTTTGTTCTACAAAAATGATCTACTCAACATACCCTTTCAGAATTATAGGGTCGCTATTCTATTCCAAAAATGCTGTTGGACAGTGTTATTTTTAATTTAATACATTTCACCAAATAAATCAAAATCAACTAAAACATTGATATTAATATTTTTGGTAGTGACGTAGTTTTTAATTTCAATTCACGATATATATAATTTCACTAAATTATACTTTCATTGCACACCCGCTGAACGGTATTCTTAAGTCTGTTATGTCTGCTAACTTATCTTAAAATTACTAGAGTTTAGTGCTTAACAATTGTTATGAATGTCAAATTCATATTAGTTAACAATGGTCAATGAAAAGCTTTAGTTTTGTTGTAGAAAAGTTGTGCACCCTAAATGAATTTCTCTTTTTATATTTTTTTAAACAAACTTAAAGTCTGTATCAGCCCGACGTTAATGTTAATCTGTATATAAAATCGAATGAGTTAAAAGAAAGAATACAGAAGATGTTGTGCTGTATATTTTGTTTCATTACACTAGGTCACAAATAACAAACTTTTGTCTGTTATTTGTTTCTAGCATACTTTTTCTCATGGATTTGGACCTACTGAACACGAAAATGAATTTTAAAAATTTTTCTGTCGATTGGTTTGCGAGATACAAATTTTTTAATTTTTTTTTTTTAATTTTTGGAGGTACACTTACTATTTTGAGCATATCTTTAGTCTTCTTTGACCTATTTTATCCTACTACTACTCAAATTAAAGACAATTGAGCCGTCTACAACTTATTCTCAGAAAATTTTCAAATCGGGTTAGTAGTTTTGATGTTGGCGGCTTAAAAAGGTTAAAAAACTGCGTTTTTTTAGTAAAAATGTGGCTGAAAAATTCATATAAAAATTCATATAAAATGTAAAACGCGATGTTAACAGCGATTTTAATTTTTTTACGTATAGCTGACACTTTTCCAAAGAAAATAAGCCCTTACTTAACAAAATCTGATGACAAATGGCCGACTTATTATTTTTTTGGTAAACGACCGAAATTCCGCTATTTCACGATTTTTTGATTTTCATTATTTGCACAGCTTACCTACCCAACGCAAACGAATAAATACATTTGAACTTAATTTAAAATAAACAAATTAGTCTTCGTATATTATTTTTTAATTTATTTACAGCACTACATGCTCAATGTATCGCACAATTAGCTAAACTAACGAAATTAAACTAACTAATTAAATTAAGCAAATCAACGCACAAAAAAATGAGTAAAAACAAAGATATAAGTGTACATTTTATGCCATGTGGAAAAACTGCTGACTTCTTCTTTGTTTTTTGTATTCGCTGCAATCGGTCTCACGTATTAGGGTCCAAATATAGTCACCCATCATAGCCGTGTCATAGTTGCCCTGATAGCGTCGTTCCATAGCCTTCAATTCCTGATGAAAGCACTCGCCGTGTTCGTCGCTCACGTCTCCTAAATTCTCAGGGAAAAAATCCAAATGAGAATCCAGAAAGTGTATTTTAAGTGACATGTGCACTCCCATGGCTTCATAGTTCTTTACCAGATCCTCAACTATGTCCTTATAATTCGGGCTTTTGTTGTTTCCTAAAAAGTTTTCCACAACAAGCCTGAAGGAATTCCATGCTGCGGCTTCGATGGGTGATAACAGCTTTGGGAATTTTTCATCTTTCAACATTTTTTTTATCTCGGGTCCTGCGAAGACTCCTTCTTTAATTTTTGCCAGCGAAAGGTAAGGGAAAATTGACCGTAAATAGGCAAAAGCTTCACCTTCTTTGTCTAATTTTTTGGCAAAATTTTTAATCAAACCCAATTTTATGTGCAGCGGCGGAAGTATTATATTTTCACGGTTCTCTATTAGTGGTTTGCGCTGAACATTCGCTTCTCCAACTACAGGTTTCGTTCGTACCGGCCATTTTTTTTTTATATAATGCTGATCATCAGCGCGGCTATTCCAAAGGCACAGAAAACAGCAATGTCGCGTATAGCCTCCTTGGAGTCCACACAGAATGGCCACAACTTTAAGGTCGGCGCATATTTTCCAATTGTATTTCCTATACTCTATGCATTTCAGCAAAATGTCCATAGTTTCATAGTTCTCCTTTGAATGAACCGCATGAGCAATAGGAACAGATGGCTTTTCATTCCCATTATGTAAGAGAACTGCCTTCAAGCTCTCTTTGTTGCTGTCAATAAACAACCTCCATTCGTTGGGGTTGTGAATTTGGTGAAGCTCTTGGAACAAGCCTGAAATGTCGCTGCAAAAACATATTTGGATATGGCACATCATGCGAATGTGGTACTGGAAGCGCAAACGATCCCACTTGAGCGTAGTTCCATTTAAAAAATCTTCCTACCCCACTGTTTGTGGTGAGGCAAAAATAACAGTCTGTGGAATGGCATAGCGGCTTTTTCCACATCATTGGTGTATCGAATTTCATATGGCGGCTAAAATTAAAATAAATTACTATATTCGCTATGTATAATGTGTTTAAATAAAAATTCTTACCTTCCGCCAGCTGCCCAGTTGGTTAAGATTATATAGCAAAGATCACACAGCGACTTAGGTGTCCATGGTTCTGTGATATTTGGTGAAATACCAAAATAATTCAAATAGTGCAATTGTACTGCTGGAGTAAACTTGTGTGCGTGATTTTTTTTTATAAACTGGCCACAAACATTGCAGAAATTGTCTGGATCGTTCAAACACTCGAACACACGTAGTCTTTTACTCATTGTCTTCCTTGCGTTTTCTAAATATTAACTTCTTTACACTTTCACAGACAGTTTTGAAATGCAATTGATAACCGTGTCTCCTTATGTTTAAATATGTATGAGCATGTAGTGCTGTAAATAAATTTAAAAAAAATATACGAAGACTACTTTGTTTATTTTAAATTAAGTTCAAATGTATTTATTCGTTTGCGTTGGGTAGGTAAGCTGTGCAAATAATGAAAATCAAAAAATCGTGAAATAGCGGAATTTCGGTCGTTTACCAAAAAAATAATAAGTCGGCCATTTGTCATCAGATTTTGTTAAGTAAGGGCTTATTTTCTTTGGAAAAGTGTCAGCTATACGTAAAAAAATTAAAATCGCTGCTAACATCGCGTTTTACATTTTATATGAATTTTTATATGAATTTTTCAGCCACATTTTTACTAAAAAAACGCAGTTTTTTAACCTTTTTAAGCCGCCAACATCAAAACTACTAACCCGATTTGAAAATTTTCTGAGAATAAGTTGTAGACGGCTCAATTGTCTTTAATTTGAGTAGTAGTAGAATAAAATAGGTCAAAGAAGACTAAAGATATGCTCAAAATAGTAAGTGTACCTCCAAAAATTAAAAAAAAAAAAATTAAAAAATTTGTATCTCGCAAACCAATCGACAGAAAAATTTTTAAAATTCATTTTCGAGTTCAGTAGGTCCAAATCCATGAGAAAAAGTATGCTAGAACCAAATAACAAAATGGCTGTTGCCTAGTGTTATTATACATCGAACATATCGCTCATTTGCGAGAAAACTGGCATAACTCAAAAAAAGTGACTGAGATAAATGCATTTAAAGTTTTTAATTGAGCCTAACTGCTGAACAATGTACAAAACACTTTCGGTCGCCAGTGATTGAAACACCGAAAATTTACGTTTTCGTTTTGTATATGTTCAATGCATAAGTATGAAACCAAAAATATAACAAATATTATATTCTTATTAACTCATTGAATTTGACATACAGAGATACGTTAACGCCTGGCTGATCCCAGCTTAAGTTCTACCAGTTTTTAAATCAGTTTAAATGATAATTTTTAACAATTTTTAAATAATTTCAAAATTAATAAGTTTTCAAGATTTAGATGTAAAAACCGGTGAAGCAAAGAATATTTCCAAAAGTTATTCAAAACTTTTGGTAACTATTAATTAAATTTATTATTAATATTTTGTAATATATAAAAACCTAAATTAATACAATAAAAAACATTTTCAAACATTTAATATGCAAACATTTATGCAAAAACGTATAAAAATATATGAATGTATATATATATATATATATATATATATATATATATATATATATATATATATATATATGCATTGCCCATACTTTGAAGACATCTGTATATACAGCCAAAAAAGTCCCTAAAAAATGCGCTGTGTCCAGTAAAATGTCTTCAGAGTAAACACTAGAATAACGAAAAGTTTAAGGACAGTCCCCAAAGTAACAAAATGTCTTCATAGTAACTTGTGGAACGAAAACCCGTCCCCGCAACATGGAGACTGACCTCAAACTTTACATTAATCTACTATATACACTGAAGACATTTTACTGGATACAGCGCATATTATAGGGACTTTTTTGGCTGTATATACAGTGGTCAACATACCAAGACTACCATTCGTCGTGGTCGCACTGTCGGTGTATCCAAGAAGAAGTAAACTTATTTTGTTACTTTTTGAAGACATCTGTATATACAGCCAAAAAAGTCCCTATAAAATGCACTGTGTCCATTAAAATGTCTTCAGTGTAAACAGTAGAATAACGAAAAGTTTAAGGACAGTCCCCAAAGTAACAAAATGTCTTCATAGTAACTTGTGGAACGAAAAGCCGTCCCCGCAACATCTGCTGTGCACATATATATATATATATTTATATGAATTGACATATATGAAAAAATACATATGGCCATATATGAATAAGTCACTTAAATTTGAATGTATGTTCATGTATGGCGATGTATGCTCGTTTATCTACATATTACCTCAATTTTCGTTAATGTACATTTATGATGGATGGATCATATGTGGGCATACGTGAACATATGTGAATATTTTTAGCCGGGTATCCACGGTTCTGGCTGTTTTATTCGGTAAAGGGATAGTGATCTAATACTTCGTTAAATCACATATAACAGTTATTGCATATTCGTATATCCCTTGACATTACATTCCAAAAATATCTAGCACGTATTTTTTCCGTCATCCTTGTTATTCCAGGGTGACCTCCGTACAACAGATCGTTATGATATTTATTTAGAAGGAAATTTATCTGCTCGTCAGCATTTATATTAATTATTACAGGCGTTAGCGCTATTATCAAATTTTTTAATGATCTGTTCGCATTATTCCTAAATTCAGTGATTCGAATCTTCTCAATAGAGTATTCAAAAACCGAAAACCGGTTAGCCGGTTTCTTTATTTTTAAAAACCGATCGGTTTCGAATATTTTGTAAATTCGAAGAAAACCGAAAACCGGTCTTTTTTGTTCGGTTAACCGGTTTTTTTAATTACATCACCAACTGGGTTACTTGGTCTCTTTTATTTTTTCCAAACACTTTTATAATCGTTTGTTTGGTTATGAAGATTTAGATGTAAGACTGATAGATTCCGATGAAAACTTAACTTTAGATATTCCAAATTCAAATAGTTTAATTTCTGATCTAAATAACACAATAAACAGTATTTAAAATCCTAAAAAAGACTGTACAAAAAAAACTGTACAAAATCATTCATCATTATATGATGATTTCATATATCTTGATAAATGCGACAAAAGAACTGAAAAGTTGGGAAATTTATATAATTGTCTTTTGACTATTTGTCCAACATCTACTATTAGTAAAAGAGTATTTTCTACTTCTAGCTTTATTAAAAGCAAACAAAAAAATCGTCTTAAACCAAACATTTAAATTGCATATTATTTCTAAAATTTTATTTTAGAACTGAAAAATAGATTTTCTTTTTACATATTTAAAATGTAATATTAAAAAAACTTATTTCATGCCAAACGTTTTAAACGTTCGAATTACTAACGTACCTAATTTTATCAATTTACAAACTTAATGATCTCTATTGATTTGATATGAATATAGTTTTATAATATTAATTTTTAAGATATTATATTAAAAAATATTGGTTTTAAGTTAATTTTTTGTTGAAATGAAATACAATAAAAAATTAAATTTAAATGAATATATATGTATATATATATTTTTTTTTTTCAAAGAATGTATTTTTTTATTTTTATTACTTTATATATTAAATTAGTTTTTTTTTGTAAAAAAAAAACAATTAACAAATTATATAAGCTTTTTATTAAAATTAAAAAAAAACAAAGAAACCGGTTGACCGGTTTTTTCTGCAAAAACTGAAACCGTTTTTTTTTAATTCAATTTTTCGAAGAAAACCGAAACCGGTTTTTTCAAGAGGCCGGTTTTTTTAATACTCTACTTCTCAAATATATTATAATTTAATGAAAGTTGTAACTTATGTATGCCTTTGGTCGGTTATATTTTCCAACCTAGAAAAGAATTAATCTAAATCAATTTTCCCATTAACAATAAGGTTATTTATTTTAATTCCTTCTAAAGTTTTCCTCCCATGCTTTAGGTAACACCTCGGTGTCTTACCTTTTACGACAAACTTTAGGCGAACAATTTTTCTTACTTTTTTAATACCAACTGTTTCATAAACTTTCGGTATTTCTGTTATATTTGTCAGTGTATTTTCATTTTCCTGTACTTTCTTCTTCGATTTTGATATTGTGGTCACCATATAAATTCTTCTAATGCTCTTTATGTCATTAAAATTTTTTCGAGATAAGGTATCTGCTCTACAATTATCTTTGCCTTTAATATATTATATATCGAAATCATATTCTTCGAGATCTAAACGCATTCTCGTTAATTTTGATGATGGATTTTTCATAGAAAACAGGTACGATAGTGGGCGGCTATCGCTACTTATTAAAAATTTTTTCCCATAAACATAAGGTTTGAAATAGTTAATTGCTCAATGAACTGCGGCGAGTTACTGTTCAATTACCGATTTGTTACTTTCTCCCTTCGTAAACAATCTTGATGCATACGCCACAGGCAACTGCATGCCATTATATTCCTGACTAGTACTGCTCCGCATACGTAATTGCTCGCATCCGCAGTGATACAAAATTTTCTATCAAAATCTGGGTACTGCAGTATTCTTGGATTTTATCTGGCACCCTTCCGGCCAGATAAAATCCACGTTTTTTCGAGTTAATCTCGTTAGATGCAAGGAATGTTCCGCAAATTTTGGAATAACTCGTCTGTAATAATTACAGAACGCGATGAATCGTTTAGCTTCTTCTGCATTTTTTGGAGTTGGGTATGTTCTGATAATTTCATACTTGAGATCGTCTGGAAGAATTACTATGTCTGTACACTTGTGACCTAAAAATGTCACTTCATGTCTGAAAAATGAGCATTTAACCGGGTGCAATTTCAAATTATATCTCCTACAAGTTAAAAATACATCCCGCAAGTTTCTCATCATATGCTTTTCCGAGCATACTACTAGCACAAGGTCATCCATATAAAGGAATGCTTGTGCTGGCGCATGTCCAGAAAATGTCATTGACATCATTCTGTGAAAAGAATTTGGTGCTACTTTCATTCCCTAATGAAGTCTCTTAAAACGAAATGAGCCTTCGTTAGTAGAAAATGATGTAATGTCCCTAGATTCTTCCTCTAATTCGATCTGATGAAATCCTGACATTATGTCGAGACATGAAACATATTTTTCGCGACCCAATTGGTAAAGAATGTCATCAATTCTTGGAAGAGGATGTTTATCAGCTATTAGTCATACTTTTTAAGTTTTTCAACCTGTTTATTAATTTCCTCCTTTTTACTATGGGGTATTCTTTTTATTATTTTATCCGTAATTTTTGTGTATAAAGTTGTTTGTGGAAATTTTATTTTATTCCAAAGCAAAAATATCCGAAAATTCCATGCACAATTCCTTTAAGGATTTTTCTGCAAAAGCTGGAAAGTTTTTCGACAATCCATATGAAATACATCATACTGCGAAATTTTTTCCGTTACTATGTGTGTTAATGATGCGTATGTATTAGGGCGGTCGATTTATTTTTCGACGATTTCCCTATGATTTCCGTATTCTATGGGTTATTCCATGAAAATTTGCCGAAGGAACCATACCTCTATCGTTAAAATCGAGTCCCCTACTTTTTGTTGGTAGATTTTTTCCCAAATTGACGTTCGTATGAAATATTACCTACACGTTCACATCCATAACTCAAAAACTATCCATCGGGTTTAATCGCCAGTAGGCGCGTTGGAAAGGTGAGCTCATTTTGATAAATTTACAAAAAAAAATCTCCAACATTGGTCCAACGGTTCAAAAGTTACGGGCATTTTTGTCCAAATTTTGGAGCCTTTTTCCATTTTTTTCATGATTTTGTCCAAGAATATTACTTTCATGACCATTTTTTTTTGGCTCAATCCATTATTTAATTCAATTTACAATTCAAAACGAAGAGTTTAAGCCCAAATTTATCGAATTCGGTTGATTAATTCATGCGATATTGCTAAAACAAAATAACACATAAAACCAACTTTTTGATTTTTTTCCCCTTTTTATTTTTGCTCTCTTTTTTGGGTTTGCATACGATTTATAAAGAATAATTCTTCGCTGACGTCATTTTGACAACAACAAATACACAGCAATTCTAATTGGACGAAACAATCAGCTGTAGTTGGCGGGGTGGGGATTCCAGTGTATGCTAGTTTTGTTTGAGCGTCATTTCAGTGAAGTGTTACTTGAAATAACTAACAAATAATCAAACTATTTTGAAATTTAGAAAAGATTTAAAGGTAAGTGTAAAAACATTGCTAACTATTATAGTTAATAGTTATATTATTATTCTATGAAAAACATATATAATTCTTTTAGTGATGGTTTAAAAAATGGATTCAGAGCCTGGTTCATCGCAAAATCCAACAGATACCCAACGCAGTAGTTTGCAACATTTGGTCTTTCATGATGTTTTTTCTTTTGGCGTGGGCTGTGAATTACCTGATATTAATCTGTCAACTAAACGAGATATATTGAAGTACTATTTTTTCTTGGCCGAACGTTCAAAAGCCCAAAGCAAAATGTTTTCGTATAAAAGATTTACTCCCCAAGTAGCAGACAGATTGTTAGAAATTTGGAATCAACTTAATATTGAACTTATACTCAAAGGTAGCATCATTAGAAAATTGAATAATTTGCTTGACGCATATAGTAATGCAGATAAACAACGAGTAAAACGCGCAACAGAATTCAAAAAATTCGTAGAATCAACAAACCAATTATTCAACATTGGAAAATGTAAATGCAACTTGAAAGAAAACGACTGCTCATGTGGATCTATCCCAGAAAACTTAAAAGATTTCATGCGCGATCAATATAATGACAGAATACAAACGATACCGGAACACGATAGTGGAAGTGAAGAGACGATACCAACGACTATACCAACAATCCCAGTGAGCAACGATCCTACATACGAACCACATTATGACGAAATGGAAGTTGATGTGAGAGGAGGTTCAGAATTAGTTCTACCACCACAAACATACACTCCCAGATACAATACTAAAAACTATGCAATGATGTGTGACAGATTTGGTGTGCATGATAGAATGGGATCAGCATTGGCAACAGCTCTGATGGAAGACCTGGGCGTAAAAGATGCTCATGGCAATCTTGTCATCATGGATAAAAGTAAACTTCGTAGAGAAAGAGAAAAATGGAGACAAGACGCACTTCGTAAGCGGTATGATGGCTCGAATTTGATATCATTTTCATTCGACGGCAGGAAAAATGATGCTCTAACTGTAGAAAAAATTGATGAGAAGTTGCATCCAAGGATGGTTAAAGAACCTCATCTAGTTGTTTTGAGGGAACCAAATTCTCAATTGATAGGCTACACAAAACTAGAAAGTGAAACTGCGGCAAGCAAAGTCAACAAATTGATCGAATTCTTCCAAGAAAAACAATTGTCTCTCGATTCATTAATTGCCATATGCGCTGATGGTGAACCAACAAATACTGGCGTACACGGTGGAATTTTGCGACTATTCGAAAAACAGTTAAAGAGACCACTGGTTTGTGTGTCTTCTGCACTTTAACGAGCTTCCGTTTAGACATTTGTTTGACACTTTAGACAAATCAACCACCACTGGACCACGATCAACTACCGGAAAGTTGAGCTCAAAAATTGCTGATTGTGAAAATCTTCCGGTATGTAATTTTTATAGCTAATTCTTTACCATTTTTTATTCTATTTTTTAGCTTTTATGTTTTCTTTTCAGGTGGTAACCGATTTTGAGGAAATCGCTTTGGAAAATATGCCTCCTGGTGATTTAAATCCAGAAGAATTATCTACTGATTCGAGGTACTTGATGTTAATGGTCAATGCAATTTCTAATGGTGTGGTTCCTGCGGATTTATCTCACATAAAACCAGGGCCAATTGCACATTCTCGTTGGCTGACCAAAGCCAATAGATTATTACGGTTGTATGTGACAACTAATAATCCAACTGAAAATTTAAAAATTCTGGCTAACTATATAATAAAAGGAAACACGCCAATGTATTTCAATGTTAAGTATTATAGCTCTGCCGCATACGGTAGTACATTACTTTTTAAATTTATTACTTGGACACGATTTTTACCACGGAATTTACTTGGAGTTGTAAATACAGTAATTCAAGATAATCCATATTTTGCACACTCAGAAAATATCTTGCTATCTATGTTGTTTGATGATAGAATGGAAAAACGAAACATTGCTATAAAGAAGATTTTACATTACCGAAGAGATATTGTCGACCCAACGGAACTTAGAGTTTATAAAAAATCTCTTATAAACTTTAATTGTACGGAATATACAAATATGATTGATTTAAATGAGCAAAGTTATTCGTATGAACATTTGGAGGGATATTTAAATTACGAAGTGCCACCGTTCGATGATCCACAAATTCCTTTACACATTCAAGGAACGGAAAGACATGTCCAATTGCTGGCTGCCACTGCTAAACGAGTTGCAGGAAAGAATGTAGAAGGCGCTATGGCGACGACATTAGAGAGCCGTACGAAAACACCCAGACTTGAAAGCAAACAAGACTTTCAGAAAAAATAATGTTTTTTTTCACATTTTGTCTTTTACTACACTCAAATTGAATATTTTTTTTTTTTTGATAATAGGTTGATAGATACTTTATTATCTCTTAATTTGAATTTTTGTAGAAAAAAAAAAAAATAAAAAGGGAAAAAAAATCAAAAAGTTGGTTTTATGTGTTATTTTGTTTTAGCAATATCGCATGAATTAATCAACCGAATTCGATAAATTTGGGCTTAAACTCTTCGTTTTGAATTGTAAATTGAATTAAATAATGGATTGAGCCAAAAAAAAAATGGCCATGAAAGTAATATTCTTGGACAAAATCATGAAAAAAATGGAAAAAGGCTACAAAATTTGGACAAAAATGCCCGTAACTTTTGAACCGTTGGACCAATGTTGAAGATTTTTTTTTGTAAATTTATCAAAATGAGCTCACCGTTCCAACGCGCCTACTGGCGTGTTGGAACGGTGAGCTTGAGTTATGGATGTTAACGTGTAGGTAATATTTCATACGAACGTCAATTTGGGAAAAAATCTACCAACAAAAAGTAGGGGACTCGATTTTAACGATAGAGGTATGGTTCCTTCGGCAAATTTGCATGGAATAACCCATAGAATACGGAAATCATAGGGAAATTGGTGAATTTTTTCACTCCCTACAAATCGACCCGCCCTATCAGATATGTATTATAAGTCTCGTTAAATTTAGTTTTCAATATTACATAGCTGCGAAGGTTCAGGTATAAATTGTATACCGTGACATTAACTATGTGCAAATCAACAAATTCTCCTAGTCGATTGCTTGTGCCCCCAAGTGTACCTCCCGGGGGTTCTGTTCGTTTCCCTGTACCTGATTGGTACGCGTTGCCAATTGTGTGGAGAGGCCGTCTGATATATAAGCACTCTCCAGTGATGTAATCAATGATTCTATCTCTAAAGTATAGTTATTTGCGTTTATATTGCCCTGTTGGGCATTCATAACTTTTGCCGAAAATAATTCGACTGATTCGCCCTTTACCGCCGCCTTTAACGACGATATTATAGCGGATATGGTATCTTCACCCGAGATCAAGTTTCGGGCAGTTCCCCTAATTTTGTCTTTATTTTGTTTATAGCAATTACCTCATGGGTCTCCTTTATTGAGTCTACCCATTGTACGGCATCCAAAAATGATTGTAGGTTTTCGGGCCTGCCGTCATACTCGGGTATGAGTCTAGCGACTAACCCAAGAAAGTCACCGGTTGGTGCGCAGTTGTTAACTGAGAGTAATATTTGTCGAGTATCACTCTAATTTTCTCAAGGCCATTGCAAAGAATTCTTATGTGTTTTACCACTGTCTCGGCCTTAGTTGGTCTGTCAATGTTCAGACATTTATAGGACCTATCAAAATTATATCTTATCAATCTAAGACGTTAAACTATTTCGTGTCAGTCCATATACTACCAATAAAAAAATTAATTTCTCCGTTATTCTCCTTTTACTAACCTTATCATTAGAGGATTTTAAAGAATCGGAAAATATATTATTAAAAATATGAAAAAATATTCCGTAATTTCCCAGTTATTAGGCATACAAAAATGTAATCAAATTCTACGCACGTAACTTATATATACGTGTGTGTTTCATCATCCAAAATGCAATAAAAGGAAAAATAATTCTAAACACTCGTAAAAAAAATAAAAGTAATGTAAAACCATTACGTTTATTTTTTTTACGAGTGTTTAGAATTATTTTTCCTTTTATTCGACCCAATAACGATATGGATAAGTTATAAGCATCCAGAAAAGAGGCATGAGAAAAAAGTTTAAAAAAATTTAAATCTTATCAAGTTCGTTCGCCATCGAGGCGGCCCTAATGTAATTTTTCCGCAGCGACCTCTTAAGTAACTGGTAGAGTTTCGTCAATAATTGTACCACAAGAATTGAAATAATTATGATAAAGTATATTGTTGGGAATTCAACAATTACCCCAAATGGGTTCTCAAGTTTTGATTCTGTTTTCCCCATTTCATATGAGAAAATTTGTCCAGTAAATTTTAATAAAAATAATTTAAAAAAATAAATGTTTTTACTCGGTTGTTACTGAATATTAAATTTTTAATTAAGAAAGATTAAAATTTCTTTTCAAATTGTACTTTTTCCCTCTTTCTTTCTTTTGTGTATTTTTTGTTAGTTTCATAAAAAAGGTTGTTAGTGGCATTTGCCATACTTAAAAGTGTTTACAATAAATACAAATCTACAATAGGATGTTGTTGTTTATATTTATTTTTTTATTGTTACGATTTTACCCTTTATAAAATCGTTGATTTATTTACCTTCTAAATAAATCGAGTTCTTTCTATATTGCAAACAATACACACTGTTTGAAATTATTTATAGCTCTATTTATTTATAACAGTCACTAAAAATTACAGAAAAACACTTTAATAGCACACTTTTTTTTACACGGTATAAATAGACTAAACGTTAGCCACACTTTATCTTTTTACACTCAGCGTTTTACTTTAGGTCTGTTCGACGTACGTTACCGCGGGCACCCGCGGGAACCCAATCTTACCAGAAAGCGTTTCTTGTAACAAAAATTGGGTAAATGAGAGCGTTCATGAGAGAGTAATTGTGTTTCTCTTTTTACCAGAACTTACCCGTACTTTTTGTTTGGGTAAAATGGTAAAATTGTCAAATCATCAGCTGCTGCTAATAAATTAACTGTTTTGCATTTTTGAAAAAAAATTAAAGTTAAATAAAAGTTTGCCATTTCAAATATATTTATTAATTAAGCTATTTTTTAATATGAATAAATTTGACGTTTATTTTTGGGTATGAAATGTGGTTTTGTGCGTTCGCAGTATTTTGGGCATTTTTATGGTTTTGTGAGAGAATTTTTTGCTTACTCTCATTTTACCAGACTTTACCCAAAATTACCTCGTACAGACCTTTTATAAACTGAACTGATGCGTCACTGAGTACCAGTATTTATATGAGTAGTCAGGTATTCTAGTTATTTCCAGTTTATTACGACACTAGATTTTTCCAGCTGTCAAAATTCGTGTAACACTGCCGCCCACTTAAGCCTGTTCGTCCCGAACAGACATAGCTATTCCTTTTTCATAGTTGGCTAGTCGTTCTAGATGAACAACCTTCATTTTGGACCTTGGGCTCTGATCTTTCTGTATTCTGTATACCACATTATTCAACCTTTTAATTACTCTGTAGGGTCCGTCCCAATGCGTTTGTAGTTTGGGAGATAATCCTTTCTTTCGTTGCGGGTTAAATAGCAAAACCAGCTGACCCTCATTAAATCCTTCAGAATTTGCTGCCCTATCATACCTCGCCTTCATCTTATCGCTGATTATTTTAATTCGATTGCGAACAAACTAATGAAGGTCTTCTTGTTTCCGGGAAGCGTTGTCTTTATATATAGCGGCGGGCTTAACACCAAATTCTAAATCGCCAGGCAATTTAAGTTCCGTTCAAAAACTAATTTTTGCAGGAGTCCGGGAGATAAAATCGTGAACAGCCGATCTATATGAAATTGATAAGAAAAATTTTTGCGTGGCCACATATCTTGATGTAGCAAAAGCGTTTGACAGTGTGTGGCATGCTTTATAAATTGGAAAAAAATCTGCCAATGGACTTTTTTCTTTATGTTAAATACAAAGATGAATGCTCAAGCATAATAAATATGGAAGTGGGAGTTCCGCAAGGTAGTGTCCTTGGCACTATCCTATACCTTCTGTACACAGCAGACATTCCTATTCCAACAAGAAACACAGATATGATTGCAACATTTGCAGACGACACTATCCCTTTGTCATCAAATAAAGATATAACTTTGGCCATATCAAACCTTCAACAATTGCTGGACAATACTCTAAACTGGTTTGAAACCTGTGGTATTTTAGTAAATAGTGAAAAAACAGTACAAGTGACTTACACTAATAAGTGATCATCAAGCAATTACGATAAACAACACTCCGATTCAAAATGATAATAAAGCTAAATATCTTGGCATGATAATCGACTCTAAATTAAACTGGAAAGATCATATCATCCGTAAAAAAACGAAGTAAAGTACAAATTTGGACAACTTTACTGGCTCTTAGAAAAGGATTCAACTTTATCCTTACAAAACAAATTGCTTATATACAAAACAATAATAGCTCCTATTTGGAAATATGGCGCAGAGCTCAGGGGTACTGCAAGCAACTCTAATATAAAAATCATCCAACGAGTTCAATCAAAAATACTGAGAACTATTATAAACGCCGAATGGTACATATTCAATGAAAATATACATCGTGATCTTGACGTCAGCACAGTCCAAGAAGTCATAAGGAATTCCAGCTTAAAACATACATTTAAACTAACATCTCATTCCAACAATGAAATTAGACAACTACCCTATAACAAGCTCTCAGGTTCAAGAAGACTTAGGCGATGCACTCCATCGGAGCTATTTGTCCGATTCTTATAATTGATGATTTGGTTAAATATATTTTATATAATTTAATATAAATGTTTACTTACACTAAATGTAAGTTATCTTAAGTGTTGATTTAAGTTAATTAATACCCAAACCTCAAAACTAATTACTAATTGTCATATAAAAACAGGTGTAAATAAAATGGGATGTTAAAAAAAAAAATATGACAGCAGAAATTTGGGGATGTGTTCGTCCCAGTCCTTCTGATGGGTACTGACCACTTTTCTTAAGTATTTCTCTAAAGTGCGATTGAATCTTTCGGCCATACTATCAGATTGCGGATGCAGCGGGGTGGTTCTTGCTTTTCTTATTCCATACAACTCACACATTTCCTTGAAGATAGCAGATTCAAAATTCCTTCCCTGGCCAGAGTGTTATTCTGTCGGAACACCGTATCGGCACACCCAGTTGTTCACAAATGCGCTTATTATCGTTTCGTCTTCCTGGTTAACTATAGCGTATTCCTCAGGCCATTTACTGAAAAAGTCGATCACCACAAGAACGTAACGGTTTCCGGAATCACTGGCAGGGAAAGGGCCTGCTACATCCATTGCTATCCGCTCAAATGGGGCACCTGAGTTGTATTGTTGAAGTTGCACACGACTTCCCTTACTGGCTTACAGCTTGCTGGCAGCCGACCCAGTAGAATCGTTGTTTTAACTTCTCTAAGGTTTTCGTGACACCGAGATGTCCACCACTGGGACCGCCATGGAACTCTTTTAATACTTCGTCTATTTTGCTTGACGGCACCACAAGTAGCTTTCTCTCAGTTTTGCCGTCCCCACTTTCCCATATACGGTATAAGCAGTGAATAATTACACGTAGACTGTTCCACTGGGCCCAATATGCCTTCATCAGCGGACTTTCAGCCGATATCTGCTCGCGGGTAGGCCTCCTGTTTTCTTCTTTGGCTGATATAATCTTTGACAGTATGGGACCATTCTGTTGCGCCACCGACCAGGCGGCTCAACAGAATGACTCAATATGCGTTAGTCTTATATCAACAATACACTCTTTTCCTTCAGCCCTCGAACAATGTTCGCACTCTAAATTACAGAAGCGTCGTGAAAGGGCGTCCGCATTGCAATGCTCTATGCCTTTCCTGAGCCCGATGCTGAAATCATAGCTTTGAAGTCGTTCAATCCAACGAGCTAGCTGCCCTTCTACTTTTTTAAATTGCAGCAGCCACCTGAGTGCAGAATGGTCGGTTCTTAGTTTTAAGTGCTGACCATACAGATACTTGTGGTAGTGTGTAAAGAACACGCCAAAAATAAACAAAAAAAAAAAAATATTTTATCTAACTTTGTAGCATGCCAGGTTGGTAAGCACAAGAAAAAAGAACATATGATTTTCTTCGAGAGTAAAGTAGGACGATATGGGAGCCATTAACAATGCTAGCAAGCAGCCGGGTGGGGGGTTCGTGTCCTCTTCTCACTCGTTAAAACTTTTCACAACCATGATACATAAAAATTATTATAGACTCCCGGGTTAAACTTACATGATCAAAAAAACTAATTTAAAAGGCCAAGGTCTAGACACCAGCAAAATAAATGCCCCTGTGATGAATAGATTGTTGTAGAAATGAAAAGCAAAAACTGAAGTCATTAAGTTACCATTGAGAGATCTCCAGATGTTATTAGAGTCTCTGCCTCTTCACCCTATCCCTACCATGGTTTTAGTGGCACATTTAACTAAAACCCCAAGTAAACCGATTATACTACCCTTAGTTCACAACACCAGTAAGAAAACTTATTTAATTTACGAATTCATTTTTAAAATACAAATTTATTTATTTAGAAAAATTCTTAAATTGAACATATTCAAATTCCATAAAAATATTAGTTGCAATCGATTTCAATAAATCTATTTTTATTACTTAAAACCTAAAATTGCATTTTATACCCAAAAGTGAACATAAAGATTGCATCTATACAAAAATACTTTCAAATGGTTTACTAAATTCAAATGGGTTTAGTAAATTCAGAAAAATATTCTTTGCTGATAATATCATTCTATATCTATTAAATAATCGCGTGGTATAAAAAAAATAAATATATAAATCTAAAAAAAATCTAAACGAATCAATACCTCGCAATTATGTTTCGGAAACACTGGCTATGCAGAAACAATGAAACATTGGATATATAAAGCCAGCAACATTTTATAAAGAAAATAATTCTGTTTTACCTTTAATATCTAACGAATACGAAATGTTGCGAACGTAAGAATATCATTGTTTTTACATGCTTTGTTTCAAATGCATTTTAAAACAAAAAAATATATATATTTATATATCAAACAACAACAATAATATGATTTCTTTATAATTTACACTCACCAAATGTTAGAAACAATGTTGCGATGATCATGGAAGCTTCGATGAACATGTTGCAGGTTTGAGCTAAAGAAAAGGTTGTGGATTATTAGCAAATGTTGTCTCTATGCATATGAGAGATGTTGCAATGGCTGTTTCAAACAACTAATGTTTTACGATTTTAGGTTGGTATACCACGACTTTAATATGTACTCTACAAAATTAAAATTTACTTAATAATTATGTAAGTTTACGTTATTGTAAATGAATTAACAAAATTTAAAACTCAATACTTTTAGGAACTAACGCGAATCTTAAAAGAAATATTTATAATAAAAAATCCATTATTGGCACTTAACTTCTGTGTCTTAAATACATTAGAAACTAAGCTAAATTTAGACAATTTTAATTTAAAAAAACATAGTCGCAAACGATATTGAATTTAATTTATATATGGAACTCCAGATTCCGAAAAATTCCCGAGAAAAAAGGAAATGGATTCTTAATTTATTAACATTTTTCGAGGCTTAGAAAACTTTTCACTTTTAACGCGAGATGCTCTTGATTTTAGATGGACTCGGTCGTCTGGATCGAAGATCTCTCAAAAAATGCAAATTTTATTCCACAATACTTATCCCAAACTTGATATTTGTTGTTGGATGATCACAATAAGTTGTTGGACGTGCACAATGAGCTCCGGGGTTTATTGGAGGCTTAGAATTATTGCCGTAGATAACTTTGCTATTTACTTATCGCGTTCAAACGGACTGTGGCTGAGTAAGTAGTTGGATATCCCACAGGTTCATCTACAGCATACAAATACTTGACAGCATCTCTTTAAAAAAATTATGTCATTCCCGGCGGCACAGGTCATTACCGAGAATGACGACACTCACGAAACGAGTTCAATATCAAAGTGGTTCTCACGATTCCCGGGTATGGGAAAAACCAGTTCCTAGACGTTTCCAGAACGAATAGATGGAATGCAACTCCCCTGCGTAACAATTCTAATTATGGTTATAACCTAAAGCGGACAGAAATATGCTAAGTCTTTCAGCAATCCTTTAAAAAATATTTTAAATTTACCTTGTTAATGGATCTTGAAAAGATGTTTTCGTTATAATTTAATGATTAATAAAGGTTAAGTGGACGACCAAATCCCGGAATTAAACACTTTTAGGGATACTGTACATTTTTTTTTATATTTTCTTTCCTCGGTTATGTACAGTTGTTAAAGAATTTGTGTTCGATCACTTGAAAGTCAAAAACCAAAAGAATTTTGAAACGCAATCTTGTATAACATGAAGACAAAAAAAATATATACTTGTTTCCTTCTTTCTATTTTTCTGCAGTTATGGAAAAAACCCAAGCTTTTATCTATGAAACAAGTAGTTTTGATAAGTAAATGAGCATCAAATTGCACTTGAAAGTTGTTGAGATCATAAGTTAAAAGTATATATCCAGGACACAAACCAAAAGTGGGATGTATGGTGTTTACAGTGCTGGGCAACAAACACCAGCAACTTGCATGAAACAACCCAAATTGCCAAATATTTACCAATAAAAAAACGAATAAAAGCTGTTTACCCTCTTAATGTAATTTTCGAAATTCTAACTTACAAAATAAAATTACATCATTCGACTTTTTGAACCAACATTAATTCTGATTGTCAACACCAAGGAAAAATCTAATAATACCTTACAAAACCGCATAATACTTATTCCATGAATGACAGTATTAGACGGAAAAGGCAACAACACTATTAAAAAAATAGTACATACAATTTACCAGAGTAACTAAATCTGAGCAAACCAATTCTAATCTACAAATAAAAATAGACTTGTGAACACCAGTATACCTGTTTCCTTTTCCCTGGCAAGTGCTTTACACACCCCAACGTTTATGAATTTATCCGTGAAAATGTACTCTTTATCTAACAAGAAGTTACAATTTGAGTATTCGACGATTTCAAAAAAAAAAAATCTGATCAAAATATTGAAAATGGTTCCGTAACAATCAGCCACTGAAGTTAGTAACAATAGCATTCCAATATTTTGCTACATAAAAACACCAAACCAGCTCCAAATGAGTCATTCAAATTACTTGAAATTCTGATTCTAGAAGACTTTTTCAGTATATACAGAAACAAATTGTATATATCCGCAGAAAAGAAATTTTAATGGTCTCTCCCTTGGCAGCAAAGATATTCGTCATAACAATATTACCTATATACGGCAGTTTACTAAAAAAAAAATAAAAATAGTAAAGTCACTTAGTATACGAACGGGGTTGTTTCAGTGTAAATTTAAAAATCAATATCAATTTTCCACTACACGTTATTATGGTTTTAAAAATTTTGTCAACTTAATGAAGAAAATTAGATAGGGAAAAAATTGCCAAATTTTAAAATTGTAAAAATAGTTTCACAAAGTTTACACCGCAAAAGATTACCCCGTACACTGTAAGCAACAAGAGGAAACTTAAATTTCAAAGTACCCACGGAAAATTTTATCGAAAATTTCACCTTTAACCTTACAAAATCCATGAAAATCTATAAAAATAATGAAAATTTCACATTTGTACCAGACTTGATCCATATTGAAATGTTTTCATTGAATCTATGAAAACTTTCATCTATGAAACGCTTGATGCATTAACTTAATGAACATCAATTACTCATAGAGGTCATTGATTCCCCGACCTAACGAACAATACCCCATTATCAGGAAGAAAACTCTCCCAATGTACGTTAAGGGCGAAGATCCTTTGCGTGATAGGTGCCCAAAAGTTTTCCATCCAAATCGTGCAGAACATAATAATGATTACCAACTTTCTCGTGTATTTTTGACTTTAAAAACACTGGCGACAATTTCGCGTTGAACTTCTTCCCAGAATTGCTCTGCGCAAAATTTCTTCGGAACACAATTTGGCCCACTTTGTACAAAATATGCCTACTGCGCAAGTTATATTGTTCCCTAGTCGTTTTATGAGCATTCAAAATATTTTTCCGCAGTTCCCTTCGCAATAAGGAAAGTCCATCTTCCCGGGGCAATTCCACGAATGGTTCATTCAAAAGCTGAAGGTTTGAAAGAAGACCATATGAGGTGCCGTGAGTAATCATGTTGAAGCCAAACATTGCATAGAAAGGAGAACACTTTATGGCCTGATGATGAGAATTCCTTAAAGCACAACTGATTGAACTAATGTGTTCATCCCACATCCTATGATCATCCTTGAGAAATGCCCTAATACCAGCGATCAACGATCTATTCACCCGCTCCGAGGCATTGGACTGTGGTGAATATACCGCAGTGTATATGTGTTTAATTCCAAGTTTGGTCAAAAATGCATTCAATTCATTGGATTTAAACTGCGATCCATTGTCGCTTACAATGAATTCAGGCACACCATAGGTGTGAAAAATGTTCTTCAAAAGAAAGTCCTGTATCACTGGCGACGTGAACTTTTTCATAGGACATAACCAATGAAATTTAGTCAAATGGTCCAGAACTATCAACAACCCAATATAACCGTTTTTACTCCGCGGATAGGGACCAAGTAAATCGATAAATAGACGTTGAAATGGTCGAATCGAAACCGTTGGTCTCCCCATTTCGGGTCGTAAAATCATATTTGGGGATTTGGTACTCTTGCAGGATTCACATTCACTGACATACTTTCTTACGTCTCTAACAATGCCAGGCCAAAAGAAGTTTCGGCGTATGAGTTCCAGGGTTTTAGCCATTCCTCCGTGAGCCGATATTGTGGAATTGTGAGCACGAGCTATAACGCCTATTCTCAACCCATTAGGTACCCACAATTTCCAGCACTGCTGTTGTTGTTCCTCGTCTCCTGTGAAATGTTCGGTTCGGATATAAACAAACTTGTCAACGATTTTTATGTCAGGATATTTTTACTTCCACTCACTTCCACTCACTCCCACTCACTCCCACTCATTTCCACTCACTTCCACTCACTTTCACTCACTTTCACTCACTTTCACTCACTTCCACTCACTCCACTCACTTCCACTCACTTCCACTCACTCCACTCACTCCACTCACTTCCACTCACTTCCACACGCTCCACCCACTTGCACTCAGTTCCACTAACTACTCCACCCACTTTAATTTAGTTTCACCCACTTCCACTCACTTCCACTCACTTCCACTCACTTCCACTCACTACTCCACTCACTCTCACCCACTTCAACTCAGTTCCACTAACTACTCCACTCACTTTAATTTAGTTTCACCCACTTCCACACACTTCCACACACTTCCACTCACTTCCACTCACTTCCACTCACTTCAACTCACTTCCACTCACTTCCACTCACTTCCACTCACTACTCCACTCACTTTCACCCACTTCAACTCACTTCCACTCACTACTCCACACACTCTCACCCACTTCAACTCACTTCCACTCCCACCACTCACTTCAACTCATTTCCAGTCACTCCCACTCATTTCCACTCACTTCCACTCATTTCCACTCACCTTTGCTCACTTCCACCGACTTCCACTCACTTCCACTCCATCCACTCACTTCCTCTCACTTCTACTCACTTCCACTCACTTCCACTCACTCCACTCACTTCCTCTCACTTCTACTCACTTTCACTCACTTCCACTCACTACTCCACTCAGTCTCACCCACTTCAACTCACTTCCACTCACTACTCCACACACTCTCGCCCACTTCAACTCACTTCCACTCACTTCCACTCCCACCACTCCCTTCCACTCACTTCCATTCACTTCCACTCACTTCCACACACTTCCACACACTTCCACTCACTCCACTCACGTCCACTCACTTCCACTCACTTCCACTCACTTCCACTCACTTCCACTCACTTCCACTCACTTTCACCCACTTTCACCCACTTTCACTCACTTCCACACACTTCCACTCACTTCCACTCACTTCCACTCACTTCCACTCACTCCCACTCACTCCCACTCATTTCCACTCACTTCCACTCACTTTCACTCACTTTCACTCACTTTCACTCACTTCCACTCACTCCACTCACTTCCACTCACTTCCACTCACTCCACTCACTCCACTCACTTCCACTCACTTCCACACGCTCCACCCACTTGCACTCAGTTCCACTAACTACTCCACCCACTTTAATTTAGTTTCACCCACTTCCACTCACTTCCACTCACTACTCCACTCACTCTCACCCACTTCAACTCAGTTCCACTAACTACTCCACTCACTTTAATTTAGTTTCACCCACTTCCACACACTTCCACACACTTCCACTCACTTCCACTCACTTCCACTCACTTCAACTCACTTCCACTCACTTCCACTCACTTCCACTCACTTCCACTTACTACTCCACTCACTTTCACCCACTTCAACTCACTTCCACTCACTACTCCACACACTCTCACCCACTTCAACTCACTTCCACTCCCACCACTCACTTCAACTCATTTCCAGTCACTCCCACTCATTTCCACTCACTTCCACTCATTTCCACTCACCTTTGCTCACTTCCACCGACTTCCACTCACTTCCACTCCATCCACTCACTTCCTCTCACTTCTACTCACTTCCACTCACTTCCACTCACTCCACTCACTTCCTCTCACTTCTACTCACTTTCACTCACTTCCACTCACTACTCCACTCAGTCTCACCCACTTCAACTCACTTCCACTCACTACTCCACTCACTCTCGCCCACTTCAACTCACTTCCACTCACTTCCACTCCCACCACTCCCTTCCACTCACTTCCATTCACTTCCACTCACTTCCACACACTTCCACACACTTCCACTCACTCCACTCACGTCCACTCACTTCCACTCACTTCCACTCACTTCCACTCACTTCCACTCACTTCCACTCACTTCCACTCACTTCCACTCACTTCCACTCACTTCCACTCACTTCCACTCACCCCACTCACTTCCACTCACTCCACTCACTTCCACTCACTTCCACTCACTTCCACTCACTTCCACACGCTCCACCCACTTGCACTCAGTTCCACTAACTACTCCACTCACTTTAACTCAGTTTCACCCACTTCCACGCACTTCCACTCACTTCCACTCACTACTCCACTCACTCTCACACACTTCAACTCACTTCCACTCACTTCCACTCCCACCACTCCCACCACTCCCACCACTCACTTCAACTTATTTCCACTCACTCCCACTCATTTCCACTCACTTCCACTCATTTCCACTCACTTTTGCTCACTTCCACCCACTTCCACTCCCACCACTCACTTCCTCTCACTTCTACTCACTTCCACTTACTTCCACTCCAATACTCACTTCCACTTACTTCCAGTCACTTCCACTCGCTTCCACTCACTTTTGTTCACTTCCACTCACTTCCACTCACTCCACTCACTTCCACTCACTTCCACTCACTTCCACTCACTCCACTCACTTCCACTCACTTCCACTAACTTCCACTCACTTCCACTCACTTCCACTCACTTCCACTCACTTCCACTTACTTCCAGTCACTTCCACTCGCTTCCACTCACTTTTGTTCACTTCCACTCACTTCCACTCACTCCACTCACTTCCACTCACTTCCACTCACTTCCACTCACTCCACTCACTTCCACTCACTTCCACTAACTTCCACTCACTTCCACTCACTTCCACTCACTTCCACTCACTTCCACTCACTTCCACTCACTCCACTCACTTCCACTTACTTCCACTCACTTCCACTCACTCCACTCACCTTCGCTCACTCCAACTCACTTCCACTCATTTCCATTCACTCCCACTCATTTCCACTCACTTCCACTCACTTCCACTCACTTCCACTCACTCCACTCACTTCCACTCACTTCCACTCACTCCACTCACTCCACTCACTTCCACTCACTTCCACTCACTTCCACTCACTTCCACTCACTTCCACTTACCTTCACTCACCTTCACTCACCTTCACTCACCTTCACTCACTTCCACTCAACTCACTCCACTCACTTCCTCTCACTCCACTCACTTCACTTTTTTAAGTTATAAAAAGTTTAAATAGAGTTTTCTCCTTATCTAAGCCCCGGAGAGCGAAAAATTAACTTAATTTGATATAATATCGAGCAACAATTCGTATTTTCTAAAAAATTTGAAAAATTTAAATTTTGTATTAATTATGTTTTTTGTATAAGTTATAAAAAGTTTAAATAGAGGTTTCTGCTTAACTAAGCCCCGAAGAGCGAAAAAGAACTGCATTTGATAAATTATCGTCCAAAAATTCGTATTTTCTAAAAAAATTGAAAAATTTAAATTTTGTATTAATTATGTTTTGTGTTTAAGTTATAAAAAATTTAAATAGAGTTTTCTGCTTAACTAAGCCCCGAAGAGCGAAAAAAACTGCATTTGATAAATAACCGTCCAAAAATTCGTATTTTCTAAAAAAATTGAAAAATTTCAATTTTGTATTAATTATATTTATTTTTTAAGTTATAAAAAGTTTAAATAGAGCTTCTCTTTATCTAAGCCCCCGAGAGCGAAAAAAGAGCTCCTTTTGATATATTATCGTCCACAAATTCGCATTTTCTAAAAAATTTAAAAAATTAAATTTTGTATTAATAATATTTTTTTTTTGTAAGTTATAAAAAGTTTAAAAGGAGTTTTCTCCTTAACTAGCCCCGGAGAGCAAAAAAGAGCTTCATTCCACTCACTACTCCATTAACTTCCACTCACATTCCACTCACTTCCACTCACTTCCACTCACTTCAACTCACTTCCACTAACTTCCACTCACTTCCACTCACTTCCACTCACTCCACTCACGTCCACTCACTTCCACTCACTTCCACTCACTTCCACACACTTCACTCATTTCCACTCAGCTCCACTCACTACTCCACTCAGTCTCACCCACTTCAACTCACTTCCACTCCCACCACTCACTTCCACTCATTTCCATTCACTTTCACTCACTTTCACTCACTTTCACCCACTTTCACCCACTTTACTCACTTCCACTCACTTCCACTCACTTCCACTCACTTCCACTCACTTCCACCCAATTCTATTCACTTCCACTCACTCCACTCACCTTCGCTCACTCCAACTCACTTCCACTCAGTACTCCACTCACTCTCACCCACTTCAACTCACTTCCAGTCACTACTCCACTCAGTCTCACCCACTTCAACTCACTTCCACTCACTTCCACTCCCACCACTCACTTCAACTTATTTCCACTCACTTCCACTCACTTCCACTCACTACTCCACTCACTCTCACCCACTTCAACTCACTACTCCACTCACTCTCACCCACTTCAACTCACTTCCACTCCCACCACTCACTTCCACTCATTTCCACTCACTTTAACTCACTTTCACCAACTTTCACTCACACCACTCACTTCCACTCACTTCCACTCACTCCCACTCATTTCCACTCACTTCCGCTCACTTTCACTCACTTTCACTCACTTCCACTCACTTCCACCCACTTTCACTCACTCCACTCACTTCCACTCACTTCCACTCACTCCACTCACTCCACTCACTTCCACTCACTTCCACTCACTTCCACTCACTTCCACTCACTTCCACTCACTTCCACTCACTTCCACCCACTTTCACTCACTCCACTCACTTCCACTCACTTCCACTCACTCCACTCACTCCACTCACTCCACTCACTCCACTCACTCCACTCACTTCCACTCACTCCACTCACTTCCACTCACTTCCACTCACTTCCACTCACTTCCACTCACTTCCACTCACTTCCACTCACTTCCACTCACTTCCACTCACTTCCACTCACTTCCACTTACTTCCACTCACTTCCACGCACTTCCACTCACTCCCACTCATTTCCACTCACTTCCGCTCACTTTCACTCACTTTCACTCACTTCACTCACTCACTCCACTCACTTCCACTTACTCCACTTACTCCACTCACTCCACTCACTCCACTCACTCCACTCACTCCACTCACTCCACTCACTCCACTCACTCCACTCACTTCCACTCACTTCCACTCACTTCCACTCACTTCCACTCACTTCCACTCACTTCCACTCACTTCCACTCACTTCCACTCACTTCCACACGCTCCACCCACTTGCACTAAGTTCCACTAACTACTCCACTCACTTTAATTTAGTTTCACCCACTTCCACACACTTCCACTCACTTCCACGCACTACTCCACTCACTTTCACCCACTTCAACTCACTTCCACTCACTACTCCACTCACTCTCACCCACTTCAACTCACTTCCACTCACTACCACTCCCACCACTCACTTCAACTCATTTCCACTCACTCCCACTTATTTCCACTCACTTCCACTCATTTCCACTCACTTTTGCTCACTTCCACCCACTTCCACTCACTTCCACTCCATCCACTCCCTTCCACTTACTTCCACTCACTTCCACTTACTTCCACTCACTTCCACTCACTCCACTCACTTCCACTCACACCACCCATTTTCACTCACTTCCACTCACTTTTGCTCACTTCCACTCCCACTCAACTCACTTTCCTCTAACTCCACTCACTTCCACTCACCTTCACTCACTTCCACTGAACTCACTCCACTCACTTCCTTTCACTCCAGTCACTTCACTTTTTTATTTTAAGTTATAAAAAGTTTAAATCGAGTTTTCTCCTTATCTAAGCCCCGGAGAGCGAAAAATTAACTTAATATGATATATTATCGATCAACAATTCGTATTTTCTAAAAAATTTTAATAATTTAAATTTTGTATTAATTATGTTTTTTGTATAAGTTATAAAAAGTTTAAATAGAGGTTTCTGCTTAACTAAGCCCCGAAGAGCGAAAAAGAACTGCATTCGATAGATTACCGTCCAAAAATTCGTATTTTCTAAAAAAATTGATAAATTTCAATTTTGTATTAATTATATTTATTTTTTAAGTTATAAAAAGTTTAAATAGAGTTTCTCCTTAACTAAGCCCCGGAGAGCAAGAAAGAGCTTCATTTGATATATATCGACCAAAAATTCTTATATTCTAAATAATGTAATGACTGTATTATTTATAATTTAGCTATTTTTTCGCTTCCGGGGCTTAGATAAGGATAAAACTCGATTTATACCTTTTATAACTTAAAAATGAAAAAATAACACAGTCATTACATTTTTTAGAAAATATAAAGTTTTGGTCGATAATATATCAAATGAAGCTCTTTCTTGCTCTCCGGGGCTTAGTTAAGGAGAAACTCTATTTAAACTTTTTATAACTTAAAAAA